>OZ020508.1:54268289-54905940 GCA_963971375.1 Platycheirus rosarum | reverse complement strand
AAAGGTTCCTGGAGTGAACCACCATTCCAGAATCTTGACCGATTGTTGAGCTTCGTTTGATATCGAATTTTCAACCATAATATCGGAAAAAAGGTCCATTTTTTTAGCCGTGGAAGACGTTGATGGTTGATTTTGTTAATTGTCCGCAGATACTACAGGAATATCTGGAACTAAACCCTTTATGTAATTATTTATTTCCTGATTCTCAGTTGCAAATATTTGCATTTTATCATACGGAAGATATACTTTTTTTTATTTCAGGGTAAAATAGATTCAGGAGATAATGTTTTATTTTATTTTTAAAATTCAATTAAAACTGGAGTCTATTGTTTCCTCTGATGAAGACGATGTTAATAAATTGTTATAATATGGAATGATTATATGTGCAGTACAATTTTTTGAATACTGCAGTCCCAAGAAAGTGTCGTCAAAAGGTCTTTAACACGCAACAATTTCATTTAGCAAATTAGAATGTATGTACATATATATTAGACACGATAAAGCTGTTGTTTTTTGGAGAATGCGAGCAACATCGGATATGTTTTCCTTTGTTGATGCGCACATTTCAGACTTTGATATCCAATGTCGACTTGGTTTTTCACTCTGATTTTAACGTCTTTTAAAAAAATTTAAGAACAAGATTTTTAAAAGTACATATATCAGTGTTACATTCGTTAAAAAACGTCTATTTGCTGAAGTTTCCATACTGGCTTTTTCCAAAACTGTTCAAAAAATGACCGAGACTGTTGACTTCAAATGAGGTACAGCTTTAATGACACTTCATTCTCTATCAGTCACAAATCGAACAAAATTAATATTTTTTGTTGGTATACACATAAGTAAACGTCGATCAATATGTTTCAATTTCGTTTGGACAGGCAAAATCCGAAATCTGAGATCAAAATCCGTCTTTACCAAAAGAAAATCACAATAGCGAGTTTCATTCAGGAAAAGATTTGCTCTTTCTGTCAAAAGATTTGATATTTTTGAATTTTGAGAGTTTCATTGCAAGTAAAAGCTGCATATAGTACTATCATGGAGCATCATTTTTTAGTTCTGAATCAAGTCGCAATGAGGCGTGCTGAAATTGCCAATTGATGTGAATATAGAATAAGTACAGACAACAAAAGCTTATTAAATACTGGTAAAATATCGGTAAAGGTTCTCGTCTTCACTATTTAGAGTTAGTTCTGAATCAACCAGGAAGATGGCCAGACAAAAATGACCACCATGAAAGTACTATAGAAAATGTATATACAATGTCTTAACACGAAAGATTTGAAATCTGATGGAGTGAAAGATTTAATCTGAATGCACACATACATGTAAATAATCTTTTCTGCCAATGTCAATAGGGATGCAACGTGCAAACGATATATCGATGTTTTAAAAATTCGATGTATCATTCATAAACATCGATGAAACCCACTTAAACATCGATACATCGTTCCTGGTAAACGATAATAGTGACACGTGTGTCAGGTCGATAGGTCCGATCTCAGGAAAAGCGCGAGTGAAATTCACTTACATTACCCGAACCAATAGAGTAACTGTACTATTACATTATACATTAGCACTTACTTTTTTAATGAATTAAATGTTTTTTTTTCAGTTTTGCTTTCCAATGCCAGGATAAAATTAAATTTTCTCAAACACAAATAACAATTCACTGACAGTTGTTGTCAACAAGAACAATTGAAATGTCAAAATTAACAAAACTCACCACATCGTTTTTTCTTTGTTTTTTTACGCCGACAATGAATGATATACAAAAGAGAACACAAACACAATGAATGAGGGTTTTGAGGCGTGGAGCGTACGAAAGATTTTCCTCTATATAAAATATTTACTCTATGCCCGAACCGCACTGGAACCGCAGGCGGTAGATAGTGCGCGGCCCAAACGACACATACTTGGTCATATGGCCGATGCGGCGCAATTAATTTGTGTGGAATTCTATAAGTTGCTCATTATGTCACTGCGGACTGCGGCCATTTTTGTATCTGAAAAATGTTATTTAAACGGTGTCTTTTATAATTGTCATTGCTCATATCATAAAGAATTGAGCGATTATTGCAACCATTTTTTACTCCTGATAACGGAGCTTGAATTTCAGTTACAGCTAGGACACATTCAACTTACTTCTCATTCATTAGGTAATGAATAGTAAGTGTCAAATAGGACCTCATTTTGTAACTGTCAGATCTCTTCTATGGATATAGTACCAAATGAATGACCAATTGCAAGTATATAGAAACTAATTCAACCATAGGCGCCTAGATACAATTAATTTTTGATAATTTATATACAAGTTATTTGTCTGATTAAAACATATACACGTAGTGGGCATGGGTTGAAGGGGTAAGGGTAAAAAACGGTTTATCTCGATTTCCGGCAAAAACAAAAAATGGTACTGCAAGTAAGAAACTGCATTCTGCAAAGGCATTTTTCATTTCTGAAAAAAATTCCCATAATAATGTATATTTCTTTTACACCATCCGAAAGTGGAGATTTAAGCAAACAAAAAGCCCACCGACTTTCTTAGACTTTCTGAGAACTTTCGATTGAAAATTAGGGTGCTTTTTCGATATTACTTCAATGAACTAAAACGGCCGTTACTGATTTGAATTTTTAAATTTTAGTTGATTTAACGTAAAAAAGATTTCTTTTGAATCTCTTTATATATAAAAATAGACGCATGTTTGTATGTCCGGTATGATCTCCTAAACCGCCCAACGGATTTTTATGAAATTTGTAGGGTAGATGTAGTTTAATCCAAGAATGGTTCCTGTTTAATTTTGGTGCCGATTGGGTAGAAGGGAACAAATATAAGTTTTTTGGCAATTTTTTTTCAATTTTCTTATAATTTTTTTTATTGCAACAAAAAGTGAGCTATAAAAAAAACTTCATTTGTCAGATTTTCGGAAATTTCAATTTAGGTTTTAAGAAAACGTATTTTTTAAACTAAAACGATTACTAAATATTTATGGAGATTTGATTTTGAAAATATTCACAATTAACATTTCTTCAACAAATATATAAATTTTCAATATGTCTTCAGTTTTCAACAATGCGTCGTTTAGAATAAATCATCAGAAACTGAAGAGCAACTGGATCTAGCCTTCCAGAAATTCGCGCCAGAGGTTCATTTTTTTCACATTAAATACAATTTTTTTCTTGGGCTTAGCAACGTACCTACGTTACGCTAGTTCAAAATAAAGTGTTTGATCGTAGTTTTTTCAAAATATTTTGATTGCAACATGTTAAGAACAAGAATACATATATTAAATTCTTTTTATTAATTTCAGGAAAAAAAAACACCGCTTCATAAAAAATGGCAATTTTTGTCCGGTACTCTATTCCTTGTTTGTGAAAAATTGATTTTCAAACTAAAAATTTTGAAAAAATGCCAAACTAATTTTTTTTTAATGAATTAAAGGCTTTAATACAAAACCCTATATACCTTCTACGTTGTAAGAAAAATAAAATTAAAAAAACTAAGTAGAAGACTCAGCACTAATTTTGGACTTTGCTAAAATATTAATACAAATAAGTTTTACAAAATTTTTCCTATGTTCATATTTAAGTACACATTTTGTTTTCAAAAATTGAATTCTTTTATTACAGTTTTTAGACAAAGACAGAAAACCGGATTTTGTAATGTTCTTCAAAGTTTTTATTCGATTTTTCCAACTTTTGATTGAAACAAGAACGTAAAATAGTTATCAGCAGAAAAATTTAAATGCCTTTTTATTTCCTTGGAAAATATAAAAAATGTGTGAATTTTTTTTCAAATATCATAGGAACGGTTTTTATTTAACAACTTTTTCAAAAATAAAAAAAAATTTATTAAGAATGCAAACTTAAACACAAAAAATACTTAGATTTAAAAATAAAGCTTAAAAAAATATATCTACCCGTTTTCAAAATATTGATTTTTGAAATGTCAATTTTGATTGAAATCGTGTGACCAGTTTTAGAGAAAGTCGAAAAAACGGTTCTATGGGAGGTACCGTTTTTAGCCCACCATCGTACATTTTTTTTTCACCAAAACATAACCTACAACTACGACAGTACACAGTTTTTTTATAAAAAAAATTTGGAGCCGTTTGCGAGAAAAAATAAGCTTTTACTTAACTGTTATGTATATGACAGGTACCGTTAATATTTGATCTAAAAAAATTAAAAAAGTAATCTGTATAATGGCAAAATTGTTAATTAGAATAATTTACTATGAAATCTACTTGCTGTAAAATACTCTAATAATAATTTATTATATTTATACATAGTAATAGTTCTGAAAACATCATTGTACAAATTATTTTTTTATTGTTTGTCTGTTTCTGATCTTGTTCCTATTAAAACCTATTTGTATATTTATTGAAAACAAAGATATTATTATACCCTTCAATTACTTGGATATACCACAGCTTTGCGGATCACAATTTCTCAGGTTATGGGCCCAGAAGAAAGCAAATAAGAATTCAGTAATTTGTTTTGAAGGTGAATAATATTTTTCTTGAATTTCTCAGAATGGAACACGGTGAAAAGGTTAGCATACCGAAGTTCGATGGAAGCAATTTTAGTCAATGGAAATTTCGACTTGATTTATTGTTGGAAGAAAAATCTTTAAAACAGTTTGTTGAAACTGACTTGGATACATTAAAAGAAGTAGCCGAAACTGAAACCGAAAAGGGTACATTGGTGGTCAGAGACGCAAAATGCAAAAGCTTGATTGCACAAACGATCAACGATGAACAGCTCACATACATTATGGATAAACCGACTGCAAAGAAAATGTATGACGGACTTATGAGTATGTTTCAACGAAGAAGTATCACAAGTCAATTGGTGTTGCGCAAACAACTTATTTGTATGAAATTTGACGGTGATAACATGCAGAAACATTTTGCAAGATTTGACAACATTGTTCGGGACTTACGTTTGGCAGGAGCCAGACCTGAAGAACAAGATCTTATTGTTAGCTTGTTTCTAACATTAAATGAAAAATATGATGCATTGATTGAATCTTTGAATGGAATGGATGAGTCAAAACTAACCTTAGACTATGCAAAAAGTCGACTACTGGACATGTTTGCGAAACAAAGTAATAGTTCAAAACAAAGCAAATCGAATGATGTATGCGCAATGCAAGCAAAGAATGTGAACATTATTTGTTTTAAATGTGGTAAGAAGGGTCATATCAAATCTAAGTGTCGAGCCAAAGATAGGTATTCGAAAGGAAACGCATCGAAATTTGAACCTAGCGCCAATTATTCAACCCAAAACAATTATACCAGAAATACAATTTTATGTGCAATAGAAGATGTTCAAATTGACAACGAGGGCTACCTGAAGAAGGATTTTGCAAAGAAACAAAACGAAGTGTTGTCGGCAAAACGGAATGAACCATTAGAAATCACTTTCACATTAGACTCAGGAGCAACGGATGATTTATGTAATGATAAACAATATTTTGATAATTTGGTAGATATCGAAAAACTGAATATATCCGTTGCGAAGAAGAATGAACAAATCACAGCTACCCAACAAGGTGATATTTCAATTAAAACGTTCTATAAAGGTGATGGTTCGGTTAAGAAAATACCAAATGTTTCGTATGTTCGGGATTTAAAATGTAATCTTCTGTCGATTCGAAAACTCACCAAAAGAGGGTACACAATTGTTTTTAAAGGAGATTATGCATACGCATCAAAAAATGGAAAAATACAATTTGTAGCACATTCAAATGGGCAATTGTATGAAGTAAAATTTCATGTGGAACGTGATACGTTCGCTGGTATTGCAGGTGAAGACAATTTGAAGAATGTTTCCCAAGATTTGTGGCATTTTCGATTAAGTCATTTAAACGTTTTCGATATGAATAAATTAGTCAATAAATCTATGGTTGATGGTATTGACAAGATTAATGTGAATACAGACGATAAATTCTGTGAAACTTGTGTGTTAAGTAAACAAACAAGATTACCATTCGACAAACGAGGTAATACCAGATCGTCCCGAGTATTAGAATTAATACACACTGACGTGTGTGGGCCTATTTCGGAACCGGCATACGACGGTTCACTTTATTTTGTGACATTTACTGATGATTATACAAGAGCATCAATGGTTCATATGATCAAGAATAAAAGTGAGGTTTTCAATAAATTTAGAGAATATATCAAAATGGCAGAGGCAATGCACAATTGCAAAGTTTCCAAAGTTTGTGCGGATAATGGTGGTGAATACGTTGCAATAGACTTTAAGGATTATTGTAAATTGAAAGGAATCCGGATTTTATACACAGTTCCTTACAACCCTGAAATGAATGGTATTGCTGAGCGCTTGAACCGAAACCTTCAAGAGAAAGCACTCGCAATGTTGACTGCAAGTGGCGTGCATCGTAAGTTTTGGAATGAAGCGATTCTTGCGGCAAATTATATAAGAAATCGCTGTCCGACGAGCGCATTTGGAAAGCAATTTATTAAAAAGACACCAGCTGAACTCTGGTATGGAAAAAGACCGAACATTTCAAACATACGCATTTTCGGTTCAATATGCTTTAACCATGTTCCGCAAGAAAAACGAAAGAAATTGGAACCAAAGGCAAAGAAATGTGTTTTGATGGGCTATGCATCTAATAATTCATATCGACTTTGGGATATTGACAATGAAAAGTTAATTATCGGCCGAAATGTGACATTTAACGAAAAACCAATTTTGAATAGGGCTAAGATCAAGACTTATTCAAATTCAGAGGCGGTAATCGAATTTGAAGATTGTAATGGGCTATCTTCATCGATGGGAGAATCTCCGAACCATATCATCAAATTGGAGCCTAGTGTCAATGACGACGAAGACACTGAAAAATGTACCGGCAGTTGCGAAGTTATTAATAACATTGGAGTTACAGAGACACCGATTCGGCGGAGTAAACGTGACCGTAAGAAACCAAATAGGTTGAATTTGATTGCAGATTCAATAAATGTCCAAGAGAAATTTGCATTAACGGCACAAGAATATGTTGAAAACGATCCAACATCAATTGAAGAAGCAAGAAAACATAATGACTGGAAAGAATGGCAATTGGCAATGAAATGTGAGTACGAATCGTTAATTAAGAACAATACATGGACTTTATGTGAATTACCAAAAAATCGGAAAGCTATATCGAACAAATGGGTTTTTAAGCTCAAGCATAAAGCTAACGGTGAAGTTGACAAATTCAAAGCCAGGTTAGTGGCTAAAGGGTGCTCCCAGAAAGAAGGTTTTGACTATAATGAAACGTACGCACCAGTGGCTAAATTGTCAACCGTACGGATTTTATTTGCTTTGGCTGTACAGTTCGATATGCACATTCATCAGATGGATGTAAAAGGAGCATTTCTAAACGGCGACCTTAACGAAGAAATTTACATGAAACAACCAGATGGTTTTACGAAAGACTCAAGAGTGTGCAAACTGAATAAATCAATTTACGGACTTAAGCAAGCATCGTATATGTGGAATGAGAAATTTAATCAGTTTATTACTCGTATCGGATTCAAGCGTTGTGCATCCGATTATTGTTTGTATACGAAATTCGATAAGGGTTTTCACTCTTACATACTTCTTTATGTTGATGACTTGTTGATTGTATCTGAAAATATCGAAATGATTGGTATTGTGAAAGGATTACTTACAAAAGAATTTGAAATGACAGATGTTGGAAAAGTTGAATCATTTCTTGGAATAAACATTGAACACGATCGAGAAAATGGAATCATCAAATTAAGTCAAGAGCAATATTTAAAAAATGTCATTCGAAAATTTGGTATGAATGATTGCAAGGCAGTGTCAACACCGATCGAGAAAGGTTTACAATTGGAAACAAGCAACATCAGTGGTGATTCAAGGATACCTTACCGTGAATTAATAGGTTGTCTAACATATGCGACATTGACAACAAGACCGGATTTATGTGCAGCAACAAATTACTTTAGCAGATTTCAGAGTTGTTACACACATGAACATTTTACACACGCAAAACGGATTTTACGTTATATCCAAGGAACGTTGAAATTAAAATTGGAATATCGCAAAAATAATAATGCTGATACGTTAATAGGATATGCTGATTCAGATTGGGCTGGTGACAAAAATGATTGTAAATCAACGTCAGGATTTGTTTTTAAAGTATTTAACAACACAGTAACATGGTCGACTCACAAGCAAAGTACAATCAGTCAATCATCAACTGAAGCCGAATATGCCGCTGTCGTGGAAGCCATGAATGAAGCTGAATGGATCAAACAATTACTTCGTGAATTGGGCGTAGAACCGAATAAGCCAACTATTATTTATGAAGATAACCAATCATGTATCAATGCAGCAGAAAAACCAAAGAATCATAAACGGTTGAAGCACGTAGCAGTTAAATATCACGTCGTTCGTGATACAATTGAAAAAGGACTTGTAGAATTAAGATATATTCCCACAAATGAACAAGCTGCAGATATAAAGACAAAAGGACTTGGAAGTATTCAATTTCAAAAACTACGAGCATATTTAAATTTAACATAGAGTTCAATTTAGTTTGTTAATTCATTTTCATACTGAGTAGATATCACACATTATTTTACACAAATGTATTCTTATAAAATTAAGAGGCGGTGTTAATTAGAATAATTTACTATGAAATCTACTTGCTGTAAAATACTCTAATAATAATTTATTATATTTATACATAGTAATAGTTCTGAAAACATCATTGTACAAATTATTTTTTTATTGTTTGCCTGTTTCTGATCTTGTTCCTATTAAAACCTATTTGTATATTTATTGAAAACAAAGATATTATTATACCCTTCAATTACTTGGATATACCACAGCTTTGCGGATCACAATTTCTCAAAAATAACCTTATGTTGCAAATTCCAAGACGATTGGCCAAACCGTTTAGGCTGTATAGTTCAATATACATCCGTACAGACGGACAGACATACCGACAGACAGAATTTTGCCAGTAACTCAAATATGTTTCTCTATCATCGTGATGTCATGTCTAATTATCAGATATTTTTTTTTTACAAATGCATAACTTGCCTTATAGTCCCAATAAATCGCAAGTAAAAAAGTAGTTTTGATTCAAGATTGGTTCATTGAATCAATTGCTCAAAGTAGTGTCAACCTAAAGGTTTCACAATACAGTTAATTAAACATAGGGTTGCCACCCTTGAAATGTTCCAATGCAACCACCGGAAACCCTATTTTAATGAAAATATCCCGTCTTTTAATCTCTACACTTTCTATGCAAAATTGATATTTTGAGAAAACTCAGTTACTTTACTCTAATGTAACTCTGCATTCTTTCAATGCGCATTCTCCAAAGTCCTTTATATGGCAAAAAGGACATCGGGCGAAATGTGGTTATGAACCAGTATATATAAGTCTTCGTTAAGGTCCTGACGCGTCTGTGTTCCAGATATATCATTACTTCATTTAGCACTCCTAGTTCTTGTTCCGAATTTCAATTAACCTACAGCAAACTCAAAAGTGATAAATGTTTATTATTTAAAATTTATTATATTTAGTTAAATAACACAGAAAAGATAACTTAATGTAAATATAAAACAAGTTCCATTGTTTGTAATCATCAAAATTCCCACAGTTCGAACCCCAAATTTATCATTTCCTTAATGTTCGCCACCACCCAGTTCTTCAGGTGAAAAAGAATTTAGGGTGCAAATTTGCGGGAATTCGCCCAATCGATGTGTTCCTTTGTTTGTTGTTTGACGAAGCACATGGTGTACAGGGACAAACTAATTACTTTCATTCCGATGAATGTTGATGCCTCCTCCGAGAAAAGTATCCTTTAACATACAAAAAAATTCAAATAAAAACACAAAAGTCGGCAAACAAAATAAAATGAGGATTGAAAAATCAATAAGCGAATTTGATATCTCACCAAAAACGGGAGTGAGGACATTCTGTGCGTCTGGGAACAATGCAGCGAAAGGACAATACAAATAAATAAGCTGTTCGAAATATACATTTCAATTGGCAACAACAAAAACAACAATGACTGACACAAAGTGTGTGGTTTCAGAAGAACAAAAATTTGATATTAATTAATATACTTGAGTGTAAAATCAAACAAAGACAATAACAAAATGCACTCGAAGGATAGCGATGAAAATGGAAGTGAGGCGGAGATGCCCGTATTAGACTGGCCATTTCTTATAAAGGTAGTTAACAATTTTAACCAGATTTTTGATAGCTCCTAGCAAGGTAGACAAATTGTTATTGTTATGTTGTGTCGTGTTAACAAGTTTACATTAATTAAGTCGACCTTTATTCATACATTCACTTATGTATGAAGAGATGAGTGGATTTTTGTTTTTTTTTAGGTCAAACCTTGAACTCATTGCGTGTTACTTTAGGTCATAGGAATCCAGATCAGTGAAAGTCATATGTATATATATGTACATTATGTATCTATGTATAAGTGTTTTTAAAATATTTGAAAAAAAGTAACATCCAATTAACAACAAATTCGAAGTGGCTTTTTTAAGGACCGTCCCAGTAGTCCACGGGAGCACATAATGTAACGCATATTTGCTGTAACTTGCTGTGGATGATTTTCGAGGATATTTTTGGAAAACAAAATTTTAATTGTATTTATTTTATTTAAAACTAAATTTAATAACTAGCAACTTCGACCAACGGGAAACGAAAGAGCAAATTTAAAAAATTCGAATTGTTTTTTTTTTTTTGTACTTTTTGGTGCGTTCCTGTACTGTACTTTCCCATTTTAGTTCAGATAGTGCGTTACTTTGTTATGGCTTTTCTATCCTACAGCCAACAGTATTTTTTCAGGATAAAAGGCTCCCTATTGTATTTTATATACCCGTGGCAAAGTGTGTACATAATTTCACGATAATCGGTTTAGTAGTTAAGTCGTGAAGGTGTGACAAACAAACAGAGTTATATAAAGATAGGATTTGGTCAGCCATAACGTTGCATCGTGTCGTGTCGGTGCCTAAGAGAAGTAGAAGGTTGAATTTTTTTTTCTACGGCGAAAGATGAAAAAATCTTCATAGACACCATAGACCCGTACCTATGGTAGTGTAAAATTCTTACTCACTAACAAAACACTTTCATTTGTTCATTCGACTACAACTAAGTTGCCTTACTAAGTAGTTTAATCTTCATTTATATTAATCACGTTTGGCAGGGAGCTCTCCATCGAGGGGACCTGCAATACCACATTATCACAGGGTTATAAGTCTTACACTGTGGTTTAGTGGTTAGTGTGTCGGACTGCTAAGCGAAGAGCCTGGGTTCGAGTCCCGGTCATAGCCACCTTCTTTTCCGGGGTACTGCCTCTAGCGAGGAACTGACAAGATCTCCAAAAGTAAAAATTTGTCTGGAAAAAGTACATCTCATGTAGCCGTTCGGACTCGGCGGTAAATTGTAGGCCCCTTCATCTTACAGATTAACAACACACTCACAGGAATGGTTGAGGTTTGAGAGTATGAATCACTAGACCTTGGCTCCATAAGGAGCTGTCGCGCCAGTAAATTTAATTTAATTTTATATGTCTTGCTACGCTAGGTCGAACGGTCTCGTTCTCCGAAGTCGAGGGACAAGATTTGTCTCTGCAAGGGCCAGGTGTATGCTTTTATTAAAATGCCCTTATAAAAGTCTTTTAAACTTGATGGCAATTTTTTTTATTTCTTCGTTGACAGTTTCCATATACAGATCTCTGTGTAAATTGCTGTTTCGTATGCAAACAATTGTTCTGAGGCCTTTATTTTGAAATGTTTGCAGTGTTTATATATGTCTTTCTTTGGCACAACCTCAAACACAGGTTTTAGCACTTGCTTGTAGACAAGCAGTTTGCTTATAAGTAGGTACTTAGATTGGAGTATTTTCCAATAATCCAGTTTAGTTCTCGTAGTTTAATATCGAGTTCGGCGTGTTTCTTTTTAACGTGCGTCTTCCATTTAAACTTAGCCTCAAGAATCGTTCCTAGATACTTTGCCTCGTTAGCATATGGTATTTAAACCGAGTAAATAAAAATGGGTAGATTGTTAACATTCTTGTAAGTAAAGTTAACATATGTTGATTTGGACTCGTTTAGAACAATGCGCCATTTCTTTGTCAAATTTGTTATTTTATCAAGAGTTTTCTGTAGCTTTTCGGTTGCTCTTTCGATTGAGCTAGATGATGCAAGTATGGCCTTATCATCAGCAAATGTTGCTATCATATATATATAACTAGAACGAATAACACTTGGCCAAGAACGCTTCTTCGTGGAACACCAGCATTTATTTCTTTAAAACCTTAATATTCTGGACTGTGTTAAACTCGGAAAGACTATTTTCTATATAGAATTCCAGAATATAATATTTAGAATTTCAAAATAACACAACAAATCTCTTTATTTTATGAAACACAACATCTTTTAGTTTAAATAACAGCAATTAACTTATTCCACTTATTCACAACCCAAATTAGTTTTTATACTTCAGCATTTTTTATTTAATCTCAATTCAGTCACTTTACGATTGCTTCCAGTTGTTAGCAATTCAACTTTTGTAAATCAATTAAGTCTTAATGCCATCTACTTGTGTACTTATACAAATTCACAAACTTCTTGAAACTTCCGTCTGGCAAACTCTCCACTGGTAATTTTCCATTTTGACGTGATACTGTGGTTCTTTCAACCAAAATCGATCGCGAACGTATTTTAAGCGCCAGTCGAATATCAGATGTATGTATGTGCGTATGTACTTCTAAACCACCCAACGGATTTTAATGAAATTTACATGTTGCCGATTGATACAAGGTTGTTGGTACAATAGTAGTTTTGGTACTAGATTTTAGCACTCAGTACTAGAATTTAGTACTACGTAATTTGGTACTAGTTTCGGTACTTGATTTAGTACTTAGTAGTATATTTAGTACTAGATTTTGTTGACGTAATAAGTGAAATTGTATATGGTTTAAGTTAACGGGCTATATGGTGGTGTTGGTGTTATAAATGATTTCTTATGACGTTATCTTTTTGACACAATCTAAGCTTTCGGTTGTTCCTGCTTTTCGTGTTCGAATTCGAGCTCAACGGAGACATATTGCATATTGTTTTCAAAGGTCAATGACTATCACCGGGTTCATTCAACAACTCCTTACCGTCAAAAGGTTTGAAAGTTTACTCGAGGTTATCGGCCAACAGATCTGCCTTTTCTTTGTCTGTTTTAGCCCAACCTCAATTGTTTGTTTGAACAGGTGCTGATTTCAACTTGGGTTTCTTAACACCTTCAATGGAGATAAGTAGAAATCTCAGGGTTTTTGAATCTCTGATTGGATTTTCAGTTTACTGGAGAGGTGATTCAAAATAGTTTTGTGTTTTGAATTGCTGCCATTTCTTATGTAGGTGCTTTTTTTCGAGTAGAAGTAGAAGTTCTTTAATTTCAAATGAAACATTTTGTTCACTAGGAATTGAATTTCTGCTATTTAGCGGAGTGTTTTTCCAGGCAACGTTTAAATGGTGCTATGATTTCGTTTTTTTTAATTTTATCCAAAAAAAATAAATTAGCATTATTCGCAACGTCGTCTCTGTGAGATGGCCAAATTAAATCCCGTTAAAGAAAACTATCTAAATTTCTTCCGTAGGAACTCTTCTTTTTAAAAAAGTTGCCTGTGTGGTAGTTTAGTGAATCCTGTAACTCATTCATCTACCAAATTTCACTTCAATACAAACAGTCATATATAATTTCATAACTAACCCTTTCCCACAGAAACCGTTCATTTGTCCGAGGTAAAAAGTAGCCTATTTTTCACTTTAACACCTCATCAATCTGCTTACCAAATTGCATGCAAGGCCATTAAACCATCGAGGCGTGATTGAGAAGCAAACATCTAAACATACAAACTTTAACATTTATAACTGGTTTTAAATGTCTGTAAATCGTAATGGGGTAGAAAAATAGAGCCAGGTAAAGGGTTTCACATTCGTGCAGTACGGCTAAGGAATAAGTCCTTTTTCTTAATATGGTAATATGTAATACGTGCGGCACTAGGCTGGATGGCTAACTAATGGGCATTTAAAGCGAGGCAAGTGTTACAAAGAAATGTTTTTAAGAGGCCTCCGTACAAAAAGTCGAACTCAAATTCGAAGACCAGTAATTTCGAAACCAGACAAAAAAATCATCAAAGTTCGAAACAACTACCTATACATTTCCATTGGTGTCATATACATCTCTTGTTTCGTTTGAAGCGGTGGTTAGAGACTGAGAGTTGCTTAGCTATGCAGGGGCTTGATATTTTGTGTAGTATTTTTTTTATTCATAAAGGACAAAGCAAGAGTTATCTAACAAAAACAAGTTCATAGCAAAACTGGTTATTAGGATGTTTGTGTTTTGTTCTAGCATATTCATAAGCAAAGCATGTTGGACAAATTAACTTGTTCATCATACCAACACATACTTAGGTATCTGTTTATCCTTATACTTATGAAGGAAAAAAATCTTTGGAAGCTATGAAGTGATACCTAAAAAAATTATTATTTAAGTTTTCACAGAGTCTTCTCATTTTATTAATTTATGATTTTGCTTAGTTCGAAAAGTTGGTGTCACGCTGTATAGTAAAAGTACTAAGTAAATAATAAATGCTGTAGCTTTTTTCAGATTTATTTCTTTATTTTTTTTATTTTTTTTTATTAATTAAGCATTCAAATAGGTCGTAAAAGTATTAAAAAAATAATTTAATACATATAGTAAATAAATAAAAAAAAAAATACCGGAAACTGCCGGAGAATCCATTGGTCCCCCATTATTTGCTTTTGCTAACCCATAGTTGCTTCATCCAAAATAAGTCTAAAAATTGCGATGAAACATTTTTCAGCATAGAAAACGTATTTATGAGTCAAGCTTGATATTTGCTCAGCTTACCTATCATACAATAATGTATATGTATTTAGGGACGTACACGCAAAACCAACAAAATATTTCTTGACACCAGCTAAAATTCAATTTCTACAACCCTACAACCGGTTATGAAAACAATACCCAATACCTTCCTCTTCTCATAAGAACAGGATTTGGAAAACGCTCTTTGTGTACAATAATTAGGTCTACAGCAAACACATTACCTACACACACATACACCTAGCCCTGAGCTGGAGGTAGTACTTTTTTTGTACAAAATTGGGTCTACAGTCTACATATAGACCTGCATTGCTGGTTTCCATCTTTCATCTTATCAGAATAGGACACGTAACCCGCACATAGACTTGTTGTGCTTGTTTCCCTCACCAAGCGTCATACCTGTCCCTACCACTTACAAAAATGCCTTCGCGTTACGCTAACTGCAATATTGTGGTTTTTTCAACCAAAATCGATCGCAAACGTATTCAGAGCACCAGGCGAACATCAGATGTATGTATGTGTGCATGCATGTCGAGTTTGTACTCCTAAACCGCCCGACGGATTTTAATGATATTTACAGAGTAAATATAATTTTGTATAGGGTTCGTTCCTGTGAATGTTTGTCCCGCTAGCATAATTTGTGCTTTTTCACATTAAAACATGTTTTTTTCTAGGGCGTAATAACGCGCGATGGGTACCGCTAGTTAAATATAAAACTGGTGCCGATTGGGTACTAGGTTGTTGGTACAATATTATTGTTGGTACTAGATTTTTAGCACTTAGTACTAGGATTTAGTACTATTGTATTTTTGGTACTACATTTGGTACTGGAATTATAACTAAGTAGTAGATTTCGTACTTGATTTTTGATTACCACATAAGTGGAATTGTATATGGTGTGAGTTAACGGCCTGTATATTGGTGTTGGTGTCATCAATGTTTTCTTATCACGTTATCACTAAAAATTATCGTTTGGGTTTGTTCAGTGTTTGAGGTCAACTAAATGCAGTGTGGTGCAACATGCATTCTAAAAAGGCAATGGCCTTTACAGACCCATAGATAAAATATTTTTATTATTATTATATGGGTTTGGGACAGGAGGTTTCGATTTATATTTAAATGCTCAATTCGATTGTCTATACTATTAAGAGACGGCAAACTTTCTCCCTGCAAGAGACATGCTGCTCGGATCTGGAAAAAGTTACGTTGCCTACTTCGGACAAAAAAAAACCCTTAGGGAGGAGTGAAAATGAGTTCTTTGACTAAAGAGCGTGTGGAGGTTATATTATAACATAAATCAAAGGAAATTTTCTCTAGTTTATTTTACTACTTATTTTTTTTTTTTCGTTAAACAAGCCGGAAATAAGATATTGCCAAATATCATTGCTCGGGCGGCAATGATAAGAGGTAACAAAGTTGAAATTCGGAAAGAGCATGTCGAAATCTATAAAACCATTAATTTTCAAAACTAAAACTTTCCATTAAACCCCTTTTTGTGCCCCAAATGACTGAACTAGTTTCTAGTATTTATGGGAACAGGCAGTTTTTTTTCGGAATAAAGTCACTCGTATGTTTAACATTTAAAGTTGAACATGGGAATATTTGTTTTGAGATTGATCCCTTTCTATAATATCCTACTAATATTATAATGGGTACGTTCATGAATGTAACTTTCGGATAGGTTACCTTGGTTTTGTTGTAATTAATCAGCATGTTTAAAAACAGATGTTTTCCAGCTAATTGAAGAACATATGGAAACAGAGAGAAAATCCAAAGGTATCCTAAAATTTGTTGGATACTTTTTCTCAACACGTAAACAGCTGATGAACAGCTCTCTTTTGCTTCGAATTTTGAGAGGTAACCTATCTGGTTGGATTTGTTCGTTCACAAAAAAAAACCAAACACAGGGAAGGTAACATATTTAAAAGATATGTACGTGAACGTACGCAAAGTGAATGTTTGTATGTTTAGATGGCTTGATGTTTGTACCGCAAGGACGCAAGGACGCTTCAACGGATAAAATTTCGTAGGATAATGATTTAAAAATAGGTTTCAAGTCTGGCTCAATCATTTCAGTTTGTTTTTTAGAGTTTTTTACTAATACTAATTCGTTGTTAGGTGCAGCTATTAAAATAGAAAGTATAGCCTGGGAAACCTGCCACCACATACTGTCGCCATCTGTGAAGGATTTTCTCGTTATTCATCAGAAGAAGTAAGGCTTGAATATTGTTAGTTAATTGTGGAGGACGAATTTCCTGAGCACTTCTCGTTCTTTGAGTGGCAACTTTTGAAAATATTAGACTCCCATCTAGAGAAGTACCTTAGTGGTAACACTTCTCCCCCTCTGTTGTTTTCTACCACCCAAAACCTTCTAATTGTGTTGGAACCCAATCTCGAGTTGAGGTAATAGGGTACCGATATTCACAACGTTGAGATTGTTAGAGATACATATCTACAGTATTTTATTAATTGCCGTCTATAAACTACTTGTTTTTTTTCAGGGTATAATGGATAATCCATCCTGTGCAACTCCTGCCCCAGATACAATATCTGCTCTTTTGTGGACAATCACAGCTGTTTTCGGAATTGTTTACGCACTATTAGGTATGCCATTTCTATAGTTAATTGTTTGTTTTAATAATTATTAATATTTTTTTCCATTTGTTAATTTAAGGATATCGATGTCTTCGAGCTGTTGGATTTCTAAGTGGATTACTTGTTGGTGCCAATGGTATATTTATTCTGCAAGATTTGAAAATTACACTGCTGGGAAGCCCAGCAGATTCTGCCCTTGCTATTGTAGCCGGGCTAATTGGAGCCGTTTTAGGTTCCGCTCACCCTATAGCTTCTGCTCTAGTAAGTGCATTTGCTGGTGCTTTATTAGCAGCTGTTGCTATGGCAGTTTGTGTTGCTACAATGCCAGATAATGAATTTGGGGTAAGTTTTTTAAGATTTCATTAATCGAAAAGCATGAAATAAGTTAATGTGAAAAATATTGAACAAACATGTATTACTTACAATGTAGGTCCTTTCTATAGAATGGTTTACACACTCTAGTAGATCAGTTAAACTAGTATTACAGTGTATTACATCGAAATGGGTCCTCGCAATGACGGTCTGATGACTCAAGTATTAAGGTCGTAGTTTAAGGTGTCATCGCTATAGCTACAGTGATGATCACTCGAATGACGCAAATCTTTCATTATTTACCCAAAATGCGATGACGGTCATTGTGTCATCGTCATTTTTGCGATTCGGTGTCATCGAGGTGACATCCAACACAGTGACGATCATATGACCTGACCATTTTTAAAAGGCGGAGTAATTTTTCGGGATCACACGACATAAATTGTATCATTGTGACTTACTTGTCTTGAAAATATTGATGTCAGTTTGTAAACACACGGTTTATGGACAATAAGTGTTAGATTTCACCTTAACTCTAATGCTGGAGACGAGAATTCAAGCTAACTAAAGAAAATTCAGTCGTTGCGTCCATTAACTATGACTGATTACACGAAAAACTGTCATCGAAAATGTTCATTGCAATGACTTTAAAATTACTGTTATCGTGCTTGTTGTCATTCTAGCCATTGCGTCATTAAGCTAGTTTTAGACGGTCCTTGTAATTTGTCACTGAAGTGACTGTGACGTCTATATGACGTAGTTTTCTGTCCTAAAAGTGTCACGTCGTGTGATCGTCATTGTTTTGAATGTAATTGCCGTAACAAAAACAGTGACAGGCACCGTGACACGTCACTTTTATGTCACTGAAGTGACAAATTACAACAACCGTGTAATAGCCCTGTCACTGTTAGTGACACGTAGCCTGTCGCTGCAGGGCTTGTGTCATTACCGTGACACGGCAGGAATTTCTGCCATGTTTATAGTTGTCACGGTTGGGCGTTCGTTCGGAGTTGAACACTCTTTTATTCAATAGCTTTGATGGTGCTATCGGATTTGCAATTTCGTATACCCAAAACACCGAGAGGATGAAAATACATTTTTTGCAAAATTTAAACAAAATCAAGAAAAAATATGTATATAACCACTAAAAAAACTGTTTGTGAATTATTTCAATTATTATTTACTTTTTACATTGGTGATCACACGACAAAACGACTTTAGGCAAATAACAACCTCATTATGACGTCGGTACTGTGATCCATTTCGATGACCGTGTATTTACTATAGCTTTAGGCGTGACTAACCATCTTTAGGTTAGCAAGCAAAAGCCTTATCTACTATTTGCTTGTTAAGAAATTGTTAGGCTATCCAGCAAATTTTCAAAAGCTACTAGTGCAAGCTTCCTTGCCACTACATCCTTCAGTGTCTATCTCTATGAAGGTTCTTCAACTTCCGACGCAAAAAAAAATTAAATAAACCATTTAAATCAATGTTTTATTAAAAAAAATGTTAAAAAGTTATTTTAATCTTAAGGTTTTAATTAAAAAATTCGTTTTAATTAAAAAAAATATTTTTTTTCTAGCCTAGAGAAATATATGTTGCAGTCGTAGGCGGAGCTGTTATATTCTCAGTCTTAACACTTTGTTGTGTTAAATATATAACAATCTTAGCATCTAGTATAGTGGGTACTGCAATGATTGTGGCTTCGGTTGATTTTTTTATGCATGGACTTGATACTGCCAACTGGGTAAGGCTATTTCAAATCTAAGATATTTTAAGGATGATGTTTTCATTATTAAATTTTAGATTTTAAATATGAAACCAAATCCTGCTCCGCCTCCTTGTTTTGGTGGGATTTTAATATGCACTTGGCCTGTTGCTGCTATTATAAGCGTAATGGTACAGTGTTTCATAACCGGATGGCGCGTCGATCATCGGAAACGGATTTATCATAGACATCCTCAGGACATGCGTTGTCGTCCACCTTCCAGACCCAGAGAAACACGGGAGGAAGCCAGACAGCGTAAATATCGATATCTTTATCAAGTTCGAACAGCTAGAGGTGACATAATCTCGCAAGTAAGTATGGGAATTTAGACTCAAAAATATTAGATAAATTCAATAAATTATCATATTTTCACATGACATACATATGTATGTACATATGTAAATTGTTCAAATCAATATACATATATTTGTTTTATAAAACTTCACAGAACTTCGTCTCAGCCCTCCAAAAACGTGTACAGCCAGGAACTGAAACTCCCTCGGAGAGATCCCTTAAAACAAGCTCCAACGAACGTAACACCTTCCGAAGTGATCGCACCCATTTTACAACTATTCCTGACTCAGACATATGTGATAAGATCGAGATTGTCCGTGATCAAGGATAATATTGGCCAAAAAACTAACCGCACCGACAACAACCAGTACGGTCAGTACAAAAACAGGAAAAAAACAAATAAATAATATGTACATTCGTCAATGGGTATATAATGTATGTATAAGTTAAATTGAAATAAATTAAGCATACAGCATTTTGCTTCACTTCATATTTATTTTTTTAAATAAAAGAAAACAGAACCTTTTAATAAAAAAATAAAACCAACAAAAATATCTATTACACTTTAAATCCTTAAATAAAATTAAAAGATGATTATTATACGAGCTAATACCATAATATGGTCCAAAGCTGTCAGCATTATTATATGTATTAATGAATAAAACAATTAATGTATTTTTTTTTAATTACTAGCATTATCAATGTTGATACCAACACAAAATTATTTTAAAAATTCGAATTTAAAAAATAAAGAAAAACTTTAACCGACCACTAAGTTGACTAATGATGTCGTAAATTAATGTACCTACTTATGTATTCCTTTAATTTTGCCAAAAATAAAAACACTCATTGTAATTCCATGTTCCAAGTGCTCAGTACTATGGAGTAGTTACAATTTAATTATGATAGATAATACTGTGAATATGTTTGTATTGTTAAATATAAAAAATAAACAGAATAAAGGCAAATCAATATTATTTAAAATAAAATTTATCTGTAAACAGTTTTTTTTATTGTTAGAATTAAATCTAACTATTCTCCTTTCTCCTTTGAGGAATGTCAAAAGATACACGCACCAAATTTGAAGGCAATCGCTTAACGCGTTTAGGCTGCAGCTCGTTATACACCCATACAGGCAGACAGACAGAAATTTTTTGTCAATAACTTTTTTAGACTTCTCTATTATCGTAATGTCATGTTTGATTGTTATCTAATTTTTTTTTTATTCACGAATCCTAAACTTGCCTTATAGTACCTATAATCGCAAGTAAAAAACCTCACTAGCACTTGTGCCCTAATTCGAATTACGAAATGAGCGCGACTAGCGTCGGGTCTTCTTCGGCAGATCTTCGGCTTACCCATTTACCTTTTACGTTTACCACCAGATTTTGGTTCTCTTCGCTCTTCGGCTTCTTCGAAACGAGATCAAATTCCTTGCAAGACAACGAACCCAAAACGACCTTTTTAAGTACTCGTTTTACACAATAAGCCCCCTGCTCGGAATGGATCCTGTGCGTTAGAAGTGTCTTTAATGACCCATAGTGATTTAAATCAAGTAAGATGAAGAATTATTCAGACTCTTTAGTTAGCTTGGTAATTACGAGAAATAATTTGATACATTTTACTCTGTCCAGTTTATATTTTCAGTACCTACATGAAAGTAAGGATATTTGCCTTTAACCCTTACTGTTATGGATATTAATAAGCTATCTCCATTTCGAAGTTTTTATATGGTTGGCGTAGTGAGGAGCTCTTAGAAAGCTTAAATTCTGAAACTTTCATAGCAAAAACCAAAAAGGTATTAATATTTCCATCAACGACGAATGGTAACTGAGTGTTTTTTTTTTTTAATAAACACAATAAGCGAATAAACACAGTTGGCGATCAGTCTCACAGCCGGTGAGCACACAGGTAATGATGGAATGAATGTACGTGGGTTTATAGAATATTACAAAAACAATTTAAATGTAACTAAGGGGTTCGGTTTATTATTTCAGTGACAATTTCAAAATTTGAGTGCGATGCAAACACCAGCGCTCACTTCCATAAGGCCTGTACTGAAAATATAAATTAAACAGAGTATTGAATTTTGAATGACAAAGAATAGCAGTAGAAGTGGATTTAATGCTGAGTATTTTTTTTAATAATTACTCATGTTTACTTTTTCTGGCTCTACATAGCGTGGTACTCCTGGGTGTGGTTCAATATGCCTTTCCAGCTGGCACGATCTCTACCCTAGCTTCTCCATTTTCGCATTCCAAGCAATCGAAGATCTCCTTCTACCTGGTCGCTCCATCGGAGATGAGGTCTAATTTGGCTTTTAACTCCCTCGGGTACTGCTTTTAAGACCTTCTGCGCTAGAGCATCGATGGCCATCCGTTTAACATGGCCGAGCCATATTAGCCGCTGGATACGGATTTTGTGTGGCTAGGCTTATGTCGCTGAACAATAAATCTCGCTTTGTAATTTTCTTTCGAATACCCCAAGGGAGCTTTCATCCGAATGGGAAAAGGTCTATATCCCTGATTCTGCACCATGTAGCAAGACCGGCGAGATGAGTGTTTTGTATACCGTCTCCTTGGTTCCTCTCGATTTGGGTAGTAACAGCGATTAGCAAGAGAGGTTCTACGCTTGCTTTCTGCTTTGACGTTGTTGCCCGTGTTCACAGCAGAGCCCAGGTAGACAAATTCACTGACTTCCTCGAAGTCATACCTATCAATTGTCACGTTCTGACCAAGTCGGTAGTGGGCTCGACTTTAATTGATGAAAGCATATACTTCGTTAATGACCAGTCCCATTCTGTTTGCTGCTGACTACATGAAAGTGAAAGCACCGGTTACTGGCCCGTTAGTTCTTCCTATCACTTCAATGTCGTCAGCAAACCCAAGTAACTGCGTTGAATTTTAAAAAAATAGTGCCTGATATGCTGGCTTGTGTGTTGCGTACTATTTTTTCAAGCACAATGTTAAAATAGGCTGAACAAGTTCTTTGTTTTAAATAAATACATTTATTTACGTAAAAAATATAGGTATTTGTTTGTATATATTATAAAACTTTTTTTCAAATAATTTATGTTTAACAATTTATAAAACAATATTTACGAGGTCGAGCGACATGGTAAACGAAACTTTTTTCTTAGCGTTTGAGATGACATTGGAGTCATGCATGCGTTATCGAACCCTCTTTTAGTCGCTATTTCATTATTCACTTCGGTCAAAATGTCTAAAATGTGTTCCCTTTTAATTGAAAAATAATATACATACAAATTAATTTCAACCGTTTAAATAACGAAATAATAACAACTTACCTGTCACCTAACTCGTCAATTTTTTTGCATAACGTTTGAATAAACCAAGAACCATCTCGGGTGTGGCGCAATGATGCAAATCCAGCAACCGTGGACATTGCTTTAACCATATCACCATAATCTTTGGCATTGTTATCAGGTGAATCATTTTCCAATTCGCCATCATTTCTGGCAGTTTGGAGATTAGCACCTTGGCATGCTTGAATAATTAGCATTTTAGGTTTTCGTATCAAGGATCCATCGGTTAGGATTTTATCGATTTCATCTATTTTTATTGCAATGCTATCACATGCATAAACACAACCTTAAATAATAAAGTCAATATATATTGGAACATAATTTTTTTGAAATGATATCACAACCAACCTTCAGAGCCATGGGTTAAAATGCATACAATTAACGAATCGTAAATAATAGAGCGTTTAACAACCTCTCGGATATTCCTTAGCATTTCAATGTGGTTTAAATTGTCTCTTGTCAATGGCTTGTAGCCAAACGATGAAAAAGTTTTTTCCAACGAACTTTTATCGACGTCCGTTCCTAACCGTTCGGCCAACGCTTTTTTCGGTAAAAGATGCTGTGATAAAAATGGCAATAAAGGTATTCGACGCATTTTTTTAGTTTTTTAATTTTGTATCAAAAAAAGTTTGGAAATAATAAAAGCAGGTTTCTTATTTACCTGCAAGTCCGGATTTGCTGATCTATGAAATTTTTTCTGGTTGATTATTAATACAATTCCAGCACTCTCTTTTTCAATTTTATAAAAATTCCCATCCAATGAACAATGAACAACCTCTGGACTTTTGGTACAATTGTTACTCAAACTGTCTTTCACACAATTGTTTTGTAATTCCTTGGAATCTCTTCGTTCACTGTCGTTTGTTTCAATATTTAAATCGTTCAGAGAATATACCAACATGTCCTTAATATTTTTCAAACTATTTAGCTTAAAATAATCGATAAGTATAGAAATATCTGTTTGTTCACTACAAGAGGCATCCAGAACACGTTTCGTTATCCAGTCCAATAAAAATATTTCCAAGTAGGCAAAATTGTAAAATCGCAAATGATCCTGTTTATCTATTGTATCACGCACTTCCAACACAAGGTTGCCGGCATCAATGGGAGTGAGCATGTCACACATCGAGTATAGGGCTTTTACTATCGGATTGATGTGTAAGCTCATTTCTGGAATGTGCGGCAGAAAATGTGTTCGGATATCTGAAATGCGGAAGCCTAGCTTTCTTAAGACTTTGTTTGCTTTGATAATTGCCAGAGCTTCTACAAGATGTGGTTGCCAGTTTTGGTTTACTTTTGAATAGCTCATCAAAATATCTGTAGTTGTATCTGGAGTGGGTGATATAACAAGCAGTTTTTGAAGAATAAACTGTGCATTTGTTTTTGAATCGGCAAACAATAAAAATGCTAAAGAAACCTAAAAGATGAAATAAAATAGAATACATTAAGGCCTTTTGGGTGGTTTAATAATACATAATAACAAAATCTTGATGTTAGCGTGTTTTTTACGTGGTCCAGCATTGACCTACATAACTCAGCATGTGTTCAAGACATCTTAATGCAATATATAAACGTCTTCTACCATAAAAAATTTGCAAAAGAGTTTCCAAACTGGTTTCTCTTCGCTCATGCTTCGAAAACTCAATGCTGTCTTCTGTCGTTAAAGCTTAACATACTCCCAATGCCATTGTCCATGAATGGCACTTACATCGAAGAAACCGAAAAGCTCTCAGTACTCGGTATGTTTGTCAACGACGACCTCCGTTGGAACGACCATATATTTGAAATTGCTAAGAATGCTGCTAAGTGCTTAGGTTTTCTGTATCGGTGTAAGAAGTATTTTTCTCCATCTGATCTGGCTACAATTTATAAAGCGTTTATACGCCCTAAACTCGAGTATAACTCCCACCTCTGGGCAGGTGCTTCGCAAACATCGCTTCACTTGCTTGATAGAATACAAAATAGAGCGTTAAGATTGATAGGAAATAGAACTGCCGCTGAAACAATTGCCCCTCTCGAACACCAACGCAATGTTTCATGTCTTTCCTTATTTTATCGTTTCTTTTACAAAAAATGTTCACTCGAAGTAGCCAGTTGCATTCCTCCCCTTAAAAGTTTCTCCCATAATACTTGTCTCGCAAGGAATGCTCATCAGTTCACCCTTGAGCTCAATTTCGGACGTACCGAGAAATATAGGGATTCTTTTTTTAGCCGAACAACACGAATTTGGAATAGTTTACCCGGCGAGATGTTCCCTTGCCATTTTGATCTGCAAACATTCAAAACCAATGTTAATCGACACCTCCTATCTCTACCCTCCCTATCTTCCTAATGCCCGCGCAGTGTGTTACATTAAAAGGGAAACAAATAGTCCCTTGTGCGCGCGTTAATTATAAAAAAAAAAAAAAAAAAAATGCGAGCTAGGTGCCCGATCACCGGAGTCCACCGAGCTTTATTGTTCCACATCTGCTTTGAGGTAGATTCCATGCAATTCATGATTGTATCTTCTTCGGAATCGTCCTCCCTCGTATACGGGGCCAACAATTCACTGTAAGACTTTCCTTTTGAACGCGGTTAAGAGATCAGAGTGCCTTTTTGTAAGCAACCAAGTCTTATATTCTTATGCGAGACCATAGTCATGCACAGCAGCAGCTTGGTTTTTATGGTAAGGTTTCTGAATTTAAAGAGCCTCGACAGACTGTAGTACGTTCTGTTGGATTTTAACAGCCGCCAGCGTATTTCTTACCCAAGGTAGTTTAAGGACAATTTCACATTCATGCTCCACTACCCTGATAGTTAGACTAATGTTTATCGCAGCCACCATATACTTAGTTTTCCCTTCATTGTTATACAGCTCCAGGTTTTGTGCTGCCTGCTCGATATGGGAAAAGGAATCTTGTACAGCTTGTGGGCTTCTGCCGATGATGTCTATGTCGCCTACGTTAGCCAATATCTGGTTGGGTTTTGCCTCTTGTTGACGTCCCAGAGTCTCGCATTGGTTTCTTCAACGCCATGGATGCAAGACAGACCATTCCCTTGTCGGAGTCCCTTAAAATGGCTACTTTTACTTGGCTTGTAACGTTGGTCATGGTCAGCCTACATAGTCGGGTCAATTTATTTGAGATGCCAGATTCTTTCATGGGCTTATAAAGTTCTATATTTGATATGCTATTATAGGCGGCTTTAAAGTCTATACAAAGATGTGGTATGTTGGAATGTTAAATTTCAAACTTTTTTCCATCCCCTTCCCACATCTCAACAATTCTCATCGCCCCACAATGCCTTCAGAATCGGTGATCAGATTCCCCCGCCGTCCTTACAGCATGTGAAGCATACCATCCATCTTTCAGACGGATTGGTAGAACCTCCGTGCCTGGTACGGACCATGCTCTTTATTTCTTATTTCTTTCCATTTCACAGACAATGTTTTTTTCCCAGGCTGCATTCTTTTCTGTGAAGTTTTGTCTCTATTCTTCTCAGCTCTTTATATTCATCTTCGCGTGCCCGCGTTCAAAGAGACTGCTCGGTATGCAGCATTTATTATCAAGCCAGTCGCCCCGATCTCTGCGACTACTGCTAAAAATGTCGTCAGAAGTACTAATGACTTTGTTCTTGAGGCGTGACCATTTTCCATCAACGCCTGGCACCCTGTCGGGACAAATTTGGGTATTTAATATATGTATATATATATAATATGTGTATATAAGTATACCGTATACACAATCATTGATCGGGTACCACCACGAGGAAGTAAAGCAAGAATTTCGGCGTGATTGAAAGTTGCATTGCTGTCCTTATCCAAGCTTTAGGCATTGTCAACAACTACCCTATTAGGCACGCTGCATGACCCCTTCTTTTTTCCCGTTTACAAAAAAACATGCCTTTAAGAGGCATTCCTGCATTTTTATTATGTTTGATCTACTATATCATATACAAGCAAGACGTTGACAGGACTGGAGATCAGTTAGCCTTAGACATGGAACACTCGAGGGATTCCTGCCGACGTTTTCTCAGGTCAACCCGGAGGCGTATTGCCAAACTGTATATCAGCACAGATTTCGAGAGCGCTGAAACATACAACATTTTGTTCAATGAAATGAAGAGCAGAATGTATTATGAATCAGAGCATTGTCTGAGTCAGTATACATTTTGTTCACAAAAGTTGGAGCAAAGTACCTGTGACTACAGAAACATCAATGAGATTCGAGTTGCTTGTTGCTTGCGTTGCTTCTTTTGTGAGATCGTAAAGCAGAGTTAAGGTAGAGTGTTTGGGTAAAATTTCTTAAGATTGTATCTCCCAATCAGTATGAGGTATGCAACCCCCCTGCTTGGGGTCACTATAGGATTTGGAGTATGTGCGAGATTGGGTTTATGCAAAAGTTCATTAAATCAAAAAGAAACGTTGCACATACCCAACCTTGCACCTTCTGCAAATCCTATAGTGACCCCAAGCAGGGGGGTTGCAGAGGGGCCGCATACCATCCCATACCTTCTTCATACCAACTATTATCAAAGTGGGCACATCTTCAAATTTGTTGTTAAGCATACAAAATTACGGCATAATAACGATATACGCAAAGGAAAAGAATAGACATACACATTTTAGTATGTATATAATTCGCTAAGCAGTATTTAGGTATGTCAATGTGAGTTTTTCACGTACCTAAACATGCCCCAGTTTGGCAATACGCAACCTGGCGAACCCCTCAGGTGAACCATTTAGGCAAAGAAGAGAAGTGGGGAGTTAAGGTCCAAGTCGAGATCATAACAAAACAATCTTGGGTTAAGGAAGTGACGTATATTCTTAATATGAATGAAAAGTACATATAAGTCGGGGATGAACCGATATAATAAACCTTAAGCAAATTATTTAAATTACATTAAGCTGTCCGAACTTTTAAATGAACCGTAAGATTTTCTCATAATTTTTTGTTATTTGTAGAAATTGCTAACTTACCTTTTCTTGAAAACATAAATCGTTTTCAATCAGGTACAAATCTTCTGCATTAATACTTAAAATTTTGTTGAGTATATTGCTGTCATTACTCATTTTTATATTTCGTTATGTTTGCAAATAATAATAAATAAAAGAAACTATAACTAAACTAAAAAAATTGCAACTACCCACAAAGAAGTTACAAATGTGCACTTTGTTATTTATTTTGTTTTTTTTTTTGTGATTTTTTTTTTTTTTTTTGATTTTCAACTAAGCGAGTTTAGATTCTTCTAAATCTCAACACAACAGCGATCACTTTGACGGATCTAAAAAATTAATGAACAGAGCTTTATTAACCAGTTCAGGTTCCTTAAGATTGTGAAGATCTCAAAAAAATTTCTGTTTTTATTACTGGTTTTTGTTTGTTTGTCCAAAGTTATGACAGCGAGTTGTTATCAAAGGCACTCACACAACTATAAACAAAAAAATCAATCTCTTTTTCGTTTTTGCAAAAAAAAACTTATAACTCGAGATAAATCTGAAAATAAAAAGTAAAATCGACAGAAGTCGGTCATATTGTTTTAGGAAAAAAACATGTTTATGTTTCCCAAAAAAATGGTAAATGTTGCCAGTTCAAATTTCTGTGATCTCCGTTTTCACAAAAACTTGAAAACCATTTTTGAGAAAAAAAATATCAACTGCGTTAAAAAAAATTGATTTAACATTTTTTTAAGTTGGTAAATTTTAGTTCTTCAAAGGAAGGAAAGAGAGTTTGCTGGGAAATCGCTTGACAAAACGGAGCAATCCGCGATTTAGGGCACAAGATACGAATTACTTGTTCCCGCACATTTACGGACGGGCCCGTCCGCACCATTCCAACCATTATAGTTTAGCCTTTATTCGTCGTTCATATGATTAGTCCGTAAAATTCTGTTCTCATGAGAGCAACAAACGAACAATGAATGTACGAATAGTCGTCCTTTTTGACATTTTCTTATTTCGTTGGTATTCAACCACCAAGGAAACAAAAACATTTGTAGCTTTGAGGTTATTCGCATGCGAACAATTTGTTCGTCGAAGTGTGGATCGTAATTGAAACGCAGCAATCGTACTGGAATTCGCGATGAACAATTTGTTTTCACTAATTTACTTTATTTTATATAAAATATAAATTATATTTCCATCATTTTGCATTGAGTTTATGAAGAATTTTGGTTTATAAGTTGCTTTAAATCACATTTATTAATTTATTCATCGTCCGTTGGTCGCTCCCATTGCAATAGTCCGTTGTTCATACGACACATCTCCCCTATAAAATATGTTAAAAAGAAGAATGATACAAAAAAATATCTTATGTGCCTGATTACATTGAAAAGCAAGATCTTTGACAGAAACAAGTAACATTTACGTTGAAAATAACACAGTTTGAACTTATAAAAAGTATCAAAACCACAATACTTAACGGTTTTTAGTAAAAATGAAGTATGCTATCACACTTCTTAAATAACAAAGAATTTGTGAAAAATTATTTCGGAAATTGTAGGACCGGTTTTGATAAAATCCTGTTTTTTATTTTTGTTTTTTTTTTTGAAAAAAAAAATTGGAATGCAATTTTTGAGTTTATATACACCTAATTTAAAAAAATTTAAATAATTTTTTTTTGATGTTTTAAAAATATTGAATTTCAAAAAAAAAAATCAAAAATTAATTTTAATTAGAAAAAAAAGTTATTCAAAATTTTGATATGCAGAAATAGTTTAGGTACCTAGATCTTCTCAAATATAATATAATATATATTTTACAGAAATTCAAAGAGCCGTTACCGAGAAACCCAAAAATAAAAAAAAAACCGTTATATGAAAGGTACCGTTAATAGACTTTTCCCGTATATTCGGTTCTAATCCTAATCGGTCATATGGGAGGTACCGTTATTTTTAGGGCTACAAATAAAATTTCAATTTTCCCTCTGGACTGCTAGTTGCCTACCTCAAGTTGGTTCCATTTTAGTTTCAGTTGTTTTGGGTGACACTAGCCCTCCTGAGTACTCTAGCGGGAAAAAAATTAAACCTCAATTTTGATATTTCATCCAGTAATTCCAGACTTTGGCGGTAGTTTTTCCCACAATGGTATGTTAAAATTTCCTTTTTTCTCCTTTTGTTTTTTAGAATATCCTACAATTAATTAATAAAAAATCCTAGCAGTCCTTATATAATACGTCCATGGCCAAAATAATCACACACACCAAGTTTGAAGATAATCGCTTAAGCCGTTTAGGCTGCAGTTTGTTATACATACAGACAGAGAGACAGACATTTTTTCTCGATCACTTTTTTAGACTTCTCTATGATCGTAATGTCATCTTTGATTGTTATCTCAATTTTTTTAATATTCACGAATCATAAACTTGCCTTATAGTCCCTATAATAGCAAGTAAAAAGGATTCATGTAAGCTCTTCACAAGAGTATTCCTATCTACTTCTTATTTCTTTCTATAGGGCTGTCATTTTCATGTCACTGTGCTGTCAAATCGTAGCATGGTGGACTGTTTATATACAATTATTTACTGATTATTTAAATTGTTAAATATTTCCGTGTTCAAAGTGTATTATTTGTTTTTGGTGGTCCTTCTAATACTAAAGAAATGGAGGAAGATAGTTGTAGAATTTGCCTGTCGAATACCCAATTGACTGAACGCAGAGATTTGTATTCTGAGGACCAGAACACACTGAGTGTAGTTGGCCAATTATATCAAGAAGTTCTTAACATATCCGTATGTATTTATTATTAAACATATAAAATATGATAATCTACTATTAGGTTTCTAGATATATTAAATATTTAAAAGTTAAGAATCCCTGCTTTAAGTATAATTAAATTCCGCATTCCAAGATTAGAAACAAGGTTCTTATAACTTTTGTCATCTCAATTCCTTCAACAAACCGGAAGTGTTTAGCTCCTTTAAAATTTTATTTTTAAAATTAGTTCTTACCTTTGCATTGGAAATATAGTATATTATATTTTCTTTCTTTTGTTTGCATTCTAGATCTCTGTTGAAGAAATTATGCTAAGATACATTTGCAATAGTTGTGATCTACAGTTAAAATTATTTAAACAACTTAAGACGAAAGCCCTTGAAACACATACACTTCTAACAGAAATTTTGAGTGCGAAGAATGAATACCTGGTCGAGAATGAAGGGAACACTCCAATGACTGAATATTTGAAGTATCATGATCATGATATTGAACAATCGGAAGATGATGATGATAATAAAACCCAAACAGAAGATGAAATACTTGAACAAATTGAAAAGGTCGACAATTATCCCATCCCAGATTATTTTGAATGTCAAGTTAATGAAGACATAGAAAACGAAATTACCGAAGTCGAACCTAAAACTGAGGTTGAAGTATTTGAAAACTTAATGAGTGTTGAGGAATTAACCAAAGATAATAATGAATTTGATTTTGATACATCCGATGAAGAAGAATATGTAGTCGCTTATTTGGATGAAGAGGAACCGTCTGAAAGCATCGAAAAAGAAACATTCCAAACGAACTGTGATGAAGAGAGTCTTATAGATGAACATGACATAATCGGAAATAATTTAAATTCTAATATAACAAAAATTCCCTCTTCAAACGAGAGATGTGAAGTATTTTGCTGTCCGCATTGCAGTCAGACGTTTGAACTGAAGTCTCAATTAAAGAGCCATAAGTAAGTTTTAGTTAAGAACGGTTATACATTCGTTAAATGCATGTTGTTCTTTTTTTTACCATATACCTACCCTCAGAGCACTTAATTGTAAATCCTTCATTCTTAGGACTAAGTTGACATTATTATTATACAGTACATACATTTAGCGAATATATGGGTGATGAATTCCCCGGAGCATTTCTATTTCTTATATAGAAACTCTTCTGTTTTCTTCCAAAAAAACCGCAAAATTTTAACGAAACCACGAAAATATAATCCACTTTAAAACATGTTTGCGGATTATTTTAAATTACAAAAGGTCTTGTTTTAAAAATTCGTGCCTAACGCAGTCAAACGAACTTGTCTTGACAGGTACAGATGTTAAGAGATTTAAGTTTCCGTTGTTATAAAGATAACACCACCGAGAAAAACGGAAAAAGGAAAAGCTATCAGCAAACTAGAAAGGCTTGGAATCCATGCAAAAAATTGACAAAAAATATTGCAATGTCCCAAAAGCAGTAAAAATTGTTGGTCATTTGTAAAAAAATATACATAATTCTTCGTCGGTCATCGGGTCCTTCATCTAACTTCTGCTGTGAGTTCTCAACAAAAGCAGATCGCCTCGTAGCCAAATTCAATCACAATCTTCTTTTCCACTCGTTCAGTCGCAAGAGTATTAAAAACATACTAATACACACAAGTCCGTTGGCCCAGGTAGTATCTGCGTGATTCTTCTGAAAATGTATTATTCAGAACTGGCGATGAAGTAATCTCTTCATCTAGTGGTGAAAGTACGATTATTTCACTTATTTCAAAAGAAATCAAAAGTGTTTGGACTCGATGAAACACTTTTTCGTTGGATTAGTATTTAACTTTCAAACTGCTCAATCTTCGGCTTGATATGCTTGATTATTCTCTCCGACGATATGTTAAATAAGAGTGGGGACAAAATGCATTCCTGGCACATTCCTCTTAGGATTTCTATTTTCTCTGACTCAGAGCCATCTATTTGTATGCATGGTTTTTGGCTTTTATATAGGGCTCCTATAATATTATAATCTTTTGAGTTAATTCCAGTCGTTTTTAGTATCTCTAGCATTTTTTTGTGTTTGACTTTATCGAAAGATTATTTGTAGTGCATGAATTATACAGAACATTCAAACATTTTTTTTTAATTGTTTGAAAATTATTTTTTCAAAAACTATTTGCTAAAACAGCTTTCTTTAAAACAAATTAATTACACACTTGGAACGTAAAGTCAAAACACGTGTGCCGGACTCCGTTTTCCTCTTCTATTTTGAAATCATCGTCATTGGTCTTTTTCAACAAGTTCTTCCATACATCCCGATTGCTGGCGGACGCCACCCAAGGCTTTGGACATCCTGGTCTGTGCCATCCTGCCAATACAACAAGGTCTGCCACGTTGTCTTTATTTATTTTTTCCCATCTTCACCATTTTGTTCAGCCAGTTAACAATAATTTACTTTTTAGCTTAATTATGGTTTATAGATCGATAAGCGTATGGTAGGAATTTATTTAGGATATTATGTACCTACACTGCATACATAATTACATATCTAAGAAGTTATGTACTAAAATTAAGATACCCATTCTAACCACTGTGTGGGTGGGTATAGACAATATTAAAACTTAACACAGTGGATGTTTATAGGCAGGTGTACACTTTTTTCTTAATTGAATTTTTTTCATTCAGTAATCGAATAATTGTTTATTTGTTAGTTGTTTTTGCGTGTTTATGCATGTGTTTATCATCGACGTCCTTATTATTTATTCGGTGTACTGTTATGATCATGGTACTTACTATTATTTTTTATCTGACTAGCGGAGGAAAATTTGGAAAAAAATGTTGTAAGCCATCTGATTTCTTTTGCTGTTTTCTTTTTTATGAATTTTTCATTTCAAAATCGTTCGACTAGTTTTTTTCAAAAAAATGTTTTTTTTTAAAAAAACTTCGAAAATATATTTTAAAATTTCTTTGAGTATGTCAATTTGAAGAAATCTATTATATCATATACTAGGAAAAAAAATTAAAAAAAGATCTATCGATTCATTTTCAAAATATTCAAAAATAAAACAAAAAAGTTTTTTTTTTAATTATTAAGAATTCAAAAACATTGTTTTTGAAAATTTTAATAGGCAATATTATTTGAATCATAAAACACACAAGCAAGGAACAAGTCAGATTAAAAAAACCCGTAATATTGGAGGTACCGTTATAAAACTTTTCCTGAAAAATCCACTCAAACCAAAAGATAGATTTTTCATAGAAAACTTTCTTCAGAAAGTTTTATCAAAATCTTTGGAGACGTTTTCGAGAAAAAATAAGTTGTTCATTAAGTTATATATCTGGAGCTAGTTTTTAAGCTAGAATGCCAATTCGAAAAAAACTGTCGTGTAGAGTAGATACTCTAAAAATACCATATACCAAGTTTGAAGCAAATCGGCCCAACCCTTTAGGTTGTAGGAATCGATTCGGACAGACAGAATTATCCGACCCACTTTTTTCGACTTCTCTATCATCGTAATGTTATGTTTCATTATCAAATTTTGTTTTACGAATGGATAACTTGCATTATAGTATTTGTACCTATAATCGCAAGTAAAATTGCAACAACAAAATTGCCTAACCCAAAACACGTTCCACGTTCTGCTGATGGATAATCAGCCGTATCACAGATTTCCTCGTAGAAAATTTCCGAACAAAAAAAAATTAAATCGCAAACCCCGAACGGAATCAGCCATGATCGAAACCTCTTTTCGGACTTTCGGAATCAGCTGATTTGTGTCAAAATATGAAAAGCAAAACAAATTTCACTTTTATTGTGTACCAATTGTGTTTTGAAAAAGAAGTTGGTTGTCTGTTCGGTTAAGAACGATAATTTTACGTGATAACGTACGTCATAAGACAACATTGATGGCACCAACATACAGCCCGTTAACTCACACCATATACAATTCCAGTTATCATGTCAAAAAAGTACTTAGTACTTATAGTACTTATTATTCTAATATGTACTAAATCCAATACCAACAATACAATTGTACTAAATTCTAATACTAAGTACTCAAAATCTAGTACCAAAATACTATTGTACCAACAACTTAGTACCAATCGGCACCGGTTTTATTTGTAACTAGCGGTTTGATTTTGAAAAAAAAATTACTCACAAATCCTCTCGTTAAATCCGTATGTGTAGCGTGTCATCGATTTATAAGACGCTTCACGTCAAAAGTTATCTGAAAATGGATTCAATTGCGATTACTAATAATAAAATAAATCAAGAAAACACGGAGAAAACCGAAATTCAAATTACAACGTAGGGTTTTAAGAGACGCATTTAATCCACTCGACCACAATTCCTGGGCAATTTATCCCTTCTCTTGGAGCTATCCAAAAGCCTTTGGAATTGGGCTTTGTTCGTAGTCACTTTTAACCTTTTGTTAAATATTTGTTCTTATTTAGACTGAAAATACTTACATTTTTCTTTAACTTGCGACTTCGGGAGCAGTGATACGAACCTAGTATGTTTCTATTGCGACGGAACCTGTGATAGGGCTGAATATTTTTTGTTCGTTCTTAATTTTAAGATATAACAGTTGGTATTTAACATGAACTTATTTGAAAATATACATTTTAATATAGTTTGATACATATTTTTCATTTTTCAGAAAGAAAATGCATTGCACAACTACTAAAATTCAATGTCATTTATGTGAAAAAATTATGATGTCTGAAGAAACATACCAGGCTCACATGAACATACATAACGGCTTACCTGCATATCAGTATGTGTTGTAACTTTAACTTTGTTTCTACTTGTTAACTTTATTCATAATCTTTTAGATGTGAAATGTGTGACAAGGCTTTCAATCAAAGAGTACATTACAACTATCACATATTGGGTCATAAAAACGAAAGGAATATAATATGTGATGTTTGTCAAAAAGGATTCATCAGTAAAAGCGATTTAAAAACACACATGCGTTGTCATACAGATGAACGTCGCTATAAATGTGATATTTGTGGTAATTTTTCTTAATAAAATCAATAGCAGTTTGAATAATTTTTTTTTAAATAACATTTAATTTAGAAAAAACATTTCGAGCGCACACACACATGATTAACCATCGCTATTCGCATTTTGAAAAGCAATTTGAGTGCACTGAATGCTTTCAAAAATATGTCTCACCAAACACTTTACGCACTCATTTCAGAGCTGTGCACATGGCCGAAGTTCCTTTTGAGTGTAAGTTTTGTGAAAAAAGATTCAAAAGAAAACATCATTTAAAGGTAAGCACATTCAAAATTTGCATTGTTAACTCATACATATTTGACATTTTCTTTTTTTTTAAGGCGCATTACAAGACCCATTCCAAGGATATGGGGGCTTTTACGATATTAGAAGAAAATGATTTTTGTAATGTTGATGTTGAATAAATCTTAAAAAAAAATTATTGTTTTTTTTATTGGAAAACTGCATAATCAGACATGGTCATGTAAAGAAAGTCCATCGCTGGAACGTCATTTTGTGAAGAGCTTGCACCAAATCACTCGGCAAATGTTGCCCAAGAGATTTAATGAGTACAAAGTATACAAAGCCAGAGATGAAATACATTTTCTTTTGAAAACATGACAATAAGTTATGATCATACCTCACGTTTGAAACAGACAAGTGCGTGCATCAGACTGCAGTTTCGATGGAGGCGAATTTTAAATAAATAAATAAATTTATTGACGCGACAGCTCCTTAAGGAGCCAAGGCCTAGTGACTTATACTCTCACCCATTCCTGTGTGTGTTGTTAATCTGCAAGAATGGAAGGGACCTATAGTTTACCGCCGAGTCCGAACGGCTACATGAGAAGCACTTTTTCGAGACAAATTTTACTCTGGGAGGGTTTGCCAGTTCCTCGCAGGAGGCAGTACCCCGGAAAATAAGATGTCTATGAGCTGGATTCGAACCCAAGCTCATTCGCTTAGCAGTCCGACACATTAACCACTAAGCCATGGAGCACTACAAGCGAATTTTACTCGCACGAATTAAGTGAAAGAAGGCGAATATATTCGCGCGAATAGAGTGGTTCCGGTGCAAACGAGTTTTACTGGCGCGAAGTAAGCGAATTATTATTTATTCAGATTTTTGTGCAAAAAAAAGTTGATTCGCTCGGATTCCCTTATTTCGCGCCAATAATTAATGAATTTAGCGAACTTTGCGAGTTCGCGCGAGTGAATTAAGCTGAACATATACTGGAGCTTCAAGTATAGCGGTGATGCGAGAATCGAGGATAGCGGCGAAGAAGGAGAGAGTTGACCAAAGATTAGGTAGTACATACTGAAGAGTTGATAGTCGAGGATTAGAATAAGAGCTGTAAACATGCATTCCTTGTTAACAGAAAGTTGTTTTTTTAAAAATGTGGTATTTAAAAAAAAAATACACGGCAGAGTCGCATCTAGCTCTGCTGTGCATTATGACACTGGAAAAAAAATAAAACGTTCTGAACTTATAAAAAGTGTCACACATAACACTTGACTGTTTTAAGTAAAAATGTAGACCACCATCACTTGTATAATTTTGGTAAAAATTCAGCCTCTTATTTTTAGTTTTTTGGAACAAAAAATTCTTTTTTGGTTTTTGGGTTTATTAACATATGATCATAAAATTAAAAAAAATGTATTGATTACAACAACAACAAAGCCGTTACCGAGAAAGTAAAAAAAAAAAGTTTAATGAAAGGAACCAATTATTACAAAATACCAATTCCTACAAAAATACTCTCACAATTTTTTATCAAATTTGTTGAAACCGTTTTCGAGAAAAATAAGCGGTTATATGGCACTTCTGTTACACTTCTCTGCGGAATGCTAAAAAAAAAACACATTTGAAAACAGTGCCTTGAGTTCTTTTGACCGCAGTTCGTTATTTAAACAGACGGACAGACAGGCTGACAGAAATAAACATTTTCGTCATCAACAACCGTTATAGAGACTATAAGGCAAGTTATGCATTCGTAGAAAAAAAATTCTAACAATCAGACACGATATTACGATGATAGAGAAACATATTTGAGTTTCTGGCAAAATTCTGTCTGTCTGTCCCTCTGTACGGATGTATGTATATTGAACTACAGCCTAAACCCCTGAAATTGTCAAGAGAGAGCACTCTTTTTTGTAAAACAAAAAGTATTTGACTGGTTTTTGTAAAAATTGGCTAAAATTCGTAGTTTTGGGGAGTATGTGGAACAAAGCTAATAACAAGATAAACACAAATTCTAAAAATGAAAGCAGCATTTGTCCATACTGTCCCTAAGAAAGGGAACGTAAACGTAAAGTTCAGTCAATTCGAACTTTTTTGTATATCACTTGCTTTGTTACGTTATCCTTATGTACTTCAAACAAAGCGTTTGTAGAAAAAGCAGTATTGTGATAAACTTGAAACATTTCCCTTTATTTGAACTTTTTTAAATTGTCAAAGTCGGGTGTAAAGCGTGATTGTGTTTCTACTTTAACTCGCGCGTTAATTTAAAAAAAAAAATAAATTGAGAGAACATAGAAATATATTATAATCTCCTTATTTTTGCAAATAGAATGCAATTCTGCAAATTTGTATGTGTGTTCCTTTACTTTTTCAAGTAACTTCAAGTAAACTCTCAAATTTGGAGGAGTGGGGATTAATTCTCTCACAAATAGCATTGTATATAGACTGCCTATAGTACTATCATGGGACGTGAAAAAATCATAAACACACATGCCGCTTGGAGTGCTAGTGTAGGGATATTTTATTTGTGAGAAAGAGAATAAGACCATGGTTTTTAGTGCTATGCTTTGTGCTTGGCTTCCTGCGCATGTGCAATGTGAGGCAGGAAAAAAAACGGCGAATATGAAATTATTTTATTAAGTATCTTGTTTCGCTTAGCTAAGGCGAATATTTTTTTGTTGGGATTTATACACGATCCAGCATTTTAATTGTTTACATTTTTTTAAGAACGAGAACTGGTTCTTAAATACGTATTTTTATACATATGTACGTACATACGTCATTGAACAGACTTTTGATTTAAATTCTTTAGGATTTTCAAGTTTTTTACGAGCACTGGTACTTACATATACATTTGTCATATTTGTACATATAGGTACATAAATACATACACCACTGACCAGGCTTTAGATTCGAATTCTTTAGGATTTTCAATTTTTGTTTACTATTATGAAGGTTGACGTTTTGAAAAAATATACACATACATTCTTGAAATTTAGACACAAACTTGCTTCTTGCTGGATATATCGTTGTTGCTTCCAGCAATAAGTTGAATTAAACAAGGATTTTTCTTATTTGTCAGTCTCTTTATTATTTGTAAGTAGGACTACAAATTTCCTGCAAATATGTATAAAGGTTAGGTTAGAATACAAAACTTAATTTTATCTCTATAAATCACTTACTTTTAGTCTCCTTGTTCAGTTTATAATGACATAATAATCAATATTTTCATTCATTTGAAATTATTTTTTTTTTTTTTTTTAAACAAATGCTACTATAGCAACCAACAATGTTTGATGAATTTAAAGTAATCAAATGAAACTTTTGTTGTGTTTTTAACAAGTAGAATTTAACAAGGTAATAAATAACAAGACATTTTTAAAAAACGGTAAGCTTCCAAATTGCGTTGCGGTTAGAGATGTTGTTGGTGCCACTGTCATCAGCATATCGATCCTTGATGACATGGATTTTTGTTTTGAATTTTGCTTTTCATTCAGATAGGTACAAATTAAGTGCAAACTATGGGTAGAAATTCATTTAAAAATATATTTTGTAAATTGATTGTAGATTTGTATAGTAAGTAGTAAGGAGACAGTTCATACCTATACAATGTGGAAATAGAAGAAAAGGTGGAGACTATTATTTGCGTTAATTTGTATGTCTAGTTGTGTAGGAGTATTTGGTTAAAAATATATATTACTAGCGGGTCCGGCAGATGTCATCCTGCATTTCTTTAAATTCTTTTGATTTATTTGCCTAAACTTGTTAAAACGTTTTTTTATAATTATTGGAAGAATTACTTACAAAATTTCATAAAAAAAAATCACTTTTTCGTAGGGTTTTCCCAAAGTTTTCTTTCGTAACTATTTATATATAATGTATATATATTATATATTTGACATTACGATAATAGGGAAGTCGAAAAAAGCGGTTCAGAAAATTCTGTCTGTCTGTCTGTCCGTATCGATTCCTACAGCCTAAACGGTTGGGCCGATTTCATTCAAACTTGGTATAGAGTATTTTTAGAGTACTCTACCCGACTGTTTTTAATCAAGAAAACAAAATTGTACACCTGCATACAAACAACCACTGTGTTAAGTTTTAATATTGTGTATACCCACTGGCTTCACAGTGGTTATTTTATATATATTTGGTTTGGTGGTTTATTTTAAAATATATGTACAGTACATAAATAATGCAGCCACTGAGCAATTATCTAGCATAAGAACAAGTTCGTGCGACCCAGTCGTGCATTTTATTTAAATTTTATTCGACGATGTGACCGCACATATGAGCAAGTACGTGCGATCCAGTCGTGCAATTTATTCAATAGATATTTAAAGGTTTAAAAAATAATATGATAAAACAGACTTTTGGCTTTAAAAAAGGTATAGCACAATATTTTAAGTGTTGCCGTTATTTTTAAATATATTATTTCCAATGCAAGTGCTTTTTTAAGATATTGCCTCTCCTGCATAAACGATAGGAGATAGACCCCCTCCTGGTAAAAAATGTTTGTATTTTGTCTCCCTACACGAATCCGTTATTAATTGGCGGCGCCAAAGTTATCGTACTCTTGCCTCATAATGTCATGTTTGATTGTTATTTTTCTATTTCCATGAATCCTAAACTTGCCTTATAGTACCTTTAATCACAAGTAAAAATTCACCTACCCGTTTTCAAAATATTGATTTTTAAAAAATATTAAAAAACAAAGGTTTTCGAAAATATTTTAGTGTAAGATTACTTAGGCTACTTACATTTTGCTGTATATTAATTTTGGTTGTAAACCAGTATTCAGAAAAGTCGATGACAAAAAAAAAAGCTCATATGGGAGATACCGGTTTTAGCCCACCGTCAAATTTTTTTTTTCACCAAAATTTAATGCACAATAATTATTTACATAGAAAATGCCTGGAGTCGTTTTTGAGAAAAATAAGCTTTTACGTAACGGTTATATGGCAGGTACCGTTAATATTTCAGCTAAAAAGGAACTAAAAGAAATTCTCTGTCGAATGTCAAAATAAACTTATACCTAGGTATTCTAAATTTAAGGACGATTTGCCAAACGTTTAGTAGACGGACAGAATTTTGCTAGTGACTCAAATATGTTTCTCTATCATCGTAATGTTATATTTGATTGTTCTCATTTTTTTTCTGCACGAATGCAAGTAAAAATTAGACAATTAGGTATTACAAATGTAAAAAAGCCCGGGGTATTTTAAGCAATTCTATAGAAGATTAGTTGAAAGAAATATTTTGGTTAAACTAAACTAAACTAGATAGGACAACAAGTACCTATTTATAAACCTCAAACAAACAAAATATCTTTGTTACTATAATTATCTACAATCACTTTACAAAAAATTTTTGACTAAATTTGTGTTAGGGAACAAGATTAAGCAGTTTTTAGTAACTTGATAAGTTATTTGAAAAAGTAAAGGAACAAACCTTGTATCCGCCATGTTTATAAATAAATGAAATAAAAAAAATATATGAATTGCATTTGACGTTTTACAATTCAACTTCAGAATTAAAACTGCTTTGTCATTTTGTTCGTTTGGCATTCCGGATCGGCAACTGTCTTAAAAAAAAAACTTCAAATTTACGGAAAAAAATGGGCACGACTGGGTCGCACGTACTTGCTCTTATATGCCTGATTACATTAGAAACCAAGAGACATTAACGTTGAAAATAGCACAGTTTGAACTTATACAAAGTAGTATCAAAACCATAATACTTAACGGTTTTTAGTAAAAATGAAGTATGCCATCACACGTCTTAAATAACAAAGAATTTATGAAAAAATTATTTTGAAAATTGTAGGACCGGTTTTGATAAAATCTTGTTTTTTATTTTTAGTTTTTATAAAATTTAAAATAATTTTTTTGATTAGTTTTAAAAATATTGATTTTTCAAAAAAAAAATTCAAAAATTAATTTTTATTAGATAAAAAGTTATTAAAAAATATGATATGCAGAATTAATAAGGCTACTTAGGTCTTCTCAAATATAAAATTTGACAGAAATCCAATAGCCGTTACAGAGAAAACCCAAAATTAAAAAACAAACCGTTATATAAAAGGTCCCGTTAATAGACTTTTCCCGTATATGTGGTTCTAACCAAATGATAGCCAATGCTATCACAAAAAATCTCAAACATTTTCATCAAAATAGTTGGAGCCGTTTTCGAGAAAAATAAGATTTTCCTAAACGGTCATATGGCAGGTACCATTATTTTTAGGCCTAAAAATAAAATTTTAATTTCCCCTCTGGGGAATGCCAGAATAATCCTACACACCAAATTTGAAGATATTCGATTTAGCCAGGCTGACAGACAGACAGACAGACATTTTTTCTCGATCATTTTTTTAGACTTCTCTATGATCGTAATGTCATGTTTGATTGTTTTCTCGATTTTTTTAATATTCACGAATTCAAAACTTCCCTTATAGTCCCTATAATCGCAAGTAAAAATAGTGAACAAAATATACAAAAATGGACAGCGTTGCAATTTGGTTTGATTTAAAAGAAAATCAGCAGGAACGAAATGAGCAAATTGAAGAAAGAACAATTAGAGACGCCTCTAACGTAATGGAGCTCAGCGATAAAAGGTTCTCACGTAGATGATAAAATATTTGATAAGTCCCGATGATTTGCCATGTAATTGACCAGCATTTCAAATTGTAATGGCTTGGTGTTTACTATTTTTGTTGATTGCCTATTTGTAAAAAGTAAAGTTAATGGTTATTTTACTTATATTTTTGATGCAGACAAATTTTCTTAGCTCGTCCTCGAAAAACACATTTTATATCGAATGAGTTAGAGCAAATTCGATTGATTCTTATTCCGGATCAACAAAAAAAAAACACTATCGTATACGAGAAAGGGGCAGGAAAAACACAACGGAAAAACGTTTGTCACTGTGACCGACATTTATTTTTTTATTTCCTAAGAAAATTGATTTTGCGGCATTATTTTTTTTATTTTTTGAAGAAGAAGACTTTTTTGTTACTTAATCGTCAATCCGTGACCAACCATTCATTGTTATTTTAAAAAAAATGAGTTCTACCATCACGTGGTTGTAAACTGCATTGTAGTAGATATCGTACGAAATTCCCGCTAACAAAAGTACATATTATGTACATACATACATCTATGCACATAAATAAAAATGAAGTGTGTTTTTAAAATCAAAATAACAGCTTTTTACTTGATGTATACGGAAGGATACAGTACTTATAACAAAAACACCTTTTAAAAATTTGTTGTCTGTGTCTTTCTGTCTGTTTGTTCCGGGTAATCTCGGGAACGGCTCATCGATTTTGACGGACTTTCACTGACAGGTAGCTGATATCCTAAGGAGTAACTTAGGCTATGTTAATTACTCACTAGGTGGCGCTGATGTTTTTTCTTTCGAAAATTCTCATTTGTGGATCGATCTTGACGGGACTTTCACAGGCAGGGAGCTCATTTTAAAAGGAATATATTAAGCTATTTGAATTACCCGCAGGGGGCGCTGCGTTTGCTTATTTTTCGAAAATTATTATTTTAGAACAATTTGTTTCAGGCGGACGAAGTCACGGGTAACAGCTGGTACATAATAAATTACTACAATACCGATTTTTTTTTGTTTTGCATTTAACAGGACCAGTTTCAGTACAAATTAGTATACGAAAAAAAAAACAAAATATTTTACTGCTTAAATAAATTTTATTTCGAAATAAGATAATTAAAAATTAAAATATAAACATCACTTACAAATAATAACATTTATGTACTGCAACACTCACTTTGCGTCAATAAAAAAATTCCCTTGACAAAATATTAATAAACCTTTTATTTTTAATAAACTAAAAAAACGTTATTTTTATTATTTTTTTAAGTATTTAAGTATTTTTTATATTTTCCACTTTTTCGGAGAAAGTTTGCAGTTATCGCTTATAAAGAGGGCAGCGCAGTAGAATGGCCAAGTAAATTGCTTCAAGCTATACCAGATTATATAAAAATAGGGACGGAGAGAGAGAAATCTTTTTCGCGAGGTTTCTGCGAAAATGTACGCGAACAAATAAATTGCAAATTGTAATTGTATTATATGTCTGCCTAGATTTCTAAGACCCTCATCATCCCAGTCCTACTATTGTGCAGACGGATGGACGTTGTCAAAAGCGGATGAGGACCCTTTAGTCTGCTTCGAGAGAAAGATTCTCCGGTCGATTGTTGGTCCCGTATCCATTAACCGAGAGTGAAGAAGAAGATACAATGAAGAACTGTACCGGCTGTACAGCGACACAAACCTAGCCAAAAGAGTAAAAATTCAACGTCTCAGATGACTGGGTCATATAGAGCGGATGGACATCAATGCTCCGCAATAGAGGAAGACCGAGACTCAGGTGGCGCATACAAGTGGAAGAGAACCTCAACCGACTCCATGTGCGAAACTGGAGGCCGAGCTAGCTGAAGAAGCTTGTTGGTTGAGGCCCAGGTCCACCACGGACTGGAGCACCACCTAAGGTAAGGTAAGTTAAATTTCTCGGGCAGAAATATTCTCATCTGCGAAAACCTACGAATTTTGTATCAACGGGAATGGGAATTAGCAGGAATTGAAACAATCTTTGCAATTTTTAAAATATTGAAAATTCAAAATAAAAAAAATACAAATAAATTGCAAAAAAATAGCCAATTTATGTTTCTTGAGATCTCGATCAAGAAATTTCCTCAGTCTGATGTCTGATAAGGCTGAAAAATGTATCTGAACACGATTTTCCATCAAACGCCAAAAAACTTTGTATCTCTTTTTTTCTGGCAATCTAAAATTGAACAAGCATATCCAAAAAATATTAGGATTCGTTTTTTGATAGCAAAGTTGTGATTTTTTTGGGAGAAATGTTGGTCACCTTTCTGAGAAAACATGAACTGGCTAAATATATTCAAACTTTTTTATGGAGTATTTGGCTACCTAGATCTTCAAAAAAAAATGATAAAAATCCAATGAACCATTACGGAGAAAGTCGGAAATCAGTTGTTTTGACAAAATAATAAGTCTTCCAATTAATTTGTACACAGAAATTTACAGCAAAGCATTTTTTCAGGAGTGGGAGTAATTATCTCTCAGAGAAAGAAATACTTTGTACAAATAGGTGGAACGACTTTGGATAGAAAATAACAGAAAATTACAAAAATACAGGCAGAACTGAAATAGTGAAATAATGTCAAATGTTTTTACTTTCGATTTAAAATATTCAGGTAACAATCAGACATGTCATTGCGATGATAGAGAAATATATTTGAGTACTGGCAAAATTCAGTCGGTCTGTGCGAATGTGTTTTGATCTACAAGCTGAACTGTTACTGTTGGGCCAATCGTCTTCGAATTTAGAAGGTTATTTTCACATTCACCATATGACTTTTTTCATTTCTTTTTTAGAATCAAATTTGATATTCAGGGAGATGTAGGTAGCCAAAATAATTTCACATTAAAATATTTTCGAAAACTTTCTTTCGTATGTACCACCTATTTTTAATATTTTTTTTGAAAAATCAATATTTTGAAAACAGATGAATATATATGTATGTGCATTAATAGATTTTTTTAGTTTTATTTTCAAATGTAGGCTTTTTTGGTCCTAAATTTTGCATTCTTCATTTTGTATATTTTTTTTAAGTTGTTAAAAAAAAACAGTTTTATTTAAAAATAATTCCTACGATTTTCAAACAAAAATTCACATTTTTTTAGGGAAACAAAATGACGTTTAAATTATTCCACTGAAAACTATTTTACGTACTTTTTTCGACCAATCAAGTCACAAAAATCGAATTAAAGCTTTGAAGTTTCCTCAATATTTTTTTGAATTCAAATCGCTCTGACCGCACTAATAGTAAGGGAGGCTACCGTAAGATAACCTATCCAATCAGTGGACCGAAAATAACCATATAGAATCGAAAGATACGAGGCCACTAATCACGAATCTGATGGTGGGACAAACTTTTTCAGGGAACTTTCGGAGGGAGAGTTCTACTTCCAGTATGGTTGTTTTTGACTTACATATCCAAACGGGGCATCGAAAATGTTGATTGGTAGAAGCAAGGGCTTTAAGAGTAGATTCTAAAACAATTGGTCGGACAAGCAAAATCAGGGAACAAATTTTTGTCCAATCATGGCAGTGAATGAAATTGCTATCAAATAAATGGTACATCTGTCCCATGATACACAGAAATACAAGGTATGCTAAGTAGACGCATATAAATCGCCATCTTCATATTTTATGACGTCACATTTTTCCTTTATTTTTATTTTATTTATTAAGTGAATATTATTTTTTAATATTAAAGGTTTAAACGATTTTGTGTATGATTATAAGAACAATAAACATAAAAAATAACAAAATCGGCAAATTAATACAGTTATTTACACTATCTAAGAACAAAAATCAGATGAATGTGACGTTTGGCTTATGTTAAGTTTTTTCGACCAGCATTTTCTTAATGTAGATGCTCTAAGCTTTCACTTGGTAACCCATTTGTTCATTGACTTCATTCCAATGAGGTAGACCAAACGCAACCGGAAATAACCATTTACCGCCCAAATGCCCAAAAAAGTCTGTTCGACCAACAGTTGCTTAAATTTTATGTAATTTACTATTAATATTAGTACATTGATTCGAAGAGGTATTTTTTTACGGCGGCTCATGGACTAGTAGTATTGATTTTTTTTTTAAATAACGCTACAAACAGTGATTAAACGAATACATTTTACAATTTTTGTCAGACTAGTAAATTTATAAACAGGACTGTACTTTTCATTTGATACCAATTTCTTCCATTACCATGATTGGATAGGTTTGGCACAAAATTTCCGTTGTTTTAAAATGATCGGTCAAACGTTTGTTCCCTGATTTTGCTTGTCCGACCAATTGTTTCAGAATCTACTCTCAATTAATTTTTTGTTTTTAAGTTTTTTATGCACATACATTTATGTAGCAGAAAATCACAGGAAGGGGTATATTTTACTTTTACAGCTCTCTCTACTGTGAAAAATTACGAAAAAAATTAAAAGGTTTTGGACAGTTTTTCGATGATTTTTGGGGAATTTGTGCAGTTTTTCACAGCATTTGGAACAAACCTAATAGACCATGCTTACGTATCTACTTGAAAAATGTTTTTCAAAATTGTTTTAGCCGTTTTCGAGAAAAATATTATATAATATTCCTGAATGGTTACCCCTTAGAAGAATGCTAAAAGAACCACGCAAACCAAACTTGAATCACTTCAGCCGCAGACGGACAAACTGATAACATTTTTCCACTAACTGCATGATGTTTCTCTACCATCGTAATGTCATGTTTGATTTTCATCTCGTATTTATATGCACGAATCAGTTTATGCAATGAACGCGCCTATAGTCAACATTTTCACTTTTGTATTTCGAAACTTGACTGCATTAAATGCACGTCATTCAATCTAGTTTTTTGATGCCTCATAAAATGTTGGTCTTATTATTCTCCGTAAATATTTTTTCCTGTCTAATACCTTTCCCTTTTTCTAAAATGAAATTAAGAGTTGATTTTTCTTTCAAGCCCAAATTACACTTAAACGCCGAGTATTCACAAATAGTTAAGGTTCTGCATTTCTCTTCATTAAATCCTCGGTGCTCGGTTCAAAGCCTTTTTTGGTTGGCTTGTTCAACGACAGCGAATGGCAAATTGCACGTTAACAACAAACAAAACCCAATGCATTAGACAAGATTTTAATAAATGGTTTAAAAAATATATCTTTTTCTCAAAGTATATTTACCTACATAATTAAAAAAAAAAATGTCACAAAAAAATATGAGTGTTGCAGAACTTTTAATTAACACGTACAATTTGAATAATTCCAAAATATCAACTCCATTTTTGCACAGTGAAACGATAACTTGGACTTTAGTATACAAATTTATAGCTTTGAGTTTATTTTTTGCAGCGAAATAAACTAAAAATTCAAATGTAACTCAAGCTTCTTACATGATGGTATTAATTATTTAAAATGTTGAATTAATTTTAATTTTTGTATGTATGCAAATTATATTTTTAGATGAAAATGCTTTGTAAGATAAATAAAATATATATTTTTTAATACTTTTAACGTGTGTATCAGAAACAAAACTTTAACTTTAATTCTTTATGCTTAAAATGATAATTGCAATAGAGTATTGCAAGACTTTATGGTTTCTTTGTTGTTTAACTCTTGAATATTTTTGTTTGTTTTGCAAATAATTTTAATATAAACAATTCAAGGATATTTAATTACTTCAAGAGAAAGTGTGCATAATATGTTTGATTTATTTTTGTTTTTCTGCGGTTTTTTTGTCCGGTTCGGTCTCATTATCCTGCAAAAAATATGCCAAATATAAAACTAAACAGTTAAGCAGGATAGATTTAATACAAAACAAATATTTTTTTTTTGTTTAACTTGATGTTCAGCTAATATGTAATAGGAATTGTTCATGTACGTGCATAAAAGAGAAATAGTGAATAATATAATTCATATACGAACATTGCCAATACAAAAGGCATATTAATTCGATTACGTTGGGGTATATTGTTACAGAACCACAGAATTTCTCTCTAATAACACACCCAAAATCCTAGAATGCAAAAATTGTGTTTCACATCAAATTCGGCTGGAGGTCAGACAAATTATGTCTAAATCCAAAGCTCTTCAAACATTTATAAATAAGATATATAAGCCAAAAAGAGACCTATTATCTGCAGCTTTATGATCCCATAGGTTGGATCCTTCCCGTCATTATGCTACTCCGACCTGTGGGTATTGAAGATTTAGTGGAATGATCTAGTAGATGAGAAAATACAACAAAAATTCAGCAAGGTATTCCACGCTGGATTGGAGGAGTCAAAAGCACGCCCATTCAGATCATTGGATTTTGTGACGCCTCCGGAGACCGTTACGCAGCAGTAGTTTACAGCCGGGTAAAAATTGGAGACAAAGAGGCAAAAATCAACTTACACTATTTGCTTATTAACGGCAAGAAGTCGCGTCACTCCACTTAAAACAAAAGCGAACAAAGAAAGTCAAATATGCACAATACCCAAAATACAACTTGAAGGAATTTTACTTCTAACAGAACTTTTCACTCAGGTTTGTCGCAAGTTATATTCTCCTTATATTACTTTGACTGGGTACACAAGCAGTTTGGTTGCTCTTGCTTGGGTAAGAAATAACTAAGAGATTCATTACAAATTTGTGAATTTCCCAAGGACCCCAGGGATCTTTTCTATGTTCAATCTTCGGAAAATCCGACAGATTCAGCTTCACGCGGACTTACACCAACTCACTTAATCGACTGCACAACTAACATCTCTTCTTAAGAGCTCGCATCGAACCATGAGTTATTCATAGGTTTGATTTATTGACATATTTGAAAAAATAGGCACGACTGGGTCGCACGTTCTTGCTCTTATGTGCTTAATTACATTGGAAAGCAAGATCTTTGACAGAAATAAGTAACATTTACGTTAAAAATAACACAGTTTGAACTTATAAAAAGTCATTTATACCTGATTTTAAAATTTTAAATATTTTTTTTAATAAGTTTTAAAAATAATGAATTTTCAACAAAAAAAATCTAAAATTAATTAAAAATAGAAAAAAATAGTTATTCAATATTTTGGTACGCAGAATTAATTTGGCTACTTTTCAAATATAAAATTTTGTTGAAATCCATTGAGCCGCTACCGAGAAAGTCGAAAATTAAATTTATGAAAGGTACCGTTAATAGACCTTTCCGGTAAATTTGGTTCTGATTAGATGATAGCTAGTACCAACAAAAACATTTTCATCAAAATCGTTGGAGCCGTTTTTGAGAAAATAACTGTTACATGACAGGTACCGTTATTTTTAGCCCTAAAAATAAACTTACAATTTTCCCTTGAGGAATTCCGAGATACACACATACCAAATTTGGAGGGGCAATCACTTAACCCGTTTAGGCTGCAGCTCGATATACACCCGGACAGACAGACAGACGGACTTTTTTGTCAATGACTTTTGTAGGCTTCTTTATGATCGTAATGTCACGTATGATTGTTATCTCAATTTATTTTGTTCATATTCACGAATCATAAACTTGCCTTATAGTACCTATATATCATACCTGCGCTGGAGTCTACGTCAATATTGAGGAAGCATAGTGACAAGTTAATGGTCCTGAAGAAATTATTGGGCCCTATCATCGTAACCGATCGGAGAAAAAATTCCTCCGATTTGTACGAATCTTACGAATTTTGTATCATGGTAGCGTTCCGATTGCTAAATCGGACAAACCTCCGAAAACAATTGAAGTATGCGTTGGAAATGTCAAAAACACAGCAACGCGTTACGAACTCAAACGATGCATGACGATTAAAACCAAAATCAGTGCAACGCATGCGATGCATACAGATTGTGAGGTTATGAATCTTCTCCGATTGTCTCCGACAGCAAATTCATTGCGGAAATTTGTCCGATGAGCTAAAAAAAATAAAAAAATCAACAAAATTAAATGAAACAAAATACCGGAGATGTCTCCAGAATAAGGAAAAGAACTGTGAAAAAGTTTTTTAAAGATGCACTAAACTCTCTAGGTTCGCCGTGTAGGGAGTCACTCGCCCGGAAAAAAGTTTGTACAAAAAAAAATTTAAATGATGAATTAACACAATATTTTTTCTTAAACTAGGTATGGAGCGACTACAAGACGTACATTTAAAAAAAACGTGTGGCTAACCAAAAAGAATGCACTACAACTGGTGGTTGTCCATTCAAACAAAAATCCTTCACGGATTTAGAGGAGTGTAATTGCACTGATAAACAAAATAAACACAAATCGCCATCTTGGTATTTTATGGCATCATGACATCTGTTTTATGTCAATTACTTGCGTTGGTATGCGTCTTCATTTTTGTTCCGAACGGATACCATGATAGGGCCCATTATGAACGTCCCAGTTGGCCTTCTCTGAATAAACGAAATTTTCTCATGGAACGTACAAACGATTTACAGTGTTCGGTGTTTTGCAGAAAAGTGATATGACATATTACAGCGGTAACCCAAAACACCATGTGCTCGGGGTCAGGCAAAAAATGAATCCACCATCATAGGTTTTAATTCAATAAACGAAAGGGTATACACCCTTCGCGTGCGAGGCAAATTTAATATAATCAGTCTCATAAACGTTCACGCACCTACTGGGGAGTCCGAAGGAGACGAACAAGATTCCTGTCACTAACTTATAGATAGGACCCTCAATGTCTGCCCAAAGTTAGAGATTAAAATCATCCTTGGGGATTTTAACCTCAAATTAAGTAGGGAGCCGGTATTCAGGCAGAACATAGGCTCCCATAGTTTGATTGAGACTGATGTCAATGGACTACGAGACAGAAATGGCAGCATAAACGAAAATGGTCGTTGCGAGTACCATTCTGCCACGTAAAGATATCTACAGTCACCTGAGTATCACCACAACACCGGCGGATTGGACAAAACATCACAATAGACAGGTATAACTTTGAGGTAGTTAGAGACTTTGTGTACCTCGGATACGCTATAACATCTGACAACAATATCTCGTCAGAAATAAAGCGAAGAATTACACTTGCCTCGCTGTTTCTATGGGCTAGGAAGGCAATTGAGTATCAAAGCCCTCTTTCGAAAGACAGACTAACCCCATAAGTAAGTAAGAGGTAAGGCTAGTGTCTCAGGGCCCAGAACATAATTATTAACGTCTCGGACAACTAGGCCGAAAGGTATGGGTAAAATCCAGCTTGTGTCACTAGGGAAAATTCCTCTGGCAAGAAAGTGGCAAATCTTTCACGAGCAAAGTTACAGCCGCAAGACTATACAAAACAAGGATTCAATAACGTTCACATTGCGTGTGATCCAACAAAGTTTGATAACATTTTCTGTTTGATTTACTCAAAGAAATCTGAAGTCATGTAACAATAAACTATACCTCAACAAATATTTAATACTTTTTACAATAATTACCATTCCGATTGGAACTGTTCGTATCGCTGGCAATATTAACTCTTCCAAAGCAAATTTTTAATCTTTTTTTTTCAAACTTTCGCTGCATTAAAGAACACAAAAAATTTGCTTAAGAAATGTTAATTTTCCCAGATTTTAATGAAACAAACACTTCGTTGTGTTCACTCCAAATTATACCTTTGATTTGGCGCCGTCGGTGTGCTTATCTCTGGCGGCTTCGTATAGAGCAACGAATTTATCGCGCTGAATTTTGAACTCTGCAAAAAGCTGATCGTTTTTGTTGCCTTTCAATTTGTTTTCTATGTCTTCTTTCTTTGCGTGTTCCTCTCGGATTTCTTTTGTTACCCATGGCTTGTCAAGGGGATATTGGTTGATAATTTCCTTCAATGTTTTCTTTGAAATAGCATCGTTCTTGATTGCTGCGTTAATAGATTTTATAGGCTTTCCATTCCTTCTGTGCTTGTTGTTTCTAGGTGGTGGTACACCGTTGTTTGGACGTCTGATGGGTGTTGGTGGTGGATTACGAGTGCGTCTCATCATTTGCGGTGGGACTGGAGGTAATGGCGGTCCAGGGCGAATACCTACCATATTGTTGTGGATCATCGGTGGTAAAACGTTGAAATGGTTCGGCATCCCGTCAATGGGAATTGGAATTGGTGGCATTGGTCCTCGCATTGGCATAGGCGGTATCGGTGGCATAGGTCTGCGTGGCATGTCCATAGCGTTAAAATGTCGGTTTCCCGCTCTGCCATTGAACTTCAGATGATTGGGTCGCATAGGTGCTCCTCGGTTGTTTCGTCCGCCTAACCAATTGTTTTGTGGTATATCGCTAGGGTTCCTCTGTGTCATATTTCTTTGAGGTTTATTGCCTCCAGTATTTTGGGGTATTTTGTTCGTAACTCCAGCTTTTGGGATGACAATCGGAGGAGTTGGGTTGTTGAAATCCATGTAGCCTGGATTATCGGGTATTTGGCTGGCATTGAACATAACGCCGAGACCATTTGGAACATTCATTGGAATATTGGACTTGAACATTTTAGCGGCTCTTGAAAGATTTTGTCTGCGCACGTTGGGTATAACTCCACTTTTGGAAACCATGTTTACAAAAATATCATTAGTTGGGATGAATGTTTATAAAAAGACTAGTAATTTTAAAGCAGCAATTTGAAATGTATGTACTTTTAACAAGAAAAAATGTCGGCTTTGTGGTCACATAAAAAATATATTCATCAACTCTACGAAGAAAAGGATGAATATATTACATCTTAGATTCAAGAGCAAGCGAGAACTAGAGGCCATAGAGTAAATATAGTATAGGCTTTAAGATATAGCAAACTATATTTTCTATCTCACTCTCGTGCAAGAAAAATTAAGACAGACAGAGAAAGACATAATTTGAATTCTATGTTTTATCCGGATAAAAATAAGTAAGGCTCCAGTTATAGCAATCAGGAAAAAACTCAAATATTAACCCAGAAAACTTGATAACGGATGTTTCTTCATTCTTTCTTTTTGACGAATGAAAGAATGAAAATTTTAAGTTTTTTTGTGATTGAACTTTGAAGTTTCTCGTTTGAGAAAGAAAATGCTATGCACGGACTAAAAATAAGAACTTTTGAAATTGAAAACAATTCCCAATCATGTTTTTTAGTGTTAATGGATGGTTTTAATGGCTAAAACACGTCCACGCTTTACAACCGTGTCATCGTGAATGTGTAAATATTGAGAACCTACTATAAAAATATCAGTTTTTTTCAAATTGAAACGAATTCATTGAGTAAAATGTCAGAAAAGGAGCAAAAAATCAGTAAATTCGAACTTTTTTCTATATCACTCGCTTTGTTACATTATCCTTACGTACTTTTAATAAAGCGTTTGTAGAAAAAGAGGTATTGAGAAAATCTTTAAACATTTCTGTATATTTGAACTTTTTTAAATTGTCAAAGTCGGTTGTGAAGCGTGTTTTTGTTTCTACTTTAATTGCTTTTTTTTATTTTGCAAATTTCTTTAGAATAAAACAGCACAGTTTGTAGGAAAGCATTGGATTTATTCGGGGTAATCCAAATCAGTGTACATACCAACGTACGTGCCTGTCCAAAAGAAGAATGAAGAAACAACCTAAGAAAGGAATAATGTACATAAGGGCGCAAAACTATAGACGTTTTAATACCAAACCAAAACAAATAAAATTTGGCACTAACATTTAAAGTGTAGTTATTTAATTATAGACGACTCAAAAATTGATTTTCTCTTAGTGTGAAACTAGATTTTTAATAACAGAAATACCTTGCATTATCTTTTTAGTGTGAAACTAAAAACTCTCAGAGAGAATGACAGCTTGCTCACACAACGCCATTTTGAAAATATAAATACACACAAACCCTGGCTAAATCCAATAACAACAAAATTCTCTAAGGCTCTCAAACTTTCATATTTGATTTTAACTAGTGCAGGGGTTTTTTTGTTTATAATTAAGCAACACTTAGTGCGGAGCTAAGCATTTTATGTAGTGTGAAGTTAATATATTAAAAATAGGTTGTCTATAATTTTGCGCCAAAGTCTTGCTCATCGTAAGCAACAACTGTCAAAATTTGTATGGAATTTAATTAAATGGGAACGACTTTTTTGTTTTCTAATTAGTTCTAATAGTTGTATGAAAAAAGAAAAAATATTTCTGAAGAAATTTGTTCATCTTTTCAAGGACCCACAATTAATGACACTAATTAAATTAACTGGCGCAAAATTATTGACAAAATTCTTTAAGGTTGTCAAACTTTCGAATTCGATTTTAACTAGTGTAGGGTTTTTTTTTTTGTTTATAATAAATAAAAACTTAGTGCAGCACTAAACATTTTAAGTAGTGTGAAGTTAATGTTTTAAAAATAGGTTGTCTATAATTTTGCGCCATTAAATTATATACATATACATATAATTTTTCACCAGTGGTTTTGTTAGGACATAAAAAAACAATCGCGAAAGAGAAGAGGCAAGTCTCCGGTACAATGAAAAAATTAAAAACACCCGCATTTGAATAGCATTACATGAAACAGTACAAAACCGTGAGGCTTGCCGACGTATTCTAATATCAAAAGAATGATAACAAAATCGGGGGATGCAGATTGGTGTTGTAGCTTCATATCTATTATTACTAATCAAAATTCAATTACACCACTGGATAGCTAAAGAATAAAAGAATTAATTATGCTATCTACAAACTGCCCGGAGTGGAGGGGAAGTGCCACCATTTTTAAGTAATTTTGCTGCGTATCGAGATTTCTATAAAGTAAACCTTTTGACTCTAAAAAGTTACGATATTCGTTCTGACGGGTATGTTTTTATTTTGACTTGAATGTGGATGTTAAAAGTTCCAGTCTACTGTGTCATACATTTCCACTCTGGTGGAACCAACCGCCTCAACAAACAAGCTTCTCCAGCCAGCTCGATCCCTAGCTAGCTGCCTCCAGTTTCACCATTTTTACTGTTTTTGGTTTTTGAATTAATTAGTATTATTAGAATTATTTCTTTTTTAATTTTAATTTGTAACGATGACCAATAAGAACACGTCACGTAAATATGTGGAATGAAATTGGAAATTCTTCCCTAACATCAATACTCTCTCATATAAGGCACTTGTTTTTACACCCTGGTCGAGTAAAAGACTGTGTTATAAGTATAGAAAGTAAGTGAAGTATATACGGCACTAAATAAAATTGTTCTCTTTGATCTAACATTATTTTCCGTGGTTAAACATTTATATTTTTATATACCTTCAAACCAGAAACGGTAGTATATATACAATCCGTTATGATTAGTTAACCAAAATATAATTTTTCATTATTTCAAAGACCTCTGGATAAAATTGAAATAAGAAGAGCTTTCCTTGTTTTTCCTTATCCGTTTGGCACAAAAGTGTCCGCTTATTTTATTGTTACTTTCTGGCTCGTTCATATGTCAAGAAAACAAAAATGTAAATGTCAAGTTCTGTTTTTATGCTCGTATTTTTGTATTAAAATTGCATATTCGACAAAAAATCTAATAAAATTATAATGCTGAAAAAGAGTTTAAAGACAGAAAAAACGTGCAGAGCATGTACAAAGACTGAAGCAGAATTAGCTTCACTGTTTGATAAGCAAAATATCCTAGACGGACTTTGTTATTCTGATTTGATTACCGAATGCACAATGTATACCGTAAGTCTTGTAATCCATTTATCTGGCTCAAAAATCCAGATTTCCAATTGATTTATCAATTATTAGGTTCAAGAAGACGATGAACTTCCGGACCTTATATGCTTTGAATGTATTAGTAAAGTCAGAGCCGCATATGATTTCAAAAAACTTTACGAAGAATCTCAAAGGAAACTGTTAGCCTTGATAGAGTCTGTAAAAGAAATTCAAATACCACCACAACCAGCTGAAGCTATTTTTTATAATTGTGACGACCCACTGAATATTTCAAATGGTACCGATGAGCCAATAATCCCTCTTAGAATGTCTACCCGTAATTATTCCATAACAACACAACGTTATGATGAACAAAGTAGTCGTAGTTTACCCCAAAAAGATCAAGTTAAGGTAATGTTTTGCTTTGCATTTAGACAAATTTTTATTGGAATCATTTTAAAGAACCTGACGACAGATGACAAACCTAGACCGAATAAATGTCCCGCTTGCTCAAAGGAGTTCATTCATAGGGGACATTTAAGGAACCATTTGAATAAGGTTCATAAGAAAGAGGACAAAACTGACATTGATACAGTTGAAAAGTCTGAAATTGATATAACCAAACAAACGTATTTATAAAGCCATTTTATATATTTTAGGGTAATTGTTAAATATGGAGAAACGTTTGTTGTAAGAGCGTTAAGCCCATTGGAGCATGAACTGAAGCCGGGGAGCGACGCAGAGGATACGCATTTTGATTTTGAGACATTAAACGATGATGATGTTATGACGCCACATAATACAGAATCAGTTAAATCGTTTAAAGGTAACAATCAATTGATTTTGAAAAAAAAAATTCTTTTCTCCATTTAATGTGATTATGCAAACAAAATATCCCGCCCTACTGTACAAAATCAACATCCACTTGTAGGTATAAGGGCAGGTTTAAATCTTATTTTTTTCCTGATACAACACCCGAACCAACAACAAATGCTTGAAAATATGTCTTCCTCTCCATTCGCCAATCAAGTTTGACAGTTACTGTTACTTTGTTTAGATCCTCTTTCAAATTTAAAATTTGTCTTTTCTTTATCGAATTATGTATGAATATTTATAACGAATAATAAACATTTCCGTTTAATTTAAATAGCTGAATTAGATATTTCTAATGGCGTGACAAGCGAAGAGCTCACACAACCACAAGACGAAGCAAGAACAGAAAACGAAAAACAGAATACCATTAAAAAAACAAAACAAAACAAAATATATTCCGAAAGAAGATTTCAGTGTGAAATTTGTCACAAATCATTCAAAAGAAATGCACATCTTAAGCAGCATATACTTTGTCATTCAAAACTAAAACCTTACGAGTGCCCTACATGCAAAAAAAGATTCAACAGATCCGATAATTTAAAAGTACACATGGCAAATCATGGAAAGAAGATGTTCCAGTGTGACAACTGCCCGAGGTCCTTCGGCCAGTCATATCTCTTAAAACGGCATAAGGATCAAGCACACAGCGATGAAAAACCATTTTTGTGTTCTGAGTGTGGTCAGCGCTTTGTTCGTAACGGGGATTTAGCTGTTCATATGCGAAGGCACACGGGTGAAAAACCGTTTAAATGTCAGTATTGTAATAAAGGATTTACGCGTTCTACAGAAGTGTACGTGCACGAAAGGTAAACTTATATAAACATAATTGTTTATAAATGAAGTTTTAAATTAAGTTTTTGTTTTTTTTTTTTTAGATACCACACAGGAGAGAAAAGACATGTATGTAGTATATGCGGTAAAGCTTTTCAACGACCGTATAATCTAGTAGTACATGTTAGGACACACACCGGAGAGCGACCATATCAATGTTCACATTGCCCAAAAAATTTCGCTCAATGTAGTGATTTGAAGGCGCACATACGACGACATACAGGCGAACGTTACAAATGCGATATATGTCCTATGGGTTTTGTTCACGCTTTTATGTTGAATCATCATAAGCGCAATGTTCATGGTATCGATGTGCCAGCACGAATTATTAGAATCGCTAAAATAAAATCTGAAACTAGAAATCCTGGCATTGAGTAGCACAAGACAAACGGGCGTAGAACAAAGAAGAAACTGTGACACTGATTGTTTTAACATACATATTTTCTGTGAGAAAAATGTACCGATTTTACCAAAATGGTGTTTTTTTTATTTTTAGTTGTTTGGAATTTTTTTTTTTAAAGTGGGACAATAAGTTTATAGGTGATGGGAATAGGAAATTAAAGAGAACAGGACAGGATGAATAACATTGGAGAGGGTATGAAGGTAAGAATTATCTTAGACTTATCGGACGGTGGAACCACCCACGAGGGTGTTATATTGTGGTAAGACCAGAGTGGGGGTCAGTCACCTCTATTTTTTAAGCCACTCTAGTTGCAGTTTATAGTTCTGTTGAATTAATTTGGCTGTCTAGATCTTTTTTAAAAGAGCCGTTACCGAGAAAGCCAAAAATTTAACCGTTATTTTCAGCCCTAAAAATAGAATGTCATTTTCCCTCTGAGGAATGCCAACAAGAGACAAACATACCAAATTTGAAGGCAGTCGCTTAACCCGTTTAGGCTGCAGCTCCATATACACCCGGACAGGCAGTCAGACAGACGGACATTTTTTTAAAAATTACCTTTTTAGGCTTCTCTATGATATTGTTATCTCAATTTTTTTTATATTCACGAATCCTAAACTTACCTTATATAGTCTAAGAGCCGACAGCAAGCGAATGATACACCAAAAATCCGCATTAATTTTCCTGATTGCAAATAAAGAGTTTTTCAACAGAGACGCTACAAAAATAGAGCGACAGGGACAGCAAACGACCCCATATTTCTTGCCGCTCTTTTAACATTTCTCTTCAGTAAAGTTTGCCATTTTATGATGGAAAGATATACGAGCCAACATTGAGTCGAAACTATTAATATTTACTTCCGAAATTCGGAGTTAGTGGCCTCAACGTTAAGAGCGCTACGTCCAATTTATGGTCGTCATAATCGTCCTAGCAGATCAACAATTGAGCGTCTGTCTAGTGGACAAATTTGAATCCACAGGCACAGTACAAAATGTTCCCGTGCCAGTGAAACAAAGAAGTGCCCGTAGTGATGGATGGTGGATGATATGGACTTGGAGGACATGTGGTTCCAACAGGACGGTGCCACAAGCCACACAGCGAATATCACAATCAATTTATTGGAAACCAAGTTTGGAGAACGTGTTATCTCACGAAATGGTCCAGTCGCTTGGCCGCCTCTGTCGTGCGATTTGACGCCGTTAGACTATTTCCTGTCTAGCCTTCACCCAGCCAGACGTCCATAAAGCATCCTGATATGCATTTTTTCTAATAAAATTAAAAAAAAAATTTCTTTTCAACTTTCAACTTTAACCATTTGGTCATATCGAAATACTCTGATTTAAGTTCTGATTATAAATATGTATTTTTTAGATTAATAACAAACAGCTTTCACCCCGCCAGGCGTCCATAAAGCATCTTAAAATGCATTTTTTCTAATAAAATAAAAAAACTTGTTTCTATCTTTTTTCAACTGTAACCATATGTTGGTAACATCGAAATATTCTGCTTTAAGTCCTGATTCTTAATATGTAAATTTCAGATAAATAACTTATAGCCTTCACACCGCCAGAGGTTTTTAATCCTCAAATGCATTAATTTTTTTTTTGTTTTCCACCAGATTGGCACCAAACCTTCACAGCAACCATCTTTGGACTAAACTATATCTACCCTGAAAATTTCATAAAAATCCGTTGGGCTGTTTAAGAGTCCATAACGCAATGTTTCATATCTTTTCTTATTTTATCGTTTCTTTTATAAAAAATGTTCACTCGAAGTAGCCAACTGCATTCCTCCCCTTAAAAGTTTCTCCCGTAATACTCGTCTCGCAAGGAATGCCCATCAGTTCACCCTTGAGACTAATTTCGGACGTACCGTGAAATATAGAGATTCTTTTTTTAGCCGAACAACACGAATTTGGAATAGTTTGCCCGGCGTTTTCCCTTGCCATTTTGATCTGCAAACATTCAAAACCAATGTTAATCGACACCTCCTATCTCTCCCCTCCCTATCTTCCTAATGCCAAGATAAATAACGTCAACCCCCTTAGGTGGTCGTGGTAACACCATACCTGAAAAGCAAGAGGACCCTTCTGGTGACGTTGCAGGGCCCTCTCATGGAACCTCTCAGATGGGATCGGAATTCCCTTAATTAAAAATGGAATGGAAGAGCCTATTCGCCATCAAGCCATATTTAATACTACTACGCACTCCTGAAAAATTAGAAAACTTTCCAAAAAAAGACTTAATGATTTACAACTTAATTTTTTTTATTTATTAATTAATTTTACAATATTACAGACCTACAGACAGAGAATATGCATACAAATTGAAGTATGCTGTACCAAACTTCCCCCCTCCCTCCCCATTATGACTTGCAGAACTTCGAAACAAATGTGCATCGGTATCACCCTTCACATCCTTTCCCTTGTTGCTAACGACCCGCTGTGTTTAACTTACATTATAAGGGTAGCTAAAACCCTTAAAACCTTATAACAGAAAAAAATAAAAGAAATATTTCGAAACGCAAAGTGAAGGGTCACCCTGTGTGAGATGGTTGTCTATCTAGGAACTAGGATTCAGGTTTCCAGAACATCTCTTTTAAAGAGAACATGTTCTCTTTTTCATTTCTGATCTATTTTACACGCTTTTATTTCATAACATTCTTTTTTTGTTTTCTTTTTTTCATACGTTCTCTTTTTATTCTCTTTTTTCTTTTTTCTTCCTTATAATTTCTAGTATCTAGTAGTTTCTAAACCCTTCCTTATCCTACCTAGCAAGACCTCTGTGTAAGTATTTAGGATGACATATTCTGTAAAAAATTGCTGACGACGACGGTCAGGGCCTATCCCTCAGTGCCTTTCTGCTGGTAACAAACAAAAAATCTTTAATACACCTGCTGTCTCTTTAATCGAAAATACATAATAAAATTAAATAAATGCTATTTATATAAATATTTAAAACTAAAGATAAAATTATTAATTAAAGTGATACAAAAACTAGCACCACCCAGGCGTATTTTGTTAATTCGGTTACCTAGCGGATGGTTGTGTACCGTAGGGTTTGCGAGATCTTATTAAGGGGTTGGCCCTTAATCTGGCTTTCTCGCCACAATTCACTCTTTATTTTTTCTTTTATAATTTTCTTCTAAAATTTTCTACGATTCAATTTTTTTTAGTTTTTGAAGATTTATGTCGAATATGTTTTTAAAAAAATCAACCATTTTTTGGATCTGGAATCAAATTTTATGTTCGTTTTTAAAAAAATATCAATCTTTTTTTGATCAAGATCACTTTTTGGAAATTTGGATTTTTATTAAGATTTACACCGATTTGCACACGTCACTGAAGTTTACAATTTCATTTGGATTTTGTTCTTCATTTGAAAGTTTTGTGTAAATTAAAGTGGAAAAAGCTTCAATAATTAACATAATAATAATAATTTGGTAGTATTCTCTTCAGGTACGATATCTACGTCGTCGTCGTTTTCCGATGGTGATATTTCGTTAATTTTTTCAAGCAAATTGGTCGAAGTAGAGGAACTCTGTGAATTATTGCGTCCTTTTTACAAAATTATACTGCTCATCCGTTTTATTAATGATAATAAGCACATATTTCTACACAATATTCGTTAAAGAATTTGCTTCAATGGTATATTTTAATAAAATTTTCAATCGAAACCAATTTTTTTGTACCTACATACATATATCCTGTTTTCTGTTTATTTACAGTTCCGTTTAGATTGTCAAAAATCATTAAAGCAAGTTGGCGCTCACACAATCCAAATAATGTTCCTATCAGTTTTTTACTTGCGATTATAGGTACTATAAAGGCTAAACTATAATGCTTGGAATGGCGCGGACGGGCTCGTCCGTAAATGAGCGTGAACAAGTAATTAGTATCTTGTGCCCAAAATGGTGGATTGCTCCGTCTCGTCAAGTTTCGATGAGTTTTGCTTACGGACGTAAACTGCGCTAGCGAGCGCATTTTACGGACGAAAACTTGCCAGCTGGCTTGTGATGGTGTTTGTTATGAAGAAAATTTGACATATACTTCCACGGGATTCCGTCCATTATGGGTAGACGTGCTCATTTAACAAACGGATTATAATGTTTCGGTCGGTTTTGACACTAGCTTCCGCTTGCTTCCGACCATTATAGTTAGCCCTTAATACAACATATGCATTCGTGCAAAAAAAATTTTTGAGACAACAATCAAACATGACATTACGACGATAGAGAAATATATTTGAGTTACTGTCAAAATTCTGTCCGTCTGTCTGTCTGTCTGTCTGTATGTCTGTCTGTACGGATGTATTTTGGACTGTAGCCTAAACAGTTGGGCCAATCGTCTTCAAATTTAGAACTTAGGGTTATTTTGACATTCTACAGAGAAGTTTTTTGAATTTTTTTTAGCTCAAAAATTAACGGTACCTGTCATATAATCGTTATGTAAAATCTAATTTTTCTCGAAAACGGCTCCAAGAAATTTTATGAAAAAAATAAGTGTACTACTGTAGATAAGCGTTATATTTTGAGGAAAAAAATATTAATATGGTCGGCTAAAAACGGAACCTCCAATAGGACAGGTTTTTTTCTATGACTTTCTCGACAACTAGTGATCCGATTACTTTCAAAATTGATATTCAATAAGATGTAAGTAGCCTAAGTAAATTCGTATTAATTTTTTTTTCGAAAACTTTTTTTTGTAATTTTAATAATATTTTAAATGTTTTTTTGGAAAAAAAAATCAAAAACGGGTAGGTGAATTTTTTTTAATTCCGTTTTTATATGTATGTTTTTTTGTGCTTAAAACTGTATTCTTGAATTATTTTTTTTTAATTTTTAAAAAAAAGTTATTAAAAAAAACCGCTTTACTTAAAAACCGCTCCTACTATTTTGAAAAAAAAAAATCACATAAAATAAAATGACGTTTAAATTCTTTCGCCCAATACAATTTAACGTAATTTATTCAAACAATTAAGTCACAAAAATCGAATAAATGCTTTGATGTTCACTTAAATTTTCTTAAATTTTATTCTACAATGTGACCACACATATGAGCAAGTACATGCGATCCAGTCGTGCAATTTATTTTACATGAATTCATGTTCAGGTTTCTATGAAGACGAAGTGCTCCGGGTGCTCCGAACTGTGAATATGCTTAATGTTGTGCTCTCATATGTGAAGAATTTATCCGCATTCCTCAAATTTTCAAAAAATGCTAATTTAAAAAAATATGGTAACACCGTTTAAGATTAAACATGAGTATTTTCCTTTCTATGTTGATTCTTTTGGTTTTTCTTGTCATCGGTTCAGCTGTTTTTTCCCTAAAAAATGTAACAATAAATAATAATAATAAAATTATGTTCAAAAGAAATTAAATTAAACTCAAAACCGTAAAATGCTAGACTTTGATATTGACAAAATGTGCAGGGTTTGTCTCGAAACAAATCTTGAGTTATATTTGTTGTTTGATGAACAAAATGCAATTGATGGCGTCTTCTTATCACAAATTATTTCAGATATAACAATATTTAAGGCAATTTTTTCTTTTTCCTATTCAAATATCAGAATCATAAGACTCGTTTCTTTTTTAGGTTCGCCGGCACGATGAATTTCCTCATCAAATTTGTTTCCATTGCATGGAAAAAGTACGTAGAGCGTACGAATTCAAGAAACTATTTGAAACATCCCACCGTAAACTACTTTCTTATCTGGAACCTACCAATAAATTAACGATAGACCTAAAGCCTGATAATAAAAATGACAAGTGCATCCAAACGGAAGACTCGACACTCTTTCCCTGTGAGAAATGTGATGAAAAGTTCATGAGCTACCATCGACTGAGGGTAAAACTTTTACAAACTTTTTGTTTTGTCAATTTTAATATATTTAAAATACATATATATCGAATTACAGGAACACCGTCTTGTATCACATAAAGGAACGCCAAATATTTGCCGGTTCTGTTGTAAATCATTTATGCGTCTTGCAGACCTTAAAAACCATATTGCTGTCCGTCATCCAGAAACAAATAATTTTAATCCTCCCGAATGTCCGGTTTGTAATAAAAAATTTGCTCGTAAAGAACACGTCAACCGGCATTTGTCGAAAATTCACAAAATAGAATATGAACACTTGTCCGATGATGAAGCCAGCATACTAAATGAAACGTAGGTATTGAACATTGTAGATCGCTCTGTTAATGTTCAGTTTTCCTATTATATTGTTTCCCAAACAGAGGGTCAAATGATGGCGAATCGGGTATTCTTCTTGAAACTGAAATAGATTACACAAACCTTATAAAAGAAGAAAACCCATGTGAAATTCTACCAAATAATAATCCAGAAGATTTTGCAATTGATGACTGCAGCATGGAAAATCCGTTCAGTGCCGAGGATGATATCCCATTGTCTGGATTGCAAAAAACTATTCATGCAAAAAATGTAGAAGGTATTTGATTTATTATTTCATTAGTATCAATCAATTCGAAAGTGAAGCTTGAACGGTCAACAACTAAATTATTCCGCAAAGCTATCCGACACTCTAACTTGTATGGTTGTATGTAATATCAAACTCCCTTGAAAGGTTTAGGTTTATCTGCTTTAGATTTTATGCCTGGGAGGAAAATAAGATAAAAATAAAAATACTTCAAAAGCGTCTAGAGGACTAAGAAAAATTCTTTCTATAAACCCAATGATATCCAGCCCCAAAGAAGATGAAATAGATTCCAGCTACATACAATTAGAGAGAGGTATGTCCAAGGTATGAGGGTGATTTCAACGCCAAATTAGGTAAGGAGCCGCTATTTACGCAGTACGAAGGCTCCTATATTTTGCATGAGAACTAATGACTACGAGAAATGGCAGCCTCAACGAAATTGGAGTACCCGTCCCCGGCGTAAAGATATTTATAAAGCCTGGGTATCACATGACAGAGTCACTCGTAACTGAATTGGCCACGTGTTGATAGATCGTCGCTATTAATCGAGCCTGATGACCATACAAACATATCGAGGTACCAACATTGACTCGGACCACTATCCTGTTGGTATGGTGTTCCGAGGGCGGCTCAGGCTCGAATCAACACGGCCGCCCTACGCGATGAAAACAAAAGCAATCTTTACAGTCGCGCACTAAGACTCGTCCACGGAGAGCTTGATGGGGGAAGAGTAAGTCCTGGGGACAGAGTGCGGGGCGTAGAGGAAAAAAGCCGATTGCATACCTGTCGAGCTGATCAAACATAGAGAGCCAACTCTACATCAAGCAATTCATGAAATCATAGTACACGTATGATATATATATGTTTTCCGGCTGCAATGCAGCGGTTCAACTCCTTCTGGAGCATAGGGCAGCAACAAGATCCTTCCATCTGTCCCGATTCGCCGCGACTGACCTTAGCTGTGGCCACGATTGAAAACCTTGAGATCGAGCTTCCCCCAAAACAGATGACCTCCAAGTTGTTTTCGGTCTTCCAACGCGTCTATTACCCTGAGGATTCCATTCGAAGGATTGCTTCGCTATGTTGTCGTTAGGTTTCCTCAGTGTATGGCCTATCCAACGCCACTTCCGTTGTCTGATGTCGGCGTCCAATTTTTTCTGTCCGGTCCTATTCCACAGTTCAGCGTTCGATATGGTTTGCGGCCACCGGATCTTCAGAATGTACCGCAGACAACGGTTAACGAAGGCTTGCAGCCTGCTCGAGATGATTGCAGAGCATTTCCATTCCCTGATCCTGTTGCTGATTCGTTATTTGTGACGTCACGATCGTCATTTGTACATGAAATTTGCCGCACCCCCAAATCCGATGTGCGGTTTACTACAGCCGGGGCCGTAGGAGGATTCACCAAAGTATGGTTACCCCTTGGGGAATCATTTCCATTCGTTGTCATCTTTCATGCAAAAATATATTTTCGTCCCGCCGCTTAGTGTTTTCCTGGATAAGGTTAATAACACGCTCAAGCCAGGAGTTCGACAGGCACCACCAGCCCTTTGGATGGTCGAACACATGCATAAAACAAGGCCGCCCACTGTGGGAAAACAGACGCCTTTTGTAGCCGCCCACTATGGGTACAGACGCTACTTGCTGCTACCGTTGGCCAACTTTAAATAGGCTCATCCGCCACCAGACTAACATGCCGTTGACCGCAATCTACAGTTCTTCCGCCTTTAGGGAGATTTTCTTCAACCCAAGGACAAGTCCGTGCCCTAACCAGCAAAGCTGGGTTGGCTGCTTATTCCGGCAGCTGTTCGGTCCCCTTGTGCGTAAGCGTTACCCGCTCTCTACTGCGAGGAGGTGCACATAGGGATTTTCCTTTCATTGAGCCTAGGGCCACCGAAGTGGCGTTACCTAGAGCCCTCCAGTACTTTTAGAGAGCCACGTATGAGAACAAGAATAATTGCCAGAATACTTGCGAAATGGCATCAAATACCATACATAAAAATGGGAGATATCACAGAGTGCAGCGATTATAGGGGTATAACATTGTTGGGTACATTTTATAAGGTATTTTCCTTTATTCTGCAAGAACGGACATCCCCATACGCTAAAACCATAATCGGCAAATATCAATGTGATTTCACCCCAGGCAAATCAACAATTGACCAGATCTTTACCCTTAGGTAGGTGAACGCAGACGAAATCGACATCATCGGAAGCATACAAGCTGGCAAGACTCCTTTACCCAGATCGAGCAGGCAGGCTGGACAAAAATTAGGGCTGCATATTAATGAAGGGAAAACTAAGTACATGGTTGTATCGTCTGCGAGAAGTGTTGGTATAATATCAGGGTGGTGGGGCATGAATTTGAAGCAGTGCAGTCCTTTATCTACATTATCTGCTAAAATCCAACAGAAGCTACTTTAGTCTTTCGAGGCTCTTTAAATTCAGAAACTACCATAAAAACTAATCTGCTACTACGTATATATAAGACTATAAATCCGAGACTTGGGTGCTTACAAAAAGGCACTCTGATCTCTTATCCGCGTTCGAAATAAAAGTCTAACGGAGAATTGTTGGCCACGTGTGCGAGGGAGGAAGAGAAGATACAATCATGAATTTTATAAAATCTACATCGAAGCAGATATAATGGAAAAAATAAAGCCCGTAGACTCCGGTGGGCTGAACATCTAGCTCGCATGAGCAAAGAAGAATCAGCTCAGAATTTTTAGCAGTTCTTTCTATGGTAAGAGACAACGTGGTAGGCTTTGCTTGCGTTGGAAGGATGGCGTATATCACAACGCCCAAAGCCTTGCGGTGTGCAATTGGATGGCGTCGGTCAGTAATTCGGAAGCATGGAAGAACTCGTTGAAGGAAGCCCGGACCCGGTTGTTGTGCCGAAGGGGATGATGATGATTAAAAAGAAGAATTATTTAATCAACGTTATGAGTTTTTTCTGTAAGATCAGTTAGTACAGTTATACCACAACGTTGTGTTCTATCCTCTTTTCAATGGAACACATCAGTTAACGAACTTCTCATCAGCCTAAAAGCAGATGGTGATAGCATACACTAATGACGTCGCAATCGCAATACATTAGGAAGCATTGTGAAACCATTACAGAACTCGTGCAAACCATTCTTAACAATCTACTCAAATGGACAAGAAACAGTACACTGGGTGTAAAAGTTAAAAGTGAACTAGTCCTTTTCACGAACAAATATCATTTTATTATTTAAATCAAACCTCGTTAAAGAAATAAACCTCTGGCATTACATCATTTCATCCAAATCCGTTTAGTGGTTGAGGCGTGATTGTGAAACAAGCGTCCAAACATACAAACATTTTTATAATATTAGTAGGACCAAAGGTGTCGAATACAACAGTTCTTCTCTGAGCCATTTTTTAATGGATCAACAATTCCATTGGTCATACCAACAATCTAAACTTGTTCTGATGGATTCCAACTCCCAAGACATTCTGTCTACAAATTACATAATTACTTAAATTTTTCATATTTTTTAAAACTTTTTTTGTTACTTTTCTCCTAAAAATAAATATAATAACAGGATCATTTTTCATCTATCTTAGATTCCTATATCAGTCCCACCGAACATTCGCCTGATGACTCAAAATCTTTAGAAATAGAAATTATTAAAAACGAAGAACCACAGCCCATTGGGTCTTCTCAAGAAACAACTAGTTCTCCATTTAAATGTAACTTATGTGATAAATCATTCGGCCGAAACAGTACTCTGAAACGACATTCTTTGTCGCACTTAGAAGAAAAACCATTCCAATGTAAAATCTGTGATAAAAAATTCAAGAGATCTGATCATCTTAAAAGCCATGCAAGCAAACATGGCGAAACAGAGACTTTAAAATGCGAATATTGCGATCGTGAATTTAATCGATTAGATCTTCTTAAAAGACATAAAGAGAAAACGCATAATATTGAATGGTCACGTGATCCAACCAAATTAAATCATTGTAAATTTTGTAATAAGTCATTTAGCTCTAAAGCTTATCTTCAAAAGCATATGAGTTTGCATACAAATATGTCTTGGAAATGTAAGCTTTGTCCAGCAGAATTTCAATCTAGAGAGGCTTTGAAGGAACACAATAAATCACACAACAAAGAAAAACCATATTTGTGTTCGGAATGTGGGATGCGTTTTGCAAGAAATGATTATCTATTGATTCATATGAGAAGACACACCGGAGAGAAACCTTACAAATGCAGATATTGCAACAAGGGATTTCCGCGAGCAACTGACTTAAATGTTCACGAAAAGTAATTATGCTGTTCGAATTTTGGTACAGAAAATGTATGTTTTTTTTTTGTATAGGTATCATACAGGGGAGAGAACACACTTATGTTCAGTTTGCGGGAAAGGATTCCAGCGATCTTACAACTTGGTTGTACATATGCGAGTGCATACTGGGGAGAAGCCATATAAATGTTCTCATTGCCCTAAGAGCTTTGCCCAGTGCAACGACTTAAAAGCACACATAAGAAGGCACACTGGTGAGCGGTATAAATGCAAAATATGTGGAATTGGATTTATTCAAGGATACAATTTAACGCAACACAACATCGATGTGCATGGTGTTGAAGGGCAGGCACGAAAAGGCCGAGTTTATAAGGTTAAGCCAAATACATCTATAGCAGAGGTAATTATTCATAGCTTTTTATGTTATTAAATACTACGTTACTATCTGCAAAAAATTAAATGTTAAAGAAAAATAATACTGATAGTCAATAGAAAAAAACGAGTTATTAGGACCCTATCACAGAGTCCCTCGTAACAATAATCCGAACGTTATTTTAAGCCACGAAAACGAATAAATTCACATCATAACCCCCAAACGAAATCAAAATAGTATTGTTACATAGAAACCCTAACATTTCAATTTTCGTTTGTGATGATTTGGAAGTTTTTTAATTAATTTACAATTGCCGTAGATTTGTTTAAATAAATGATAAAAATATGAAAAGAATACGGACAATAAAATATGTCTGTTCCCAATCTGCGAATTCGTACGAATTTTCACGAATTTCTGCTAATTCCTGTTCCTGTACACCAACAATTCGTGGAAATTCGCAGAAGAGAGAGCTCGTGAGAGATAATATAATTTCCCTACCCTGCGAATTTCTGCTCAAGAAATTTTTGAAGGCAGAAAAAAGTAGCAGCCAAACGTCGGTTTGACAATTGATAAAAGGTTATTTTCAAAAGTTTATAAAAACAAAACATAGAAAACCGCTGATTCTATGAACTTTTCCCTGAAAATAGTTGACGAAGTCCAGGTACTTGATTAAGTTCAGGGTTCAGGCAATTGTTACAGAGCAGTGTGAGTTGAGTCCTCTGAAGCCAAGGAGAAGTAGAGAAGAATTGTTTTTTGGAAGCGTGGAAGCCCTACAAAACTACATTTTGTTTTTGTTGGCGGAGCTGATGCAACGAAAAAGCGAAACATTTCCCTTGAAATAATAAACAAAACACTTTAAAAATCGTTTCGCAATAATTGTTTGTTTCCATCAATTTTTTGACGTTTTTCATTGAATTTTCGAAGATCTGCTCTCAAAAACGAGATTTGATCTTTTCAATGAAACTTGTTTCATGATTTAATTGTAGTATTGGTAAATGACTGACACTGATGTTTAAGACTGATGTTTAAGAAAAATGTTTATGAATTGATTTTTTGATGCTCAATAAGCGGTTACTTCTTGAGTTAAAATACGAATAGAAATAAAAAAAAAAAACAATAATTAGCCAGCCATTTTTAATTCAGAATTTTTTTTTTTGGGCTTCAAATGCAATTTTAGTTAGGAAAACTAAAAATGAAATCGAAGATGAAATAACCTAAAGAAAAATTATAGTTTCTTTTTAATTATCTACAACTTTTCTGCAGAACATTTTACGATCATAAATAAAACTTCGAGGGAAATCAGAAAAAAAAAGAAACCCCACCCTCGAATACCACGCCCCTCGAATCGACTTGCATCTATTTTTTCGCTTTTCTAACCCCTTTCACTGCAGAAAATTAAAAAAAAAGTTTAATATTATATTAGTTAAATATTGAAATGATATTTCACTATTTTGAATTTTAAACTGCGTCCACGTATGCGTAGAAAAATCAATAAATTGCCCAACACAAAACTAGTTTTGCATGAAATTGCAGTAACAAACATTGAATTTGAGGTCACTTTGTTTTCCTTTTCAGACATAGTAAGTTCTTTTGACAAACATGGCACTATTATTAAATATCGTTTCCCAAGAGCGATGTGTCGATGCTTAAATGAGTTTCAACATCGATACATCGATTTTTAAAACATCGATGTATCGCTTGCATCTCTATTTTTATTTTTGTTGTTTCTGTTGTTAGTGGCATAAAAGATTATTTGTATGTGTGCAATCAGATCAAACCTTCCACCGCTTCAGAGATCAAATCTTTCGTGTTGAGATTGCTCTAGATTTGCTCTTTTTCTTGCAATGAAACTCTCAAAATTCAAAAAGATCAAATCTTTTCACAGAAAGAGCAAATCTTTTCTTGAATGAAAATCGCGAAAATAGGTAAAAGTCCTTGGAAGGCAGGGATGGACTTAAAAAGTTCAACGAAAGAAGCCACTCATGCTGTCTACATTTTTTTCGAGTTAAACTTTTTACAATTTCATTGAAAGACATGGAGGGTATTCATAAAACCAGGTAAACATCACTTTTTATGACGAGCATACGCGCACAGTGGTTCATGTTGTACGGATAGGCGACCATAAATCCATAAAATCTGAACAAGCCAATCGAAGTTGATGACATTGTCATCATCAGAGAGTTAAAAACTATGAATAATTTAAATTGTATTTACAATTTTTTAATTATAGAAATAAACCTTTATAGTCAGTTTTAAATGCTTTATAATTTGCCTGTTTTTTCAGATTATCGATAGTATCGATACTCTCGATAGTTTTTTTTTTCAAAACCATCGAAACTAACGATCTATCGATGCTTTGCTAAAGCAAAACTAGGAAAGGATGGGTTTGGGTTTAATTGTATGTATTATTAAAACATCAAATGCGATTATTTGTTTTACTTCATTTATTTGTAAACATGGCGGATACAAATTTGAAGGATTGTATCCTATTTGCAATGAAAAACAATAAATTATAATATATTTCTATTTCAATTATTTTCTCTTTAACTTTATTTGAATTCTTTCTTAAGAATTTGTGTTTATTTTGTCATTATCTTCCTCAATTCAACGATCTGAATTTCACGCGTTAAATAAAAAAGGCCGTTGCATGATTTTGTGCGTAATTCTGGTTTTGATTCCGAATACGAAAACAGAATCGATTTTCTGTTCTTTTCAAAAGAATAATTGTGATTCAGTGCCAATCAAACAATTTCAGAAGCATTCGGAATGCTTTTGGAATGTTCTGGAGGACCAAAAAACCATATGTATATGTTATTCAAAGCTCTGAAAAATACTTAGGTTATTTTTAAACTTGAAAATAAACGTTAAGTGTACCTTAATAAGTTAACATTGACTTTTGACAAAAACTATCAATAGATTGTTAAATGAGTCGGATGTTGTTGAGTGCATTGACAAATATTTTCTAATACCTAACTATTCAACCGTAATTGCTTAGTTGTTTGGTTTTCAGTAAGACATAAAATTATGCTCAAATAATAAATTCTTTTGTAATTAATAAATAAATGTTTTTTTTATTTTTTTCTCAAGGTTGCACCTGAAAACGCTGACATTCAACCAATAGAAATAAAAATAGAGCAAGAATCTTATAACATATCTTTCAACTTATAGAAAGTCGTCCATAACTCAACAATTAGGAATGAGCGCTTGGTACAGAATTAAATGGAGACAGTATCTAAAAATCCAAACTAATGTAGAGGATAGTTGATTTGCCTGAGGTACATTTTTGGCGAAGACTTCCAATTTTCACGAAAATAATTTTAGAGAAATCACAGGTTTATAGACTGTTCATTGAAAATTATTGTCGGTACAGTGAAGACAGAACGTTCATATCTCACTCTGACTGTAGTGGAATCTCATTTAACTGTGAGAGAGCAAATTTCTGAATTGCACATTATAGAGATCATTGGTCTCCAATGTGAAAGCTCTTTAACAAAATCCAAAAAAAAATCCACCATTAACGCATTAACGTAGAATTGGTATAGCTTGAACCAATCACTTGGCAAACGGTCGGGTGCGCAGAGACAGTATTTAAGAGAACAAAAATGGTGCGCAAGAGTTTTATTGAGCCAGAGATAAAATATTTTTTTGAAAACTGAATGATGATGATTATACCTCATGTAAAGAAAGTCCATCGCTGGAACGTGATGTGTGTATCTTTCAACATTAATGAGGTGAGCAGAGAAATTTGAAGAGAGCTACTTGGCTTCAAGCTATAATGTGCTTCTTTTCAATACACACGAAGTGTTTTTTTTATATAGCACCAACAACTCGTGGGTTAGTCAGTCAGTGGTTGGGTTTTAATTTCAGTGGAGTAAAAACACCAACTAGCACCATTTGCAAAAATAAATGTCTCCCATGAGGCCGCACTGACAATTTTTTAGTAGACAGACTATAGTGAGAAAGAACATTTCGAGTTGTTTATTTATTTTCTCCTATTTGATAAATCTGTTGGGTTCGCGCAATTGGGCTATCTTGCTCAGCATAAATAGCTGTTTTAATGTTTTTTAAAGTAAATTTCCTTGGAAGCTATTACTTAATTCAGTTTGAGGATTCGGGCAAATAAAACAAGTAAATATTTTAGAAAATTAACCTAGATTTAAGTTTAAAACAAATACTATTTTAAACAATGTATATTTATTATTATAAAGTTTTACAAAAAAAGCTATTTTTGTTTTAATTTAACCAATATGGTTTTCAGCACAAATGAGCATACAAAACGTATCTCTAATATCCTGGACGGCCGTAACAAAAGAACCTCATAGAGTTAATGAAAAATTTGATCATTAAGTAATAACAAACTACATAAAATGTACAAAACCGTTGGTCGGGCAGAGTTTTTCCTATCAGTTTGGCGGTAAAATGGTCCACTTCCGGTTTAGTGTTGGCCTACCTCCTTTGTATATACACTGCATATAGTACTATCATAGAGCATCATTTTTAAGTTCTGAATCAAGTCGCAATGAAGCGTGCTGAAATCGCCAATTGGTGTGAATATAGAATAAGTACTGACAACAAAAGTGTATTAAATACTGGCATTGTATATACAAAGATACTGGTAAAATATCGGTACAGGTTCTCGTCCCCACTATTTAGAATTAGTTCCGAATCAACCAGGAAGATGGCCAGACGAAAAATTACCATCATGAGAGTACTATATAAAATGTATTATACAATGCTACCTCATGGGGTCAACGAACAAATGGGCTATCAAATGAAAGCCAAGACCATCTACATTAAGAATCTGCTAGTCGGACAAACTTAACATAGGCCAAACATGCGTCGACCGCGAGAAATGGCGGATATGTACAGTTTATACATATTTAAAATGCCATGTTGGTTCTTTGTGACGTCAAAGACATTTTTTTTAGTTGTATGTGTGTATTAAGGTCAAATATCTACACGGACTTAAAATAAGGGGCCAGTTATATCCTAACCAGTTATAGCTATAATTGAAATTCATATTTGAAACAAATTGAAATTTTTTTGATAGATCAGGTATAGCAATCATTGAAATTTTCTGTCATTGGAAAAAAATCCTAATTGAATACACACGAAACAAATGTTCGGATACAAATCTGTCGTTGGAACTGAACAAAATTGGTATTCAAATCAGTGGAACGAGTTGTTCCATTTACTGTCATTGTCTTTGTATATACACCGGCTATAGTACTATCATGAAGAGATTTTTTAGTTCTGAATCAAGTCGCAATGAGGCGTGCTCAAATTGCCAATTGGTCTGAATATAGAATAAGTACAGACCACAAAAGTGTATTAAATACTGGCAAAATATCGGTAAATGTTCTCGTCTCCACTATTTAGAGTTAGTTCTGAATCAACCAGGAAGATGGCCACACGATGAAGTGTTTTATGTAACACTTTTTCGCCCCAGTGTTTTTGCACTGTGTTCGATATGAACACTGGGCACGCACTGTAATAGCGAGTTTCATTCAAGAAAAGATTTGCTCTTTCTGTCAAAAGAATTGATCTTTTTCAATTTCGAGAGTTTCATTGCAAGAAAAAGAGCAAATCTAGATCAAATCTCAACACGAAAGATTTGATCTCTGATGGGTTGGCAGATTTGATCTGAATACACACATACATGTAAATAGTCTTTCGGTCAAACGTCAAATGGAAAACATTTTGTTATTTGTTGTTTGTTGTGAACTTGTGCCAGCCCGTGCTTAGCCATAAAATTAACAAATATCCAATAAATATACAAAATAACAAATAAAGGTGTTTTTGAAGTGAGAAAATACATATATGGCATTTTGAATATGTCAACTGTACATGCCGGGTATTTTTGTGTGTGATATCAAATACAGTGTATGCTCGTCAGTGAATGACCAATACCAGGATTAAATGATGAAACAAGTTTCATTGAAAAGAGCAAATCTTGATTTTCAGATCAAATCTTTGAAATTTGAATGAAACTCGCTATAAGCTATCTTTGCTGTCAAAATTTAAAATTTAAATTCAAATTAGCTGTTGGCGGAAGTTCGTTTCAGAGAAAGGAGGTATTTATTTGCAAATTTGGTCTGCTATTTCATGATATTTGATATTATATATTTCGTAGATTATTTTTAAAGTTATTATTGTGTGTATAGACAAAATATTGCTTTCGTGGGTCATTTTATTAACTTCTATTTATTTGTTTCAAGAAAACAAATTTAAATGAAAGAAGTGTCAACAAATAGAGATGTTGCACTGAGCTGTTCGATGTTAAATCAACACCGGAGTAGCTATGCAGGTTTTTGGCAGACTTAATGCACTGACATTCCCCAGTGCGCACTGGGGCGGGGAACAACGAACAAACCTAATAGCTTTGTTCGATGTCAGCACTGCGGCACACTGGTGTACCCTGAAATCGCACTGAAGTGTTTTATGTGACACTTTTTTCGCCCTAGTGTTTTTGCACTGTGTTCGATGTGAACACCGGGCACGCACTGAGTGCACCCTTATGCACCCCAGGTATTTTCTTGGTGTAGATATCGGAGCTGTCAAAATTCAAAATTTAAATTCAAATAAACTGTTGGCAGAAGTTCGTTTTCAGAGAATCGTGGAATTTATTTGCAAATTTGGTGAGCTATTTTGTGATATGAAATATTTCGTAGATTATTTTGTAGGTTTTAAGTTATTAATCGTGGGTCATTTTATTAACTTCTATTTGTTTGTTTCAAGAAAACAAATTTAAATGAAAGAAATGTCAAAAAATAGAGATGTTTCACTGAGCTGTTTGATGTTAAATCAACACCGGAGCAGCTATGCAGTTTGACTTGATGCATTGACATTCCCCAGTGCGTACTGTGGCGGGGAACATCGAACAAACCTAATGTATTGGCTGTGTTCGTTTACTTTTGTGGGCTAAAATGGGCTGGCGCTCAAATTTTGAAGATTCGGATAAAATTCTCTCACAGAGAAAAACTGTGAAAAAGTAAACGAACCCGTTGAACAACAAAATATGTACACATTTTAAACGCCAAGAAAAAAATCATTTTCTCAGTTTTTTACAGTGATCTTCCTTATAAATTTTGTTTTAATTAAAAAAAAGAGTTGGTTGTCTGTAAAGTCGGTTTCTGGGCGATAATTTTAAGTGATAACGTCATAAGAAAACATTGATGGCAGCAACACCAACGTACAGCCCGTTAACTCACACCCATAAACCCTCTCGTTAAATTCACACCAATATCTACATATACTTTCTACTTTAACAAAACTCTACCTATTTTGTATTTCTTTTTCTCTTCTTGTTCTTTTTGAATTTGAGTGGAATTATTTTGGGAATTTCCGCCTGTTTTTCACGATCGCCTGATGCTTGCGATTGATTTTGATTAAAAGAACCACAGTATCGCGGTTAGCATGTGTCAAGAATCTTATCAGCATGAGTCATGTAATTTCGCAGGTGTAGCCTGTCATCGATGTATAGAGCGCGCAGCACCGCACCTAAAACAGATGTGCATATTTTTTGACATTTATGTATTGCTGTATTAATGCCAAAATGCAGCGTTACCACTGGACATTATTAAAAAGTTTCAACAGATTGTTATTATACTGAAGAAAAAAATTTTACTTAAAAATAATGTAGACAAAATCAAATATAATATAACCATAAAAACTATAATGAAGTATTTTCTTAAAAATGGTGGCAAAAGTGTCACAGCGGTAATGCTGATTAAAAAGTGTGGTATGGGAGCGGGTCGAAATTCTGGCTTTAAAATACTGCTTTTAAAATAAAAATTCTGCTTTTACAAAAGCGCGCGCGTTTTAACATTTTCCAAAACTTTGTTTTTTTTTTATTATTTGCAGTGTTTTTAAAAGCAGAATTTTGGCGAGCAGAATTTTGAAAAGCAGAATTTGAAACGCAGAATTTTGTTAAAAGAATTTTGACCCCAACCCGTGTGGTATATATCAGTAATGCCAGTTAGATGTGTGTGTTGTTGTGGCAATGAAACTAGGCCTGAAATTTAGAAATAGCATTGTATATACATTCTCTATAGTACTCTCATTGTGGTCATTTTTGTCAGTTAGTTGATTCGAAACTAACTCTAAATAGTGGAGACGAGAACCTTTACCGATATAGAGGAAAATAAAGGCATCGTGCAGATTCTGCAGAATTTTGGGTTTACATTCCCTTAAGAGCTAATGTAATTTTTTTTCCTGCCCAAAATTATCTGCACTTCTATTTTGACCATAAGGGACTTTTTTGATGACGTAAATTGTGAACAGTTCCTTCATATTCAGATAAAAGAGCTTGCTACTTATTTTAGGACTACATTGTATGATGACATCTCGGAAAAGTAGTCTTGTGACATGTTTTTCCAAATTTGCAAGTCGATTGTTTTTTTTTTTTTTTTTTTTTGATTGACAAATATGATTTTTGACAGAAGTCAAATTTTTGCCCGAAATCTGCTAAAATCGGCAGGAAGGTAAAATGTTTTATTCTCTCGTGAGCACAGAAAAAGAACTGCGATTGGTACCGACCATGCCCAGCAAACCCTGACATTTTATTTTGTGTATGTGAATACGTGTGAGATTCGTGGGAGGCGCAGCCAATCCGCTATACCTTTCGTGCCTATTCAAATGCAAAAGTATTAGTAGTCTCATAAGAAATGTACAACAGGGACCGGTACACATTTCTCGCTGAACGGGTATTTTTTTAGTTCGTAGACGAAGAGAGAATTATCCTCGTAGTCGTTCTTGTTTCTTTTTTCTATGCTTAAAACTACACAATTTGTGTGTAACCGAACAGGATTTTATTAAATTGTTGAAATTCGTAGATTTGGGAAGTAAACGAACACAACTATTGTGATTATACCTTAATATTTTCCAATCACCTTAAAAAAGACGTTTGATAACGTTACTATTACAATGTTTATGTACTTACGGCTCTTGACAGCAGCTGCTGTTTTGACAAAAAAAAAGAATATACGCCTCCGTAATAATTAATTGTGATACAGAAATGTAAATCTTTATTATTATTTAAAAATATAAATTTATCATTTAAAACAGATACATTATTAAATCGCCATCATGGACTTCGATATTGACAAAATGTGCAGGGTTTGCCTGAAAACAAACTTGGAGACAATATTATTGTTCGAAGAACCCAAGAAAGTTGGTGGGGTTAGTATTTGCGATATGATTTCAGAACTAACGATCTACAAGGTAAGTTAAATTTCCCAAATCACGATTAATTTCATCAGTATGATGATAATCAAATCAGGTGCGTCGGCATGACAGTTTCCCACATCTTATATGTTACGAATGCATTGAGCGAGTGGAAAATGCTTACACCTTCAAAAAACAGTTTGAGCAATCTCAGCGTGAGATCATTGCTTATCTTCAGTCTATCAATAAATACGAACAATTTGCCGATATGAAGCCCATATCCAATGAAGAGAAAAGCACCCAGACTATTGATTCAACTTTGTATCCATGTGAGAAGTGCGATCAAAAATTCATTAAATATGAAAGGCTGCGGGTAACGAATGCTGGAATAACTGGCTGTTGGTATAAAAATAACATTTATTAATTGCAGGAACACCGTGCTACCGCTCACAGGGGATCAGCAAATTTGTGTCGAATATGTCACAAAACATTCAACCGCTTGGCAGGTTTAAAAAGCCATATTGCTGCCGCGCATCCAGAGATGGGTTACCACAATTCCTCTAATCAATGTTATGTGTGCAATAAAATGTTTACACGCAGAGACCACGTTACCCGTCACTTAAAAAATGTACACAAAATCCAATCATCTGGAGATGGAATACAAATGGAAACGTATGCATTTGTGCCAATAATTTGATTGCAGTCATTCAGTACTAGTTTTTTCTTTGTATTCCAGAACAACAATGGACAAAGATGGGGATCTTTCACACCAAAACATTGAAGACGAAGAATGCAATGAGAAAAGCACACTGAATGACATAGCAGAGAATACACCATATATCGAATGTCTTGTGTGCTATAAACATTTTTCCAGCAAAAACCGTCTCAATCGACACATGCAAATCGTTCATCAACTCGATACTAATACAATTCTTAAACAGGAACTTAATGAAACGTATAACATTTAATTATGACTTAAATTGAACAAACAAATAATTTAATATTTTCTTTGTAAACTAGTCTCGACGCTAAAAATGAGCCTGATGCGTATAGAAGCTTCACAAATGAAGAAGAATTTTCAAATGAGTACAACAAGGAAGATGATGACGTCGATGGCGATGGAGATGATGATGATGAGGATGATGATGAAGATGATGATGATGATGATGATGATGATGATGATGAAGATGATTGCAATGAAAACGGAAATAATGTTATAGCTACCGCCGATGAAGATGAAATACATAACAACCATGAGTTTGTGGCTATAAACCATTTTATAAAACGTGAAGAGCCAATCATTGAATTGCAAATCTCACAAACTAAAGGTAGGATATTTTCAAAATAATAATTATTATTTATAGTAAGCTTTGATAACCTGTTAAATTACCCGCGGCGTGCCTAATCGGGTAGCTGTTGACAATGCCTATAACCTGCATGGTTGGGTGTTGTATGAATAGGGTACACACTGATCGGCGTCAGCTAGGCGATGCCTAGTGTTGTAATTATCTCGTACGCATCAATTGCGCTTATTTTACCTCTCCGCGATAACCACCGGGTACCGGTCTGTCCATCCGGACATTCCTGCTAAACTTATAAGCGCGAGTGTTGAACACAGAAAAAATAGCAACACTATAATTCTCTGCTTTAATAACTATTCTGATCGATACGCAGAAGTCTTTCACAAGCCCCTCAGAAAGAGGACGTACGGCGGATGAGCCCAACCAATTGAACCAACGGTGGCGTCAACAGTCAACAAAGCAGATGCCCAAATAAGACGTATTTGGAGATAAGGTCATTGGGACAATTCAATGCAAGCCAAGCATTGAAATAGAGATGGTGGCGGATGAACCCTTAATGGGCCAACGGCAGCGCTCATATCCCCGAAGTGGGTTCCTGACTCCGTATTCTTCGGTTCCTTTTGTCCAAGGAATCCAACAAAGGACCTGGCCCTCCAGGTTGGGGGTTGTGCGTGACGTTAAAAACCCTGCCATGGAAAAATAAAGTTGCGAAGCGACCAATAGCCTCAAAAATGGGCGGATAACCTGTTGACGACCCGGAAAAACGAATTAAGGACAAGTACCTTCGGATCTGCACGTGGAATGTTAGAACTCTTAACAGAACAACCGGAAAAGCTGCCATCCAGGAAGTGCGATGGCATGGTGTGATTTTGCACAGCATTTATTTGGGTGCGGATTCGTCATAAGCGGTAAACTTAGGCAAGAAGTTTTGGCCTTTCGACATGTAAGAGAGCGAATTGTGACAATCCGTATCAAGGCTAAATTCGCCAATATTAGCCTAATATGCGCTCATGCCCCAAAGAGGACTGTCGGAAAACATAGCCTACACGACACAACGTCTGAAAACGGACTTAGGCTAATTGATTTTGCAGCGGCACTTAACGTCACAATTGCAAGCACACGGTTTCCTCATCTCGATGTACACAAAGGGACTTGGCGACACCCAGATCAAAAAAACCGACAACCAGATTGATCACGTTGCGATCGATGCAAGATACGCCTCCAGTATCTTGTATGTTCGCAACTTCCGAGCAGCTAACATCGACTCGGATAACTACCTTGTTGCAGCCAAGGTAAGAATGGCGAATATCCCAAACACCACAACAATGGAGTAATACTGTGAGGAAGTATGACGTCGGAAAGTTGCAATCGCAAGAAACCGCCAGAACCTATGCCGATCGAATATCGCGAAACATATCAAGCAATTCTTTACCCCAGCATCAAGTGCCGAGGACCAGTGGCAACACTGCCAACAAGCCATCAGAGATGTCCCAACTGATGTGCTAGGTTTTGACGAATGTAGGCAGGCCCATGCAGCCAAACAAGAGGCATATAAAGACGAGAGCTGCTCTACGAGCAGAAAAGACGGGAAAAACACCGGGTTCTCCAAAAGAAAAAGAGAGATATAGCATGAGAAGCGCGCGATCGAAGATATTGATAGTAAAGTCACAGTCGGTGCTGGGTATATGGAAGGAATATTTCTGCTGACGTTAAACGGCGATGAATACTAAAATCCCGCTGTCAGCAGAATTAACCATTCAACATGCACGATGACAAACAAAACTTCCGTCCACCTGACCAAAATGAAGTAAGGATAGCAATATCTAAACTAAAAAACAACAAAGCTGCTGACGATGGAGAACTCTCGGTGCTCTGTCAAGGTTGGTACTGACATAACAAAAGCTTTTTATGCTATAGTGCGATTTCTTCAACCTAATACTTGAATAAAATTATAATAAACTTCTAAGCTAATTGTACAGGCACATTTTTTTCAAGTCTGTGCACGCTGAAGACATAGACAATACGCAGTCAAAGAAGACCTCGCCTTAGGTGGCGCGCTCAAGAGGAGGACGACCTCAACCAACTTGGAGTACGAAACTGGAGGCAGCTAGCCAAAGACCGAGCTGGCTGGAGAGGCATGTTTAATTTTAATTCAAACTTAAATGGGTAACAGCCGTTTATGACAGCAATTTTTTAGCTGCTAAGAAATGTCCAAAGAACCAATTCACCTACTGCGCAGCTCTCTTCAAATTTCTCTGCTCATCTCATGAATTTTGAAAGATACACACAATCACGGTCCAGCGATGGACTTTCTCTTAAAATTTAAATTTAATTTATTTTTGTTAAATATCTGGCTATTTTCGACTTTCGCCGAAAAATTCGACAACAAGTTGTTCAGAAATTAATTTCCTACAACTTTGGTCTTGATAATTTTTTGTCTACGATTTATATTTTTCCAAATAATGCAGACAAAATTAAAAGAATTGTCTACCTTTTTTGGAATGATATAAATCGTAGGCAAATAATTATTAAGACCAAAATTGTAGGAAATTAAATTCTGAACAAATTTTGTTAAGATGTTTTTAACCTATGTCTTTCAATTCCAGATGCAAACAGCATTACAATTAAACAAGAAAAAGCCGATTTTAATCTACCAGAAATCAGGCATACCCCACTTATAATTGGAAATTCTGGAACAGAAAAAACATCTACTTTTGATTGTTTTCATAAAATACAAGATGGAAGATTCGGATGTAATTTGTGTGAAAAAACTTTCAAGTCATCATATCACGTTAAAAGACATTTTTTGTCACACACACAAGAGAAGGCATTTGCGTGTGACTTTTGTGAAATGCGATTCAATCGGGCTGATCATCTTAAAAATCACATGACCAAACATAATCCAGTCAAGCCATTCCAATGTGATAGCTGCAATGCAGGCTATGGAAGGGCAGATCATCTTAAACGTCACAAAGAAGTGCACCATTCCACAGATCCGAATAACAGCCAAACGAAAGCAGAGGTTTGCCAATATTGCAATAAGTCGTACAGTTCAAAATCTTATCTGCAAAAGCACATGCTTAAACATACCGAAAAATGTTGGAAATGTAAGCTGTGCTCCCTACAGTTTGAATCAAGCGAAGCACACAAAGAGCATCTTAAATCGCACAACAAAGACAAACCCTTTTTGTGTTCGGAATGTGGCCTGTGTTTCCCAAGAAAAAACTACCTCATTATTCATATGCGAAGGCACAACGGAGAACGACCATATAAATGTCAATATTGCGAAAAAGGCTTTCCTCGTTCTACTGATTTAAAAGCTCATGAAAAGTATGTTTCTGTATAAACCTTTGCTTCTCGGCTTTAAAAATGTTGTTTGTTAATTTTGTAATTTTTTTCCAGATGTCATACAGGAGAGAAAACTCATTTTTGTAACGTGTGTGGCAAAGGATTCCCGCGACCATACAAATTGTCGGTACACATGCGAATTCACACCGGTGAAAAGCCCTACCAGTGCATGTATTGTCCGAAGGCTTTTGCTCAGTGCAACGATTTGAAAGCACACATTCGAAGGCATACGGGCGAACGGTTTAGGTGTGAAGTGTGTGGGGCAGGTTTTATACAAAAATACAATTTAACACAACATAAAGCTGATGCTCATGGAATTTTCGCCGAGTCACGAGTGGGCCGGGTGACTAAAGTTCAAATTAGTAACCCAAATACAGAGGTAGGAAATTCTTTTACTAATAAACCATTTCATCTGTTAAGGTTAATTTTTATATTCATTCTAACTGTTTTTTTTTTCTATATATTCCTAGGCCAAATCAAATGTCATGAATGATACAGATGAAGAATTACAGCTTGGCCTTACGACCAATCTGGTCTTTCGTGGTGTTGCGCTTCATTAAATTTTAGTTATAATCTTTCTCGTTTGTGTTTAATTTAAAATTTAATATAGTTAGACGTTAATGTATGTGTATGAAATAAAAAACCTAAGAATTTTTACATCTATAGTAACAATTCAATTTGATAAATTTCAGTGAAAGGTGGCATTTGAAACTTGTCAAAATGATAAACATTTTTCTTTATTTGATTTTAAATAATTTTTTAATTTGAATAAAAAAACAATTTTTTTGTGGTGTTGGATGGCCAAATCTGTATAGGCGATAAGCCCCGGACTCTTACCTACGAATATAGCCTGCGAATTTAAAGTTGGAGATGAAATTCAACTCCTAAAAATAAAAATTGGAGCAACGAAGTTGAATATAATTCCATTGTATATAAATTGTAATCCTGGGATGACCATCAATTCACTTAAAAGTTTTGTCGAACACAATAATAGTGATGAAGTTATGATAATAGGAGATCTAAACGCGAGAATAGGAAATCATGAAGGAAGAGAAAACAGATTTGCGGGGAAAGTAAGAAATTCAAAAGACACTACAGAAGAATTAAATTGTTAAACCTATATGATGCTTTTGGATTTCGGATATTAAATGGCGTTTCTGGCTGGGATAAGTGTGGAGATTATACTTTATTCAAATTTTGATAACTAAAAAACAAAAACATTGATTTTACGATAACCAAATTTTAAAATAAGACTTTAGAGCCAGTTTTAGAATAAAACTTGGTTATCCGTCAAACAATCAGTATATCTGACGATTATATTAGCCCGCAGCAACAACATCACGACCTGCCACTTCAGAGTTTGGGCAAACTTGAAAGCAACGGTCGTAATGCCGTTTATGCTGCGGAGCTGCGGTGGTTTTCTCCCTATCCTATACTAAAACTAAGGGTGCTTGTTTATAGTGAGTTCCCTATGCCTCTCACTTTGAAGGTGTCTATATACACTTGAATAAATGATAATAAGTAATTAAATTAACTTAACCTGAGGGTGCTTGTTTAGAGTGAGTTCCCTATGCCTCTCACTTTTTTTTTATTTTTTTTTTGTTTTTTTTTTGTTTTTTTTTTTTTTGTTTTTTTTTGTTTTTTTTTTGTTTTTTTTTTTGTTTTTTTTATGATTTTTAATAAACTAACTGAATGTAGGACAAAAATCTTAAAATCTACCTTAACTACCTTACTGCCTAACTAATTTGTTGATTTTGATGTTGTTGAATCTACCTCCATTGTTGTTGCCTCTGCGTCCGTTGTTGTTGCCTTTGTTGTTGTTGCTCCCACCTCTCACTCTGGGTAATGGTGGTTACCACAGGGGTTGTAATTTTTGAATTCGGATAACTAAATTCCATATTAAATATTTGTGAATTAGTTATACGATCCCCCCCATTTAAAACCTTACTCCTAAAGTTATAAATACCTAAAGCTACATTAATCATGTTGCGAGCAGCATTGACGTCACGATTCCATGGTATTCCACAATTTTTGCAAATTTGATACCGATGGTCGTGACGCCGACGCTTCCTATGCTCCTGTTGCGGTGATTGAGTTTTGGGATGTTTCGGCGGAAATTCCATTACTTTAAAACATTTTGAGCAAGACCGCGTCGTCATATACTCATCAACATCGATAACCCGACAAATATCTTTGCGTCGATAAAAAGCTTTTTTTAAATTTTCTACGGCTGGTTTTAAATTACGCCCGTAACTCTTCCCTTGTTCCAATGAACCATCTCCGAAACATACCAATACCTTATAACCAGACTTATTTTTTACCAATAATTTATTAACTAAAATATCCTGAGCCCGACGATTACAAATATAGGAATCAAATTTTAACCGACAATATTTTTTTTGTGCGTATATACCCTGACTTACTTCATTAATTCATACCAACAAATCAAAAATTGAGAAACTTGGAAAAAAAATCATGTTACTGAACTTATTGCTTAAGCTACGTGTGCACGATTGCCAGGTCTGCAAATATTGCCGGATATGTCAGTGAAAAATTTGTCTCGAATGGCTGACAATTGTGTACACAACAAATTAATTTGCCGAAAAGTTATTTGGCTCCTATTTTGAAGACAAACCAATTAGTTTGTAGATATCTGGCAATCGTGAACACGCAAGCTGACAACCGTGTACACACCAAATTAATTTGCAGAAAAATTTGTTCATCAATTATTTTCAAGACAAATTAATTTGCAGATGTGGCAATTGTGTGTACACAAAATTCATTGGGAGATCACCAATCTTTTTTTTAATTTTCTGACGTTGCTGCAAATGTCTGCCAATGAATAAATTTGCAGATGCAGTTTAAAGAACATTTGCAAATTATTTTATTGGCAGATAAGTTTGGCAAAGATTCCAAGGTACATTTTAGGGTGCTTTTTGTATTTTAAAGAAAATGTAATTACGTGAAAATTTATATTCAGATTCTTAGATATGGATGAATACATTGAAGATGAAAAAACTGAAACATTTCAACCCATTGTGGTTGAGCCAGTTACCCAGTCGCCGCCGCGATGTAGGGTCAACGAAAGACGCTCACCTGCAGAAATGCTCGTGCGTATATTGTTATTTTTTTTTTAAATATGTGGAGTCACCAAAGCTAAAAGGTGATCAAATTGCTTACAATCCATTCGCAAAAAAAAAATTGCCATACAGTTCTGCTTCGTCTGTTGCAATTCGACCATACATTTTTTTGGGGCTGTTTGGGTATTGCATCATCGCTGCTTTCTAATATATTAAGCAGGCAAAATAGTTTCCAATTGATACGTTTTTGTCCATTTATCTTATTTTGCAGCTTTTATTCAATTAAGCTTTAAACTTTTCTGACAGTTGCAATGTGACAATGAGCTGAAAATTTGCAGATCCAAAATTTAATTTGTTGTGTACCATTTTGGCAGAAAATTTACAAATGTTTGCAAATCTATTGCCAAACTAGATTGTCAACATTGTCAGCCAAATATTTGGCAACAGACGTGGGGACATTTGTAGATTTTCTGCAAATCGTGTACATACATTTAATTTTCAGTCCGTTAGTTGATGTCATCAAGTTAAAAAGTTCAGGTTCCCAATTTTGAACCTTGTGCAACTCCGGCCTTGATGTGTTTGATTGATGACTTAGAGTTTCCTATTTGGACAAAAAATTTAATGGAAGAAAAAAAGAGAAAACAAATTTTTTGTCAGTGATGAAGGCAGCCCAAATGACTGTCAGTACAAAAGCAGGAAAAATAAAGAAGTCCTAAATAACAACTTGTTTACAAAGAAGGAATTCAAACATTGTTAAAAGTATGATTTTCGCTTTACTTCTCTTATATGGGCTTGATATAACAAACATAATTATAGCCAGATCTAATTTTGCTGTCCCTAGTAGTTTTTTTTTCACACAGTAGCATTGTATATACATTTTCTATAGTACTCTCATGGTGGTCATTTTTCGTCTGGCCATCTTCCTGGTTGATTCGGAACTAACTCTAAGCAGTGTATATACAAAGACAGTAGACTAAAAAAATCTTTGTCTACGGTTTCAACTAGTCGTATCTACACATTTATATGTATGTCAATAAGCTTGGTAAATACTTTAACAAAAACAAGTGAAGAAAAAATTAAGCCGCAACTTTAAAATGTTCCCCAATTGGTTACTTTCCGATTTCCCATCTCTAATAAAAATGACTTATCTCAGGGAAACAAGTATGCATTAAATTTTATTAATATAAATTAAATTCTTCCACTGTCACTGCTAAACTCTGTCTAACGCTTCCACCATTACTATACTATTGCCGCGGATCACCTACGAAAGTAATTTTATTTATGGACAATTTATTTGACAATTGAAAATTATACATACCACCATCCCAATGTTATTTCTTGTACTATCCTTGCACTCCTCAACAGTCTCGTCAAGAACAACATTCATGAAAGGATCGAAACCGCGGAGAATACCGGCTACCGAGCGACCGCCATTAAGTTTAAGTAGCATTCGCTTGTCCATATATCTGGAAAGTTAAAAATCCTTGTATAAAAGTGTTATATTAAACATTGACTCACTTTTTTAATTCTGGTGGATGGGCTTTAGACATTTTAGTTTGAATTTATTTGTATTTTTTGTTAACAGAAAAATATTTTTTTGAACAGCGTGATAGTCGATAAATGCTTTGGCGAAAAGTTAAAATTTGACGGACGAAGAATGCGTTTGATTTTTTTTACGTTTAACTAGAAAGAAAGGAGAAGGACAGGAGAGAAATTCAATAGCGTATCATAGAAAAAAGAAACAAGAACGAAAACTGGGAGGATTAATAGCCTCTTAACACCAAATTCGTTTTGGCTATTTGTTTACTTAAACGAGTAAAGCAGAGCGTTCACACCGAACATTTACTCGTTTTTGTTTGACATTTTAATGGTTTTGGCAACAGCCAAACAAAGCACACATAACCCAAACTTAATTTTTTCCAATTGTTCTCTTCAATAGCGCACCCCACACACTTCAGAAAGGAAAATGTCATTTAAACACAAATTAGTTTAACAACAAAATAATAAATCAATAACAAATATATATAATATATAAATACACAAGTCACACAACACAAACATAAGTTTTGTTTGATGAGCCCTGAAGTCACCCTGGGGTCGGCAAAACTCGGTTTTTGAAATACCTCAACTCGCCCTCAAGAGAAAATTCTCTGTTTTTTTAAACCTGGGGTCGCCATGAAGTCGATCTTGGTATTTTGCTAGGGCGAGTTGAGGTAACAATCAGCTGTTGTATACTGATATTAGCTGTCAATTTGTGATTTGTGTTGATTTGCTGCACGTAAGTTGTTAATTATCATAAAACTCATTTTATATATAATTGTTATTTCACTCAAAATTAAACAATTCATTCTACTTAGTTTCTTACTATGTACTTACATAAGTATGCAAGTGTGAGTTTAGTATTTTTAATAATCATTTCAATTTACATTCTTAATTTGGCGCAGGCGAAATTGGTTGACCAGTAACGTGCGAATAGTTATTCCCCTATTTGTTTTATGCCAGTAACTTAATTGATAGCCCTTTTGTGTTTTTTTAGATTCAAAAAACACAGTTTTTTTTTGACAACTCTTGTAGTTTTCTCTTGACAAAAAGATCTGTTTGTATGATTCATCTTTGAATTGCAATCCACTTTCAAGCCGTTTTATCGAAAACGAATCGTTTTGCAAAACAAGCCTTTTAGGAAAAAATTATTGGAAAACGAGTAAAATGTCGTTTATGGTTTGGTGTGAATAGGAATTCTGTCTTCGTCTACAAACTGAAAAATACCCGTTCAGCGACATATGTCTACCGGTCCCTGTACATTTTTTATGGACTACTAATCCGTGCACGAAACGTATGGCTGATTGGCTACTTCTCACACGAATCTCACACGTATTCACATAAACAAAATAAAATATCAGGGTCGGCAGGGCATATTCGGTACGAGTCGCAGTTCTTTTTTTCTTTTTTTATGGCCGGTATCCGATATTAACCAGTGCTTCGTATATGTCTCTTTTTAAAATTGCATTTTTAATTTTCATTCTTTGATACTTTTATTCTTACAAACTGTTTCTTGAATAATGATTGAAATTATAAAGTTCTATATTGCCCTGCTATTGTTTTGTTAGGTCACCTAAAAAATAACACCTACAGATTTCCACGTAGTAGAAATTATGGGATGTTGTAGAAAAGAAAAACGTCAAGTCCGGCATTTCACAGTATATCGTGAGGCATGTTCCTTTTACCCATTCCTTTTTCATTATGTGATGCCTTTATAACCACAATGTCTCTTGAGTTATCACTCAAATTCAACATTGAAAACCCTGACATTTTGTTTTGTGTATGTGAATACGTGTAAGAAGTAGCTATACGTTTCTTGCTCACATAAATGCAAACGTAGTTCCATTAGAAATGTACAGGGACCGGTACACAAATGTTTGCTGAACGGGTATTTTTTCAGTTTTTGTAGGCGAAGAGAGAATTATCCTTTCAGTTGTCGTTCTTTTTTCTTTTTTCTATGGTTTCAAAATTAAGCTCCAAACAGTTTAAAGAGTTCCATAACTGTCAATTTGACATTTTAATATTTTTCAAATAGACATTTTTTTTTATATTCTGCCAATTTTGTATACGATAATACCATTCGGTAGATTTTGTTTCGCAACTCATATATTTGTTATGTGAAAATAGATATTTAATTATTGTTCAGTAATAAATTGATTATAAATTAAATTTTATTATAAACCACATATATTTTTATGGCAGGAATTCAAAAATACTCTGCCTTAAAGTAAAAATTAAATACCATCAAGTTAACATAACACTTTTCTTACATTTTTAACTGCTTCAGATCTGCAGATGAAGAGCGGCAATTATCGGATAGTCATCTATCACCAAGAAAATATATAAATACAAGTGCAGTTCCAAGTGATGAGGGCTCCCTTCGGTATCAATATATATCGCCAGGAGCAGCAGAACGTCCCAATATGTATCAACCCGATGACCAATATTTATTCATGTAATGCCAAATGAATGGTTTATTTATATGTATTTTGTTTTAAGAACACCTTGAATCTATTCTAGCCATTCGGAAGATGATGAAAATAGTTTAAATAATAGACAACACTATTCGAAGAGGGCCGATCGCGGATCAGGGCTCCAGGATAGCTTGTGTTCCCCTGTCGATAATGACTCAAAATATAGATATATAAATACGGAAAAAGATTTGTCACTGTCTCTGGACAGGCATACTGACTTTCGGAATCTCTGCGACACCCCGGATGATGGTAATGTATATATCTAAAGAAATCTAGAGAATTTATATCATTGGGAGCTTGTTTCGTTGGATAGATTTGTCGGTAAGAAAGTATTTGGCTGTTAGCGTTGGAGTGGTGAGTCTTATAACAGAGAATTTATTAAGTCATCCTTTCATTGTACTGAGAAGACAGTGTCAAGTGTTTCACGCTTCGGAAAAGTAATTTCAAATGAACAAATAGTGAGCTTTATTTTTAGAGAGTTAACCTTAAAGTACATTTTTAATTAATTTTTTTAATGCATTTTGATGACGATACGAACGTATCTAGGTGCCAGAATTGACTCGGACCACTATCTTGTTAGTATAGTGTTCCGAGGGTGTATTGCTCTGCTAAGAAATATTGCAGCCGCTCAGGCTGCCCTACGCGATGTAAATAAAAGCAAGGCAGGTGATGGACACGACTATGTAGGCTGACCATAACCAACATTAAAAGCCAAGTAAAAGTAGCCGGTTTGCTACTTAGACCAATCCGGATAGGATCAAGTCTGATACCTTCAAAATAAATGCTGATGGTCCCCAGTGCTCTTCTGTCTCTGATTCTTTTTCTTATTTTTATAAATGATCCTTTTACTGAAAATGCTAATTCACTAAACTGCTTCGCTGACGACAGTACCCTTAGCTTTTCATATTCGTTTTTCAACTCATTATCCATGAACGGCACTTGCATCATAGAAGCGAATCATCTAGAAATTCTCGGTAAATGCATCACCAACAAACTCTTGTGGTATGATCATATAAATGATGTCGCCAAAAATTCCCCAAAATGTTTGGGTTTCTTCGTTTCTCGAGATTCTTTCTTTAACCGTACAGTTCGAATGTGGAATATTTAGTCAAACTCTATTTTCCGCTCTCATTATGATGTCCAGAAATTTAAAACCAATGTGCATTGGCATCACCTTCTAAACCCCTTTCTTTTTACCTAAGCACGCGCTCTGTCTAATGACATTAAAAGGTAAATTATAAAAAAAATGCTTACGCAGACGACATTGAAATCATCGGCAGAAGCCCACAAGCTATACAAGACTTTACCCAAATCGAGCAGGCGGCACAAATTCTGCAGCTGTAAAGGCAAAACTAAGTAAGTTCGTCCAACTAGCAACTAGTTTAACTACCTTGGGTCAAAAGTAGCAGCCGATAATAACATGGAGTAAGAAATACGCGGGTGGCTGCTAAAATCCAACAGAACCTAATATAGTCTGTCGAGGCTCTTTAAATCCAGAAACCTTACCATAAAGAGATTTGGGATCTTACTAAAATGCACTCTGATCTCTTATCCGCGTTCGAGACGAAAGTCTTAACGAGAATTGTTGGGCCCGTATGCGAGGGAGGATGATTCCGGCGAAAATAAAATCATGAATATTGTATGAAATCTACTTCTAAGCAGATGTAGTGGACATAATAAAGCTCGGTAGACTCCGGTGAGCTCCGGTATTTCTTCGTTGATTTTGACAGCATATACTTGGTTTTCCCCTTATTGACTGCTAAACCCATCTTAGCTGCTTCCGTCACAATACTAATAAAAGCGCTACTGACTCCACACTGTGTTCTTCCGATTGTGTCAATATCGTCCGCGTATGAATGTAATTGGACTCTGGTTTTGGTGTTGGCCTTAGAGTTCTGTACTATTCTTCCAAATATAATGTTAAAGAAGTAGCATCACAGCGCATCGCTTGGTCTAAATCCTTTTTTGACTTTAAGGATATCGGTGAGACTAAAGCGAACTTGACGAAACAGCGTGCATTTTCTAATGTCTTTCTGTACTGGCAGACAAGTTTGACAGGGATGCCAAAGCTGCACTTTGCTCTGTATAACTTGTCTCTATAAGTGCTGTAGTGAGTATTTTATATGTGTGTCAACGACGATCTCCGTTGGAACGATCGCTAAAAATGCTGCTAAGTGCTTAGGTTTTCTGTATCGGTGTGAAAAGTATTTTTCCCCTTCTGATCTAGCTACAATTTATAAAGCGTTTATACGCCCTAAACTCGAGTATAACTCCCACCTCTGGGCAGGTGCTTCGCAAACATCGTTTCACCTGTTTGATAGAATACAAAATCGAGCGTTAAGATTGATAGAAAATAGAACTGCCTCTGAAACAATTGCCCCTCTCGAACACCGACGCAATGTTTCATGTCTTTCCTTATTTTATCGGTTCTTTTATAAAAAAATGTTCACTCCAGGTAGCCAGCTGCATTCCTCCCCTTAAAAGTTTCTCCCGTAATACTCGTCACGCAAGTAATGCTCATCAGTTCGCCCTTGGGCCCAATTTCGGACGTAAGGTGAAATATAGGGATTCTTTTTTAGCCGAACAACACGAATTTAGAATAGTTTATTCGACGATATTTTCCCTTGCCATTTTGATTTGCAGGAATTCAAAACCAATGTTAATCGACACCTTCTGGCCTTCCCCTCCATATTATCCTAATGCTCGCGCAGTATACTTACATACATTAAAAGGGAAACAAATAGTCCCTTTGCGCGCGTTAATTATAAAAAAAAATAATATCGCAGTCTAAAATCTACAAATGCATTTGTTTCATTCGAATTGTATGTACATTCTTAGGAACTACTGCCAAAAATAGAGCTCACATCGTATAACGAAGAACAACATTATCAATGTAAGCAATTAAACTTCTTTCAGATATCATCTCACACCTATAAGTCTTATACCTAGTATAATACATCTTCATAAACGACAAGGTGTCACAACTTTATGGAAGGGCTTAGGAAGCTGTCTTCTTGTGCGTGGCATGTCAATGGGAGTTGATGATTTGATTGCAAAACTTACAACGTGGCCAAAGTATTTAAAAACTACATTTTCAAAATATTTACATATGTTTTACATTCTTTTCTTTTTATTAGGGATGTTGATAGTCGTGTTTCTATAAAGCGATTTGGTCAGCATTTAATTTTAAAATGGTAATTTTTAAATGGCACTCTTAACCTGTGATATACATCATCCCGTTTATCCATTGCAGTATAAGTATTGCAGTCGTTATGCCGTTCTACGCAGCTTCTCTTGTCGAAACTGTTCAAAGTGATATTGCTAGTGAAAAACCTGGAATATTCGATGTCTTCCGTGAGGGTGGACAACGACTTTTGTCATGGAGTTCTCCTCAAAAAGGAAGAATGCTACCTGTTTGGGCCTTAGTTGGACCAAGTGTGTCTCTCGGTCTCACAAAATATGTTTTTAGGTAAACTAGTCACTTATATGCTAATTTAAAAATTGTAACATTTCAAATGTTTTCTTTTTTAGTCTGTTTGTTCGAGGAATATCGAGCCACATTATACGCAGAAGTATTCAGAACTCACAGGAACAAAAAGGAGCCAAACTTAAAGACGACTCACTTATAAACCAAAATGTCCAAATCTATTCGAATCTAATATCAATTCTCACCTCGGAAGTTCTTTTTTATCCATTTGAAACGATCCTGCACCGTCTACAACTACAGGGTACCCGTACTATTGTTGATAATTTAGACAGTGGATATTCTGTTGTTGCAATCTTGACAAATTATCAAGGAGCTAGGGATTGCTATAGAACAACTATTGCAACAGAAGGTGTTGGTGGGCTTTACAAAGGATTCGGAGCAATTGTATTGCAATTCGCTGCACATATTGCTGTTATTAAGTTAACTAAATGGGTTGTTGGTCAAATTAGCGAAGTTATTTCGAGTAAACCTCCAGCTAAAGTTGTACAATATTACAATTTAGATAGAGCAGCTGCTTCTAGCTGCACAACGATTTCGCGAAGCCTTAGTTCAAGCAGTAATATTGCCGGTAGTGTCGAAAATGTAGAATAGAGTCAAAAAAAGCTTTTATTGTTTCACTAATGATAAACAATTTGTTTATTAAAATAAATTAATCTATTGCGCGTTGTGTATAATAACTAAATTATTATAAAAATATATCTTTTGATTTTGTTTACTATTATTTAACTGTACCTCAATGCATATGTGATACATTTGAATGACAGATTTTATGTACAAGACGGCAAATGGAATTTTACGGAAAACCCCAAAGATAAAAAAGACAAGTTTTTTTTAAGGATAATTGCAAATTCATGGGTAAACGAGGAAGTACTGTCTAGTTAAGTATATCCTGAGACGAGTCATCAAGCCCCAAAATGGAGAATATTTGTTAGACTAAAAACTCGCATAAACCCAAAGTTTACGGCTAACATTAGACTGCGGTTCCGGTGGGAGCGAATCTAAGTGAATTTCACTCGCGCGAACTCGCAAAGTTCGCTTAGTTCATTCAAAAGTACGCAATTCCTTATGTGCTTATTCCAGTGCCTGAAATTTACTCGCGCGAACTTAGCGAATCAAGTTTCCGATAATTTTATTTCTGTTTTACTCGCACGAGTAAAGCGAATTTTAATTTATCTTTTAGGGATTTGCTCTAAGCTAGCTTAGTGCACAGTGGCTTAGTGGTTCGTGTGTCGGACTACTAAGCGAAGGGTCGGGGTTCGAATTCCTCTCAGAGTCACCTTTTTCCGGGATACTGCCTCGGTTCCTTGCGAGGAACTGAAAATTTGTCTAGAAAAAGTGGACCTCTTGCAACCGTTCGGACTAGCTAGCTAGCTTAGTGCACATTCCATTCTTGCAGATTAACAACACACACACAGGAATGGTTGAGAGTATAAGTCACTAGGCCTTGGCTACTTAAGGACCTGTCGCGCCAATAAATTTATTTTTTAATTTAATTTATTTTAGTAGTGTGTGTATTGAATTGGCACGAAAATTTTCATAAATAATAATTCGCTTAATTCACGCGAGTAAAACTCGTTTGCGCCGGAACCACTCTATTCTCGGTTCATTTTATGCAATAAGATAAAAACTTTTTGAAAGAAATTGGTTCTTGATTTTAACATTTTAGAAAACCATAATACTCTTCCGAAATATACATTTTTAAAAGCACGTGATCTGCAGAGAACATTTTAGATAACTTTATCAAAGTACTTTGAAATATCAAGCTGAAGTATTAATTTGAAGCAGTGTATAGTGTAGTCCTTTAACTACATTGGGTCAAAAGTAGCAGTCGGTAATAGTATGGAGGAAGAAATAAGCGGCCAGCTGGTAAAATTCAACACAACTTACTATAGTCTGTCGAGAAGCCTCACCAAAATGAAATCTACCTCAAAGAAAAAAATAAAGTTCAGCAGATTCTGATGAACGGCTGATCACCTTTCTTGGTGAATATTCTTTGTTATCTTGTACATAAAAAGATCTATGGGTTAGAAAATTTTTGATTACGAAGTTACAGGTCGTCCTAGATTTTTTGACACTTTGAATAGTAGTCCTTTTATCCAAACTGTGTCGAAAGCCGTTTCAATGTTTAGTAAACAGTAAACTGTCATCCCTTTATTGTTGAGTCCATGTTTCACATCGGAGTGTAGTCATGAAGCAGATGAATGGTGAAGTATCGGTAATCGTCAGCAGCAGAATGGCGAGATTTGGTAGCTGTTTAATCAAAAAGCTATAAATTCCATCGTTTTCTGCTGTCGTCTTAGAACTTTCCCCATATTATGTCAATTACTTTCTCGATGTAAGTAACTGACTAGTTCTATAAAGTCCATTTTTTTATTAATTTGGCAAGCAGTAACTTGCAATGAGTTTGTAAAAGACAAAGCAATTAAGTAAATAGTTGTTAAAAGGCATTTAAAAGTGAGTTTGATGAGCTCTACAAAGCTTGTAGATAAAGGTTCAAAATTAGCTGTATAAGACCTTCCAAAGATGTGTAATGATAATTAAAATGCAAGCAACTTGTGTAAGGCTTGCCTATAAAGGCCTTATACATATTAAACTGATAGTTTATGATGTTTGATGTTTGATTTCTTAACCGTGAATTGGTGAAGTGGAACGAAAAAGACTCGAGTTCTCAGGTAAATAAAAACTGTTCACTCTTATAATTAAAACCATGGACGTATTATATATGGACTGCTAGTCTAATGTCAGCTTCATACAACAATTGTCAAAAAAATGTCGCCAAAATTCAGAATGCGATGCTAGCTCTTCTGAACCACTTCAGGAAAAAAATAACTATGTACTTAAAATGTTGACATAAAAGCTCGCGACATCTGTTTTTTAAAATTCAAAAAGTCGCATTTACCTTTAAAACATAACTGACACTATCGAATTCCATCCATAGAAGTGGTATTTTTTGGTATTTTGCCTCTTTTTTTTTTAGATCGTGGACAACATCCTTTTTTATTGGTTTGTGCCTAAGCCAAGCTAAAAGCACTAAAAGAAAAAAGGGATTTTTTATTAATTGTGGGATATTCTAAATAACACGGGAGAAAAAAGGAAATTTTAACATGCCAACGTGGGAAAACCTGCTGCCAAAGTCTGGGATTACTGGATAAAATGTCAAAATTGAGGTTTAATCATTTTCCCGCTAGTGTACTCAAGAGGGCAGTGTCACCCAAAATATGTGGCGACTCTGGTCACACAATGGTACGCCAAGTGTCGAATAGAGGAAACTCGACGCCAAAGACAAGCTGGTCAATTAAGCGGCTGGATGAGATCATTCGGCGATTGAGAAGAAACCTGGCTGTCCCGCTATAGCTGTGGCACGTTCTTAATTTACTTCATCTTTAATTAGCATTCGTTCATTGTACATTCTACTTTACCAATAAATAATGAGTGTGTTAATTTCTGAACTCTCGTATTGTGTGTTCTGTCATATTAGGAACCCACAAATTGGTGACCCCGACGTGATCACATTGGATTACGATTTTGATAACACACTACGTGCCTGGCATCGTCATTCGAAATCTAACCTTGACGTTCAATGCCAAACACTGACGAAAAAGCAACAAGTACCTTCACTCAAGAACAACAAAAGGTGATAACCCGCTCACAATCAAAAGCGAACGCCAAGATACAAGTGAAAGAAGAAGGAACCATGGAGAATCGGCTCGAAGCTCTACTGCGTGAAGCACGACAGCCCAAGCTACCTCAATATGATTCCAAGAAACTTGATCTTTGGTTCAGACGAGTTGAAACAGAATTCGCAGCCCTCAAAGTCGAGGATGACAACGCAAAATACTTTGCAGTCCTACGCGCTTTAGATGGTCCAACAACAGAAACAATTACCGACATCATGGACGACCCACCGGTTCAAGATAAGTATAACTGCCTTAAAGATAAAATATTAGAAAGACTGGGAGTGTCGAAGAAAGACAAATTACGTCAAGTAATCAAGGGCATTCCTCTAGGTGACAAAAAGCCTTCACAGCTCCTGAGAGAGATGAAAAACCTATCGGCCGGTGGCCTATCCGACGACGTGTTACACGGCTTATGGGTCGAGAAATTACCGAGTGAACTGAGAGCATTCCTCGCCATATCCGATGACCTCGATCTGGAACAGCTGGCTAAAATGGCGGATCGCATCATTCCAGAGATCTGCCACAGCAGCACAATCATGGCCGTCACAGACAAGCCTCACAAAGATGCATCACTTCCTCTCGTCACGGCACTACTAGAAAGGATTGAATATCTAGAAAAAACTGTGGCTGAACTGCTGATACAATTCAAGTCATTCAAGGGTCCAAACCGCAGGCCAAGAGCCCATTCAAGGGGACAAAGTTCCGGCCGCAGTGACATATGCCGCAATCACCAGCGATATGGCGCAGAGACACGAACCTGCCATCCTCCATGCGCTTACTTCACACAGGAAAACACCAATCGCTGTCGACAATAGGGGCCGCGTGCGACAGCGAGAACCATCGTCCCGTGGAGGCCCGACTTCATCTGTACGACAACAAAACACGCCTAGAATTCCTCGTCGACTCCGGTGCTGCGGTTTCTTTATTACCGGCTGCAGAATTCCGTGGTGACCAACAACCAGCACACATGGTCCTCTACGCTGCCAACACAACTCAGATTAGTACCTACGGTATACTAGTTTTAACACCCACTTTCAATCTACGAAGAAATCTCACTTGGTCTTTCATAATAGCCGACGTGCAGAAACCCATCATCGGAGCTGACTTCCTGAAACATTTCGGGCTCCTGATTGACTTAAAAAACGAGCAGTTAATCGACTCCAAAACTCTTTTAACCTCAAAAGGATACTTGCATCATACTCCTTACACCGGCATCTCAACCATTCATCCTGGCTTACCTTGTTCGGATCTTCTCCAAGAATTTTTTGACATCACAAAGCCACAGAATGACGTATCTGCTGCTCTAAAAAAGAAAGCCCACGCTCACCAAATCGTTACCCAAGGTCTTCCAGTTTTCTCAAGAGCCAGGAAACTCGCTGGAGTTAAAGCAGCTGCCGGAAAAGCAGAGATTCAACGTTGTGTCAACCAAGGACTCATGAGACCCTCCAGCAGTCCATGGGCCAGTCCCATCACAATGGCATCAAAAAAAGATAAGAATTGGAGATTGTGTGGAGATTACCAAAGGTTAAATGCAATCACCCAGGCAGATAATTATGCACCACCTCTAATACAAAGTCTTTTTCCACTACTACATGGTAAGTCTGTTTTCACCACCTTGGATTTAGAACGGGCTTACTACCAGATACCGATGCACAAAGACGACATCCAAAAAACTGCAATCAACACACCTTGGGGACTGTATGAATATCTTGTGATGCCTTTTGGTCTCAAAAATGCCACACAAACTTTCCAAAGATTTATTGATAGTGTTTTCCGAGACTTAGACTTCGTATTCATCTACATAGATGACATTCTCATCATGTCAGAAAACGAACTTCAACACAAAAACCATCTACGTCAAGTTTTCAAGAAGCTACAAGAGCACAGACTTACAATCAACGTGAACAAGTGTCAATTGATGAAGAGTGAGGTTAACTTTCTAGGCTACTCCATCAATGCTACTGGTTACGCTCCAACAGCTGACCGTTTATACAAGATAGTTGAGTACCCTAAGCCACAAACGGTTCACGAACTAAGACGTTTCCTGGGAATGATCAACTACTACAGACAATGTATTCCTAGACTGGCTGGACTTCAACTACCATTGCACTGTTACATCAAACGCTCCATAAAACACGACAAAACAAAAATCGAGTGGACTTCAGAAACCGACTCTTGCTTCTCCAAGCTCAAACAAGCTCTCTCCGACGCCACACAGTCATCATTTCTATCACCTACTTCTGATTTAGCTTTGGTTACTGATGCTTCAACAACATGCATTGGTGCTGCGTTGGAACAAACTGAGAATGGTGTCGTCAGACCAGTGGGATTCTTCTCTAAAAAACTCAACGAAACTGAGAAGAAATACAGCACATACGATCGCGAGCTGCTGGCAATTTACGCAGCCATTAAATACTTCCGTCATCTTCTCGAGTGTCGCAACTTCATCATCAAGACCGATCATAAACCTCTAATACATGCTCACACTAAAAAACACAATAACGCCTCTGACAGACAAATCCGCCAACTCAGCTTCATCTCACAGTTTACTACAAACATCATTTACGTCAAAGGAGAAGAAAATGTCGTCGCTGACGCCCTTTCACGGGTTGAAACCATCGCTGTACCAACACTTTTGGACCCAGAAACAATTCATCGAGAACAGCAAGTAGACCCAGAACTTACTGAGATCCTGCAAGGTGACTCATCTCTACTACTTCAAGAGACTGAAATAAAAACAAACTTAAAAATTTACTGTGATATATCCAGGAGTGGATGCCGTCCCTATTTACCTCAATCACTCCGGAGAATTGCCTTCAACATCGTACATGGTCTTTCTCATCCCAGTCAGAAGCAGACATCACAAAAACTCAGAGAAAAATACGTTTGGCCCAACATCAAGAGGGATGCTACTACTTGGGCTCGTGAATGTCTTAACTGCCAAAGATCAAAAGTACAACGACACACCAGACTTGTACCTAATCGTATTGCTGTACCTGATACTAGATTTAGTCACATTCACATAGACTTAATCGTTTTACCAAAGATTAATGACTACAACTATTGTTTAACAATAATAGACAGGTTCTCAAGATGGCCTGTAGCTGTGCCTCTCAAGGACATGACCGCTGACACCGTCATTACAGCCCTGTTTGATCACTGGATCAGTCACTACGGTACTCCAGCCACTATCACAACTGACCAAGGTAGTCAATTTGAGTCTCAAATATTCCGAGCCTTCGCAATCTTCATTGGGGCTGAGAGATGTCGAACAACAGCATATCATCCACAATCTAACGGCCTGGTTGAGCGGTTTCATCGCACTCTCAAAGCTGCGCTTATGTGCTCACCGAAACCATGGATCGAGATCCTGTCTACAGTCATGCTCGGATTAAGAACTAGTCTAAAAGAAGATCTACAAGCCTCTCCTGCTGAAATTCTATACGGAAGTAATCTACGAATTCCAGGAGAATTCTTCATTGCTGCAGATTCACAACCAGAACCACAGACATTCATAGAGAAACATAGAGAATATGCACGCGGTCTACGACCAACTCCAACGGCCCACCACGTCAAGTCAAGAGTCTTTATTCTAAAAGATTTGTACATCTGTTCACACGTTTTTGTTCGATGTGATCGAGTCAGAGCACCACTTGAACCGCCCTATGAAGGACCATTCAAGGTCATCGAACGCCTAACAGATCGACTCTTTACAATTGACGTCAATAGCCGAAGGCAGAACATTTCCGTGGACAGACTCAAGCCGTGCTACACCAACAAACAAGATCAGCCCAGCAACACAGTTCATTCACAACCTCAAACACCACAGCCTGAACCTTCCACCTTTCAACCTGCTCCTCAACCTGAAAACCCTCAAACATCACAGCCTGAACCTTCTACCTTTGAACCTACTCCTCAACCTGAAAATTCTCAGACACCACTTCAAATTCCTCAACCCGACTTACCGCCCGTAACAAACGATTCATCTGTTCACAGGTCCAGTCCATCAGACAGTCCGCCTCCTCTGAGGTCACCTGTTCAACTTCATCAGTGGACATCATCCATGGCTCCACCGTTACGCACTTACAGCCGCCGTCGGCGAGTTACTTTCAAACGTCCTGGGGAAAGCTTCTCAGGGGGGAGTAGCTGTGGCGACTCTGGTCACACAATGGTACGCCAAGTGTCGAATAGAGGAAACTCGACGCCAAAGACAAGCTGGTCAATTAAGCGGCTGGATGAGATCATTCGGCGATTGAGAAGAAACCTGGCTGTCCCGCTATAGCTGTGGCACGTTCTTAATTTACTTCATCTTTAATTAGCATTCGTTCATTGTACATTCTACTTTACCAATAAATAATTAGTGTGTTAATTTCTGAACTCTCGTATTGTGTGTTCTGTCATATTAGGAACCCACAAATATCAGAAACTAAAATGGAACCAACTTGATGTAGGCAACTAGCAGTCCATATATAATACTGTGATATTTTGGCCTGGGGTTCGACAAATAAAACTCAATCAAAATTCCAAAATAATACATTAAATCTCTTTATTTTATAAAACACAACGTCTTTCAGTTTAAATAACACCAATTTAACTTATTCCACTTATTCACAATTCAAATATGTTTTTATAATTCAACACTTTTTATTTAATCTCAATTCAATCACTTTTTACTAATGCTTCCAGTTGTTAACAATTCCACTTTCGAAAATAAACTCAACTCTCAATGCAATCTACTCTTGTATTTATACAAGTTTACAAGCTTCTGGAAGCTTCTGTCTGGTTCTGGCACAATCTAAGCTTTCGGTACTAATTCGAGTCTCGAATTAGTACTTCAAGTTCGATTTAGTACTCAGTTAAAACATACCGCAAATATGTAGCATACTTCTAGGGGCATGGTTGTTGTACACAATAAATGGTGGTTGTTGTACACAATGAATCCAACAGATGTCGTTAGTTTACAAAATGTATCCTCCGAATATCTAAACTTGTTGCCACATCACAATACGTCCATGATTAAAATATTTCAATCGTTACAGTTTGCAGTAGAAAAGGTTAAGGGAACTGACTGAGGTGAAATATAGCTAAAAAGTGCAATACAAAAAAATAAAATTTCAAAACTAAAAACAAAACAAAAATATTGTAATCTTTATTAAATGTCATTAAATGGATTAAGTAAGGCCTTTTTATAACATCCAGAGCAGGCTATTAGCTTTTAGCTGTCATATAATGGCTTGCTCAGATAAGCTAATAAAATTTCTTGAAAAGCTATTTGCTGCTATAACATCTTAGCAGTCTTATAACAGTTAAAAAGCTTGCGTAATTTTGCGCCAAAATAACTTATGTACATATATATGGCCTTTTAATGTTACTAGGAGTCTGAAAATATAAGTTAAATAGTTAGTTGGGAAGTATCTCCACCTGTTGGTGCTAGTGCAGGATTGTCCTCATTAAAGGTGGTGACTGAAGTTTTGGAGGCTGCAAGTTCTTCATACTTATTTTCAACTTCTTCGATGAATTCAGGAAGGTGATTGGGCAGGCGTTCCTTAAAGGTTTGCTGAAAATGTTTAGCGAAAGCTTCTGCTTTACCGGTTGGTCTTGATTTTAATCTTGTTGATTCAATTTTTAAAATGTATTTTGATGCTTGCGCTATTTTATGACACTGTTTCTTAAAGTGTTAAGCTATACTTTTAAAATAATAAGTTGAAATTCAATGTTGGCCGTGCATTATGATATCTGGCATCGAGCTCTGTTTTTCAACGAGCTGGTTAATTTCTCTAAGAAATGTAAGAAAGTGTGATTTTTTCCAAAAAATAAAAAATTATAAAAAAATATTAAAAATACAAAAAAAAGTTTTCGAAAAAAAATTAATGCGAAATGACTACGGCTACCTATATCTTCTTGAATATCAATTTTGACAGAAATCGGATCACCAGTTTTCGAGAAAGTCGAAGAAAAAACCGGTCCTATGGAAGGTACCGGTTTTAGCCCACCATATCAATTTTTTTTTCACCAAAATATAATGCTTAATTACAGTATGTTGCGAGGCGATAGGAGGGGTAATTGGGAATCGGGTGGGTAGGAAACCAGGATCTGGAATCGGAGAGGAATCAGGAAGACGGGAATTCGGACGGGAAAGGACGGGTAGGGTAGAATGTCTAGCACGAGAGCATTGGCATGCTGGCTTCGCGCGGCTCAACTCGTCGGATGTAGGGGGGGATCTTGCTCCCGCGACTAGACCTCACCTCCAACAAAACTCAAATCATGGCACTCATAAATCCTTCTCATATCCCCATCCCACACCAAGGGTGCTACTGGTGTTTGTGTAGCGTTGGCCTATTCCCACCCTGCCTGGAACTCGAACGGCCTTCATTCACGAGTTCCCCACTTACGAATTTCTTTGAATTCCTTTTATTGGTTCATCAGGTCACCGGAGTCTTCAACCGCCTTCCCACACCCCCTAGAAAAAAAACTCAGTCCGCCATGGATCCTAAAACGATCCCATGACAAAAATGAAAACGACCAAACTTGGCGTGACTTACAATTTGTTTTATTTAAGCCGGAAAGCTCTCTTTAAAATATGGTATATACCTGACATTATGGTTGAAACAAAAAAAAAACAACAACTTAAAATTAATGATAAATATGAAATAATTAAATATAACAATTAAAAATCAACTTAAAAGGAGTACCAAGGCACAAGTACATATAAAACAAATAATAGAATAAGGTACCCCAAAGAAAAATAAAGAATAGGTATTATTACCGGTAGGTTATTTGAGATGTTTTTTTTTATATCTAGTTCGTAGAGCACTGAAAATAAACGGAGTCGGAAAACTACTGCACCGACCCGGGTTATGCGTCTCTCTGGTTTCTTGGCAGAACTTACCCTACCTAAATCGAGCTCAGTTTAGGCGGTTGAACAAAATACACAAAACCACCGGAGAGGGTCTCGTTTGTTTTTCCTTCCCTTGGCATCTACTCTATGGGTTTGTTTGTTTTTTTTTCCAAAAAATTTCAAAAATTACCGGTATCAATACTTATTTTCCTTTTTTTTTTTATACTCGATATAACTAAATTTTACGAATTTCACACACTAAAAAGAAAATGATCACGCCAAAAACTAGAACCTTACAAATAACAATATTATAGATAAAAAAAAAACATAAAATTTCCTCTTATGGATGAGTTTTCCAGTGCGAAGGAAGATTCTGCAGCCACCTGAGCGACACTCGCCGTCCCAACGAATATCACCTTTACCAATAATAACCTTGGAGGTTCTTAATTCCTTTTTTTTTGTTATTTTTATTATTATTTCCTTAGAGGGGTTTCCTAATATAATTTATCGAACTACTTTTTGGTCGTTTCGACCCCAATTTACTTGGTGGTTCGGAGAGTCCCACGAACCAAATACGGTCTTAACATAGACTCCTCGTCGTAGCTTGTCATCACTGTCCAACTCACAATATCATAATCTGGTCCGGCTTTTTCGCTTCATGTGTTTTTTTTTCTCAGGAAACCCCTCTTTTATCCTTCAAGATCTTCACTCTTGGAGGCTCGTAATGTCCTTTTATAATTTCCTTCTTCCTTTTTTTTTTTAATATATACTTTATTAGTTTTTTTTTTTTTTTTTCTTTTAATTAATCACACTTGCACTGCCTTTATCTTTTTTCTTTCTCAAAGGACTTTATAAAGATGATTTTATAAAATATTACTCACTTTACTATTACTAGCAGATAGAGGATCTACTCCACTCGATGGTTAGCTAACAATCAACTAGCGTGACTTTGCCAAAGTTGGCTTCAACCGTTGTTTTCCTGGTTGGCTTAGCGGTGCTTGCCAAAACCAGCTTTTTGGAAAAATCATCCGATCTACACACTAGTATGTATTGTGATATTTTGGCCTGAGGTTCGACAAATAAAACTCAATCGAAATTCCAAAATAATACAACAAATCTCTTTATTCTATGAAACACAACGTCTTTCAGTTTAAATAACACCAAATATAACTTATTCCACTTATTCACAATTCAAATACGTTTTTATAATTCATCACTTTTTATTTAATCTCAATTCAACCACTTTTTACTAACGCTTCCAGTAGTTAACAATTCGACTTTCGAAAATAAACTGAACTCTCAATGCAATCTACTCTTGTATTTATACAACTTTAAAAGCTTCTGGAAGCTTCTGTCTGGTTCTGGCACAATCTAAGCTTTCGGTAACAATTCGAGTCTCGAATTGTTTCGTCAAGTTCGATTTAGTACTAAGTTAAAACATGTGGCAAATATGTAGCATACTTTTAGGGGCATGGTTGGTGTACACAATAAATGGTGGTTGTTGTACACAATAAATGGTGGTTGTTGTACACAATGAATCCAACAGATGTCGTTAGTTTACAAAATGTATCTAAACTTGTTGCCACATCACATTGTCCCCCTCTTAGTTTTGTTCGTCCCGAACAAGCACATCATCATTGTTTCCGTGGTAACGATACAGTCGATCCACATGGACAATTTTCATTTTTGCTCTTGGTCCTCGTTGGATTCGGAAAACGACGTCATTAATGCGCGTAACTATTTGGTAGGGACCTTCCCAGTCCTGCTGAAGCTTGGGCGATTTTCCCTTTCTGCGATGTGGGTTATAAAGCCATACCAGATCTCCCTCATTGAATTCAGGTGCTGTTGCTCGCGCATCGTATCTGGTCCTCAGGCGGTCTCTCGCAATGTTTATATTGCTTTGGGTTCTTTGGTGTGTGTCGTTGATTCTTTTAATCGGGGCGCTCACTTCGTTCTGGTGCATCTTAGCGCTTGCCTTGACTTTGGGTACTCTACCAGCTTTGCACGTGGTGCACTTTCGACACCATCTCTCGACATCTTTTCTTACAGTTAACCAATAAAAACGTACCCGTACCTTTTTCAGTGTCTTATTGATTCCTAAGTGCCCGTCGGATTCTTCATCGTGCATTTCCCTTAAAATCTCCTGCACTTTCGACCGTGGCACCACAAGCTGCATCTTAAAGGATCTTCCATTCGGCATTTCCCATTTTCTCCACAAAACACCATCTTTTACATGGAGAGAGTCCCACTGCGCCCAGTATGCCTTTAAGGTAGGACTTCTGTCGGAGATGTCTCTTGCATTCGGCTTATCCATAGATTCCTTCCATACAAGAATGGGCTCGATGTCAGGATCTTCCTTTTGTGCATTACGAAATTCTTCCGCAGTCCAACCCTTTACAGGTTCAGCCCTTAGTCTCTGAACAGAAATACTTTCGTCCTTCTTACCGTTCAAACACCTAGGATGCGCTCTTTCTGAAGATGGCCGGAGAATTTCATCACTGCTTATGATCGTCCGAAGATTTACAGCATTCTCGTTTCCGTACACCATTGGAATCTCGACGATTGAATACCTTAACACCTGCATTCGAAAGTCTAGGACTACTTCATGTGCCTTCATAAAATCCACACCTAGTATGCAGTCGTCGCATATGTCAGCTACCAAGAATGTATGTGCGAAGGTCAGCCCTGCCAGTTCTATCTTCAGAAGTACCTCTCCGTATACTTTTGCTTCTTCTCCCGTAGCTGCCTTCAGACTGTTCCAGCTGGTGTTGTGTAGCCAGGACGTCTGGACAAGGCCTCTTCTAATTATGGAGGCCGTGGCACCCGTATCGATAGTGGCCACACATTTTCTTTGGCGATGACGGTCTCCACCGTCAAACTCTGGTTGCAGCGTTTCGTTTGGGCAACTTGGATAACGGTCCTGGGGGCGTTCATTTCATCAACCGACTTCTGCTCTGCAAAGTTGGTTCTTACGCGCTTTCCACACTGATGTATCCCCAAATCATGCCCGGTAGGGTAAGCGATATCCCTGTCAGTAGGCCTTTTTCTCGCGCTATGTGGGCAGCTTACCTGTGGAGATCTGCATTGTCGCTGTAGGTGTCCTACCTTGTTGCAATTCCAGCATCTCATTTGACCTCGAGCAGTGTTCGGGTTTTGTCTTTCAATGTCGACACGTTGACATGGGCACTCTAGCGTAGCCATTTCCCTGACGCGATGGCTACCTTGCGAAGCTTGGTCTGCTGCTTCCATTGTCAGGGCAAATGCTAAAGCCTCAGCGAGCGTTTTCTTACCTGCCATTCTCACAGCCATTTGTAGTTTTCCATCTGCAATGGCATTAGTGAACGCATCGGTTGCCAGTTCGTTTATGATTTCCCTGCTGGTATTGGGATAAGACAAATTGGCCAAGCGCTCGATGTCAGCTTGCAATTGTTGTAGCGTTTCACCTCTTGTCTGGACCCTTCGGCGCAACTGGACTCGGTAAACTTGCTGCATGTGGTCGTCGCCAAACCTCATCTCGATTGCCTTGACCATGGCATCATAATCATGATGTTTGTCTTCAGGAATGGTCTGCAGCAATTCGGCAGCTGTTCCTCTGAGCGCAAGCGTAAGAGCAATTGATTTGTCTTCGTTGTCCCAGTTGTTCGTCAAGGCGGCAGCTTCGAACTGCCTCTTATAAATTGGCCATGATGTTTGACCATCGAAGACAGGGGGCTGCATTTCCTTTCTTCGTGGACCGTCACTCGAATATTCCCGAACCTTCTGCTTCTTCAAAGAATCAACTTCCTTAGCTAGTTGTTCGTATTGTTGCTCTACACTTTCTACTTGCTTTCCGAACTTTTCTTCTAAGTTTTCTATTTTCTGATCTACTATTTGGAGTCTTTTGTCGAAGAGAACATTCTGCGCATCTAGCTTGTTTTCGAGAGCATCCTTTTGTTCGCTTAGTTGCTTCTGAAGAACTTCTAAAGAATTCTTTTGTTCGTCGAACTTACTTTCGAGAACGTTCTTTTGTTCTTCGAGAACGTTCTTTTGTTCTTCGAGAAAGTTCTTTTGTTCTTTCGAGGAACTTTCCAGAGCATCGAATTTCGACAGAAGCAACTTCATGAAGGTAGGCATTTCATCGGCGGTACTTACTGTGCTTTCTCTCCCTTGTTCTTCAACATCGAAAAACATATTATCGGGGTCTCCACCATCCTGAGTGATAGCATTCTGAAGTCGGAGCAATAGTTCCTTTTTCAGCCCCGAAGTTTGAAGATTTCTTTTTCCTAATTCTTCTTTCAACTCAGCTGTTGACAATTGTTCTAATTTGCGACCCATTTTATGTAACCGAAACACAATTTTCGCAACACAGTCAATTTTATTTTAATGTCTCTTCTAGAAAAATCTTTTTCAAACACTATTTTTAACAAAAATATTCGCTATTCACCGTTTTATAGCAAAATCAGTTCACTTTCACAATTATATGAGTCAACGAAACTGTTTTAGAAAACGTCACTATGGAATTTTCTAGCACTTTACTGAGTTTTATCCCACTTCTGACACCAATGTGATATTTTGGCCTGGGGTTCGATAAATAAAACTCAATCGAAATTCCAAAATAATACAACAAATCTCTTTATTCTATGAAACACAACGTCTTTCAGTTTAAATAACACCAAATATAACTTATTCCACTTATTCACAATTCAAATACGTTTTTATAATTCATCACTTTTTATTTAATCTCAATTCAACCACTTTTTACTAACGCTTCCAGTAGTTAACAATTCGACTTTCGAAAATAAACTGAACTCTCAATGCAATCTACTCTTGTATTTATACAACTTTAAAAGCTTCTGGAAGCTTCTGTCTGGTTCTGGCACAATCTAAGCTTTCGGTAACAATTCGAGTCTCGAATTGTTTCGTCAAGTTCGATTTAGTACTAAGTTAAAACATGTGGCAAATATGTAGCATACTTTTAGGGGCATGGTTGTTGTACACAATAAATGGTGGTTGTTGTACACAATAAATGGTGGTTGTTGTACACAATGAATCCAACAGATGTCGTTAGTTTACAAAATGTATCTAAACTTGTTGCCACATCACAGTATTAATCCTACCATCCGACATGCCTGGTAGTTGTATCTTTGGCCAAGAATCTTTGCCTATCTTCATGTGTTTCACTGGCCTTATTGCATATTCAAACCTTATTCATTTTTTCCACCACTCTGTATAACAGATTTCCGAAATCTATCAGTTATCTCTCATGATATCCCGGGGTGTCATGGCCGACTCGCTGCTACCGTCTATCAAGAAAAGAACGCCAACAGCTTTGACAGGCGATAGTAATTAGTAAACATCATTTTGTTAAATTTGTTGTGCCGCTCTTTTTCTTAACAAATTAAAAATCCAATCGAGTTTCCTCTTTTTAAGATATCGATCCGCGGATCCGTGAAGTTGTTGTGATAAATTTTTTTTCAATCTCGTTGCTTCGTAGCATCACTTCGGTTGCTATCCCGGCTTCCAATGCTGCCTCAGGATTTACCTCCAGACGGACGATATCGCTTCCTCCTCTTTTCGGGTCCTTACCAAGTCCGATGAAATTAGTGGATGTGACGATGGTCGATGAAAAGTCCACTCCCGAAAATCATCCATGTTGATGATCGGGAGCAGACTACTCCAGAGAGCATCATCCTCGACAGCTCCAGCCCCAATGAGGTAAGCCTCAGGATTCCTTGACGACGGTTGGTGGAAAATCCCTTACCAAGAATCATAGATGGCGATTGTCGGAAGAGACTATTCCAGCAAGCGTCGTCGCCAACCAGGAACCTTTGTTGAATCTTCCCTTGACCACTCGCTGTGCACGTACGAAGTACATCAAGGGAAGCCAACAATCCCGGTTAAGATTGGTCACCAAAAGCTTCCCCCCTCCGAACCTAAGCCGCAGATAGCCAGCCGACCTCATCAAACCTCAGCAATGCCTCCGGAGAAGGAGAACCGGTCGTCCGAGATCCCAAGGCCGCTTAGTCCGGGCAGCATCCGAAGTAATCCTGAACCCTCCTAACCAGGTCGCCTCTGGCTAAATGGTAATGAGCGATTTGTTTACAGTCATTTCCATTGAATGACTTTTTATTTAGGTTGTAGGTAGCCGCAACAAGTAGTACACTGATTTTTTTTTCATAAAAATTCTTTGAGCCGTTTTCGAGAAAAATAAGCTTTTTCATAACGGTTATATGATAGGTGCCGTTAATTTATGAGCTAAAACAAAAAATAATTTAAAAACTCCTCTGTAGAATGTCAAAATAACCTTAAGTTCTAAATTTGAAGACAATTGGCTCAACCGTTTAGGCTACAGTCCAAAATACATCTGTACAGACAGAATTTTGCCAGTAACTCAAATATGTTTCTCTATCATCATAATGTCATGTTTGATTGTTATCTCAAAATTTGTAATCTGCACGAATGCATAACTTGCATTATAGTACCTATAATCGCAAGTAAAAAACTGATAAACTTGATTTTGTCCATTAATTGAGTTTTAACATCAACTCTTTTGTTTAGCATACGATTTGTCTAAAAATAAAGTATTGAAATTGAACCAATTTTTTGAAAACCATCAAGCCTATCATTCATCTACTCGTATATCATATCTTCTGTCAGAATTATGATCCAATAACATTGTTTTAAAATGACTGAAAAAAATAGTCCCTTCTTAGTCAATTCATTTCCATCCCCACTATTTTTTTATGTAGTCTTAGAATCATTCAAAAAACTTCGGCCCAATTTCTTCCTGAATAGATTTACAGATTCATTCGCCCGCATATACCTACTAGGATTGCAAAAGTTCTCACACATTTTCCCCCACTAGGAATAGCCATCACAACCCCACTATGGTATTTCTTGGCGACTTTAAACTAAGCGTCTGTGCAGGAGGTGATTCTTATTCCAATATCAAGTCAGTACTTACACATATTTTACGGCTGACATGTATGTATGTAGGTACGGACGGAAGAAACGCACGGTCCCCATATGCAAAGTCAAAGGAACCGAGGACGGTAAACTCAATGGTAAATCCTTACGCACAGTTGCCGGCTTGAGTAGTCTACACACACTAACCACCCACCTACCCTTTTGTTGCTCGTCCGCCTGATACAGCTATCCTGGAAGTTAAAGGACAGTAAATTTTAGTATAGAAATCTCCAGGGTATTGATTTGTTGCCCGTACAAAAGTTTCCATTCCTCCCCTCCATTTTAATCTAATATGTTAGCAAGTGTGACTATATGGATCGGTTGAGATGCGTATATCTACATATTTTATAAAACTCAATTCCTCGTCGCTGTCGCCTTTGTCCTTGCTGAGTTTCGCCAGCCGAGAGCAAATCTATAGCAATTACTATAGTACTCTGGTACTGGCTATGGAGATGTCCTCGGTCCTCAGAGCCAGAGCCCATATGTGAACACTTCTATTCATACAACAGGACACACAATATCTTTGTGTAATATATATATGTAGTATGTTAGTTTGTATGTGCGTGCCAATATTTATATATGCACATATTCTAAACAGTGTTCTCGCTGCGAGAGCAGTGTTGTACTTTAATGTATCTTAATATTTTATATATGCATACACACGTGTGTGACATACAAATTTTATTCGTTAGGCCCGTCAGCGATTCACATTTGGCCGGGGAGAGTTCAACTCCGGCTGGACTTTGGCGACTTGTGTATTTTAAGAAATAAGAAATCTACATATAAAATTGGATGGGATCGATATTTTCCTTGGGCTGATAAATGCTTCATAGATTCAAATTCTGTTAACTGTAACGTTTGTGTATGATGGAAATGTTGGTGCTACGCTTTGCTATATGGGTTGTATCTTGTATTTTATAGATAGGATTAACGTAGTTATTATGCTTGTGGTGCCAATGTCCTTCATAAACTTAATTTTATTTTCTGTGGTAGTTTGATAACTAAATAACTTTAAAGCACTCAAAAGTATGGTTTTTGTTGATTGAATAAGAAGTTTTTTTAATAAAATTTGGATTGAATAGCTTTCACCGTTAATTCAGCAAACATTCGCAAATTTGCATAGTAATGTAATTTGTACTTGTTATATATTTTTTTTATAATTAACGCGCGCACAAGGGACTACATATTTGTTTCCCTTTTAATGAAGAGCACACTGTGAGGGCATTAGGAAGTTAGGGAGGGGAAGGACAGAAGGTGTCGATTAGCATTGGTTTTGAATGCTTGCAGATCAAAATGGCAAGGGAAAATCTCGTAGAGTAAACTATTCCAAATTCGTGTTGTTCGGCTAAAAAAAGAATGCCTATACTTCACGGTTTGTCCGAAATTGGGCTCAAGGGCGAACTCACGAGCATTACTTACGAGACGGGAGGAATGCAGCTGGCTACTTCGAGTGAATTTTTTTTGTAAAAGAAACTATAAAATAAGGAAAGACATGAAACATTGCGTCGGTGTTTGAGAGGGGCAATTGTTTCAGCGGCAGTTTTATTTCCTATCAATATTAAAGCTCGATTTTGTATTCTATCAAGCAGGTAAAGTGATGTTTGTGAAGCACCTGCCCAGAGGTGGGAGTTTTACTCGAGTTTAGGGCGTATAAACGCTTTATAAATTGTAGCCAGATCAGAAGGGGAAAAATACTTCTTACACCGATACAGAAAACCTAAGCACTTAGCAGCATTCTTAGCGATTTCAAATATATGGTCGTTCCAACGGAGGTCGTCGTTGACACACATACCAAGTACTGAGAGCTTTTCGGTTCTTCGATGTAAGTGTCATTCATGGACAATGGCATTGGGGGTATGTTAAGCTTTAAAGACAGAAGACAGCATTGAGTTTTCGAAGCATTAAACTCCACACGATTCCTATTACCCCATTTGACAATGTTGTATAAATTGGAGTTTAATGAGCTTGACATACGGCACCGTTGCAATTGTACGTCCGAAGGCGAAGGACGTGAAATATCGAACGAATATGAAAAGCTGAGGGTAGAGTCGTCAGCAAAACAGTTAAGTGGATTAGAAGTAACAGACAGAAGATCATTTATAAAAATGAGGAAAAGAGTCGGAGACAGAACAGAGCCCTGGGGCACACCAGCATTTATTTTATGGAATTCAGACTTGAATCTTGAACTTGAAAAAGCGATGTAAAGATTTGTTCCACTGCTCGGTGAGATATGCCATCAGATCACCAGTGGAACGGTTGCTGCGGAAGCCATACTGACGGCCATGGAGAAGCTTTCGATCTTCGAGATATTCCTTAAGCTGACGGTTAATCAGTTAATCATGACCTTAGAAAGAAGGAATGTCAGTGCTATGGGTCGGTAGGAAGAGGGGGAGGATGGGTCACCTTTCTTAGGGACAGGCTGGACAAATGCTGTTTTCCATCTTCTAGGAAAGATTCCAGGAAGAGTAGTACGCAGTGGCTTTGCCAGTGTGGAAGAACACCTCTTCAGAAGAATCGGGGGTATACCATCCGGGCCAGCGGATTTGTGTATATCGAGATCTTTGAGAACTCTTGCTACTGTACGAGTGCCGAAAAAAATCTGTCCCATGGAAAAATTTACATTCTCAAGTACATGAGGGTCAATGTTGCTATGCGGCAGCGTGGAGCTGGCAGCGAAATGGGCGGCGAGCAAGTTTGCCTTCTCTGAAGAGCAAACAATTGGTTTGTTACTGTCGATGAGCGTTGGAACCGAAGATGTTGAGGAATTTTTAATATTTTTTACAAATGACCAAAAATGTTTACTGCCTTTGGGACACTGCAGAATTTTTTGCCGTAATTTTTGGTCATGCAAAAATTTGGTTCTTTCAATAACGGAGTTGCATGAGTTTCTTGCTTGTTTGTGCTTTTTCCGATTTTCTTTTGTAGGGTTGGCTTTGTAAGATCGGCAACTTACTTCTCTGAGCCTGATAGCTTCTTTACACTCAGAGTTAAACCAGGACTTCTCTTTAGGTTTGATGCTTTTTACTCTGTTAGGAATAAAAGCACGCATCCCTAGAAGGATCACATTTGTGATCATTTCAGCACTGGCATCAATGTCACTCTCGAGGAAGCATAGTGACCAGTTAAAGTTTTGGAAAAAAATATTCAGGCTGTCCCAGTTGGCTTTCTCGTATTGCCAAACGGTCCTAGTGGGGAGTTTTTCTTTAACTGGAGGGGTGGAGGACAAGACATTAGCTGAAATGACACGATGGTCCGAAGTGCCAAATGGAGAAGTTACACTAATGGTATATTTATCAGGGTGAGAAGTAAGACACAAGTCAAGAGTATGGGCAGCTGCCCATTTCGTGTTGGAACATTGCCCGTATTGGGGAAGGCTCTGGCAAGCAATATCATTCCTAACATGACGGCAAAAGAGTTGTTGGTCACAAGAAAACTGTACCTCATTAAGTCTTTTTGTTCGCAAAAAGTTTTAGCTACTATTTACAACGGCCTTGCACATTCAAAACTGCAATACGGTATAACAAGCTGGATTGGTTCTTATGCTAATTCTTTTGGACCCTTATTAATAGCGTAAAAGCATTTAATACGAATAAGGCAAATTGTTTCTTATTCAAATTTCATAAAAAATTTCAAAGACTGGTTATTCACAAATAGCTATGAAAATATTGAATTATTTTTTTAGATTTTTTCTATATTTTAATCACATAAAATGTATAGAAACAAAAATGTATTATCTACAAATTGTTAAGTTTTATGACAAAATATCTTGCTTTTATTTTGTAATTTACTTATTTTTTTAATTTACTTTTAATAATAATATATATTGCTGATCTGTTTTATTTAAATTAATATTGAATTAACACAACATATATCAATAAAATGTAAAAATATTGATGTGTCCTTCACCACTTACTTCTAAAGTAAAAGAATGAACACTTTTACTTTTTTCTTTTTAAAAATTGTTAATAAGCTTATATAACTTGAAATGAATAAAAATAAATATCTATCTAAAAAAAAAACTCTTCCTTAAACCGCGAACACTAGAATACACGACACAAAAATCACTTACCATTTAAAAATACTTACATACAAAAACACAACTCTGACTTTAACGAGTAACGAGTATTACCGAGATCGGTGAGCCCTAAGGAAGACAATTCTCGAGTTGGTAGATGGAAGACATAAACCCGTGTTGGAGGTATCTGCACTTTGCGTGGAAGCCTCGATATATGTGCATTACCATTACACGCAAATTCTGCACGAAGATGGTAATAATTTTCCACAAGTGTTTACTTTCAACCATTTGCTGGATTTTTATTACCACTTGCAGAATAAACGGCAAAAAAAAGAACGTGTTGCAAAGAATGACAAGTTTTTCGAGTTGCGAGAAACTCAAAGAGTCTATGATGGCAGCAGACGGTCGTATCTCATCCAAGATATTGCAAAGACGCACGAAAAGGCGTTGAAAAACTGCATAACGGTACATTTATTTTAACGTATCGTGAGATATTTGTGCGAGAAATTTGCCGAAAATAAGCTTCGGACTAAATACGAATGGACGCGTATAGTTCACGAAGAACTGTTTTCGGCAGATATACAGTTCGCACACTGCCAAGAAGTGGCAGAATTCCTGGAGGATTTCAAAATGGAATATTTTAAAAAATTCCTAAACTTGGATGAGCAGTGGTGGTCATTAGTACCATTCACTTTTAAGTTGGGACAATGGTTCACCCAGAAGAATATGCATTCCTTTAAGGTTTTCCCAACATTCAAAAATGGCCGGAAACACGTTCGCTACAGCTGCCAAGCGCTTAGAGAATTACTTAGTGGAGCAGGAAAACTAACTGGAGTTAAACCTGCAGAGTTTTCATCGTCGACTCCAAAATACTGGTGGAAATATTTTAATTTGGAGCATTCGCGTTATGGAAATCTGGATGAGTCAAAAAATCAGATTGAACCGAGAAACGGTAAATCGTTTGGAATGACATTTTCGACGAACGGCGTAGATTGTTCAATCACTATGAACAATTACACGAAGAAAACCTCAGCAGGACCAGCATCGAAGAAGACAAAGAAATCAACGGGACCACAACAGCAGGAGGATTATTCAGGTTATAAGTATTTCTTAGGTATTGTTGTTAACTATGTGGGCGCTTGCTTTTTGGATAAAACCAAAAAGACTGAAACAAATGTTGTTTTAAAAGCGGCCACATTTTTGCTTAAAATTTTATTTGTATATTTGTAATCGTCGGGCTCAGGATATTTTAGTTAATAAGTTATTGGTACAAAATAAGCCGGTGATAAGGTATTGGTATGTTTCGGAGATGGTTCATTGGAACAAGGGAAGAGTTACGGGCGTAGTTTAAAACCAGCCGTAGAAAATTAAAAAAAGCTTTATCGACGCAAAGATATTTGTCGGGTTATCGATGTTGATGAGTATATGACGACGCGGTCTTGCTCAAAATGTTTTAAAGTAATGGAATTTCCGCCGAAACATCCTAAAACTCAACCACCGCAACAGGAGCATAAGAAGCGTCGGCCTCACGACCATTGGTATCAAATTTGCAAAAATTGTGGAATACCATAGAATCGTGACGTCAATGCTGCTCGCAACATGATTAATGTAGCTTTAGGTATTTATAACTTTAGGAGTAAGGTTTTAAATGGGGGGATCTATAACTAATTCACAAATATTTAATATGGAATTTAGTTATCCGGATGCAAAAATTACAACCCCTGTGGTAACCGCCATAACCCAGAGTGAGAGGTGGGAGCAACAACAACGGACGCAGAGGCAGCAACTTCAAAATCAACAAATTAGTTAGGCAGTAAGTTAGTTAAGATTGATAATTGAGGTAGGTTTTAATATTTTTTTCTTACATTAAGTTAGTTTATTAAAAACCATTAAAAAAAAAAAAAAAAAAAACAAAACAAAAAAAAAAAAAAAAAAAAAAAAAAATCAAAAAAAAAAACAAAAAAAAAAGTGAGAGGCATAGGGAACTCACTCTAAACAAGCACCCTTAGTTTTAGTTTAGTTTATTTTAAATTTAAATAATTTATAGGATAGGGAGAAAACAACTGCAGCTCCGCAGCATAAACGGCATTACGACCGCTGCTTTCAAGTTTGTCCAAACTCTGAAGTGGCAGGTCGTGATGTCGTTGCTGTGGGCTAATATAAACGTCAGATATACTGATTGTTTGACGGATAACCTTATTTTTAAATTTGGTTTAAATGTTGATTTTTAGTCTCGACGTAAAAATATAAATTACATGCTATACTTTTTTTCAAAATAATATTAGTATATAGATATAGATATAGCCTCAAAGATGTTAGAAAATATAGCTTACTTTCTTCATCTATTTTAATATTACTGATAACTTACTTAAATATTAATATTTAGTTGCGTGTTGCGTGTTGCGTGAATTGTTTGTTATCAGTGGTGTAGAGGCGGGCGCGGGCGGGCCTTGCATACAATCACTCAGAATCAATCTGTTTTTATTTTGTTGCATATTTCTACGGTTATTGATGTCGACGCATTCCAAAACTTTTACCCAAAGGTCGTGTTGTTTGTTGGTTTGGCTCGGTCAGTAACTTTTTAACGTCACACCACAAATACTCAATAGGATTAGGAGCAGGTGAATGCAGAAGCCATTTGTTGAAGCTGTTATTCTCAATCCACTCCTTTGCACCCTTGCGCTTATGTGTTTAAGTTCATTGTATTTTTGGAAGATCCAAATCAATGCCGTTTCTTCAATTTCGAACAACTTCCTGCGTAATGTTCACTTAAAAGAGTCTACTCATGAAAGGAAACAAAAAAATTATAAAATCACGACACTTAGAGACCTGAAACATATGTAGTTCGTTGTAGGAGTACTACTATTATTTTGACCGCAACTGTATCATGTATGTATCAATGATATCTCTTGTCTGAAACTCCTAATCAATACTCAATTGTTTTGCTGAGGACAGCTTTTCCTATTCGTTTCCTGATTCACAACCATGTTGGTCGAGGTCCTTCGTCCTGTTCGATTTTCGTGTGCCACCATTTAATGGAAAAGCCTGCGGTCGCTTATAAATATTAAAAAAAAAAATAGGTTTTGCTGTTTTCGACAAGCAAATAATTATTTTGTTTGTATAAAACCTTTAAAGGGAAGCTTTACACAAGTTGTTTGTATTGACTTGTTGTGGATAGCCTTACGAGGTAAGGTAAGGTATTTTTTACGATTTTGATGAAACTTTCAGGGTGCTATTTTTTTACAATACATCTTTCAATTAGAATGATCTTTTTCGAAATTTGTTCTATAACGGTACCTCTCATAGAACAGGTTTTTTCAAATGTGGTTTTATCGTAAACCTTCGGGATTTCAATAAAATTTTGCACACAGGAAATTATTTATAATTTAATTAATATTGCATTTCAAAATTTTCAAAAACTTTTTTTTCAATTTTTTTAAATTTTCTAAAAAAAATTGGTTTTTGAAATATTTTGATATATTTTTCTAAATAGTTTTTCCAGGTGAAAACTACAGATTTTCTTATAATATATATATAACATACTAAAAAATTTTTAATATTTTTTCCAAAAGTTTAAAAAAACGACTTTTAAAAAAAAAAACTGGTTGAACGATTTTCAATATTTTTTTCCTTGATAGACATTTTTAGTTTTCAAATCTTATTGCATACTTAGTTTTTTCCGAGAAAACTCTTAAAACTTATTAGAAAAATGAAAGAATTTCCGAATTTTTTTTTTATTATTTTAATGCATACATATGTATGTACATATGCAGCCAATAAGCAATTATCTAGCATAAGAACAAGTTCGTGTGATCCAGTGACCTATGACCGCGCACATATGAGCAAGTACGTGCGATCCAGTCGTGCAATTTATTTAATTTTCGGTAAGGATAATTTTGTTTACCTTTATCGACAAACCTTGTATAGAGCTTGCCAAACTCACTTTTAAAAGCCTTATATCAGCTATTTTTTTAATTGTTAAAGTTTGAAATGTTTGGCTTCCAAAAGTTTACAAGAAACAACAAACTATATACTATTTGCAAAATTCAAATGATTGGACCTTATATTTCCAAACTAATTTGTTAGTTGCTTTCAGAATAATATTATCGATATCTTTGAGAAAATTCACTCTAACAGGGAGAATGGTTTGACTGTGGAGAAAATAGAGACGGGCAGGTGATTTAATGGGTTTTCGTGAGAAGGTTATCGATTGGCATTTTGAAATATTAAGCTCCAAGCAGTTTTTGGAGAGCACCAAATTGAAAAAATTATCGAGATCTTATTGGAAATGGGAAGAGTCTTATAAAACTTGGTAACATATGCGTACAATGAGATGCAGAAATGTTTGACGACTATCGTTAATAGTAAGAATGAAAAGGAGAGGGCCTAAATGGCTGCCTTGGGGAACCCAGGATCTAAACCGAACCTTTGTAAAATGGATTTTCTAAATAAGAAGAAATCCATGTCAAAAGAATAGGTTCAACGCCGTTAGTAAAGGGTGTTGTATAGCTCGAAAAAGTGAAGATAAGTACCCAGGTAAGTTTAATACTGAATAGTCGGTAGGAGATCGAGTGCGACGAAAGATTGCCCAAAATTTGTTTCTTTTATTTCTCATAGTACGGAGCCTGTGATTATATCAAGGTAGTGAGGTAGAAGAAGTTTTAAGTCTAGAAAGGGGAACAAAATGAGATATAGCATTGTGTATCTCTTTGTAAAATATGGTTGTGTTATCTTCTACAGTTAGATTTTCAAGATTAAAGGGAAATCTGTTCAGATATTCATTAAATTTACTGAAATTAGCTTTATGGAAGTCGTAAGAAGACAATGATGAAGGGGGCTAGGCGGTATAGAAGACTGCACAAAAAATGAGAGAAGGAGGGGACGGTGGAGGTTATCTATGGTTGAAAGGAAGAGTGGACTAAGTGAGACAGAGGAATTTATGGGATCTGATATAAAAACAAGCTCAAGTTGTCTCCCTAAATCAAACTTACTTGGCAGAGGCTAGAATCTGCTAGACGATCAACGAAGAGACATTCTTTGGCCAGGAGCCAATGGGATTAGGAGCAATGTAAAACGATAGGTCGTCTAATAATGTCCAATTTATAAAAGGGAGGTAGAAATCACCGAAAATAAGGATTTCATCATGGGGCTCATCATGGTAATATGTAAGAGCAAATAACGTAAAGCGTCTTTGGGGATAATGTTATCTTAATTGAAACATAGTCAAGGCTCGGAGAAGAAGATATTGAAAGAAGAGATAAGTCAATTGTGTTAATGACAGTTAATAGATAATCATCAATAACACGGTTTTCATTGTCATTGAAAGTAGATGGGAACAATTTCTGGATGGAGCAGAGCGTTGATATACCGTGTGCTTATAAAATAAAGCTATTCTTCAACAAATTTATAAGTCCATATCAGTTGGAAAGTCCGCCATCGAGCAAATATTAACTTTACACAGATTTTCGAAAAATGAGAACCTTTAAACCCAAATCAAGGCTACCTTTGAAGACACACATAGAGAACAGAAAAACAGAAAAGAGTGCACCAAGTTTGAAAGTTCATTCATAGAAAAACAAACGTTTGCTAAATGAAAGTTTATATCCTCATTCTTGATTTGGGGAAAGACAAAGCCTAGTTTTATTCAATCACATAAGGGGAATACCATTTTGGAGAAGTCGACCCAAGGTTAGTTTTTACATTCGAGGAATTTAAAACAAGAACCTTTTGCCTTGGGAACACGTGATTTTTTTTTACTATGAATTGATTTAGGTAACACTATTCTTATTTTTATTTTAATACAACAGTTCAAAACATGGAAAATTAATTTTTAAATTTTACAAATTCTTTTACTTACAATTTCTTCTTAATCACTCGAGCACCAAAAAAGAAATGCCATTTCAGACAAAAAAGCGTGCCAAGCGCCAACGAGAATTTTGATTTTAACTTTTTAACGTTTCAATTCAGAAGGTTGCGTTCCTGGTTGCACCCTGGATTTGAAGCCGATGTCCCTGCGTGGATTTCCTTCCGCTACACCACTACTTTATTCTTTTAAAAATCAAAGCAATGTTTAAGAGTGCACGCGATTAATAAAAACAAATTTAAGATTCAAAAGTCACCTTTTTATGACATTATTTTTTAAATCACAAAGACTTACCTACATTATTATGAAATTACTTTGGGCTTTCTTTTCCCAAAAGTACTAAAGTGAAAAGATGAATAACACCTTTTCTTGCAAAACCCTTTTGGTAGGTCTATGTGTGTGTTTATCTTGACATTCTAATACATATGTGTGTAAGTATGTATATGTAGATTCAAAGATTGTTTGTCCGGCCACATTCTATTATTCTATAACCTCCCTTCGCACGCAACGTTATAATGTCCATGATTCCAATAGAGGACATTAAAAACCATTTGTAGTGGGAAAATGCACATGACGACGATGGTTATCGACATAAATTTTGCACTTTAAGGGGGGACATCTTGCTGGATAAGCCCAGTTGTAAAGGGTTCTTCCCGATATACATACATTTGAAACAGAAGGATTGGATTTAGGATTCATCCTAAAACTATACTGTGACTTTGAATCGTGGATTTTGTAAATATTCCCTACGTCGTTCTATTCTGCCCACGCATCCCCAAATATCACAAAGAATAACCTACCCTTGAAGGTGTTATGAAAGCAGAGCCAAAAGGGGGTGAACAATCTATTAGAAACATCAGAAAGCCCTCTGGTATAAGGGAGCAAAGGAAATTTCTAATGAATCCTAATGATTCGCGGGAAAAGGTGCTGCCACCAAAAGGCTGAGATCATATTAATATTCACAGAGGACTAATACGGCACCGGATACAGGATACGTCTACCCAAAACAACTATCGCCAGCTCACCGTGTCCTCTAATTGTATGCATACACATCGTCCTTAAACTTTCAATGGAAGGGTGAGAGATGCCGCATGTGGACATAAGCAAGGGGTACACACAAGTCGTGCGTGCTTCTCCGGTATACACATTATTATCTTATTTCGCGTCGTCGACATCGTCGGTCTTAGAAAAGTCCTCAATTCAAAATATCGCCAACACAGAAGGTATGTTAACCGACTAAGGGAGGGTGGCACACAGTGAATTGGGGTTGGAGGAGATAGCCTCACTCTAAAGTAACTCGCACTAAAGTCACATACAATACCTATGATTCCGTTGCGAATTGCCAAGAAGAGATAACGCACAATGCCCAGCCTATAGCCCAGCTACCCCCAAAAATCTGTTTACCATATTATATTCTATTTGGGCAGCGATGCTGCTGTTAGAACTAAAAGGGATATGGCGCAGTGTAAGCAGGAGACGTAGGAAGGATTTGCTGGCTTGTAACGTGTCCGAGTTTTACATTGAACCAGTGCCGTAGGCGGGGGAGGGAAGTATGGTACGGTGATAGAAAACTTAAAATCCGTATATTCCATATATATATGTGTGTATTGTATAAATATAAAGTGAACTATATGGGATTGGATATATTGCTAATGCTTGGGATAGATGGGCAGCACACAGCAGATCCTGAACGTATAGCTAGAGCGTTTTGATAAACGTGCGTTGGGGGGGGGGGGGGGGGGACTGCGAACAGAACGGACGAAATGAAAGAGAAGGCAGGACGGGACGGCCGAATTTGTGAACGAGGACGTTAGGTACATAAAAACACACTCGCATACATAAGCATACATAAAGTTTTCATAAACAAACTATAGGCATCGGAGTTTGAAAGTTTACAATATATGCAGGACATAAGGGATTTGGAGAGATTGGTTTTTAGACATAAATTTAAACATACATACCTACATGCGTATACACATGCTGGAGGATATAATGTGTACGAAAGAGTGTTCACACACTTTTATACTTAGCTATACGTTTTGGCAGAGTATAGTAGAATATGTTTGGTCCTGTAATGTGGATGTAATATGCAAACAAAAGTTTTGCAATAGAAATTTAAATTAGTAGATATACATGACTGGGCTTACTGAATTTGATATACTATTTTGTATGTTAGTGTGTGAGAAGTAATAATTCAGCTTAAATATCATACCAAGGCAATTGGGCTTCTTCTGGATGAGAAGAATTTGGAATTTTTGAGAGTTAAAGCTGAAGACTGATTTTGTGTACAAAATAGTAGAAAGTCAATAAGAAGAAACAATATGGGTAGTCAAAACTTCTCAAACTTTTGGCCCGGATTTACATTTTTATTCAACATGGAATTGAATAGAATCGAAAGTGAAGAGTTCTGCGAAAAATATAGTAAAACTTCCAAATACATACTTGTACGATGTCAGCCAGCACATATCAAACAAATTGTATTTGTATTTTGTATTATATTCTTTTCTAAATCTTAATATAATTTTCGAATAGGCTAACAATTAAAAAAAAAAATGTTTAATTTAATTTAACAATTTCAAAATTTAAAAAAAAAGTGAAAATTAAAAACAAATTGTTTACATGAACAAAAAATAAAGTAAAAGATAAAAAAAAGAACAAAGCCAAAGAGAAATTAAAAGATAGAAAACCCGATATTAATTGTTTTATATGATCATAACGTCGTAAGTTATGTCCATAGCTATATATATATATATATATATATATATATATATTTAATAATTTACACACACTAAAGGGATTTGGGCTACCCTTTTACCCAGCAAACATTTTTCTTCATAAACGAATTAAAAATAATTCACCAAAGTGAAGAAAGCGTCCGAAACTGAATTAATTGTATATCCGATTTGTATTCATTCTCCTGGGCAGCGGAACACCTTTTTGAACCTTTTTAATGATTTGTTTGTGCCCAGAAATCCTTCAGAATGAATTGCACGACTAGATCGCACGTACTGCTCTTATGTGTGGTCACAGCTTCCAATAAAATTTGATAAATACTAGCCGAACTTTAAAGTTTTTATTCGATTTTTTAATGGTTCGAAAAAAGTACGTAAAAGAGTTTTTAGCGGAAAAAATTAAACGCCATTTTATTTCTTTAAGAAATGTAAAAGAGTGCGAATTTTTTTTCAAAATCGTAGGAATGGTTTTAAAATAAAACGGTTTTTATTTTACAACTTTTTTAAAAAATTAAAGAATGCAAACTTTAGCACAAAATAAATCTACATTTACAAAAAAAAAAGTTTTTATTCGATTTTTTTAATGGTTCGAAAAAAGTACGTAAAAGAGTTTTTAGCGGAAAAAATTAAACGCCATTTTATTTCTTTAAGAAATGTAAGAGTGTGAATTTTTTTTTCAAAATCGTAGGAATGGTTTTAAAATAAAACGGTTTTTATTTTACAACTTTTTTAAAAAATTAAAGAATGCAAACTTTAGCACAAAATAAACCTACATTTACAAAAAAAAAAAAAATTTAAATATCGTTTTAAATTTTTTTTAATCACTAATAATACAAAAAAATGTTTTCGTAAATATTTTAAATTAGAGTTACAAAGGCTCCTTAAATCTTCCTGAATATCAATTTTGATTGTAATCGGTAAACCAGTTCTCAAGAAAGTCGAAAAAAAAACTGTCTATGGAAGATATCTTTTTTAGCCCACCATCTTAATTTTTTTTCCACCAAAATATAACGTTTATCTACAATAGCTAACTGATTTTTTTTAATTCTTTGATCCGTTTTCGGGAAAAATAATCTTTTACATAACGGTTATATGAAAGGTACCCTTTATATTTGAGCTAAATAAATAAATTGCACGACTGGATGGCACATACTTGCTCATATGTGCGGTTACATTGTAGAATAAAATTTAAGAAAATTAAAGTTAACATCAAAGCATTTATTCGATTTTCGTGGCTTTTAATTGTTCGTTCAAAGTACGTTAAATTGTATTGAGTGAAAAAAATAAGAGCCATTTTATTTCTTAAAGCAATGTTAAAAAGTGTGTTTTTTTCAAAATCATAGCAACGGTTTTTAAATAAAACGCATTCTTAACAACTTTTTTTTAAAAAACTAAAAAAAAAAATTAAAAATACAAACTTAAGCACAAAAATAAACATACATTTAAAACCAGAATCCAAAAAAAATTAACTTACCCGTTTTCAAAATATTGATTTTTCAAAAAAAAATTTTCGAAAAAAAAATTATGCGAAATTAAAAAAAAAAAACTACCAACATCTTCTTGAATATCAATTTTGATAGTAATCGGATCACCAGTTTTCGAGAAAGTCGAAGAAGAAAACCGGTCCTATGTGAGGTACCGTTTTTAGCCCACCATATTAAATTCTTTTTTCATCAATATATAATGCCTACCTACAGTAGTACACTGATTTTTTGGGATACAAAATACTTGGAGCGGTTTTCGAGAAAAATAAACTTTTACTTAACGGTTATTTGACAGGTACAGTTATTTTTTTAGCTAAATTTTGAGCATTCTCTATAGAATGTAAAAATAACCTTAAGTTCTAAATTTGAAGACGATTGGCCCAACCGTTTGGGCAAAAGTCCAAAATACATCCGTACAGACAGACAGACGGACAGTAACTCAAATATGTATCTCTATCATAATGGTCGCCTGTGATGGCTTGAATGTTGAGGTAGCGATGGTTGGGCTCTAGTTGTTGCTGGATTTCCAAGTTGTAGTGGTCCTCCAAGTTCCTTAAAATATTTTTGGAGAACTGTGCCATGAACTTCTTGTCTGGGACATATTTCCTTGTAATGGGGTTTCGGTGTAGACCTGTACAGCTACGGAGTACCTTATTTTCAAAAAACTTCGATATATGTCGGTGATATGGTGAACTAAAAAAAGCAACTAAAGCGACAAGCGTACGTCAGAACGGAGCTGGTTATAGATGAGAAGCTTAGTATTTGTGCTTAGTCCGTTTCTTCTCTTTAGAAGCGGGTGGACCAAATGTAGGGAGAAGTTGGCTCTCTTAAGCATAAATGAAGCGTGCTTGTTGAACTTGAAGCGGTTAGTGAAATTCACTTCAAGGTATTTTGCTGTTGTATTTGTCTTTATCACTGTGTTGTCTGTTAGCTTGATACTGATATTATCACAGCGTGATGCGAAACCTATTCGATCTCTTGTTGCTATTGTTGGTGTTCTGAAGGAGATAAGCTCGCTCTTATCGCTATTTATCTTTAGTCCCTATTTAAGGTAGTAGTCACACAAGTTTCTTATTAGCCTTCAACTCGCCTGGCTGCGATTTCTGGTGAAATGGATGTTGCATATGTTAAGGAATATAGCTTCGTTTTCGTCCCTGGGTGTTGGTAGGCTTTTCAGCTGTATAAAGGTTGAAAAGTATGGGGCCCAACTTGGAACCTTCTGGAACTCCAGCGCTGATCGTCTTTGTTCGTGAATATTCTTTGTTTACCTGGACATAAAAGGTTCTATGGGTTAGAATTTTTTTGATTAAGTGTTCAGGTAGTCCTACACTTGACAGTTTGAATATTAGTCCTTTTATACACACGGTGTCGAGGGCCTTCTCGATGTCCAGTAAACAGGCGGCTGCTGTCTTTTTCTTGTTGAGTCCGTGTGTCACGTCGGAATGCAGTCAAAGAAGCGGTTGGATGGTGAAGTGTTATGCTCGGAAACCAAACTCACATTAAGGTATGATTTCCCTTTCCATGAAGAAATGATAAAGCTTTATCACGATAAGTCCCTCCAGTATTTTGCTGACACAGCATAGAAGCGAAATCGGCCGATATCCCTCGACGCTAGTCCTGTTGATTTTCTTAGGAACGGGCAATACTTTTTGCCCTTTTTCATGTTTCGGGGAAGTAAGTGTTATTGACGATGATCGTCAGCAGTAGAATGGCGTGATTTGGTAGCTTTTTAAGCACAAAGTTAAAAATCCCACCATTCCCTCCTGACTTCTTATAATTTTCTCCGTGGATTATGGCAGTTATCCTCGATGGAAGTAAAAGCATCTCCAGTTGATTTGAGTGCAGGAATGGCTGCAACTTCTTCAATTTTGTTTTCAACTTCTTCGATGAATTCAATTTCGCTGTTTGAAAGATTGCTGCCTGGTTGGGACTTCCGAGACATCTCTTTCAATTTCGGTACGAAATGTTCTCCAGTTCACCCTGTTATACCTTATGTGGAGCTCTTGTCTGTATGTATGTAGCGCCTATGTATTCATTTAAATGGGCACACACGAACCAAAAATGAAATTATTTTAGATTCAATTTATATCCAAAGTCCTGGGAAGCGGAACACCTTTTAAAATCGTTTTAATGATTTATTTATTACTCGAGAATCCTTCACAAAAATGGCTGCACACAAGTGCGTCAATAAATTCAAATACCCTTTTTATGAATAATTTTAGAATTACTAAGCCATTGTTTTCCTGTTCGAAAAGAAAACAATTACTAAAATATTAAATGAATTTATTGTTATTATTATTTAACTTTAAATTGTATTCCATTTTCTTAGAATTGATAATTTATTATAGTTTTGCACTCAATGAATTAATTATAAATTTCACGATGATTTAATTTTACAAAATTCTTGATCGAATTTACTTTGCAATTTACTATTGTCGAGACAAGATCCCGTTATGAAAAACCCCTGGCAAAAAAGAAGAAAATAATAAGGACGAATAAAATACAAAAATTTAAAAGAACGATTTCTTTTCTTTTTTTTAAATGCACATTCAGATTTAACAACAAAAATGAAGAAAAAATGAAAGTGTTCATTTCTTCTTGCTTGGCGTAAGAATGCGTTTGCATCGGCCAGCTGCACCCATCGAGGGTAAACAAAACGAAAAAAACGGATTTGAAAACAGAATTGTTTCTTTTTTTTTGCCACAGAATTTCTCGGATTTGTGTGCACATTCATAATCCCTTCACGTTACTTAATGTTACACGAATATTTTTCTTCATTTTGGGTGAACAAAATCTGAACTTTCAGAAAAATATTTGCTGGGTAATGTCAGTGGACACAGCGCGTGCTAAGGTAAACAGGAGGGGGTTTAGAAGGAGATGACGATAACATTAGTTATAAATTTTCTGGACATCATTATGAGAAGTGAAAATAGAGTTTGACAAAACATTCTACATTCGAGCTGAAGAACGATTCTCAAGGAACGAAAAAACCCAATCATTTTGCATTTTTGGCGACATCAAATATATGATCGTTCCACAAGCGTTTTTTGGTGATGCACTTAACGAGAATTTCTTGATGGTCGGCTTCCATGATGCAAGTGCAAGTATTGGCTATGATTTGATCCGAACCACCTATACGGGAAAAGGCTATTAACGGGACCAAAGGCTCAATGGATTTCTGTCAAATGTTATATTTGGAAAGAAATATTTAGCCAAATAAATTCTGTATTTTAAAATTTTTTAAGAACTTTTTTTTCTAATTAATTTTTGAAATTTTATTTTGAAAAATCAATATTTTTAAAACTGATCAAAAAAAATTATTTTAAATTTTAAAATCATATGTAAATATATTAATAAGCTCTAAAAAACTGCATACCAAAATTTAAAAAAAAAATTTTAAAAAACTAAAAATAAAGAACAGGATTTTATCAAAATCCGTCCTAAAATTTTCGAAATACTTTTTTTCATAAATTCTTTGTTATTTAAGACGTGTGTTGGCGTACTTCATTTTTACTGTGTTACTTTCAACGTAAATGTCATTTCTTTTTGTCAAAGGTCATGCCTTCCAATATAATTAGGCACATAAGAGCAAGTACGTGCCACCCAGTCGTGCCCATTTTTTTTTGTGAATCGCCAACGAGTTTTCAACCAGTAGCGTCGTGTGTGTCGTCGCATTTGATTACACAGGTTATGATTCAAAGCAAACTTGTTGCCAACCCGCATCGGTAATCAGTTTTTTTCGAGTTTCCCCGTGTGCATTGGGCCTAAGTCAACCGACTTTCAATATAATTTATATGTACTTTAGCCATTAATTTATTATTTTGTTACTACATATCTATGTATATTCAAATTCAATGTATATCTTTAGGCCCGCTATATGCAAACAAACAAAAATTATTATCAATTTATGTGTAGTTGTACGTTAATTTATGTCAATTTGTATGTATTAAACATGTTGAATTAAAAAACCTTGAATTTTGATATCCTCCTACAAATATAGGATTTCGTATAGGGGGGTTTGAGAAACGGGATTTATTTGCGTAGGATTTTGATAAACGGGTTTTCGAAATATGGAATTCACATAAATATGTATGTAGTACGTAAAGTATACAAGTAGTATATAGTCCTGAAATTTATTTTTAAAGCAAAAAAAAAAAAATTGTTATTAACGTAAAATTTAGGATGACACCTGACAATGAATAATTAATTTTGTATCTATAAGCAACTTGGATATGCAATTAAGGAATGGAATGAGATGTCATTGGCGTGACGAAAGGTTAATGTTTAACCCTTTTCTCTTTGCCTCATTATTTATGGATAGCATTTAGCAGTTTAAATTAATGCTAAATCTAAATTTCACCATTTAACATCATTTAATTTTGTAAATTGTTTTCAATAGTCTTTAAAGGAAGGAAGTCACACTTCCATACATTGATTTGCCGTTTACTAGTAAGTTATTTATACCTAAGTGTTATGTACTGATGTTAATAAACAGGTAGATACATACATATTAGGTACCTATCCAGTATTTTAAGAAATGTCAGAATTTTGTGCTCGTCAACAAGAGCATGATGAGCTACAGCAGATTTCAGCACTCCTCATTGCGACTTGATTCAGAACTAAAAAATGATGCTCCATGATAGTACTATATGCAGTGTATACACAAAGCGTAAGCTTTGTATTGAAACAGTGGAAGAAGAAACATTCCCTTAAAAACTCAGAACATCTTAAGCCCTTAAGAAACGCACAAAAAATATCATATCATATCATATATAATAAATCATCAATCGTTTGTATTTTAAGTTTGTCTTGATGCTTCCCAACGAGCTGTGATGTTAAATGAATTTGTGGCTGCGATTCTCGAACGCCTTGTTAAGATAACATCGTTCGAACTACATTTGGCCAAAGGGCCAAAGAGATTGATGGATGCCTGAACCAAAAACCATAAAACAAACGATGGACAGAGCAAACCCACCATACAAAGAACTAAACCTTAATGCCATTTCTGGAGTTAGATAACTGAAGTCGTTGATTGGAAATGTAAACTCTTACTGGGGATTACAGAATTATTACAGAATTATTAGAAAGAACAAAGCTTCAGAAACCGATTCCTGAAGATGCAATAGATATATATAAACAATTCTGTTTAACAAATAACGCGCTGAATAGCACAAAGCTGTTCTATATCCTATCCCAAAAGAAGGAAAAGTATAGTTCCAATCCAGCGTCCGGTCGATAACTCAGAGCATCAGCAAATTATATTCGAAAAAACTTCTTAAAAGAGCTGTGTAATTCCAGACACACAACTCAGCCTTAAGGCCGGACATGATACTGTTTATACCGCAACCAAACCAATCCTCTAACGCACTCAGAAAAGGTGATAGTATGGCATTATGGCTAGCATTATAATCAACCTGGCGTTGGAAAAGTATTCCGTGACTCTAACACGTCACAAAATCCAGCCACATTATGGAAGGCTTGGGTTCTTAAACTGAATAGTCACGGCCAGCAATGGCGATATATGCAAGAACTTGTTAGGTGTTAGGTAAGCCTCACACCAGATCAGTGGCGTATATAGCCTAACTTCTTGGAAGGGGGGGGGGGGGGTCTTGGTAGCAATAATGTTTCTTCATGCGAAATAAATCATTTCCATCGGTTCTAACGCTTGTTGTTAGCTCTCTTAAGAAAGCTGACTTGTTTATAATGCAATAATTTAATAATTTAATGTTATGGCCAAGAATTTATCTTTATTATAAAAAATAAGGGTTTACCATTATGTTTTAAAAATGACTTCGGGCAAGTGTTCGCAGCAGCTGGCTCGAATAAATTCCAGCCGAGAGGCCCAATTTTCTCAATTTTGTGAAAATCGGTGGCCATCTCGTTTTGCGGCCATTCACCGAACGTGCGATATTCGGCTTCAATTCTTGTACGAGTTGGATTTTCTAAGCCGCAAACCAAGATCCTTTCGGAAAATCTTCCATAAAGTGGATGGGCACAGCTCCAATTGTTGCGCGCGATGGCGGATGGACTTATTCGGGTTTTCTTCGATACTCTGCTCCTCCGAACCGAACCATTATTTTGGTAATAAATTTGCACGATTTGCAAACGTTGTTCAACAAGTCTATTTGTTATTAAATGGCAAACCAAACTGAGCATAAAGCAAGTAACAGCTGTCAAAAACACCAACTCCGAAAAAAGTATTGCCATATTGAAAACCACACGTCTAAAAAAACACCCTTTAAAATGGTGAAAACAAACCATGTAGAGTTGAATTCGAAAACTCAAACGCGAACAATCACTTATTGGAAGTAATCAAAAATGCCGGCAGAATTTTATACAAAGATGTATGTATAAATTTTGTTTCTCCTTCTTATCTGTATATACCTATTAGACGTGTATTTTTGGCAAAGTTATCCGCAGCTCAGCTGAATCATACAGGCATTTCAAAGACAACAACCACCTTCCGATAAAAAACAGCTGCTCAGAAAAGTAGATGTTGAATTTGGCTGGGGATAGAATATTTGACATAAAAAGATTTCATTCACAATAGATCAATTCCGTCATGATATAAGGCTGTATAGCTGAAAAGCTTCGTTCATAAAGTATATTATGTCATTGTAGGTACTCAATCAAACAAGATTATAGGAAGTAGGAGAAACCATGACTATGTTCATTTTGATTAAATAGCATTTCGCCTGCACGATAGTTTGATTCATTTGAGTGACTCGTTTTCTGAGTTTAGTCAATTCTGGTCATTTTACATATAAAAGACTAAAATCATTAATTGATTACTATTATCGAATTTAAAGAAGTTCATTAAGTCTATATGATCCATCGTCATCCAGTGCTGAGTTTTAACAAACCTCATAGTATTTTAACCTCTTTAAATGAAATGGTTCATGTGTGTAAACGGACATATATGTAAGTGATTATTATGTCTATAACCTTCCCATAAGTTGACAAAGTTTCATTACAGTATGGCAGCGCACACATACGAACAAACAAACAACCAAAACAAACAAATTTAAATTTTTATATGTACATACATACATACATGTGCATCAGATGTTCAATATTGACTGAAAAAACAGAAAACCGAGTCAAGACTGAATCAAACAATTGTGCAGATGAAATGTTATAAAGCAGATGAGCATATGGTTGTCTGTTATGTCTATACATAATTCCCGCACAATTTTTCTATGATTATAAGAACAATAAACATAAAAAACAATAACAAAATCGCCAAATTAACACATTTACTTACACTCTCTAAGAACAAAAATCAGAAGAATGTGACGTCACACACAAAATCAGCCAAAGTGAGCATACCTTGTATTTCTGTGTATCATGAAGTAGTCGAGCTGCCTATTGGTGTTTTGGGAAATCCAACTTTACTGCCCACCGCTTTCCCAAAAAAAATATGTATAATACTTAAATCACTATCACTTTTTTTCAAAAATAAAAAAAAAATATTCAAGAATGCAGACTTAATGAGGCTTTACATGGATTTGCATCTGCAGTAGAATAGGGCCAATATTAATCAATAATATATAAGATACAACTAAAGGCTTCCTATAAACTATAACTTTTTGACATAATTTCATGGACACATTCGAGTGCCCCAACCAATTCAACCGAAGTACATTTAACATGGACAAAAGCAATTAATTTATTGTGCCCTATTTAAAGCACGCTTTACGATTCTGACAAACACATTTATATTAACGTGCAAAATAATCAAAAAATATTTCGAACTAAATTTAAAACATATACATACGTGTATAAAATGCACGGATCATAATGATAATTTGTGTTTTTTAAGTATTTTTTTGTTAATAGATAGAAAAATACTAACAAACCAAGCCACCCGAACAAATAAAACAATGTTGCAGATGAAATACTATAATGAAGATGAACATGTCATCATCACTATAATCTGCAATCTTCAGACTCATATTTCCTATAATCTTTATCCATGAAGATCTCTGCATTTTGTTCTCCCCTCTCTATCGCACAAGTATAAATTTTTATATTTTGTGCCCTCTTGTTTTGCAGATGTCAATGCAGATGAAGATACATGTAAAGCTTCTTTTAAGCACAAAACAACCTACATTTAAAAACTAGATTAAAAAAAATCACCTACCGTACCTATCCGTTTTCAAAATATTGATTTTTCAAAAAAAAATTATTAAAAAATACAATAAAAACGTTATTCGAAAATATTTTAATATGAAATTAATTTGGCTAAAAACATCTTCCTTACTTGCTCTTATGTGCGGTCACAGCTTCGAATAAAATTTAAAAAAATACTAAGGGAACTTCAAAATTTTTTTCGATTTTCTGACTTTTAATTGTTTGCAAAAAGTACATAAATAGATTTCAGCGGAAAAATTTAAACGCCATTTTATTTCTTTAAAAAAATATTAAAAAGTGTGAGTTTTGTTTTCAAAATCGTAGGAACGGCTCTTAAATATAAAAAGTTGGTTGTCTGTAAAGTCGGTTTACGGACGATAATATTACGTGATATTGTCACACCATACCCACATACAGCCCGTAAACTCATACCACATAGTTACAATTCCACTTAAAACGTCAAAATAATCTAGTACTAAATCTACTTCTAAGTACTAAATCTAGTACAAAATCTAAATCTAGTGCCAAATATACAATAGTACTTAATTCTAGTACTAAGTACTAAAAATTTAGTACCAACATACTATTGTACCACCAACCTAGTACCAATCGGCACCAGTTTTATATTTAACTAGCGGTACCCGGCGCGCATTACCCCGCCCTAGAAAAAACATGTTTTAATGCGAAATGCAAAAATAATGCCAGCGGGACCAGATACTCACAGGAACAATCCGTCGACAAAACTATATATACCATGTAAATTTCATTAAAATCTGTTGGGCGGCTTAGAAGTACATACTCGACACACATACACATATCTGATGTTCGCCTGGTGCTTGCGATTGATTTTGGTTGAAAGAACCACGGTATCGCTGTTAACATCCATCAGCCATGAGTCATGTTATTTCGTACCTGTTCTGTCATCGATTTATAAGACGTTATCACGTCAATAAATGTTTTTATTTAACAAATTTTTTTAAAAGAAACAAAATTAAGAAAAAAATCACCTACCCGTTTTCAAAATAACGATTTTCAAAAAAAAAAAAAATCAAAAAATTATTAAAAATACAAAAAAAAAAAGTTATTCCAAAATATTTTTTTATATCAAATTGCTTTGGCTATCTACATCTTTCTGAATATCAAATCTGATTGTAATCGGTTAAGCAGTTCTCGAAAAAGTCAAACAAAAACGGTCCTATGGGGGTACAATTTTTAGCCAACCAACTCAATTTTTTTACCAGTACATATACCACATCTATAAAAGTGCACTGTTTTATTTCATACACATTTTTGGAGCCGTTTTCGAGGAAAATTAACTTTTTACTTAACAGTTATATGACAAGTAACCGTTAATATTTGAGCTTAAAAAAAAATTAAAAAAAATCCTATGTAGAATTTCAAAATAACCGTAAGTTCTCAATTTGAAGACGATTGGTTCTACCGTTTAGCCTGTAGTTCAATAGACATCCGTACAGCCAGACAGACAGACAGAATTTTTAAAGTAACTCGCATATATTTCTCTATCATCGTAATGTCATGTTTGATTGTTATCTCAAAATTTTTCATCTGCACGAACGCATAAGTTGTATTATAAGTACCTATAATCGCAAGTAAAAAGGAACTGAAGTGTAGTAAACATAATCCTTACAATCCTTGCCTAAACTATTTATACTACAATAAAACAAATTATATGAATTTTAAGTTTACAATCTGATGGAAACATTGATTCTCCTTGGGGACATTGTTTGTTTTCGTTTCTTTACCAAATCATAAACTCCTTTAAATAGAATGTCTTCGTTCCTACTCCTTTTTAAAATTGTAATTAGAAGAAAGGATTTCAAAGTGGGTTCAAGTATCCTATTTAAGTTTTAAAAACAAATTAAAGAGCATTAAGTTTCTTAATATAAAACAAAAAACAATTTCTATTCGTCCCTTCTTCCGGTTCCGTTTTAAGTCTGCAAAATGTAACAATATTAAAACAATGTAACCAATCCACCCATGCGTCAAACAAAACAACTAAATGACCTAGAAAAACGTATTGTTTCGTTTTTGTTTTGTTTATGAAAAGTTATGGTTTTAACAATCGCGTGCCAACATTCTGATGTGCTTGGGTGTTTCTACCCAGACCATGCGATTCGTCAAATTAACACCCCCGTGGGTACTGAAGATATCTTTCATAAATGTTTCATGAAGTGATGGCTCCAATCTTAGAATACACTATGTTCCATTGCACAATCCTCAGTCAAAGTAATGTATGTAAATGTATGTAAGTATAAGTAAATAAAAACCAACGAGGTAATTGCTTCATGCCAGCTAGGTAATCGCTGGCTAAAATCTATTTAGCCAAGTTTTAATGTGCATTTAACTTATATGAGGGGTAGAGGCTGTGTAAAAGGACAATTGGAGTGCTGCAGAGAATTGTAATGTTCACTTGTTGGTAAATACAGGGTGATTAACTGAGTATTTCAAATTGTACATCCTTGCGGAAATTATAAATGAACATTAAGGAGGCGTTCTGTTTTTTAATCGCAATTAAATCTAAAACTTGATATTTTGGAGAAGCATGAAAGATCTGTACTAATTTTATATGCATATATAGTGGCGGCCAACATTAGAAGGGTTAAGGGCTTTAAGTACAATTTTATTACAAACTGCTTTATTTTTTAAATACTTACAAAGATCATAAATTAATATTATATGTGGCTGGTAATGTCGTTTTTTGTTACAAAAAGAAAGTACATAACGCAAAATATGAAGGAAAATATTATCGAATACCTTTTTTCCTGGCCAACAAAATAAGAGTATGACAAAATGGCCGCCAGGTAAAATAGGGTTGCCAACTTAAAGTTTTATGCCTCTAATAAAAACACCCTTTATTTCCTAAGAATTACAAAAAGGAAACTAGTTTCAATTCAACTTTACCAACAATATGGGTAAATGGGTCACCTCGTAGCGTAGCCTTTGTTGTTAAGGATTGCTTCATATCTTCTTGCATAAGGTTCTAAAGAAGCTATTTTCAGACATTTACATTAAAATGCCTTCAAAACAAGCTATTTTGACGCACATTAAGCAAGCTAATTAACTGCTTTAAGACTTTTGTATAAAGGTGTTATAGCAGCAAATAGCTTTTCATGAAATGTTATAAATTTGACCGAGCAAGACATTTTATAACAGCTTTATGCTAATAGCTTGCTTTGGATGCTGTAAAAAGGTCTTACCTTTAATTGACAGCTTTTGCTAATATCAAGCCTTATGCTTATATAAAGGCTATTTGGTATTGATATGAACAAAAAGTACTTGCTAGCCTACAATATTTTATTTTAAAGGGGAAAAAATTATTTTTTAGCACAAAGAAGCAGATTTAGGATTTGCTTAGACAAAATTACATTATTTTTGTTTTGTTTCATAGTGTTGAATTTGTATGCATTATTTGTATTGCATATTTTATTTATATATTTTATTTCTCTCCCCAGTCAGCTCCCGCAACCTTTTCTACTGTATACAGTAACTATTGACATTTTATTTTAATTATAAAAGTGAAAAGTTTTTATTTACCTGAGTTTTGAACTCAAGTCCTTCTCGTTCCACTCTGATACTCTACCACTACTCCAATTCGAAGTTGAAAAAATTAACATCAAACATCGAGAAAACAAATATTAATTAAGTTTGAATAAGGCCCTTATAGGCAAATCTGACAATAGCTGTTTGCAGTGACTTGTTGTGGAAAGCCTTATAGAAGCTATTATTTGTTTAATTATTAGTAAATATCTTTGGAAAGTCTTATACAGACCATTTTTAACCTTTATCTAAAAGGCTTGTATAGAGCTTGCCCAACTCACTTTTTAATGCATTATAACAGATATTTTTTTAACTGTCAAAGCTTGAAATGTGTGGCTTGTAAAAGTTTGCATTATACAAGCTATATGCAAGCTTTTGCTTGCCAAATTAAAAAAATTGGACCTTAGACAAGCTCAATTGTTAGTTGGGATTGCAAGACTGATACATTCTTTTGTTCAAACCACCTTGTCACGACCTAGCAGTGTGTTTGGGATCACTATCTTATTGGAATGTCCACACTAACGACTTATGATATCTGCATATCTTCCAATATTTAGAGAAACGTTTCTTTGGTCATAATATTTTTGATCCAAAAGATAGGACCTACTCCAGCCACAAATTTTGATATTACCGCCGCCTGGTTTACCGCCTTAATAGTGTTCCTAGGATTCAGCTCTTCGTTCTTTTTCCTTCTTAAGTAAATCCGCTCACCAGATCCAAACAAATTTATTTTGGTTTCGTCGCTGTACAACATATTTTTCCAGTTTCTTCGATTCCTTGATGCCTGGTTCAAGTTTGCGAATTAAATGCGTTGCTAATATAAATATTTCTTTTGCTTAGAGCTAACTATAAGATAATGGTCGGAAGCAACCGTAACCTCATGTCAAAACCGACCGAAACGTTCCAATCCGTTTGTCAAATGAGCACGTCTACCCATAATGGACGGAATGCCGCGGAAGTATCTGTCAAATATTCTTCATTACAAACACCATCAGAAGCCAGCTCTCGAGCTCACTTTACGTCCGTAAGTAAAACTCATCGAAACTTGACGAAACGGAGCAATACAGGAAAAAAGCTGTCCTGTGTCGCACGGGTAGAATATTCGAAGAATCTGTTTGACGTTTTTTTCTTTTCTCTTGTTCCCTTTATGTTATTTCTGTATAACTTGGTTTTGTTGTGGTCAAAGTAAACTTCTAATAAGATTTAAAGTAAACGAAAAAAAAATTGTTAAAATGAAGTGGAAAGTAATTTTTTGTGAACTAAGGAACTCAATTTGGACTTCTAATGTCATTATGAATCCAGCAAAAAATTGTGTGTGGTTTAAAACAGTCATTATATCGAAGGGTTAAAAGAGCAGATTCATTGCAAATAATTATGGAAAATGAAAATGAGAGAGAACTGTCAAACTCGTTTTATGAAACTAAATTCATCGTGTAATTGCGCTTGCAACAGAGAATGAAATAACAAAGAAGAATTCGAACAAGGTGCATGCATCCAGTTTCATTGTCTAATAGCAGACTTAAGCAATGGAACTTTCCTAGCTATTCTTCTATGTAGATCTCGTTCCTGCAATCGTCGGCTAATAGTTCTGGAGCTAATATCGAACGACGAATTTGTTTTTATTAGGGTTGATGTTGCAAATGGATCTTTAAGAGCTTCTCTAACTATTTTTATGTAAAGTATTGGTAAAGTTCTCTTTGATCCTCTTGTTTCGGTCGGTTTTTGTGTTTTGTTTTAGTTTGGTCCCTTAACACTTAGACGCCAGTTATAGCGATCATTAAAAATCCATCATTAAAAGTTGAAATAGCTGGAAACTGGAATTTTTTTTCGTACGGGTAGTTATAGCGATCAGTAAAGTTGTGTTAGAATTTAAAGGCTAACCACAACAGCCATAACCTCAAATTTGTTTTAATGATGCAAAATGCTTCAGTAAACTTTTTACTGATGGGTTGGAACATTAAAAAAATGGACCACAAACACTGGAACGAAATGTTCCATTATTCTGTCAAATGACAATCAGCTTTTCAGTAAAACCAATTTTCATCATTAAAATAAATAAATGCTTTTTTTAACAAATAATACTGTTTCCCGGGTTTGTTTTTGTCAAAATAAATTATTTCAATTGATTTGCCATCGATTGGCATAAGTTTCATGTTTTAAATCTTTTTTTAACACACAAAAATATCCAATTGAAATGTTTTAATGATGGTTTTTAATGATCGTTATATATATATATATTATAGCTTAGAACCAATAAAACCGTCGGAGCATATGGGCTAGCTGCCATATTTGAGTATTTTAGAAAAAAAAGGTCGCTGCGGAATTTATTTATACAATATATAGGTGTTTTTTATAGTTCTGTGTGAAGAATAATATTCGAGCTTGGCCAACTTCATGTCCAAAACTGGATAGCGTGTGAGCTATCATCGAAATTTGTATTATATCGTTTAAGTGTCCCCGCGGCTTCTCTTGGTGGCACGCATCCAAAGTGTACAATTTTCCATGATTAGTGCATACAGGATAATTTTGACCGACGGCATTGGTTATGTTGGCTTTGAGGCCCGCTGTGGTTTGTGGCCTATTCGCATAGACCTGCGACTTAAGAAAACGCCACAAGAAAAAGTCTAATGGGGTAAAATCACAAGATCTCGGTGGCCAGTTCACATCACCTCCACGTGAGGTGCCCTCAAATCGCTTTTGCAGAATGTCCAATGTAGCGTGTAGCGGAACTTTGCCTGAACAGAACACCCATTTTGATAAAAACAATTTTATCATTTGCACGTGTTGTTGAACGCTCTATCCGTCCATGGTGTTTTGGCAAAACAGACTGAATAAATGATAGCCAATTTGACAGATGTAGCTTCAACAAAATGGGCACTATCAACTGTCAAAGTTCTGAAGCCTCTATTGGAAGACCCTTTACGTCTAAAGAACGAATCCCTGTACTTAACTGTACGACCGAAATTCGACTTGAGGGTATATTTTTGGGTATTCCTGCGGAAGCGTGAGTATTACGGGAAAACTGTGTACAAAAAGGAATGCAACTGGCTATTTATCATGATCTAGAACAATAACTGTAGAAATAACGGTAGAAAAGAAGATAACCTCTTTACAGGTTGTATTAAACCGTGACTTTTATTTAGGCCTGATACTTTTGACTCCATTTGGGATAAAGGTTCTCTTTCCCGAAAAAAAATATGTTTGTTACCATTTCTGCTCTGGAGTCTATGTCAGTATCGAGGAAGCATAGTGACCAGTTAAAGATCCTGAAGAAATTATTGAGACTGTTTCAGATGGCTTTTTCATACTGTCAAACGGTTTTTTTAGAAGCTCTTTCTTTAACTGGAATAGTTTGGCATTAATTAAAATATTTTAATTTAAACACAAATTAAACAATTAATAGAAAATCCGATAAATTAAAATGTCTTCTTCGTTATCAGCGAACATTAAAGAACTAACTTTGAAAAAGCTGAAAGTTCATTTAAGTCTTCTAACTTAATTGTTTCAACATAAAGAAGGATTGCTTAATGCAAAACTGTTAATAGACATTAACGGAATCATCCTGCTTCAGCATACCGTGCTACATGAACTTCCTGCTCGCAGTTGTAACATGAAGGATCTATAATTCCTTCCAAAGCTTTTAATATCGACCAACACTCCCCTATCCATATATATCTGCTACATAACGGTTCGTACCTCATATGAGTTATTAATGAATAAAAAAAAAGTGGGGCAACGTGAAAGGGACTATTATACTAGTTATAGTAAGTTGTTGCCTGCCAAAGTTTCTGCGAACTTGATGCGGTATAGTGTAGCATGTTAACATATTTACGTATGTCTTTTATGCATGTCATGAGATACCTTCCTCTATTGTCAAGACATTAATGTGAGCTACAGCATTGTGCGATGGACTATATTCCGTCAGTCTTTTACAGTGCTGCTGGTATTTAGGACATTCAAATAATGTTCGTTGAATAAACCATTTTATGAAACCCTCAAGAATTGTATAAAATTTCGAAAGTGTAGTTCAACAAAGTGCGTTAGAAAATATAATTATGAAAAAAAAAAAAGTTTTTAAAAACCTAGAAACAAGAATGTGTTAATTTTTTTTTTGAAAATGGATACTTTTTTTAAAGATTTATGGTAAATAATTTGCTAATTTTGTTTGTATGTGACTAAATAATATGGAATGGGACATATAGTTTGTGCTTCGAAATGGTAATAAATTAATTGCAAAAACATATTTAAAAATGTCCAGGGTTTCTTCGATATGAAATTTGGGTGATGGGGCTCAAGCAAAATTTAAATAATTTGATTTTGGGTCAATAGATTTAATCGCCTCACGCTCGGATCGCGAGTGGAATTAAATCTTCTAGAAAAAATGTTAACATGTATTTTTTTTTAAAATTGATAGTTCTTCATTGTTTATCTCTATAATAGGTATAGATACTTTTTATTAAAACTGTCCAGTTAGTTAAATTTATAGTTCGTGTGTTGTTTTTTTTTTCTTAAGACATTTCAGGATTGTAAGGTTGGAGAAGATATAAAATTTTTGTTAAAGATACAATGTATATGTATGTATGTGGATTTTATAAGATGAATTCGAATTGACAATCAAATATGATACTACGATATGATGATACATTGCTATTCAGAGTTAGTTAAACCAAACTGGATGTAAGAAAGTTGTCGTCGAAAATACCTACTTACACTGCACTGATTGGATTCCTTGAGTTAGACAAGCATTATGGCAAAACTGCATTATTGAAGTGGCAACTTTCCCGGAACGAAGTCAAAGCATTATACATTCTATATAGTATTATCAAGGTGTCATTTTTCGTGTGGCCATTTTTGTGGTTGTTCCGTAACTAACTCTAAATAGTGGAGACGAGAACATTTACCGATATTTTCCCAGTATTTAATACATTTTATCGTTTGTTCACCAATTGCCGATTTTAGCCCCAATCATTGCGACTTGATTCGCAATTAAAAAATGAGCACAACTGAGTCGCACGTATTTGCTCTTATGTGCCTAATTAAATTGGAAAGCAAGATCTTTGACAAAAACAAGTAGCATTTACGTTGAAAATAACACAGTTTGAACTTTTAAAAAGTACCAAAACCTCAATCACACGCCTTGAATAACAAAGAATTTATGAAAAATGTAATTCGAAAATTGTAGGACCGGTTTTGATAAAATCTTCTTTTTATTTTTAGTTTTTTTTAATTTTTTTTTAAATTTTGGTATGCAGTTTTTGTATAGTTTATTAATATTGTGATTATAAAATTTAAAATATTTTTGTTGATTAGTTTTAAAAATATTGTTTAAAAAAAATCAAAAATTAATTTTAATTAGAAAATAGGTAATCAAAATTTTGGTATGCAGAATTAATTTGGTAACTTAGATCTTTTCAAATATAAAATTTGACAGAGACCCAAAAAGCCATTACCTAGAAAGCCAAAAATTAAGGAAACCAATTTGGTTTCAATCAAATGATAGCCAATAACAATAAAAAAAATTCTCAAAAACTTTCATCAAAATCGTTGAAGCCGTTTTCGAGAAAATAAGCTTTTCCTAAACGGTCATATGGCAGGTACCGTTATTTTTAAGTCTACAAATCAAATTTCAATTTCTAATCTGGGGAATGCCAAAAGAATCACAAACACCAAATTTGAAGATAATCGCTTAAGCCGTTTAGGCTGCAGCTCGTTATACATACTGACAGACAGACATTTTTTCTCGATCACTTTTTTAAACTTCTCTATGATCGTAATGTCATGTTTGATTGTGATCTCAATTTTTTTAATATTCACGAATCCTAAACTTGCCTTATAGTCCCTATAATCGCAAGTAAAAAAGGGATCATGAGAAGCGCGCGATCAAGGAAATGAAGAGCTGTTATTGCAGGAATGAAGTTCGATAGTTGTACCAAAATGTAAAAAGAAACTGTCAAAGCTACAGAGCTCAAACTGAAGCTTGCAAAGACGATCAAGGGAACATCATAGTGCAATCGTAGTCGATGCTGAGAATATGGAAAAACCATTCCTGCAGACTGTATAACGGCGATGACGAAATGAATTCCGTTGTCAGGCTAAATGGTCCATTTTATCTGGGCGAAGTAGACCAACAATTCCGCCCACCACACCTGGATGAAGTAAAGCTGGCTATATCATAGGAGGAATCCAGCGTGATGTCAGTAACGCTTTTGTGAGTATTGAGAGGGAAACGGCGAAGATAGGTGTACAAGTCAATGAGGGCAAAACCAAGTATATGCTTTCAGCAAGAAGAGACACTCAACATCGACGTTTTGGACAAAACATCACCATAGACAGCTATAACTTTCAGGTAGTTAGGGACTTGATCTACCTGGGCTCTAATTTTAACTCAGACAACAACACCAGCGCTGAAATCAAACGAAGCAAAACTCTTGCCAATCGCTGCTTCTTCGGGCTTAGAAAGCGATTGAGTAGCAAAGCCCTCTCTCGGGCAACTGAATTCATCATCCCAGTCCCTCTCTATGGTGTAGACTCATGAACGTTGTCAAAAGCGGATGAGGACGCTTTAGGCTGCTTCGAAAAAAAGATTTTAGTCCCATATGCATTAACGGAGAGTGAAGAAGAAGATACAAATAAAAACTTTACCGGCTGTACCGCGTAATAGACCTAGATGGACATCAATGCTCCGACCCGGAAAATCTTCGAATCCACTCCAGAGGGACGACATTGTAGTGGAAGACCGAGACTCAGGTGGGGCACACAAGTGGAAAAGGACCTCAACGAATCCACGTGCGAAACTGGAGGCAGCTAGCTAGGGACTGAGCTGGCTGGGAAGCGAAAAGCATTTTCAGAAAATGATTTGCTTTCTTGAAAACGCTTTCGTGAACTAGTCAAACACAGAAAGTATTTTTTGTATTAGCGTTTTCACTACGAAATATTTGCTTTCAGAAAAATGTTTGCTCTCTGAAAGTACTTTCCTTTTATAGTGTTACGACACCTTTAGTGTGAAACTAGATTTTTAATAACAGGAATCTCCTGCATTATCTTTTTAGTGTGAAACTAAAAACTCTCTGAGAGAATGACAGTTCATTCTTACAAAACGTCATTTTTGAAAATAAAACTACACACGAACCCTACTTAAATCCAAGAATGATAGAATACAAGATTACGCCGTCCGAAAATCCGCCATTGCGTTAATTTTATTTTTAAGAGCTATTACGTGCAGAGACTTCGTGAAGTAAACAAATATTTCTTAGTGGCAGTAGAAATTTAATTTTATGCGTTTATTTATTTATTTGTACTATTTGTTTAATTGTTTATCTGAAAATTATTGAGAAAAATAAGAAAATAAAAGAAAATAAATTCAATTTATTAGGATTTTTTTTTATTATAAGACTTTGTTTATTCAGTGAGTTTGATTTTCATTTTCAATAAACTTATTGGTAAATATATATATATATATTGGAGAGAGGGTGTATGATTTAAGTTCTTTTCGAATTGTGTCTTCTACCAAGTACCTTACCAGAGTTCCTGTCATTTCCAGAAGCTGTAATTAAATTAAAGACCAGCTACATTTTCAAACATTTTATAAGCTTCCGCTCACCTCTGGCTTCCTGTCAAATCGCTTTTTATAAAATGTATTTCGAAAATTTTACAACCGGTTTTGATAAAATCTTGTTTTTTTTTTTTATTTTTTTTTTATTTTTTTTATTTTGCTATGCAGTTCTTTAGAGTTTATTAATAAACATGTGATTATAAAATTTAAAATATTTTGTTTTTGATTAGTTTTAAAAATATTGATTTTTCAAAATTAAAATTTCAAAAATTTATTTTTATTAGAAAAAAAAGTTATTCAAAATATTGATATGCAGAATTAAAAAAACTACTTAGATCTTCTCAAATATAAGATTTGACAGAAATCCAAAGAGCAGTTACTGAGAAAGGCCAAAATTGAAAAGAAACTGTTAAATGAAAGTTTCGTTATTAGACTTTTCCCGTATATTGGTTCTAAGCAAATGATAGCCAATACCAACAAAAAAATTTCATCAAAATCGTATGAGCCGTTTTTGAGAAAATTAAGCTTTTCCTAAACGGTCATATGGCAGGTACCGTTATTTTTAGGCCTAGAAATAAAATTTCAATTTACCCTCTGGGAAATGCTAAAATAATCACACACACTTGCCTTATAGTCCCTATAATCGCAAGTAAAATGGTCAGAACCACAGAAACTTTGATGATCAATACAAAAGCACATATCTCCGTTTAATAAAACAAAAAATCCCAACTTTCATTTGACAGCACGGCGTAATCTTGTTTATATCATTCTTGGCTTAAATCCAATAACAACAAAATTCCCTAACGTACTCAAACTTTCGAAATTGATATTAACTAGTACAGTTTTTTTATGTTTATAACTAAGGACAATTTTTAGTGCAGAACTAAACATTTTAATAAAAATATGTTGTCTATAATTTTGCGCCATATGTCTTTAAGGCGTTGCATACACCATCAGTCACCTATGAAATATCTCACAAAAAATGGGATCACATCGCCCTACCAAATAACACTGTTGCAGATAATTGCATGCGTACGCCACTTTAAAATACACATACAAAAAATTATTTTCAAAATGGCATTTTTGATTTTTCATGCCTCACTGCAACTGCAATCAACTATTTTCTCATCCCCTTTTTGAATGGTTTTTCAAAACTTCTTAAATCACTTGTCATTTTGATTTATCTGTTGCATGCTGATTGTTCAGGACACAAAGGACTATAGTTAATGTTGCATTTGGTTTCCTCCCATATGACAGAAAACAATGGATTTATTGAATTCTTAGAAAAAAGGAACCCAACTGCTTTGTCTTGTGCTCTTGTGTTCTTTATAGATATTTGATTAAGTGGATAAGTTACGAGTTACAAAAAGATATGAAGTAGTGTACTTCTGTACTTGTACCTACATACATATATGTATACGGATTTGAAGTTTAGCAACCAATTCATGCTGACATGTCAGCCAGCATCAATAAAATAAGTAAAATTAAATGAAGATTTTGCAAGATTTTACATTTTTCTCAAGAATTACTAATTCATTTAAAAAACACGCATTCAACAAATTTTCTGGAAAATGATAAGAGAAATCAAATTTGTCATCTTCTTTTAACATTTCTAGAACTCAATCTGAAAACTTACATATGTCGCTTCATATAATCAATCGAGTGAGTTGGAAAGTTAAATTCATCATTAAAGTGGGTACGTTCACGAACATAACTTTTGGATAGGTTACCATGCTTTTGTTGTAATTAGCATAGTTAAAAACAGCTGATTTCCATATGTTCATCAATCAGCCGGAATTCAGCTGTTTTCAACCATGTTAATTACAACAAAAACAAAGGTAACCTATCCGAAGGATAAGTTCATGAACTTACCCATTGTCGTTTAAGGTCTAAGCGATTCCCAATTCATGGAATCGACTGTTTTGGTTTATTTTGCTACGCACGAATGCTTGAATGACAGCAATATTCCCAGCACCTACACTTATTCGTTATCGCACTATCAATAGAACATCAAGTATGAAAAATTAAGAACCAAAATTGCTAACCAGACTATGAACGTATTTACTAGTACAAAAAGTATTTACTTGTCTAGGATGAATTAAGGTAGTAAATACTTCAACTTTTTCTTTCTAATATTTACTGTAATCACGTCACGTTACTGTGAATGGCCAGCGTTATCGCGCCATGATTGCCGATTATTTTTGGCCCGAATTGGAAGATATGGACTTAGACGACATGTGGTTCCAACATGATGGTGCCACAAGCCACACAGTACACCTTACAATCGATTTATTGAAGAGTAAGTTTGACGAGCGTGTTACCTCAAGAAATGGATCAGTCGATTGGCCGCCTCATTCGTACGATTTAACGCCTCTAGACTATTTTCTTTGTAGTGCCCCGTGGCTTAGTGGTGAGTGTTTCGGACTGCTAAGCAAATGAGCCTGGGTTCGAATCCAGCTCCCCCTCTCGAACAACGACGCAATGTTTCATGTCTTTCCTTATTTTATCGAATCTTTTATAAAAAATGTTCACTCGAAGTAGCCAGCTGCATTTCTCCTCTTAAAAGTTTCTCCCGTAATACTCGTCTCGCAAGGAATGCCCATCAGTTCACCCTTAAGCTCAATTTCGGACGTACCGAGAAATATAGGGATTCTTTTTTTAGCCGAACAACACGAATTTGGAATAGTTTCCCCGGCGAGATTTTCCCTTGCCATTTTGATCTGCAAACATTCAAAATCAATGTTAATCGACACCTCCTATCTCTCCCCTCCCTATCTTCCTAATGCTCACGCAGTGTGTTCTACATTAAAAGGAAAACAAATAATCCCTTGTGCGCGCGTTAATTATAAAAAAAGCTCATAGCCACCTTCTTTTCCGAGGTACTGCCTCTTGTGGGGAACTGACAAAACCTCAGAGTAAAAATTTGTCTCGAAAAAGTCCATCTCGTGTAGCCGTTCGGACTCGGTGGTAAGCTGGAGGTCCCTTCCATTCTTGCAGATTAACAACACACAATAAGGAATGGTTGAGAATATAAGTCACTAGGCCTTGGCTTTATGGACTATTTTCTTTGGGGCTACTTAAGTCATTGGTTTATGCCAACAAAATATTCAAAATTTTAATTCTACCCAAAGCGACCGCATCACTCGGAGATCAAAATCATACTCCTTTGAAATGGACGTGGAAGAATAAACAATTATTATTACTCTGCATCTTTTACAAATAAATACAAAAAACTTAATTAATACATTAATACATATTGGAACATTTTTTATTTAGAAAACACTCAACGACTATTAACTTAACTACTTTTATATTTTTTTAGCAGCGAAATGCTGTTGTGCTCACAACTTAAACTTTCTGAAAGGAGGTCAGTTCGCAGGGTCCGAAACTCTAGCATAGGTGGAGGTACAATGGTCTTACGACCTTGTACCCGAAGAATTGTAACAGAGGTTCCTCAGGAAATACCAAGTTTTCACCAAGTCACAGAAAAAAGGTAATATATGTATGACTTATTATTAGTTTTATTTTCATTCTTATGGTTATCTTAGTATGTTCTGAATTTTTTGAGTAAATATTAATTAATTTAAGATCAATTGTATGTAAGATATAAATTTTCCTCAAATCCAGAACTAACATATATATTAATACCAGCAGACTTCGTCTGCGTGGACTTCAGTTTTAATAATTTGTATTATTTAAATTAAAACTCGCCAAAGAAAATTATGCAGCTTTCTCCCGCAGAAATGGTGTATTTTGTCACAAATACGTGCCGTTGTTAAGGAAGCATATCGAAAAAACGTGTACATACTTCATATTTGTGTCTCTCATAGGAACCCTGTTTTGATCCTGGATACAATTTTACATATCCATACTTCTATATCTCAATGTCTCTATGTATATATCTCTATATCTTTATATTTCTTTGTCCCTATATCTGTGTATCTCTATATAGTCCAGTCAAACGGTAGTTTCACGTTACAAAAAATATAGAAATGGATTTTTTTTCGAATGAAATGTTTTTTGGGTCGCTGAATCCGAATCTGAAGAAATCCAACAAAATTTCCTCGTGCTTTTTGAGATATCCGCGAAAAACCGCTTACATCTCGGAAACTATGCGTCTTAACTGAAATTTCACCCAAACAAAATGAAAGACCATTAAATTTCCTACAAAATTCATGCATATTGTTTATTTCTCAGGCGTACCGTTAGCCCGTTAGAGAGCGTTGAAATTTAAACATATTTTCCGATTTCTGTAAAAAAAAAAACAATTTTTTGTACATATGAATTTTGTAACGGGTTTCGCACGTTGACAGCAGAGATGCACGAATTCAAAAGGACAACGCAGACACCAGCAAATTGACATCATTATTCGAGGAAGGGAATATGAGGAAAGGTACAAAGTCCACTCTGTACAAGGCCTTCCATCCCTTACCTGAGTGAGGAATACCGAAAGATACGATGCATATTATAGATGGGGGTTCCTTCTGCACCGAATAGTTTGGTCCAAAAACCAAGCTTCCGACAAACTCTGCGACTTGTACATTGCTTACTTGAAGCGTCACTACAATAAGCCCGTTGTTATCTTTGATGGATATCCTGAACAATCCAACAGCACGAAACATGTAGAACGAGTGAGGACGGTTACTAAAAGGCATTCTGTTGAAGTGGTATTTGACAGGGAGATGACAGCTAGGGCCTCCCAAGAACATTTCCTAGGAAATGAAAAAAATAAGAGTAGTTTTATTGGGATGCTCATGGAAGCATTGAATACTGCCCAAATACCGGGCATACAAGTGGAAGAAGATGCTGATCGGCTCATTGTTACCACAGCAATTGACAATTCACAATTATATGAGACAGTGACTGTCGTTGGATAAGATGTTGACCTCATTGTGTTGCTGGTTGGTCCCTCAGCCCCAGAGAACGTGTTTTTCCTCAAACCAGGTCGAAATATATCGCTGTCTCACTTGTATCATCCAAAGAAACTGTTTCATGAGCAGATCTCTCAAAATATCCTATTTCTCCATGCAGTAACTGGTTGCGATATAACGTCCCCTTATATGGCCAGGGGAAGGCAAAGGCGTTGAAAGTCCTCGAAAAACACTCTGAACTTTCTCTTTTCCTAGAATGCTTCAAAACACCCTTTCACGAGTGCCAGATGGAAACCATATTTTGTACTGGGGAGAAGTTCATAGAAGCTGTCTATGGTGACCAACATGGCAACAACACTCTAAACTTGGTACCTCAAGTACCAACTTTACATAAAGAGCGCAGTCTTCAAACCGCAACTCACCTGGAAGCGCTCCCTCCCAACCAAGATGCAGCCCAACAACATCTGCTGCGGGTTTTACTTTAAGTGCAGTCTGAACACTTTGGTTGAAAAAAAAACATTGAATGGCTTGCAGCCGTTCAAGTCAAAGAAACCACCTGCCCCAGACACATTACTCGGCATCCTTTCGTGCAAATGCAAAGAGGGGTGCAGTAGTAAGGCCTGTGGGTGCAAGGAAGCAGGCCTATTTTGCTCCAAGCTCTGCCTTAACTGTGAAGGAACTAATTGCAGCAACATTGATGTGGGCAATGCAGACGACAACCCCGACATTGACGATGACTTGGAGCCTCTGCCATCATCCACTTCTATAGTTCATAACTTAACTTCATTCCCAGGTGACGATGAGGAGGTAGTAGAAGAAAAAGCCCAAGAACCTCCCGAAGATCCTCAGCCGGGCCCTTCCACGCGAAGAGCAAGCGCCTAAGAAAATTATGAAAATTTATTGGTTCTGAAATTTTTGTAAATAATTACTTTTATTTATTTAATTAATAATAACTTTATTCAGCAATAACTTAAACATATAACTTTAATTAATAATAACTTATATTTTATTATATATTTAATTATATTATTAATTTATATATAAATATTATATTATATTAAACATAAATCAGTAAATATACCAAAAACGACAGCCGAAAAATTCTTTTTTTTTTTTACAGAAATGGGAAATTATGTTGAAATTTCAACAAGCTCTAACGGGCTAACGGTACGCCTCAGAAATAAACAGTATGCATGAATTTTGTAGGAAATTTAAAATGGTCTTTCATTTTGTTTGAATGAAATTTCAGTTAAGACGCATAGTTTCCGAGATGTAAGCAAAAAACCGCTGATATCTCAAAACGCACCATTATTCAAGCGATTAAAAATTCAATTTCGATATAAGTACGTGCAATCACCTTTGGTTTAACACTATGTGCAAAAAGAGAAGAGTTTTTCCTGATTATATTAACATAAGAACCAATATTAACTCCAGGGTGAGTAACTACGCTGTCTTTAAATCTAAATTGTTATGGATAAATGCCGAAATTAAAAAACATTATAAACAGCGAGATAATCTAAGTTTACATCTTAAAGTAATTCACTCTGAGTTATCTTTTCGGTTGCATTTCATCGAGTTCTCTTTAGTTCATGAAGAGGCAAATGACAAAGCTGATCAGTTATCACACCAACAACACATAAAACAGAATTCCAAACTAGAGAAATTGTGCCTAAAACAAAACAACAACAATAATATAACCGCTCGAAGAGATCACCCAAGTACGTTTAATTTCAACGAACGAGTGATAAACTGGTCCGAAGTTCAATTCTCTTCCACTGAAACTGATGTTCTGAAGCTTGGTCTTAACTATGCATACATACCAAATACAAAAGTGACGCATCTTGTTAATCTTGCTGTACATACAGATGCTGCCTTACCAGATGCAAATTTAGGATGCAGAGTCGATTGTGCAAAAGTGCTTAAAAAGGAATTAAATGACAACGATAGCACAACACAACAATGTTTTAAATCATTTGATAAGACAATCAGATCATTGAAACTATCTAATACTCTCCCAAACATATTAGATTTTGATCCCAAATATTCTATCAAGAATTCGTTGGAACTTATTAACAAAACCAAAGATTTGGTTCTACCAACTAATGCTTAACTCGTTTCTTTTGATGTAAAAAATCTGTTCCCATCTATACCGACGGAAAAATTGAAATTACTTCTCATTCAACATCTTGAGGAAAAAGTTTTGGACCCTGAAAGATGTAAGCAATATATAGATGTACTATCCGTATGCTTGGATCAAAACTACTTTGAGTTCGACAGCAAGGTATATACACAACTTTCTGGGTTGGCCATGGGATCTTCTTTCTCTCCATTTGCGGCGGAATATTTTATGAATCATTTTGAAAGCGTTCTTTTCACATCAAAAAATCAAATTTTACAAAATATTTTCCTTTGGGTTCGATATGTGGATGATGTATTTTGTATTTGGACAGGAACACAACGCAACCTTGACAAGTGGAATATGGGCCAGGATCTTTAAATTTTTTAGACTTAACGATATCCATATCGGATAATAGATTACAATTTGATATTTTTAGAAAAGGAACTTGTACGGATACAATAATTCCCGCATCCTCAGCCCATCCTTGGAGTACCAAAATGTCTGCGTTCCATTCTATGTTAGATAGACTAATTAGAGTTCCACTTAGCCAGACCAATTTTAAAAAGGAATTTCACACAATAATACAGATTGCAATTGCAAATGGATATAAAAAGAGCACAGTGTATAGTCTATTTAGAAATAAATCTCGGCAAGAAGTGTTGAAGACTATATTTCCAAAAACTGTGGAAAAGGATGACCACGTTTGGCGAAAAATACCCTACTTACCTGGAATATCCGAAAATTTATTAGAACCCCTTTCAACCGCCAAAATAAAACCAGCATTTTTCAACAAACACACCCTCAGAAATTGCCTTTGCAACAACAAAATAGGAAGATCTACGGAACTCTTACAAAAAAGTGGGGTTTACAAAATCAACTGCGAGGGTTGCGATGGCGTATATGTGGGAAAAACTTCAAGAACCTTACAAAAAAGATTCACCGAACATATGAATGCCTCAGCTCACTCAGACCCTTCTTCCGGACTGTCCCAGCATATAAAAGCTACAGGACATTCTTGTTCCCCAGATAATATTCAACTACTCCATTGTCTCCCGTCCGGCCGTGTTCTGGATAAATTCGAAATCTTTGAGATCAACAAACACAAACATCAGAACATCCTTAATTGCCAATGCCAAGTAGACTTAACTAATAAAAGCCCTCTGCTTAATTTTGCTTTTGAAAAATAAAAATTAAAGTCTTTAATGTATTTAATTTCACGACTTGTTTATTTTATGTAATATTTGTAATATTTGTATTTACAGTATAAGAAACTCGAACCTAATTCTCTTGACACACTGTTAAATGAATGTACTTTGCACGCACTATTTTAATTCTATGTATAATTAGTCTCCTGATGATGTCCTAATAAGACGAAACGCGTCGATATACTTAAATTAATTAAAAAAACTGTGATATAAGTGGAAACTAAACAAGTGTTTTATTTAACATAATGCTTTCAACATATATTTTCCACCAAGTGCCAACAAAAAGCTCTATCGAGTTTATAAAAACTGTACATTTTGTTGGATTTCTTCAGATTCGGATTCAGCGATTGAAATAAACATGGAATTCAAAAAAAAATCCATATCTATCTCTATATATCTACATCTCTACATCTACTTTTTGGAAAAGTTTGTGAGTTGCGCTAAAATATACTTTTTTAATAACAATAAATTTGTTTTTGTTTTGAATTCTTTAATTTTGTATTAAAGAAAATATGCATAACAAATGCAAATGAATGAGCGATTCTCACACTTTTGTTTGGTTCACCCTTTCTTGCTGCAGTTCACAGTTGTTCAGATTGGGGGCCCCTGAAACTGTCTGGGCCCATAGGCTGTACCGTTGTTAGGATAGGCGGAAATACGGTCATGGCCAACCTCGGATCATCACGCTATGTAAAAGGTATAGAACTTTAAGTTAGCAACACTATTTTAACTGGGAGCCATTTTGTCAGCTGTCAAATGATTTATTTTTAGTTTGGTTTGGCATTTCAACATAAATAGACTGACGCTTAAACAACGCTTCCAAATTGTGCAAATTTATTTTGAAAATCATGGTTCTGTTCGTAATTTTACGGTCAACATAATCGTCCATCAGAGCAATTAATTTGATTAACTGTGGAACGTTTTCGCACCACGTTTACGCTAAATGATAATACGCATCTACAAAGAGGAAGGCCCGAATCACTCTATCCGCCATAGTGCACAGGAATTGGATATGTGCCCATCCACTTTATGGTAGATTTTGCGGAAAGATTTGGTTTGCGGGCCTTCAAAATCTAACTCGTGCAAGAATTAAAGCCACAGGATCACCTTGGCGTAGATTCAATGAATGGGCCCAAAACAAGATTGCCGTTGATACCAATTTTCTTAAGCGAATTTTGTTTAGCGATGAAGCTCATTTTTGGTTGAATGGATTCGTCAATAAACAAAACTGCCGTTATATCCACAAAAACTGACTGTTTGGTGTGCCTTATGGGTTGGTGGAATAATTAGTCCGTACTTCTCGAAAAACGATGCTGGCCATGATTACTGACTTTTTCGTTCATCAATTGAACAACTACGATGTGCAGGAGCTGTGGTTTCAACAAGACGGCGCAACATGTCACACAGCTCGTGCCACATTTGATTTATTGAAGGAAACGTTTGGTAACCGCATAGTTTCACATTACGGATCCGTGATTTGGCCTCCAAGATCGTGCGATTTAACGCCGCTAAATTTTCTGTGGTGAAGTCGCTAGTCTACGCCGATAAGCCCAAAACGAATGACCACTTGGAGGACAACATTCGCCGCGTTATTGCCGATATGCGGCCATAAATAATGGGAAAAGTCATCGAAAATTAGACCTCCGGATTAGACTACGTCCGAGCCAGTCGTGGCAGTCATATGCCAGAAATTATATTAAATTATAATGCCAGAAAATTATCTTTTGAATAAAGTAAATTTCATGTCAATTTACGAAAATAATTTTTATTTTATTCTATTTCAAAGTTGTATACCTCTAAAAAAAAACACCCTTTATACTAAGACACCATCGTAAGCGGTGTGCTTTCTTACCCCAGGTGTCTTGAGATACCCAGATATCTCTAGCTCTTGACTGTCTTGTACCGTTTTAGATCCACCCTCTATTAAACGCAGAAATTTTCACTACAGTTGATAATTTGCCGCTAAGATTGTCTGCAAAATTACGACAAACATTATGGTCCTTAAGGGAGTAGTTAATAAATGTTGGTCTGCTTCATGAAGCTTCAGATCATAAAGTTATTTCCTCTATCGTTGTTGCGCAATAAAGGGGTCAATTTGGTTCGGAATAATGCATGTTATCGTAGTTTATTAGACATCATTTATTGTTTGCGTCCATCTGATTTCAATCTCTAACCACAGCTGCTATCCAAAAGTACAAAAGAAACCTATCCAAACTACGAAATACAAACTCACATCATCGCCTTGTCAATTAAATAATTATTATGGTAACCTTCTTATAATTTACGACTCTCTTTTCCGAATATCTTCTTTATCTCTGTCAAATGGCCAATAACTTTTTATTAATTTTCCAGTCATATCTCGCACCACACACCAATAAAACTCCCTATTTCCCATGATGATATTTCAGATTTCAGATTTCAGTGAATCGTCCAGAAACAACAAATTACCAAAACAACCTACAATCTAGAGACACACAACATACGTTATAATTAGTCTTGAATATTCAGCCTTTTGCATATAAATTAGAACACTACCATGGTGGCATAGAAAATTTATTCAAATTTAGTCTTTGTGTCTGCCGCAGCAGCCTTTGGAACTCGGCATGAGTGTGGACACCTCTGCATTGTTAAAATGAAAAATATTATTTTGAATAATGCCCAACGATGGCTTCTTATGCCGCCAGATTATTATCTTCGATATTTAGGACCAGAGCTTATCCGGAGATGAAGAATTGTTATTTAATAATTTATGCTGATTTTTTAAAATATTAAATATTTATTTATTTTATTGCAATTTTGGTTTAATGACGACGGGAATTGGTTTAGATATTTGTTAAATATACTGATATATAGCGTGGAAATAATTTCTATGATTTCCCACGGGAATTAACATAATATTTTAGGCTAACCAAAATCAAGGCAAACAAAGTTCAAGAACTCTTATTTTTAGAACCACAAGCTTCTTTTTTAGAAAGTTCATAAATTTCAAAAACAACCGCTCAATCTTGTACTTTTGTTTCTTTTCAGAATGCCTGAGCTAAGAATCGTTTCACTAAACCTAGAAGACCACTATCACAACAACAACGGCAAAAAATTTACTAGGACTCCAAATAGAATAAAAATCCTCCAGAAGAACAACCAACGAGATATAAAGGATCAAGATGATGGTTTTTTAGTACGTGGTTATGAAATAGGTAGCAACAGTTTGAGTGCAACCAATCCAGTTGTTGCTGAAAGTCTATATTCCGATGATGAAGATTTGAAATTTCTACAAAATGGCATACAAATACAGTTGACAGATTGCTGTCAGTGTGTTTGTGATTTATTCAATAATGATTTTCAAATGTCAGATGACGATTTGGATTTGAGTCTTATGAACATAGCAAGTTGTAATTCCTTGAGACCTTTTAGACCGAAGGATGTGGCATCAGCACCAATAAACGACACGCAAGCAAACAATATATTAGATCCTAATATATTGAAAGTGATTCGCGTGACAATGAACACCAAAAAAAGATTATGAATTAAGGATTTAACGAACGTTTCATGGGCTTGAGACGATTTAATATTGTTGTGAAATAATTAAGTATCTTATGATTAAGAACAGAATGCAGATAAATTACGCCAAGGGCGAAATTAGTATTTTTAGTTGATTTTGGTAACTGTGAAATTTAATAAAGATTTTTGTTTTTTATAAAATAAAAATTATTTTTTTTGACACTTTTTTCAGTTGGAGTATGATTTTCATAAATACTCAATTCCGTGAACCGATTATCATGTTTAACTTTTGTATATACACTGCATATAGTACTTTCATGGAGCATCAATTTTTTAGTTCCGAATCAAGTCGCAATGAGGCGCGCTGAAATCCCCAATTGGTGTGGATATAGAATAAAAACAAATAAAAAAAGCGTGTTAAATACTGGTAAAATATTGGGAAATGTTCTCGTCTCCACTATTTAGAGTTAGTTCCGAATCAACCATGAACATGGCCAGACGAAAAATAAATAACAATTTAACTTTCTTAAGGATCAAAAGGAACTGTTTTCTTATTTCCAAAGCAATTCTAAGACATCTTATGGAAACCTATATGGCGTATTGTAGGGAAGATATTTGCTTCTTCTAAAATTTTCTAAAGGAAACAATAACTTTCTACGAAAAGCTTAAATTTATTTATAAAAAAAATTGATTTTCCTTTACTTCCATAAGACTTTTCTCACAAGTTTTATAGAAGCTATAATTTACAAAAGCCTTCACAAACGAAGCGAACAAATCTCAGAAGTAGTCCCACAGTTTCAACCCTTTATTCTATTGAAACGGAAAATTCCGTCCAAATCTTTAACCAAGCGTTAACCTTGGGAAGTAATATGAGTTCTTATAAGGTTACAGAAACTAATACTTCTATAGATTGCATTCCTATAAAAGCTGTATCAAAGCCTAAATCAATTTTTATATCTCGTTTGGTGCCTGACACAACTTCTGATGATATTTTTTCACATTTAGTACTTCGCAAAGCGATACCTGGTAACACTTCTGTTAAGTGTTCTAAAATCAGTAGGCCTAATAGCTTCCTCTCTTCATTTTAACTAATAACAAATCCAACTTACTTTGACTCCATTTGCAAAATTAAGCTTTGGCCCCCACAGAAGGAATTCATTTCAGTTAAGAAACAACGCGACATAACTAAAAAACTCGAAAGGATTACCCTCTTCTAACAAAAAGTAAGAGGGCTTCGTAGTAAAACCGCTGACATTTATTCAAACTCTCAAGCATTTCCACATGACATATTTGTTTTGACAGAAACTTGGTTAAATTCAAGTTTCTTGGACACAGAACTTTTTTCCCCAGAGTTCCTAGTTTATATAGAAAAGATCGTCATAATGGTAATGCAAAAGAACTGGGTGGAGGTGTGTTAATTGCGGTAAAACACACATTTTTTTCTTCGTCAGTCTCTTTCCCGTTTGAACTATCAATAGAATTAGTCTTTGTAAAAATAATTGTAGGGACAAAAACTTTGTATATTTTTAACGTATACATTCCACCAAAGAGTTTATCTTCCGTTTATGGTGAACTTTCCATGGCAATTGATTTTATTATTGATTTATCCTGCTCGGATAGCAATTGATTGGATTCCTTCTGAAGATGAATTATACTTAGAACCTTCATTATCTTCTTCACAAATGGAACTTTATTTTCTTGATAAAATTATTTCCACTGACTTCCAACAAATAAGCTGTATTAAAAACTCTAAAAATCGAACTCTTGATTTAATATTTTTCTCTGACGCTATTAGTACACTCGTTCTAGAATCTAGATCTGGTATCCCTAATATAGATAACTACCATCCACCACTGGACATTTTTCTCGATTTGAGTGATCAAATTTCTGAAAACAGTAACTCTTTTGATTGCTCTTATAGTTTTGACTTTAGAAAAGAGAATTTCCAGGTATTGTCTGAAGATTTAATTAGTTCTGGAATAGATAATGTATTACATTCTTCGAATATTGATGAAGCATAATGACCCTAAGAGATTTTGGAAGCTTGTCAATTTAAAGAAAAAGTCAGATGGCTTTCCGGCTATCTTCGCATATAATTATATTCAGTTGGAAAAAACTGTCGATATTTCTAACGCCTTTGCAGCAAATTTTTGCGATTCTTTTATCAAAAAACCAATTGAAGTTGATGAAATTTTTTTTCACAATCTACATACCTTTTCGCAAACTAGCTGTAACCATATCCCTCTACTGCAGAGTACAGTGCTTGGCCTTCTTTCTTCGTTAAATGATGATTGTTCAGCTGGTCCCGATGGAATTCCCCCAATAGTGTCAAGAAATTGTAAGCATTCTGCAGTTCAGCCCCTCAGGTTTATGTTTGAGCTTTCATTTACTCCTATATTTAAGAATGAGACAAGACTGACATTGCAAGCTATAAGGGCGAAATTGATGCTCCTTATTTATTAGCCTATATTGGGTTAAATTACCGTGGAGGATCTTATCACCTGCGCGGATCGGAACTTCTGCATGTTGACTTTCATAGAACAAACTATGGCATACATGAAGCTTTAAGCCGTATGAGTAGACTTTTTAATCTAAACGCTTCTTCGTTTATGACGAGCCTCTGATTGTAGTAAAAAGCTTGCTCTAAGCTTATTACATCTGAAGTGAAGTGCCCCGTGGCTTAGTGGTTAGTGTGTCGGACTGCTAAGCGAAAGAACCTGGGTTCAAATCCAACTCATAGCCACCTTTTTTCTGGGGTACTGCCTCTTGCGAGGAACTGACAAAACCTCCAAGAGTAAAATTTGTCTCGAAAAAGTGCATCTCATGTAGCCGTTCGGACTCGGCGGTAAACTGTAGATCACTTCCATTCTTGCAGATTAACAACACACACACAGGAATGGAGGGAGAGTATAAGTCACTAGGCCTTGGCTCCTTAAGGAGCTGTCGCGCCAATAAATTTATTTATTTATTTATTTATAGAAAAATAGCTTACTTCTAAATGCTATTGCTTTGGCAGCGGGAGAACAATTTCTTTAAGATTGTTAATTGATCTTAACGAAATTAAGGAACAAAAAAATTAAATATATGCACATAGTCCAAAACGCCCCGTACAGTGGGATATTATTTTATATTGTTGCAAACAAAATTAAATCATTTGAATAAACGTACAAAGTGGCAACACGGAAAGAGAGTATTCTTTCTGAAATTAGTGAACACCTTATATGGGTTATTAGGAAGTTTTCAGACTCAGGCCTATAAGGAGCGATTTATGGGGCTCTTCGTTCTTGGAGTCATAGTAAGGATCTGGTTCTTTAGGTGCCGTCGGGGTAACTTCCCGGCCATGGAAAAAACAACTAGTTGCGAAGCAACCTCAAGCCTCAGATACGGACGGATTCACTGATGACGAACCCTGCAAACGAAATAAGGACAATGAATTTCGGATATGTACGTAAAATGTTAGACCCCTTAACAGACCAAATCCAAGAAATGCGATGGGACGCGCTGGCAAAAGAAGAATGAAAAACTGCGATATTAAAAATGGCAACTGCTATACGCTTATTTGGATGTGCTTTCGTCATTGGAGGTTTTGAGCTACAAATGTGTCAACGAGCGCCTCATGACAATCCGCATCAATGCTTAATTTGCGCATGCCCCCACAGAGGAAAAAGATGATGACACCTAAGAAATGTTTTTGAGCTCTTGGAAAAAACATATGAGGTGTGAAATTAAAATTGTCCTAGGAGACTTTAAGGCCAAGATAGGGAGAGAAGATGGGCGAAATATTGTAATAACTAGTACCAAGTTCGCACACCTCAACATTCACAAAGGAACATGGAGATCCTCTGATCAATAAACTGTTAACCAGATTGGTCAAAGCTACAGAGCTCAAACTGAAACTTGCAAAGACGATCAACGGAACATCGTAGTGGAATCGCAGTCGATGTTGAGAATATGGGAATACCATTTCTGCAGAATACAACGGCGATAACGAAACTAATTTCGTTCGCCTGTGAAAAATGACGATGAAAAAACATGGTGTTCCGTCAAGGTCGGTAAAGTCCTAACCTACATATTTGAAGTCAAAAAATAATTTAGACAAGGCAATGCGCTGTCATGCGACTTTTTCAACATCATACTTGAGAGAATAGTGCAGAACTCTCACGCCAACACCAGAGGCACGATCTTTTAAAAGGCCGTCCAATTCCTCGTATGCGCCGACGATATTGACATAATGGGAAGAACACAGTGAAGAACTGTACCGGTTGTACAGCGATACAGACCTAGCCAAAAGAGTAAAAATTCAACATCTCAGTTGGCTGGTTCATATAGAGCGGATGGACATCAATGCTCCGGCCATGAAAATTTTCGATTCCACCCCAGAAGTAGGAAAAGACCGTGATTCTAGTGGCGCAATCAAGTGGAAGACGACCTTAACCGACTTCACGTGCGAATCTGTGGGCCAGCTAACTAGGGACCGAAATGGCTGGAGAAGCTTGTTGGTTGAGGCCTAGGTCCACCCCGGATCTTAAGAATTCATCTTCGTGGACTTCAGGTTAAACGGCTTTTATTATTTAAGTCAAACCCAATTAAAGAAAATATTTAAATATCTCCCGAACCGTGCATTTTTTTCGGAATTAATTGGCTCATGCAGTACCATAGTGAATCCTGTAACTATTTCATCTACCAAAATTCACGTTATGGAAGCATAATAAACAAAATTCTAGGTACACATCATTTTACATTTAAGCCTCTTCCACAGGAACCGTGCTTTTTCCGTGACCAAAGTGGTCTATTATTCAATCCACCACCTCATCTATCTATATACTTATCAAATTTCATCCAAATCCGTTAAATGGAAGAAACATCCAAGCGTTCATATTTATAATATAATTACGATTCAAATCGATATGCTTAGAAACATAAAAATTATCAAAATAATACTAAAATACTTCTTGCTGCATGGAGCTATAGCTTAAACAAGTAAAGATTTTAGTTGAGCAGTTAGATGAGCTCAAAAATATTGGAGTTAAATTTCATTAAATCCCTTTTATATCAATTAAAAATCACATCAATCACATCTCAAGAATATGACAATGAAATGCTTTGTGGATAATTTGCAAAGGACAAAGGATGCATGTGTGCCGTCCAGGTACTTATTACTGTAGACAGACATACGGAAGAGATTTATGTGTCTCTAATATTGACATCATAATGTAATGTTTGATTGATGTCTTCATTTTTTCAGTATTCATGGATGGATAACTTGGTCTTAAGAAATATATGCATCGCAAATATAAATTAGTAGAAAATCAGGTTCGGAGTTCAGCTCTTTTGTTTGTACTTTAATATATGGTTATTTTTGTTGCATTTGCTTTAAAAAAATAAATTGCACGACTGGATCGCACGTACTTAATCTTATGTGCGGTCGTCACAGCTTGGAATAAAATTTGAAAAATATTAAGGGAACTTCAAAGGTTGTATTCGATTTTTCTGACTTTTGATTGTTTGAAAAAAGTACGTGAGCGGAAAAATTTAAACGCCATTTTATTTCTTTAAAAAAAAATGTAAAAAAGACAGATTTTTTTTTTCAATATCGTTAGAACCGTTTTTAAATAAAACGGTTATTTTTTAACAACTTTTTTTAAAAAATAAAAAAAATAATTCAAAAATACAAACTCAAGCACAAAAATAACTTACATTTAAAAACAAAATTTAAAAAAAAAATTCACTTAACCGTTTTCAAAATATTGATTTTTCAAAAAAAAATTAAAAAAAATTATTAAAAATACAAAAAAAAAGTTTTCGAAAAAAAATTAATGCAAAATTACTCAGTCTTGAATATCAATTTTGATTGTAATCGGATCAGCAGTTCTCGAAAAATTGGAAGAAAAAAAAACCGGTCCTATGGGAGGTACCGTTTTTAGTCCACCGTATTAAATTTTTTGTTCACCAAAATATAATGCAAATCTACTTTAGCACACTGATTTTTTTTATAAAAATTCTTGGAGCCGTTTTCGAGAAAAATAATCTTTTACATAACGGTTATATGACAGGTACCGTTATTTTTTGAGCTAAAAAAAAAATTGAAAAAAATCCTCTGTAGAATGTCAAAATAGCCTTAAGTTCAAAATTTGAAGACGATTGGGGCAACCGTTTAGGCTGCAGTCCAAAATACATCCGAACAGACATACAGACAGACAGACAGACGGACAGAATTTTGCCAGTAACTCAAATATGTTTCTCTATCATCGTAATGTCATGTTTGATTGTTAAATCAAAATTTTTAATCTGCACGAATGCATAACTTGTATTATAGTACCTATAATCGCAAGTAAAAATTAAGATTGCTCGGTCATGTAGAGCAATTGAACATCGAAACTCCAGATCTTCAACGCCATACCCGGGAAAGTCAGCATCCGAGGCAGACCTCATCTCCGACGGAGCAACCAATGTGGAGGGAGACCTCCGACTGCTTGGAGTGAGAAACTGGAGACAATAGGCTAGAGAAACATATTTAACCAGTATCAGGAGCGCCAGGATCGTGCAGAATATGGGAGTTGCAGGTAGGCTGACCAGACGTTCTCTTTAAAAGAGGACAACTTTAGTTTTATAAGGATGAATTTGAATAATTTTCACCAGTGGAGAGTAAACGAAAATAAATTTTGACCAATTTTGTAATTTGAAAACGTTTTACAATAAATAGCAGTACTAGATCGCACGTACTTGCTTATATGTGCAGTCACATCGTCGAATAAAATTTCATTAAATGCACGACTGAGTAGCACGAACTTGTTCTTATGCTAGAGCTAGATAATTGCTAAGTGGCTGCATATATATGTATTTAGGGTTTTCGAATAAGTACTTGATGACTTCGTTGATATGGCCACCGCGGGCACGTTTGCAGCGGTCGATTCTTTGGCCGCTATTTCGCTTTCAATGTTGGCTCTGAACTCATCCGACTCCAACGTCGTTGGCATAAGCCAATAACTTAACGTGGCCACAAAGAAAATAGTCTAGAGGCATTAAGTCGCACGAACGAAGCAGCCAATCGACTGCCCCATTTCTTGAGATAACACGCTCATCAAACTTACTCTTCAATAAATCGATTGTAAGCGTGCTGTGTGGCTTGTGGCACCATCCATCCATTCTGAAACCACAGTCCATATCTTCCAATTCGGGCCAAAAATAATCGGTAATCTTGGCGCGATAACGCTCGCCATTCACAGTTACAACGTGACAATCGTTATTGTCGACCGAAAAATATTGCCTAATAACGCTGCCCGCATGCAAACCGCACCAAACATTTATTTCTTGTGGATAAACTGGTGATTCGTGAGGCAAATATGGATTTTCACCCCGATCAATAACGCAATGCTTATAGACGAACCCATTGAGCCAAAAATGAGCTTCGTCACTGAAGATGATTTAGCGATGAAATTCAACAATTCAATGCTCTTAAGATTGCAGTCACCCACTCTGAATTACGGTAGAAAATTTTTATAATTTTCAGACGTTGTTCGGTCGTGTACTTTACCATGATGAAAATGTTGAGTTTGCTGAATAAATTGACAATGACAGTTTAATGATTAGTGAAAGGGTGCGTTCACAAATTAAATTCATAGTTGTCAAGTCCCTATTGGAAAACCCGATATAAAGTCAAGAAAGTTCACAAAGTTCAAAAAACATTGTTAAAAAAGAGGAGGCAGGTTAGGGATATATGCGTATATCGCAATATACGATTCCCAGGCTTTAACACTTAATAGAAAGAAATTTAATCTGAAAATCTATATATTTATAGCAAGCAATACTATTTTTAGCTTAACATATTTCAACCTTTTAACATATTTCAACCGATTAACCCACAAGACCTTCTGATTTGATATCTTCTTAATTCTATTTGATTCGCATGAATCAGTTTAATTCGAAATAATAAATATTCCTGCATCGATGATCGATCTGACCTTTAATCAAAATAAAAACCATAATTCCCATGCCTAACCTTACCTTTGAAAAATAAAAAAATAAATGTCTTTATATTTTATGAACATGATAAAGGGGCAATTTTTTGTTTTAATAATTAACATAATTTTGTAAAGGTAAATATCTCACAGGACAAGCAGATGTGCTTTAAAAATTCCTATTAAGACCAATAAAAAAATTTTACTTATGCCATAAAATTTAGATCATGTAACTTCATTTACTGGCAAAGAAGCTAAGTAACACCTTTATTATTATCAATCTTCTTCGGATTGAAGGATAAATGGATTAATCATGCAATTCTCTTCATTGCTCATAAGTAAAATATCTGTCTAATCACATTTTCATGTTACGCATCATATTGTCAAAATTTTTTTAACATTTGGAATATAGAGGTACTGATGGGTATTAACCTTTGAATAAATTATTGACACATATAGGATTAAAATGGGGATCTGGAACACGCCTTGAATGTGTTCAGTTAATCAATGACAACAACGACACGGCCCGATACCACAATTTAAATGGCTTTATGGTGAATGGAGATGATGTTTTTGTTTGGTTGCTCTATTGTCTTTGGCCGGTCACAGGGAAGCGTTCATGTGTTAGCAATTTTTTAAATTTTTTTTTTATGCATACATAAAATGTTAAATAGGATTATAATAAGAACCGCACGTCGTCGCGTCAACGGCGGCATAATCAAATAAAAATAACCGAAGACGATTGATTGGTTATTATTTTGATCTCAGTTTTTTTGTATTACTTTTAATGCTTGAGAAATGATATCCGATTATTAGGAAATATTATCAAATCATCAACAGAATATAATTTTTAAAACAATATACATATGTATGTACACAAAATAATAGGTTTTAAGACTTATTCCTCTGTATAGAAATTGTCTTGGCGCTCAGTGGAACGTTTATTTTTCCTGAGAGCGCTGCAGTGGGATTTCGGATTTGTTGTCAAGCTTCTTCTTTTGCGCATTTGACCGTTTATGGTCTGACAATCTCCTCTTATCATATCTGTTCATAACGGGTGATTTTTTAAGAGCTTGAGAACTTTTTTTTTAAAAAAAACGCATAAAATTTGCAAAATCTCATCGGTTCTTTATTTGAAACGTCCATGACATTTATTTTTTGAAGATAATTTCATTTAAATGTTGACCGCGGCTGCGTCTTAGGTGGTCCATTCGGAAAGTCCAATTTTGGGCAACTTTTTCGAGCATTTCGGCCGGAATAGGCCGAAGTTCTTCGGAAATGTTGTCTTCCAAAGCTGGAATAGTTACTGGCTTATTTCTGTAGACTTTAGACTTGACGTAGCCCCACAAAAAATAATCTAAAGGCGTCAAATCGCATGATCTTGGTGGCCAACTTACCGGTCCATTTCTTGAGATGAATTGTTCTCCGAAGTTTTCCCTCAAAATGGCCATAGAATCGCGAGCTGTGTGGCATGTAGCGCCATCTTGTTGAAACCACATGTCAACCAAGTTCAGTTCTTCCATTTTTGGCAACAAAAAGTTTGTTAGCATCGAACGATAGCGATCGCCATTCACCGTAACGTTGCGTCCAACAGCATCTTTGAAAAAATACGGTCCAATGATTCCACCAGCGTACAAACCACACCAAACAGTGCATTTTTCAGGATGCATGGGCAGTTCTTGAACGGCTTCTGGTTGCTCTTCACTCCAAATGCGGCAATTTTGCTTATTTACGTAGCCATTCAACCAGAAATGAGCCTCATCGCTCAACAAAATTTGTCATTTTCGTCAATTTGTCACATTTCGAACCGAACACTGATTTTGGTAATAAAATTCAATGATTTGCAAGCGTTGCTCGTTAGTAAGTCTATTCATGATGAAATGTCAAAGCATACTGAGCATCTTTTTTTTTGACACCATGTCTGAAATCTCGCGTGATCTGTCAAATACTAATGCATGAAAATCCTAACCTCAAAAAAATCACCCGTTATTAAATTAGATTAAGCGACTGATGATCAGACCAAGACATAATCTAAGCCCCAATGTTTCGAATCCACTTTTTGGAACACTTACATGTGTGTTTCTGGTCATTGTCATGCTGGAAAATCCATTCAAATCAGTGTATAATTGTATTATGTTAAACAAGGTGTTGATAAAAAAAAAGAGTTGGTTGTCTGTAAAGTCGGTTTAAGGACGATAATTTTACGTGATAACGTCATAAGAAAACATTGATAGCAGCAACACCAACATACAGCCCGTTAACTCACACCCACAAACCCTCTCGATAAAGTCCACACACACACACACCTCAATATCTACATCTACTTTCTACTTTAACAAGACTCCGCCTATTTTGTATTTCTTTTTCTCTTCTTGTTCTGTTTGAATTTAAGTCGAAATATTTTAGGAATTTTCGCCTGTTTTTTTCATGTTCGCCTGGTGCTTGTGATCGATTTTGGTTTAAAGAACCACAGTATCATCATGAGTCATGTTATTTCATACGTATAGCCTGTCATCGATTTATAAGACGTTATCACGTCAAAATCCTGGTCCATCGTTCCTACAGTTGGGTGATTAAGGCCCCATACCATACGTTTGTTACCAATGCTTAAAAGTTGTTGGAGTGTATTGGCTCTTACTATATATATATTGCCTCGAAACAGTTTCACAAAATTCAACAATCTTATTCTCGAAAGCCCACAATTTATTTTGTCATATTTCAGCGGCCAGTTTACGTGAGCTTTGGCAAACTGTAGAGGTTACAATACATTACGGAATAAAACTTTGAGGTTGTACCAAACCAAAAAATTACCATATCAAAACGAGCTCTCAGAGCAATCGTTAATGCTGCACTGTATAAACGAAACAGCGATTTACACAGAGACTTATGTGTAAAACTGACCAAGAAGAAAAAAAAATTCTTATCAAGCTTAGAACACGTTTACAAGCCCACAAAGCACTTAAGAGAATAACTTTGACGAGGCAAGCATATACATATGTATTATATGTGAAGTTTTTTGCCTTCCGTCACAGAAAAATAAGACTGCATTCTCTTTTCCTTTATAATTAATGAACCCAACCGAAGTATAAACATTTTGCAGGTCAATCCGCTAGACTTTTTTCTTACCTCTCACCCAAATAAATGCACCATTCATGTTTTACAGCCTCTTGTCTAATATAAACCTTATATTATCCTTGCAAATTTTGCATACCAACAAGATCCAGATAAAGACAAACCCCTTCGGAGAACCACTTTGTCGAGAAAGAGAAGATGGACTCAATAACTTTTTCAGTATAGCTGCAACTTGAACCAATTCACTTGTCAATTCTTCTGCGCAGCTCTCTTAAAATTTCTCTGATTATCTCATGAATTTTGAAAGATACCCACAATCACGTTCCAGCGACGGACTTTCTTTACATGAGTTAATGACCATGGCTTATTATCCAGTTTTCAAAAAAACTAGTGCATCTCTGGCATTGTATTCATTTAATCTCTTGAGCACATTTTTATTCTCTTGAATCCTCTCTCTGCGCAACCGACCTTTAGCCAAGTGATTTGTTTGAAGTTACCTTTAATCGGTCACTATGCTATAGTTACGAATTTAATACTCTTTTGTTCGGAATAGGTTAAAAAGTATGGAACCTGAATAATTTGCGGAAAACCTTACGCTGTGAGCTGTGGCAGCATTGTGACTTGAGAGCGCACATTATTTAATGAGACCAACCTAATTTTGCACTCTTTCAGTCGCAAGGGTATTTAAAGCAGGTACGTATACGTACCGAGGGGTCGAGCCGTGGCGGTGCTTTTCATTGGAATGATTGGAATGCCAACTTATTTAAGGAATTTGCCAACTCCAAAAGGGGAACTCTTATATACCAAACCACATTAGAAGGCAAGGTTTTTGATAGTAACAAGTAACATTTACGTACAAAAATTACAGGTTCCGAACCAATAAAAAGTATCAAAACCACAACACATAACGGTTTTTTGAAAAATGAAGTATGCCATCGAACGTTTTAAATAACAAAGAATTTATGAAAAAAAGTATTTTAAAAATTGTAGCATGGATGTTGATAAAATCCTGTTTTTTATTTTCAGTTTTTTTGAAAAATTTTTGTTTTTTAGATTTTTATATTTTTAGAGTTTATTAATATACAACAAATTAAAAAAAAATTCATTATTTTTAAAAATATTGCATTTTTAAACAAAAAATCGAACATTTATTATAAATAGACAAATAAAAATATTCTAAATTTTGGTATGCAAACTTAATTTGGCTACTTTTAATTAATTAATTTGGTTGTCTTTCCAAGACACAGCATTTTATAGAAATCTGATGAGCCGTTACCGATAAAGTCAAAATTAATAAAACCGTTACATGAAAGGTACCGTTAATAGACTTTTCCGGTAAATTTGGTTTTTATAAAAATAAATATGTACCTACAAAAAAAATCTCAAAAAATTCATCAAAATCGTTGCAGCCGTTTTTGATAAAATTAAGCTTTTCCTTTAAGGTTATATGGCAAGTACCGTTATTTTTAGCCTTACGAAAACAGTAATAAAAACAAATATTCCAATTCGCGAAAAATTTCTGGCGAATCGCGAAACATAATAGGGCTCTAAGTTAAATAATTTTTCATTTTAACAGCACCAGTAGAGAATAAGAAATCGCGTAGAATATAATTCTACCAAAATTCAATGCTGCCTTTTGTTAGAGAACTTTGCCACTTTCAATGAGTGGCATCTGCCACCTTCCTCGAGGAAACGGACCAACTCGCAGTTCTAGATATGTGCTTGTGCATTACAAAACAGACCACCATTTGTGCTGGAAACTCCACAGATTCGGCGATATGTTTAGGTTTCCTCCGAAGATGCAAGAAATTTTGCATTCCGCCTGAACTGCTAAGTGTGTATTCGGTCAAAAATATTTTAGGCAGGTGCTCCTTAAGGTTTTTTGGGTAAAATCTAAAAAAAGTGCTGTTTAATTGATTTTTACAGAAGAACTATGAACACATTATTTATATCCCTGGAGCACCGCCGCCGTATTGTAATTGTATTGAATTTTATACATTAATATAAATTAGGGATATTTTGAAAAACAATAGTGAAACAGCCAGTTGAACTCCTCCCCCGAATAGAATTTCACAATAATACTTCCATTGCTAAGGACACATAGGTTTACCCTTGATCACTAGATTGCACAGAATTCTTCTTTAGAATTCTTTTGGTTTTAATAATACACAGGTGGGTCGGTGGGTGTAATCAAGACATTTTTCTTGGCGAAATGTATCAAATTTATTGCAAAAAGTTCTTATTTTTATTGCTCCTGTTGTTGTTTCGTGTTTTGAGAACAATTAACTCTTCAATTCGATGGTGTATGTATGTCCCTCAAAAAGAAAATAATATCATAGTTATAGCCCGTTTTTATCCTGTAACCTGTGACTGTGACCCTCATAAAAAAAGTCAAAGTATTAAATCATAGTCACAGCTCAGACAACCCTAATTACCGTGCACTGTTCGACGTCTAATTCATGTCTACAATCTACCTGTCGCAATTAAAATGAAATATCATGCATCACGGAGAATCAAAGAAATTCCTTTCCAGCGTCGTCGTCGTCCACCTATAATTCCTGGTTATCCATATCCATGCTTCATGCCGACGGCGCCGGCTTAGATGCATAGGTTCCAGCCACAGGTGGGCTAGTTCTAATCAAAATGTAACGGTACAAGGGTATTGTATGTACAGGAAAGTCCTCTTCCAAAAGAATTTAAAAATCCAAAAAAAAGGTATTCCTTTCAATTTGACGCTACGTGTTCTAGTGTATTTAATATTAATTTCACTTCACGTGAGCAACTCGAAGAAGAATAGAAATACATAGATACGAATTCGATTTACCAAAATCCTTACAATTTATTATTACTGCAGTTTTCTACCTGGATTTGGGAATACAAAAAAAAATATAGTAATCCTGGGAGATTTTTATTTAGTGATTTTCTTTTGAAGATAAGGATTCTCACGCAGAGTGAACCTTTCATTGGGATGGTGACAGTAAATAAAGAAAATTATTTAATTGACAGGCATACAAGTTGCGGGTGTATAGCATTTAATATAAATCGAAACCACGGTCCTTGAAAACTCCAGTTTTGTGTTTTGTTTCCTTTTATAGCAGAAAATTGATACTCAGGAGATCTATATGAATTCTATTAATGTTTGTGTAATAAAAATACTTACATACATATAGGAATCGAAAATCGGCGCAACAATTTTAATTGTTCTGTTTTAACAAAAGGATGATCAAATGACTGAAGAAATTGGTTTTTTACAGCTTAACCTGCGAAATTCATCACAGAAATGTAACCCAAATGTTGTCATAAGACACAACTTTTAAGCCTATATTACTCTTACAGTGAATTCACTGAACAGGATGTGACGTCAAAATTACGTCACAACATCGTCAGTAGAGTCATGTCTATTGCGGTAGCCAGTTTTGGGATGCCAGTGAGGGTGTCAGTACACTGACGTGTTCACTGACGAACACAAATGTTTTTGCTTTTTCTTGACAAGAGCGTCAGTGTACTGACCCAGTCCCATCACTGGCAACCCTCGAAATTTCGGGTCGGGCCAGGAAATATATACCCCGTCAGTACACTGGCGTATTTTTTGACATTTTTAATTATCCGTTGCCACGTGCAAGTCATTTCAATTTAAATCAAACTATTTCTGCAAGCAAAGTGATATTCAGGTAAATTATTTTGGTTTTTTGGTTATTCTATTCCATACTATAATCTGATTCTAATATTTATAGATAAAACGGCAAGCTTCAATGGCAAAAACATTTAAGGAAATTTCTAGGTGGTATCGAAGAAAAAAAATACCACTGTCAGGCGAGAGCGATCAACTGGATAAGCTTCATCGCTGACTGTACAAGAAACTGGTCTAGTGGCTTGATTTCGGCTTCATCATAGAGTCGTTTGCTGCTGTAGTGTTTTTGTTGTTGGTGATTTAAGATATCCGATGCACATTCTTAGAATCTTCCTTTCAAATAGTTGGAGTTGGTTCATCGCTGTCTTAGAGAAAGTGAACCACACAGGAAAACTGTAGCTTATAATTGGCCTCAGTAATTGCTTGTATATTAGTAGTTTCACTAACTCCAACCATATCTATTCCTCGGTAATGGGTGTTCACGATGGAACGCATAGTTGCCTTTCTTAAGGACTATCCTGGAGTCTTATTGAAGTTGATCCCAAGGTACTTTGCATTCCTTTTAGCTGCTATTGATGATTCATTCTTTTGAAGCACACTAGTTCAAATTTGGGTGTTTTGATCCCGATTCCCCATTTCCTTTAGTATTCGAAAAGTGGTTTTCGAGTAAGTAAGTCCTCAACGGAGAGTAGGTTTTCGCAATCCGTTTGCATGTGTTGATTGGATGTCAAGTTAAAGAGGAAAGGAACCTTGTGCTTTATGCAACCCCGGCCTTGATGTGTTTGATTGATCACTTACAACTTCCTAGTTGGATAAAGAATTTCCTGGAAAAAAGAAAAGAAATCAACATTTTTATCAAGGATGAAAGTAATCAAAATGACTTAAGCTTATGGATTAGAACTTCAATCCCCACGCTGTCGAATGCTTTTTCCACATCCAGAAAGCAACCAACGGTGGCACGATGACTGTTTAGGGCTGTGCAGACGTCGGACTGGAACTTCAATAATGGATGCAGTGTCGAGTGATTTTCACGAAAGCCAAACTGCATGTCGGGGATGAGGTTGGGATCATTGCTATATTTTCGAAGCCGTCTGAGGATGACTTCTTCCAGAATCTTGCTTATGTTATTTTGGAGGGATACCGGCCTGTAGTTGGAAATTAGTTTTCTGGTGCCTTTTTTATTACTATTCTCTATTTTATCCCTTTATATCTTATTAGGTAATGCAACGATTTTGGCCATTTTCCACTTTTGGGGGAAGTAGCAGTTGTTGATGCAGTTCTTAATGATGACTGCTAGAAGTATGATTACTGTTTGTGAAGTAATATACTTCTTATAAAATAATTGGCTACTCCATCAGGTCCGGCAGATTTCTTTGGCTTGGAATTGATGATAATTTCGGATATCTCCTCCGGATTGCCGTATATACTTAATGATGTCCCTTGGAATACTCGCTGGACAAGAGTCATCAAACTGTACTTCTATGGATGGCTGCAGTCTGCTGAATAGATGCCTGGATTTCATCGAAGAATGCCGGTTCCGTTGATGGGATGGGTGTGAAATTTTGATCGAAATGTTCAGCAAAAGCTTCTACTCTGTCATATGTATGTTGATATCACTTCGATTTCGTCCTTAATCATAACATCGGGTAACGGCTGAGTTTTTCCTACAAGGCGGTTTATTTCATTCAATGCGTCTGGTCCCCTTTGTAAATTAGATGTTATTGTGATGCTGGATTGAATTCTGAAACATGATATTCACACATTGAAGTTCGGTTTTGACGGACTGGTATTCAACGTTCACTTTGTTGTTCAGTTCTCTACGGTGGGTGGATTCTTTGCAGTAGTTTCCTCAGCCTTAGCAGATGAGAATATTAATTCTGCACATAATCCGGGAGAAGCTGATACCTGTCCTTAGAAGTCTTAGATATGTTTTGTACCTCGAGCGCATGGGAAACGGCTGATTCGAGGCAGTCGATTGCGCTATCAATTTCATCATTACGTAGATTTCTGTTAGATGGAGGCAAGGTTAATTTATCTTCAACGTCCCTTTGAAGCTTTTCAATATCCAGTCTTCTGTAATTAATAAAATTCTCTTCTGATGAGAACACCAGAATAGGTTGGTTAAAGTTGATTGGAATTTGAACTGCTTCGTGATCCGTGGTCACTGGGTACAATTAATGTTGTAGATTTGAAAAAAAAATAAACAAAATAAGAAGTTGAAAGAAAGAAATCTAATGCCGAAGGAATTCTGGGAAAAGTTGGTTTTGGTTGTTCTTCACTGTTTAAGTTCATGCAGTCGACTATTGCTTTTCCTTTGTTGCTGATGCAGGTGTCGAGCTATTGAAAATACCTTGCGTTGAAATCGCCGCCTATGAGTCAGTAGGTTGAAAGTTTCAGAATTCTATTTAAGGTATGAAGATCACTGTGTATATTTCCGTGGTTGGATGCTTAAGTATACGCTGACGATTGTTAGTGATTCTCCATTTCCTTAGTTTATATTAATAGCCGTTGCTTCACTAGTAAGAAGTCTAGGAATGACTATTTCAATGGTGCTTGGTAAAATCTTGGCCTTAAAAAAGATGGCTGTTCCTCTTCTGTTATCGGTCTTATCCTGACGGAAGGTCTTAATCCGACAACATCAATTTTATTTTTCCTTGTCACATTAGTTTCGCTGATTAGGGCAATGTACGGGTTGTTTTTCTTCCTGAAGAAGTTAAATGACGTCCTCTTCTCCAGACTGTATAATGAATTCATATTATACTCAATATGCACGGAGCTTCTTCAGAAGCATATTTCGAACAACGGGGCAACGGCTCTGGGAGCGGTTTGTTTAGCTGGAATCTTCGCCTGTTGGGAGCTTAGTGGAGCTGTTTCTGCCTTTGTTTCTTTCTTCATCATTGCTGCAAAGCTAACTTGTGGCTATGTGACTGAACAGGCTAATTTCGCAACGAAAACTCGATGTGCCTTCTTCTAAGCATGCAAGTTGTTCTTTTCGGTTCTTTTGGCTTTCAGTTTAGGGCATCCTTTGAAGCTAGCTGGATGTCCTTCTTTTTGGCAGTTGGCGCACAAGACATCAAGTGCAGTATTTTTTGCTCGCTTACACTGTCCGGGCTCGTGGTTCTTTTTGCATTTGACGCAAACATACTGGCAACCACAGTTGGAGGCCACATGTCCAAAGCGTTGACAATTTCTGCATTTCACGATGTCATTTGACTTTAGTCTTTTCCAATGAACATGATATGAATTTTTGGTATGTTGTATGGACCAGTTCATCATCATCATCAGTTCCTGAAACCCCGTTCGGGGCATAGGGCGCCAAACAAAAGTATCCACTGCATTTCTTGAAAGACTTCTACTATTTGTTGACGATTCATTTATTATTATGGCGTCTTGATTGAAGCTGTTGGATGAAAGATGCCGCACCCCCAAATCCGATGTGCGGTTTCCATTTGTTGTCATAATTCATGTAATAGCATATATCCTTTCACCATGGTGTTTTCCGAGATACGATTAATAACATACATAAGCTCAGATTCGACAGGCACACCCGCCCTTTGTATGGTCGAACACATAAACGATTGAGGCCGCCCACTATGGGAAAACAGACGCCTTTTGTAGCCGCCCAATATGGGTACAGACGCTACATGCTGCTACCGTTGGCCTTCTTTAAAATAGGCTCATCCGCCACCAGACTTCCATGCCGTTGACCGCTAACCTGCAGTTCATCCTCCTTTAGGGAGATTTTCTTCAACCCAAGGACAAGTCCGTGCCCTGACCAGCAAAGCTAGGTTGGCGGCTTATTCCGGCAGCTGCTCGGTCCCCTTGTGCGTTAGAATTACCCCCTCGCAAAAAACTGCAAAATATTGGGACTTTCGTCACTTTTTGCTCTAAAAGCCATAAACTATGCGTTTTTCGACTCGAAAAACTTACGTACTTACATATTTTTTTTAAGTCCATCAAATTTGCAACAATTTAAGCCTAACCACAGCTCTATAAACCCTATACAGACCAAACTATGGCTCTTTCAAAATGTTCAATTTTTACCGGAAATTGACAAGTTTTAGTTTTGATCAAAATATTGGCAAAATCACTGATCCCATAAAAAATGTCATTACGAATAAAGTTATAGCAAATTTAATTTCCTTTTATTTAAGCATAATAAAGTCTGTGAGACAATTAGTTCACTTTCACTCACAATCTCGAAAAAAACAAGCACAAGTTTTTGGAAGTTGCAAGTTTGGATTAACACTACCCTAACTACCAAAAATTTACGATTTTAATGTCGATTTCTATTGGGCTAGATGTATACATCCAATGTGGCTTTTGGGCTAGCGGCTAGGACCCATCTCTGATTAAAAACTCTAGTGCAAGTGTAAAAGGCTATTGAAGCTTTCCTCATTTTCGATTTTGTTGTCCAGTCAACTTTGCGATCTATTCTTAATTCAAGATATTTTACAGTACTAGTTATCAGAAGTTCATTGTGTTTTTTGGCCTAAAATTGTATTGTCGACCAGTGTTTAGTTTAAATTGTTAAAGATGTCCTCATTGGATTTAGTTTCCAATCAACGAAAACTTATAGTTGTATAAAAAAAAAAAAAAAACTCTCACTCATAACTGTGGGTTCCAAACCATATTTCCAAATGGAAATCTATGAATACTTACACATCACACAAAAAGTTCACGGTAATCCATCAAAGTTCCAGAACAGCTAAAAAGCACAAACCGAATCTCGTTCCTGTTTCAATCACACCTAGTTAATTCGCTTGACGTAAACATTATTTTATTCGAACCGAATCAGTAGATACATTTTTCATTCATGCATTTCGAAGTTATTCCAAAATTCAAACAAAGGCTTTGTTTTTGTTCATAATTTTATATTTACGTCACGGAGATAAGCCTTTCCTGAGATATTCACAGATTTCTTATGCATAATTATAGCAGCACTTAATTCCGTGAATTTCTGTGGGTTAAAATCGACGGAACGTGATGTGATGCTATCACAATTGGACATGTAAAGTGACAAAAAGACAACAACAAAATGAAAAAGATACAACAACCGAGATCTTGTAGTGTGCTTTATACCAAGCCTTTTGAGAAGAGTCCAACATAAAAATGTTGACATGTTCATTAGATATGTACATCGTGTAAATTTATTACAATGTTTATCGGTGTTTCTGTTACTAGGTTAGTAATCAAACGAGTTCGTCTAACGTCTAGATACGTTGGAGGGTACAGCGCGTCGGTTTATATTGCTTGGAATCTCCACGCTGTTCTCGGAGTTGTGGAGTATAAGCAGAGAGGTTGAATCTGCACATTAGACCCCCCAGGAAGCTGAAGTGTCTTTGAAATGGAGATTATATATAATTGTTATTAAGTGTTGTGGTCCCACCCGGTTTCTTTTGACATAGTCCTAGAGGTATTGACAATCTTCAAAATACATAGACTAAATTAATTAATGTAAATATGCATATTTTAATATACTTTGGGTTGTAAAAAAATTTTAGATTTAGGTACTAAAATGCAAGTTATGGATTCGTGCAAAAAAAATCTAACAATCAAACATGACATTACGATAATAGAGAAGTTGAAAAAAGTGAGTTCGGAAATTCCGTTCGTCTGTCTGTCTATTCGCGTCTCTACATCCAAAACGGATGGGCCGATTTGCTTCAAACTTGGTATTTAATATTTATTAGGTAATATATCATGGGGTGTTTTTCATTTTTTGCTCTTGGTCGAAAAATAACGGTACCTGCCATACAATTTTTAATAAAAAGTTTGATTTTCTCAAAAACGGCTCTAACGATTTCGATAAAACTTTCAGGGTGCTATTTTTTACAACAATACATATTTCAGTTAGAACGAATTTATTTGAAATTTGTTCTATAACGGTTCCTCTCATATAACCGGTTTTTTCAAATGCGGTTTTATCGTAAACTGGGATAATAGTTTACGATAAAACCGCATTTGATTTCAATAATAATAATAAAATTGCACAAAGGAAGTTATTTATAATTCAATTAATATTGCATTTCAAATTTTTCAAAAACTTTTTTTTTCGATTTTTTTAAATTTTCTAAAAAAAAATTGTTTTCGAAATATTTTGAAAATGGATTGATTGGATTTTTTTAAATAATTTTCCCAGATGAAAACTACAGATTTCCTTATAATTACATACTAGAAAAAAATTTTAAATATTTTTTCGAAAAGTTTTTCAAAAAAAAACGACTTTTTAAAAAAAACTGGTCGAACGATTTTCAATATTTTTGTTTCATCGATAGACATTTAGTTTTCAAATTTTATTGCATACTTAGTTTTTTCAAGAAAACTTTTAAACTAATTAAAAAAATGAAAGAATTTTCGAAAAAAATTATTTCTTTAGTTTTATAGACGTGTGGTTTTCAATCAGGCAATACTTCTTTCGGAGTTGGTCTTTTTGACAGTTGTCACTTGCTTAATGCTCAGTTTGGTTTGCCACTTCATAATGAATAGACTTACTCCCGAACAAGTTTGCAAATTGTACAAATTTATTACCAAAATATTGGTTCGTTTCGGTGGAGCAGAGCATCAAAGAAGACCCGAATGAGTCCATCCGCCATCGCGCGCAACAATTGGAGATTTTCCCATCCACTTTAGGGAAGATTTTGCGGAAGGATCTTGGTTTGCAGGCTTACAAAATCCAGCTCGTGTAAGAATAGAAGCCGAACGACCATCAAGCGCGTCACACGATTGGTGAATGGGCCCAAAACGAGATGGCCAGCGATCCCGATTTGCACAAAATTGAGCCTCGGCTGGAATTTATTCGAGCCCACTTCCCCGAAATCATTTTTAAAACATAATGCAAACCTTTATCTTTATAATAAAGCTACATTCTTGGCCATGAGATTAAACTATATGCGTTTTATTTCTTCTCGAAAAACACATTTACATTGAATATTGAAATACCCCACTTGGGTTTATTGGTCAGCCGTCAGCGGTAAAGAGGAATAATATGTAGCATACCAGAGTATGGACATCCCGTGTAACAAAACCCCTATATATACCGCCGATTTCCAATTTGTTGTATATAAAATGCATAAACTTCTATATGCATGAATTTGAATTTGGGTATTCCAAGTGATGAGAATCGACAAGAACAAAAATTCCTACTTTTTCAATACTAAGAAGAAATTGTTGAGCTAAGTTGTAGTCGGGAGTCGGGTTAAAATGTCAAACAATTAAAATTTACAGAATTTTGGGAAAATTTAGGAAATTCTATTAAAATTGAAATTTCTGGTCGGATAAAAAGTAATTTAGGTATACAACTCCCTGTTTGGGGGATTGAGGATTAAAAGTAGATGTGTTGTTGGGTATATGCCAAAATTCTTTTGAAAATGGAAAATTTTAATTCAAAATTGCTTTTTACGGCCTTTAAGTTCACCAAAAATTGGCGTTTCTTCCAGGTAACTCACTTGGACTCACCAGTTGACAGTGAATACCTTTGTTAAGACGCAGCTTACGAAAAATTTAAATTTTGGATTGCAAATCGAATCACTCCTTCGTGACTCACTCTGGCGTACATTAAGGATGTTACCTTGGTCCATTAGGGTAGGTTAAGTTCGATGGGGTGATGATTCGGCAGCCTCCTTAAATGATGTTGATGAATTTCAGAATATTTGTAAGTGGCATTTTTAAACGTCGCGTCACTTAGTTCGTCGAAGAAGTATTCTTTCTGGTCTGAGCTATGCTGGGGCTCTCACAAATTAAGTGATATAGACACTCTTCTACATCAACGGCTTGACAACCTCTGCACATGCCTGATGTGCTAATGTCCATTCTACTCATGTGGGCGGCTATTGAGTTGTGACCTGTTAGGATGCGAACCAAAAGGGAAAGTCTACCTAGCTTTTGAATGTATTCTGAATTTTTCTTTGAGAGGTTTGGCCAAGGACTTCTTGAGACCCGGTAATTGATTTGTTTCATTGATTTGTCTCAGATTGCTGCGACAGTTGTCAATCAATGTGTTTTTGGCCTTCATTGCCACCTGGGTGTCTATGAAAATATCAATATTTTAATTTTTAAAATTAAATATTAAAAATAAATACATTTATTGGCGTGACAGCTCCTTAAGGCGCGAAGGACTAGTGACTTATTTTCTCAACCATTCCTGTTTGTGTGTTGTGAATCTCTAAGAATGGATCTTTATTGATCTATTTATTGGTGGGTTTAACGAGCAGATATCAGACCCTTCCCCTGCTTCCGTAATTGATCCGGTTTTTCTACCAGCATTCTATTGTAGAAAAGTCTGTTAGTGCCACCGTGTTAAAATGTGCGGTTTGGTTGGGTTTCCATTCCTATGTAATTTTCTACTATTTTAATAATACCTAGCCCTTATTCCAGTTATTGGTATGCACTAATCTTAGAGCACTTTTGGCCTTCAGCTCTTTGTAAACAGGTCTATTGGGCTAGTGAGAAGAATCTTTCATCAGCTGTGGTTGGAGAAGTCCTTAAGGCACTTGTTGTACCAATACCTGCTAGTCTTTAATATTTTGTCATTGATTTGAGATTGATTACCTTGTCAAGGGCAGGCCACCAAACCAGACATGCGTATGTCAGAATTGGCCTAATGAAAGCAGGTTTTTGAACTAGGACCCCATATCTATAACCAAAAATTTTACTGCGAATATAAAAAGCCATGATATTTTCTTTCCAGTCTAGTTTAGGATCCAATACTATCCCAAGATATTTGGTTGTACAAGACATACAGAGTGGTGTCCCCTGTAATGTGGGAGCAATAATATCTGGGACGTTTCATTTTCTTGTAACCAAAACTAGTTCGGTCTTAAGCGGATTTACATCCAGCCCGCAGCTATTGGCCCAATTATTGAGTATATCAAGGGCAGCTTGCAAAATTTCGTACAAGGTGGGAATTAATTTACCTGACGACAATTTCGTAAGCCACTACTTCTAAGACTAAGTTAGACTAAAATCCCGTTGACGACCAGTGACCAAAGCAGGGGAGATAGAACCCCTCCCTGTGGTGTTGCTTTAAAAGTTCAGACAGTAAGTTTCTACTCAATTCTAAATTTACAATTCTTGTTTGGAGGATACAGTCTATCCAATCAGATAAAAGCGGATTAATGTTGACAGAGTCAAGGACTTGCCATAAGGGCTGGGTTGACTTCAAAAAAACTTCGACAGGATATTGACAATACGGTCATTGATTTACTATTGAATTTTGTATCCAAATTGAGGAATGCTTGATTACTAAAAATTATTCCAGAATAAAATAAAATAACGGGAAAACTTGCCTCTGAATCCCTGACTGTAAAATGTTCAGCATAACACTAAAAAAAACCTTTTTTTTTGGCAAAGTTATCCACATTGCAGTATGATTTAACTCTTACTACAAATACAATATCCCACTACCGATAAAAACAGAAGTTAAATCCAAACTTTTATTTTATTTGTCACTAAATTTCTACATATGTACATACCTTGCCGATTTACCGATATTGCTGTTTTTGTTTTAAGATTCGAGTGCTAAATTGTCAGGAGTGTGAACTTTTGTTCCATAAAAATCAAGCTACTGTGGATGTCTTTTTTTTAGGAAACCCCACTGCACTACGGAAAGCTTTCCCAAAAAAACACGGCTAATGATTAAATTTTTAAATACAAGATAATGCCTCTTACATTTATTAAATTATTATGTATGTATTATAAATCAATGTCAAAAATTGTTAATTTACTTTTATATTTTCCTCAAAAAATTCCTTTTTTAAAGAACTATCATCGATAACAATCGCATAATTAGTTTTTTCTTCTTTGTTATCGTAGCAGCCGTTAAAGATACAAGGACATGAAAAGAACTTCACATATTCTTTGTGTCACACCAAGACCGTTATAGGAAATCCAAGACAAATTTATAAGAATTAGAGCAGTGAATGTACAAAACCATGAGTATGGACTACCCCAATTTTGTTCTCCCTAATTTCATTTCTTTGCAGTAAAAAATCTCATACTTGCCGTACAGGAAGTTAAAATTCTCTCATCCTACTTGTTGCCTTGCCAAGGATTAAGGGAAGATGTGTTTGGAGGCGAAACAAAACATCACCATCTTCTCCAGAGATCTTTCTTAAACAGATTGTGGTAGTTATAGAGCAGGAATAGTGAACTTTCAAATGTGGGAAATTTCTTCCCTATCGAACCAGGAAACGTTTACACATGATGCGCACCATGCAATGTGATTGTTCATATATTTATTGTATCAAAGGGGTCCCATGTCTCAAGGAATTCTGTTGAGCGTAGAGAATCCTTGTTATTGCAAACCAAAAAAAAAATATTTTATTCGTGATGGAAACGAACAGAAAAAAAAAATTTAAAACGATTAAATTATGCAAATAAATTTGTTTTGTTGCTACAGGCGGCGTTGAAAAAATCATCTTAATGAATTCCAAGAAGAATACCGCAGCTGCTTTTGGGAAGAGTGATGATGATGCAAATAGGTCTCTTTTATTCGATGTCCAAAATTCCTCTCCTCCTAATCAATTTAATTTAGAGACGGGTTAAGAAATAAGAATACCTATGTTTTCTGAAGTGTTATGATTTCACATTATTTGTTGGATTTGAATTTTACATAATCCTTTAAATTTTTTGTGTGGGCTTATTAATATATATATTATCATAAATTTAGATAGCAAACGGCTATCTACGATTAGAGGCTTATCATTAGTTCAACTGTTAGTTGTCAGTGAAACTAACGCCGGCACGAAGTAGAAGATTTACCAAAAAACTTAAATCCGACTTTAATCAAATAAAATCCATATAAACGAAGCATTAAGGTAAAAAGTCAACTCATACGGTTAAGAACTTTTTGTATGTATATATATATTATAGAACTTTAAATCAAAGTTAATTAAACCTAACACAGGACCTTTTCTTGTCATTCAAGGTTATGTGTGAATTTCTTTTTGTTCTTTTTAGGCCCAATTCATTGTAGAAGATGAACCTGAATGCCTAAATCCTCCGAGGCCGAAGAAGTTATGATTAGTGAGCAACAAGCACTCTCAGCATTAGAGAAACAAAGAACTCCAACTCCTCAAGCACAAACCAAGAAAGCTAAGTTCAAAACTTTTAGTGATTATATTATGCACAGTTAATTTAATTTTCACTATCAACTAACTCATGTACTTACAAAAATAAATTGCACGACTGGATTGCACGTACTTGGTCATATGTGCGGTCACATTGTAGAATAGAATTTAAGAAAATTAAAGTTAACATCAAAGTATTTATTCGATTTTTGTGACTTTTGATTGTTCGAATAAAAATGAAATAATTTAGAAGCCATTTTATTTCTTTAAGAAATGTTAAAAAGTATGATTTTTTTCACGTAGGAACGGTTTTTAAATAAAAGGTTTTATTTTATTTCTTGAAAAAATTTAAAAGAGTATGATTTTTACTTGATCTTTGTTGACTTCTGTACAAAGTGAAAAGTATCAAAATAAAAACGGGAAACAGTCAATATTGTAAGTTAGTCAAAAAATGTTGACTAACTTTATGACTAAATGTTGCCTAGAAGTCAACTAACTTTTAGGGGCAAACACAATCACGCTTTACAATTGATTTTGACAAAAAGAAAAAGTTTGACAATACGAAATGTGTATACATTTAGCCAGTTCACATTTTCTTGAGATTTCGGAGTGCTCAAGAAGTTGTCTCAGTCACTCTTGATGGAGCTGAAAAATGTACATATGTGAACACAATTTCTGAGCAAACCACAAAAAACTTCTTACAGAGTTTTCTTTAATAACAAAAAAAGAGATATCTGAAGGCTTAGAAACGTGAACTGGCTAATTATCACAATGCGGCTTTCTCTATAAACGCTTTGTTTGACGTACGTAAGGATAACGTAACAAAGCGAGTGGTATACAAAAAAGTTTTTCATAGCTTTTTAACATTTGAGTGTTAAATGAGTACCTTTAAATTGAAAAAAAAAAACTAATATTTGTATGTTAAGTACTCAATATTTATACATTGTTGAAGCTTTATATACGTAACGGGACGAATTCGGTTGCAAAGCGTGTATGTGTTTTAGACTTTAACAACAACAGATATTTTTTTTACAAGTTTGACATGTTCCGCGATAATGTCGTTGATATGTGTTTTCTCTTTCACTTTGTTCAATGAAGCAGCGCCGCAGACCAAGCTAAGACCGACGCCATTTTGATTTTTGTTTTGTTTCCAACTCTGTCATTTGTCAAAACACACAAAATATATGAAGTTTGGCCGCGCTCAGCCTTTGACTCCATGTGCTTGGTCATTTTATTTTGAGCATGCTTCGAGCTAGCTCCGATTGAAAAAAGAAACACAGATCTTTTTTTGACAGGCCAGTGCCTTGCTCTAAGCTTAAGAAAGAGTTGGTTGTCTGAAAAGTCGGTTTATGATTGATGACAGCAACAACCCCATACAGCCCCTTAACTCACACCCACAAACCCTCTCATTAAATCCTCACACACACATCCCAATATCTATATTGTGTTTCTTTTTCTCTTCTTGTTCTTTTTGAATTGGAGTGGAATTATTTTGGGAATTTCGTTTGGAGGTTTTTGATTATAGGCAAGTGTAGGATTCGTGAATATAAAAAAATTTGAGATAACAATCAAACATGACATTACGATCATAGAGAAGCCTAAAAAAGTCATTGGCAAAAAATGTCTGTCTGTCTGTCTGTCTGTCTGTCCGGGTGTATATCGACCTGCAGCCTAAACGGGTTAAGCGATTGCCTTCAAATTTGGTATGTGTTTATCTTTCGGTATTCCTCAGAGGGGAAATTGAAATTTTATTTTTAGGGCTAAAAATAACGGTACTTGCCATACGACCATTTAGGAAAAGCTTAATTTTCTCGACAACGGCTCCAAAGATTTTGATGAAATTTTTTGATATTTTTTTTGTTGGTATTGGCTATCATTTGATCAAAACCACATATACGGGAAAAGTCTATTAATGGTACCTTTCATATAACGGTTTTTTTTTAATTTTTGGCTTGCTCGGTAACGGCTCTATGGATATATATCAAATTTTATATTTGAAGAGATCTAGATAGCCAAATTAATTCTGCAATCAAAATTGAGAATACCTTTCTTTCTAATAAAAATTAATTTTTGAAATTTTTTTTTGAAATATCAATATTTTTAAAACTTATTAAAAAAAATTATTTTTAATTTTATATTCACGTGTATATTTAAAAAAAAATTAGTTTTCAAAAGACTAAAAATAAAAAACAGGATTTTATTAAAATCCGTCCTACAATTTTCGAAATACTTTTTTCATAAATTCTTTGTTATTTAACACGTGTGATGGCATACTTCATTTTTACTAAAAACCTTTAAGTATTGTGATTTTGATAGTTTTTATAAGTTCAAACTGTGTAATTTTCAACGTAAATGTTATTTGTTTTTTTTTTCAAAGATCTTGCCGTCCAATGTAATTAGGCACATAAAATCAAGTACGTGCGACCCAGTCGTGCCCATTTTTTTCATAATCGTAGGAACGGTTTCTAAATAAAGTTGTTTTTATTTAACAAATTTTTACAAGAATTGAAAAAAAATAATTAAAGATTGCAAACTTTAGCAAAAAAAATAACCTACATTTAAAAAAAAATTTAAAAAAAATCACACGGTTTTTCAAAATAATTTTTCAAAAAATAAAAAAAAAATATTAAAAATAAAAAAAGGGCTCGAAAATAATCTTATGTTCCAAATTTGAAGACGATTGGCCTAACCGTTCAAGCTGTAGTCCAAAATACATACATACGTACAGACAGACAGATAGACAGACAGAATTTTGCCAGTAACTCAAAAAATTTTCTCTACCATTGTAATGACATTTTTTTAACATCTCAGATTTTTTGATGCAGTAAGTTTAGAGCAAGCTTTTTACTACAATCAGAGGCTCATCATAAGTGCATGTGTTAGTTGCAAAAAATACAAGAATTAAAAAATAAAAGTTAACTACAATAATTTTTACATAATAAAAAACATTTAAAAACATAAAACAATCACGATAGTGTAGCATTGGTTCTAAATAAAGATTTTAATCCCACTTTACTTAAATTAAAATCTATAGACGAAGCATTAATATTAAATAGTCTGCTCTTACGGTTTAGAACTTCATATTTGCCATAGTTTGTTCTATGAAAGTCAACAGGCAGAAGTTCCGATCCACGCAGGTGATAAGTTCCTCCACGGTAATTTAACCCAATACAGGCTAATAAATAAGGAGCATCAATTTCGCCCTTAATAAGTTGATGACAAAATATTAAATCATTATTAACACGACTTTGGTAAAGGGTTTGCATCTGCAGAAGATTGATTCGCTGTTCTTATGGTGGCAGATTAAATGGATCATTCCAAGGTAAACCTTTAAGGGCAAAACGAATGAAATTGTGTTAGATTGCTTCAAAGCAGTTCTTATGAAATACGCAATAAAGAGTCCATACCCGTGAAGCATACTGAAGTTGGGGGCGTACGTAGCAATTGTACAAGGAAAGAGTCACATATGGATCATTAAATTCCTTTGCCCAGCGTTTTATGAATCCTAGCATAGAGCTAGCTTTATTCACAATAAAATTAACGTGTTGAGTAAATTCAAAGTAAAGTGGACACCCAAATCCTTAAAACTACATACGCGATAGAGTTTGTGCTGGGAAATATGATAATCGAATGCATCGTCTGGCATTTTACAGGGTTAAGGGATATACCACTTTTTCTGCACCAAGTAATAAAGCTACCAATATCTGCCTGCAGAAGACTGTGGTCATCGCTAGACTTTATTGTCTTAAATATCTTCATGTCATCAGCGAATATAAGAATGTCACTTAATGGTATGCATGAAGTAACATCATTTATTGCCAAAATGAATAGTAAAGGACTAAGGTGGCTTCCTTGAGGTACACCAGAGTGGGCCACGAAGGGGTCTGAAAGACAATTTCTAAATTTTACTTGGTAGGATCTATTCTCTAGGTATGATTTGATCCAAGCTAAGAAATAAGGAGGAAAACCAAAAGCTTTTAACTTGAACAAGATTATTTTATGACTTAGTTGGTCAAATGCTTTTGAGAAGTCAGTGTAAATACAGTCAACTTCATAACCTTTTTCTAATGTATTTGAACATTTGTAGAAGAATGTTAGAAAATTTGTAACAGTTGATATAGGCAATGTTTGATTGTTATCTCAAAATTTTTAATCTACACTAGTGCATAACATGCATTATAATATCTTTAATCGCAAGTAAAAAATATGCACGACTGGGTCGCATGTACTTGCTCTTATCATGTGTGCTTAATCACATTAGAAGGCTAGATCTTTGAAATAAACAAGTACCATTTATGTAGAAAAACAACACGGTCTGAACTTATAAAAAGTGTCAAAATCACAACAATTAACGTTTTTTTTTAGTAAGAACGAAGTTCGCCATCACACGCCTTATATAATGACAAATTTATGAAAAAAGTATTTCGAAAATTGTAGGACTGATTTTGAAAAAAATCCAGTTTTTAATTTTTTAGCTTTTTTTAAATTACGGTACACAGTTTTTTAGAGTTTATTAATATACATCTGATAATAATATTTATTAATTAATTTTCAAAATATTGAATTAAAAAAAAACAACAAAAACAAAAATTAATAAGAAATAGAAAGTTTTCTTTTTTTCAAATTTTGGGTTTTTAGATCTTCTCAAATATGAAATTATAATAAATAAATATAAAAAGGTACTATTTAATGACTTTTCCCGTAAATTTGGTTTTTACAAAATGATACCCAATACCCACAAAAAAAAATCTCAAAATTTGTTCATCGGAGCCGTTTTCAAAAAAAATAACCTTTTCCTTCACGGTTATATGGCATAAACCGTTGTTGTAAGCCCTTAATATAAAATTTCAATTTCTCTCTAAGGAATGCTAAAAGAATCACACATGCCAAATTTAATCACTTTAGCCGTTTAGGTTGTAGATCGTTAGACATACTACAGGGTGGGCCAAAAGAAGTCATCCATCCGATGTTGTTTGGCTCTCTTTATTTTCCAAATGAAAAATTAATATGTTTATTTGAACCTTTAGAATTGTATTGGTCAAGTCGAGAAAATGTTATCGGCCAAATGGGCGCCTTCACAATTGATTGCCATACGGGCTCGTTTTATGGAATTTTTCATCACTTAAGCCAGAATTTCGGGCGACAGATCCTCGCACTCGTGTCGAATGTTGTCCTTAAGGGCTTCCAGAGTCTCGGGCCTGTTCACGTAAACACGGGACTACAAAAAACCCCACAAAAAGTCTGAAACGGTTAAATCGGGCGGTCGGTTGCGCAGAGAGAGGATTAAGAAAAAAAAAAATGTTGCGCATGAGAAAAAAATGAGAGCAATGCCAGAGATGAAATACTCTTTTTTGAAAAGTTATGATCGTACCTCATGTAAAGAAAGTTCATCGCTGGAACTTTATTGCGGGGATCTTTCAAAACTCATGAGAAAAGCAGAGAAATTTGAAGAGAGCTGCGCAGTAGAATGGCCAAGTGAATTGGTTCAAGCTATAAAACAGAACGAGCCGAGAGAAAAAAAGAGTCACCTAGATCCACCTTGGTTTTGATCCGCAGTATGTAGGTTGTTCGGAGGTTTATACATATGTTGAATAGAAAGGCTCCCACTTTCAGTTTCTATGAATCTCAAGCATTGGTGCTTCGTAGTGTGAAATGTTCTACAATTACATGTTCAAAATAGAATGTTTTTCTTATAAACTTACATTTATGTACGATTCTTACTAAAAGCTATGGCACACCGTCAGCAATCCAAAAGTTACGTTACTGTTCAGTCTATAAATGTAAGTTCCTGGAGACCTATAGGAAATATGGTAACACATTTCTTCAAAGAGCTGTTAGGGTTTGCAGGAAAGAAAAGACTCATGACCTTACTCACGCAACAGAGCATCAAGGAGATAGGTTCGTAGCAGCAATTTATATCTGCGCGATTTGGCTTCAAGGTATCTCATGATAGGAGAAGTTAGAATGTCGTCCAGGTTAGACCGGATTATCATAGCTTAAAGTTGACCTTGGAAATGTGCTATCAGTTTATAGATCCACCATAATACCTGCATCGCATGGAATGCTTCTAAAATTTAAGCACTGGGAGGCTTTGTTATTTACGCCTTTCATCACAAAATATAATCGATTTGTCAAATGTCACTTAAAATCCTAAACCTGCGTTATGCAGATGACATTTTTTCTACTCCTTGCCACAATCTATCAGACACAGGCTTATAGATACGGAATATTTGTGGACTCTAAACCTTTGTGCAACAACTTGACCTGCGAAGGAAATTTGCAACACACAGCCTGTAGAAATGTAAGTTCAGTTTAAAGGGTTTTCATTCAATACTGTTATTTATGTAATTCTCCGCCAGTTCAAGCCCCACGTACGGTGCAAGAATTTTGGAATGCTGGACATGTCACGCAGGGAAATAAACACAATGATTCTAGGACATAATGGGATTCGGAATAAAATAGCAAAAGAATGGGATATTGGCAACATGAACATTTTGGTAGGTTATTCTAGTGCTTCTGAAAACACCGTTGGTGAGCAAATGATTTTTGGCATTTAGCATTGGAGTCGAGAATTGGAGAGGATGTCGAAATACTTCTTGTTAGATTGTCGAGCCAAGCAAGATGTTTGCAATTTTTTAGGTTCGTACGGTATTTTGACTATAAATTTGGATTAAAAAACAGCGTTTTTTTTTCTTTTGCTCAACAGTGTCAAAGGATATAACTATTGGTCAGAATTTTGTTTTCTCAAAAGCTTCTCCGGGTACAAGATGGGTGGGAAGAACAATAAGGCATTGGTATTCAGAATTGGGTTATGATATTAAAAGTTGGGACAAGTTTAGAGAGTCCCAAGAAAGAAACGTCTCTCTTCTTAGGTTCACTCAAATGATATGGCCATCAGTGGAGTTTGTTGGATGTGCAGCAGCAAGGCTAGTATATCGAAATGTTTACTTTAAAGTCTTTGGAATAAAAAGTAAACTTTTATTTCTTCAGAATGTTTGATGGCTATTTAGCCACTTGCTTTTACCACCCTGTGCTAACAAATAATTGGAATGATTTTGCTCAGGGAAAAGCCTGCAGTAAATGCTCATTAGACCGGCATACTTGTTCGCGAGTTTTCACAAATCTTTGTGGACTAGGTAAATATGTTGATAGTTAGGGCGTCTAAAAAATGCTAATTTATCTCGTTTTTTTTTCAAATTTATATCGTTTTTTTGAAATATTGAACTATTTTTCTAGATATACCCTATAACCTTGCGAGACGAAGTGATGAACCAACAATAATTATTTTGTTCGTAGGTGTGGTATTGAAGTTTTCTTAAATATAAGTTTAATTGAAAATGAATCAATAAAAATTATAGGACATTATATTAAAGAAATAAAAAAATTGTTTAAACATTACAAAATTATAAATTATAAAGTAAAAAAAAAATTAACACAACACTGTGAGGTATCCACTTATGTGATTCACATTGATGGACCGCCAGAAACAACGCAGAAGGCCCCAGAACAAAAATGGTAAGTACTCTTCGATGTCTTGTAACAAAGGAGCTCATTGCTGAGATATAAGGAAGTAATCTGGATTCTTAGTGAAAAAACCAAAAAGATTGCTTACGTGCCTGTATAATTTTTATTTGATTTGATGCGAATTTTTAGAGGTTTAGAAATTTGAAATGGAATACAACAAAGATGATTTTTTTTTAAATTAACATGAAAACATTATTCGAAAGATAATCTTCTGCATATAATATTTCTGGCATATAACGGCCACGTCTGGCTCGGACAAAGTCTAACCTGGAGGTCCAATTTTCGTTCGTTTTCCAATATTTGTGGCCGTATATCGGCAATAACGCCGCGAATGTTGTCCTCCAAGTGGTCAATCGTTTTGGGCTTATCGGCGTAGACTAGCGACTTCACATATCCCTACAGAAAATAGTCAAGCGGCTTTAAATCTTGGACGCCGAATCACTGGTCCGTAATGTGAAACTATTCGGTTACCAAACGTTTCTTTCAATAAATCAATTGTGGCACGAGCTGTGTGACATTTTGCGCTGTCTTGTTGAAACCATAGCTCCTGCACATTATAGTTGGTGAACGAAAAAGTCAGTAATCATAGCTCTATAGCGGTCATCATTGACTGTAATGTTCTTGCCAGCATCGTTTTTAAAGAATTACGGACCATTTATTCCACCAACCCATAAGGCACACCAAACAGTCAGTTTTTGTGAATGTAACGGTGTCTCAACATACACTTGAGGATTATCATCACACCAAATACGGCACTTTTGTTTATTGACGTATCCATTCAACCAAAAGTGAGCTCCATCGCTAAACAAAACTCGCCTGTAAAAAAAAGTATTGCCAACTTTAAGTTCTATACCCTCTAAGAAAAACACCCTTTATTTATTACAGGCAGTTTTGTGGGAAATATTAAAGTAATTAACAATACAAAAACATTGTATATACATTCTCTATAGTACTCTCATGGTGGTCATTTTTCGTCTGGCCATCTTCCTGGTTGATTCGGAACTAACTCTAAATAGTGGAAACGAGAACATTTCCCGATATTTTACCAGTATTTCACACGCTTTTTCATTTGTTTTTATTCTATATCCACACCAATTGGCGATTTCAGCGCGCCTCAGAACTAAAAAATGATGTTCCATGATAGTACTATATGCAGTGTATATACAAAGACAAAAACAAGGGAAAGGTACAAAATAATGGAATATAGGCGTGTGAAGGCGTAAGTAAAAAATGTATTTCAGACAGCGAGCCTTAAATCCACTCCTGGAGACGCATTTATTTTTTCGGGAGATTTGTTGAGTATAGATCTGGTATACTCTGTTCAATTTATGTTTTCAGTGCAGGTTTTATAGAAGAGGACACTGGTACCTGCTGGTGTTTGCATCGTACTCAACTTAAGAAATTGCCACTGAAATAAAATAACAGAAGCCCTGAGTTACATTGTTATTGTTTTTGTAATATTTCATAAAGCCACGAAGACCCACCATGAACTGTCTGTTCTGTGGGGACTAAGACTAACTGATCGCCAATTTGCCTCTCCCTAATTGTGAAAAAAAAAAACAAAACAAAAACATCTATTCAGCGAGTTATTATTCGTCCGTTGATTGAAATTATAATACTTTTTTCTTATGTTTTTGCTATGGAGCTTTCAGAATTAAAGCTTTCTAAGAGCTTTTGGGAGCTTATATTTTAAGTTTAAGGAAAAAGTTGTTGTAGCGACAAAATCTTTTTCATTAAACACACAGCACAAATATTTTCACGTTAAAAGAGATAAGTCCTTCTGGAAAACTCTTAAAAAAACGCCCCTTCCATCTTACCTCTTGGTACTGTCGACAAACAAAGATTTAAAATAATTTCCTTTTAGATCTAGTAACGTAATTATAATTAAAACAACATTTGATCCAATTCGGGTACAACGTATAACAAAAGAAATAAGGTACAAATCTTTAGTTTTTGGCATTTTTTAGGGAAATTTGAAAAGTTGCCTTTTTTCAAAGCGCGCGCCGTATCTTGGTAACGAATTGACATACAAACATGTTGGACAATATTGTAGGAAATTTTATGTTCTAAACGCTATTAACGTAGGAAGAAAGCAAAAAAGTAATAAATGAAAAACCAAAGAAAGGTCGTATATATTGCAGTCCTCCACCTCATTTTTTTTTTCAAAGTGTCGACTAAGGTTTCATTAAGTTCCGACTTTTGTCGACCTAAAACTACCTGTTGACTGGACTACTTAATGTACTCAACAATGTTATAACCCTGCCCTATAATTGGTGCACTTTTGGTCATATAAGTACAGTAGCCATATACTTTTTGGTGGAAGTATTCCGAAGTTAATGGAACTTTAATGGGTTGTTTGGGGGTACATAAGGAATACTTATACTCTAGTTTATCGACCTCACAGACCCTTTGTGGTGGGGGTTCAAAAACCCCAAAATTATTTTATATCTTATATCTCTAAGAAAGAATAAGTTCATTTCGTGGAACACATTGCATTACAAAGTTGGAGAGCATAAAATTTCCTACATACTTGAACCTCAATGAAAGTGGATCAGAAAATTTAAAAAAACTAATAAAATAATATTAAGTAGGTATGTACAATTATTTTTTCTGTAATTGATTAAAGGCAGATTGTTTTAGGCTGCAAATATCTAGTAATGCTTGGGGGCTGGCGGACGTTTTTCATCTTCGTCGTCGTCATAGTCGGACATGTCCTCATGCACCACAGGAGAAAAGGGGAGGTCAGTGGGTTCTTTACTCGTCACCAGTGTCAAATTCCTTGATGTCAGGCTGAGTGGAGTTTTCACATGAAGAGCATAAAAGACCAGCCTTTGCATCTGCAGCCTGCAAAACAACCATTTGTGCACGTGCAGCTGACCGTGAACAGCTGCTCTGGGGCAGCGTCTTTTTTTGTGGTGATCGGAACCACACCTGTTAACAAATTAATTAATTAATACACGTGCATTCTAAGTTGTTAATAGCAATAAGACATCATCTGGCAGGGTTTAAGAATGAGAACATAATATTAAAGGGGGATAGAAGTTTGCCAAACTATCCACCTTGTTGGGCAAATTCTATCCCCATGAAGAAGGCAAGCTCTAGTGGGTTCTTTGGCTTCCCATCCGCACCTAAACTTTTAAGTAAGTCCTGAATGAGTGGTACTTGGCGGCATCTATGGTTTTTAGCAGTCTGGCATGTTTACATGTTGCCTTTGGAACGGCTTTGGGAAAAATGCGGAATATCAGGTCTTCAAGATTGTCAATTTCGATGGTCCCTCCATACAATTTGACAAAGAATTTACCTCGGAATCTTTAAAAATCGCCAAATATTGTGTGGTTCGTATATTCCTCCCCTTAAAAGTTACTCCCGTAATACTCGTCTCGCAAGGAATGCTCATCAGTTCACCCTTGAGCCCATTTTCGGATGTACCGTAAGATATAGGGATTCTTATTTTAGCCTAACAACACGAATTGTGAATAGTCCCGGCAAGATTTTCCCTTGCCATTTTGATCTGCAAACATTCAAAACCAATGTTAATCGACACCTCCTCCCTATTTCCCTAATAACCCCGCAGTGTGTTCTACATTAAAAGGGAAACAAATAGTCCCTTGTGCGAGCTGTCAGAAGCACCACAAGATTTATTTAGCGGTTTGGTGCTTTGGCAGGTTATCCCAATAGGATAACCTTCAAAAACCCTAATGGCATTGCTTTCAAAGTACCGTTGGACGCAGTCCCCACGTAGTTTTGGCAGACTTCTTAAAATGTGGCTTCACTAAACTTGGTCCAAACAACTCCTATGAAGCAGGAACCCACCATTAATAACTTTGCATTTTCTGGTTCCAAAGTTTACCTATAAGCGAAAAACTGAAAAAAACTGACCACACGCAACCTAAAATAGCACAGGGTCTTCGAGGTCGATAAATTAGGTTAGTATTCTAATGTATCCTCCCAAACAACCCATTAACTTTGGAATACTTTACAGCTACCATTACTTTTTTCGACATATCAACTGGACTATAATGATGCCTTTTCGTAAGTCTTCTGGCATTTCTTCGTGTTTCTATACGTGTACTATGATTTCATGAATATTGCTTGATGTACTGTTGGCCCTTATGCCCCATATGCTCCCGAACCCATTTTATTCGAGCTGATTAATCGCCTTGGTGGCAGCACCATGAGGTCTTGCTCTAGAAATGATGGAGTCTCCCAATTGTTCCGTAAGCTGACCGTTCAGGATCGGTGATCTGATTTCCCTCTCCGTCCTTACAGAATGTGCAGCGTGCTGTGTATTGCGACTTATTTGACGGATTGGTAGAACTTCCGTGCCTGGAAGTGCGGACCATGCCCTTTATTTCTTTCTATTTCACAGACAACGTTTTTTCTCCCAGGTTTCCTTTTTTTTTTTGTCTGCGAAGTATATATAATACATAAATACATATTTATAGATTAATAACATTATGTTTATCTGAGCTTTCCCTAATTTGAGCCAAGAGTTTAGGGCTATCAAGGGCTCAAAAACTATAGTTTCTTTTTTTTCTTCATACTGATAAAAGTATTTTGTTTGATCTTGGTGATTATCACTCGACTGGGTGATAAAATATATGAATGATATGATAAAATTATGTTTATATTTCATTCGGACCCATCGGCGGCGATTTCAACGCAAGGCATTTTCAATGGCTCGACACCTGCATCAGCAACGAAGGAAAAGCAGTAGTCGACTGAATGAACCTTAACAGTGAAGAACATTCTTTGGTTGTTGTATCGCAACCAAAGCCAACTTTTCCCAGAACTCTTTGACATTAGACTTCTTTCTTTCAACTTCTAATTTTCTTTATTTACTTCCAGAAATTAGCAATTACAAGTGCTCAATTGTACCCAGTGACTCGGACCACGAAGCAGTTCTGTCAATCAACTTAAACCAACCTATACTAGTGAGTGATAACAGAAGACTGGATATTGAAAAGCTTCAACGGGACGTTGAAGATAGCCTTACCTTGCATCCATCTAAGAGAAATCTACGCAATAATAAAAGTGCCATCGACTGCCTCGAATCAGCCGTTTTCCATGCGCTTCAGGTTCAAAAACTACCCAAGACTTCTAAGGATAGATGTCAGCATCACCCGGAGTATGCGCAGAATTTATATTCTCATAGGCAAAGGCTGAGGAAACGACTGCAAAGAATCCACACCGTAGAGAACTGAATTCAGTGAACGTTGAATACGTGTCCGTCAAAACCAAACTGCAAAGTGTGAATATCATGTTTCAATACAGCATCACAATAACATCCAATTTACAAAGAGGTTACAAAACATCAAACCAGAACCAGATGCATTCAAAGAAATAAACCGCCTTGTAGGAAAAATTCAGCCGTTAGCCGATGTTTTGATTAAGGACAACATCGAAGTGATATCCACACATGACAAAGTAAAAGCTTTTGCCGAACATTTTGAACAACATTTCACACCCATCCCATCAACGGAACCGGCATTCTTAGATGAAATCAAGGCATCCATCCAGCAGACTCTGCAGCCATCCATAAAAGGAGTACAGTTTGATGACTCTTTTCCAGCGAGTAATCCAAGGGACATCGTTAAGTACTGCAATCCAGAAGAGATATCCAAAATTATCATCAATTCTAAGCCAAAGAAATCTGCCGGACCTGGTAGAGTCTCCAATTATGTCATAAAAAGGCTTCCACAAGCAGTAATCATACTACTAGCAATCATCATTAACAACTGCATCAACAACTGCTACTTCCCCCAAAAGTGGTAAATTGACAAAATCGTTGCAATACCTAAGAAAGGCTCCAGAAAACTAATTTCCAACTAGAGGCCGGTATCCCTCCTAAATAACATCAGCAAGATTCTGGAAACAGTCACCCTCAAACGGCTTAGAAAATATACATAGCAATGATCTCAACTTCATCCCCGACATGCAGTTTGGCTTTTGTGAAAATCATTCGACACTGCACCCATTAAAGTTTCAATCTGATGTCTGCACAGCCCTTAATAATCATCGTGCCACCGTAGGTTGCTTTCTGGATGTGGAAAAAGCATTTGACAGCTGTGGATTGAAGCCCTAATCCATAATCCATAAGCTTAAGTCATTCATCCTTGACAAATATGTTGTTTTCTTTTCTTTCTTCCAGGAAGCTGTAAGTCATCAATCAAACACATCAAGGCCGGAGTTGCACAAGGTTCAAAACGGGGACCCTTCCTTTTTAACTTCATGACATCCGATCAACCCATGCCAACGGACTGCGAAAACCTACTCTTCGCTGATGACTCACCTACCTACGCCTCTTCAATATCTCCACTCATTGCAGCCCGAAGAGCCGAAGACTACATTACCACAGCCAAATCTGAACTAGTGTGCTTCAGAAGACCTGCCAACCACAGCCGTAACTCTTCTGCAGCAACCTGAAGAAGCGTGTCCTTGAAGCTCCCTGATGGATCACCGATAGCAGCTAAAAGAAATGCCAAGTACCTTGGGATCAACTTCAATGAGCTATTTAAATTCAACCTGCACTCCAGGGTAGTGCTTAAGAAAGCCAACTATTCGTTCCATCGTGTACTGTACATTCATAACTGAGGAAAAAAAATGCCTTGAGGATGTCAACGAAACTACAAATATACAAGCAATTACTGAGGCCAATTATAAGCTACAGTTTTCCTGTGAAAAGACAGCGATGAACCAGCTCCAACCTTTCGAAAGCAAGATTCCAAGGATGTTCACCTGACTTGTTTTCAATCACCAACAACAAAATGTATATATTATTCATGTTCAATAAGAATCTTGAATCTTGAGTTGGAACGCCGAAAAATCTTTATGTTAAAAAAACTCAAAATATTGTTTATCCGCTAGAATTAAGATAAAAATTAATAAATAAACAAAATTTCCTCCAACAACTAAACAAAAAGTATTTCTCTTTTAAACATAAAAACACACGCCGTATATAAATACTAAAGAATGCATTTTTATTACAATTTTCTTAATACTGAAAAATTATTATGTTTGTTCTTGGTGATTCTCATGAAATAGGGCGTCAAAACATGCTTTAAGTAAGATTAGGGAAAAGCGACTGAAGTTGCCTCAATATTTTATCTACACATGTCCCTCATTGTAGCACGATATCAATTCTGTACCCTCGTTTGCATTTAGCGGTGGGGTGGAGGCGGGCATGGGCGGTAATTATTTAGTTGATTGAGGATTGAAGCTATGCTCTTCTATGCTGATGGTATTTATAAAATAACTACGCAGTTTGATTAATGGTTAACTTACTTTTGAGTTTAATTTAAGAATTAAACTATTTTTTCCCATACAGCATCCCGCCCACTTGAATAAAATTTCAAATAACTTTGCATAATATATTATTTATTTGAACGTTGTTTTTTTTCTCTACGACATCTTATTTGAATAGAAGTTCATTTTTATAATATACATTTAATGTTTTCTTGATTTTTTTTGTTTCTTTTTTACTTCTTTAACAATATCATAATATTTTTGTTTTTGTTTTTGTTTTGTACGTGGTGAATCTGTATACATGTTTTGATAAATTTACAAAAATAAAATTTGTCATTTATAAAGTTAAAAAAAAAAATTAAAATTTACTATTTGAGAGAATTAACTATTTTCTTGTTCGTTTCATAAACAAATTATTAAGTACAATCAAACAGAACAGTATATCTGCACAATATTTACTTCGATTTTAATTTACATTTAAATTTGTTTTTATTTCCTGTTATATTATCAGTTTGGTATTTCCTTGTTTAATATATATGTAAATATGTTTCAGGAGTATTAAACACTTAATCAAAATGTTTTAATTTTTTACACATTTGCTTTAAAATATTTATCAATTTTTTTTTTAACATCTAATGATATCAACTTTAGTGTAAAAGAATTGTTTGTTTTTTTTTATAGTTTTACAAATGAATTCACAAAGTTTTATGTATATTTTTTTTGTATTTACTTACTTCAAAGACATTTAAAGTTTTGTTTTAAATATGTATACATACAATTCTAATGTTTGCTTAAAAACTATCAATATATCTTGAGTCGCTGAGGTACACGTGTTCCTTTTTTTACTTTTGTCAATACTATATAATATTTAGTACGATCAGAGTGAAAGTAATGTAAAGATACAAAAATTGTTTTAATATTTGAAAAATTCAAAATAACATTTATTGCTTCAGAATTTATAAATTTATTGAAAATGTCTTTATATGTTATGTGGTTTCTATATATATAGTTTAAGAAAAAAAGAGATCAAAACAAAATGAATTCCCTGAATGTTTTTGAAATGTTCCTTATAGCTGTCTTATATTATAAATACATGAGCACATTTCCACATAACAAACAAAAAACATTTAATAATAAAATTATTCGTATTTTTGTTTTGTTTATTAAAGTATATTAAAGTAACAGTTTCAACTACTTTTTTTTAAATATCGAAGATTCAATAATTGAATTAATTTCCTATCATGTTTAATTTCACAACTTGCCCGGTCTTATGATTTATGATTTTTTTTTTGTTATAAAGTTTTTTTTTGAGCATTAAACTATCTATATATTTTTTATCGTATCGTCTGTTTAATTTTTTGTAATGGGCGCTGTGGTTATTTCTAGCATACTTTTGAAGTATTTTGTTATTAAATTTATGTACATGTACAACCTTTAATTTAAGTTTTATTTTTTTAGATATGTTTAAAGTTGTATATAAAAAATGTTAAAAATTATATAATAAATTGCACGTTTTTGTTTAAGAAAATAGTTGGTTTACTTATCTAGAGTGTATGTTTATTAGTATTGTATCTGTTTTTTTTATGCTTGAGAGGTAGTTTTGTTGACTGATATGAAGTCATTTTAATGATAAACAATTGTTTGTTTAATCCTGAGGTAGATATGTGTTTTTAAATTTGTGTGAGTCCTTTCAGTTGAGATTTATAGAACCGATAATAAATAATTTAAGTTATGCAAAAAAAATTTAAAAAAAATAATCGATGCATAAAATTTTGTATTTTTAACAGAATTTTTTGTTAGTTAAATTATAACTAAAATTTCGTTTCTATTTAAAATAAAAATATAAATCTCAACTTAAACCAATGCATATGATTTTTTTGTTTTACTATTGTTTCAACTTTGTATATGATATTTTCTTGTATACTTAAAAATAATATTATATTTCTATGAAAAATTATTATTGCATTTCAGTTTTTGATCATTTATGTATATTTTTTTATATTATTCAGCCTTGTTTAAACAAGACTAATATTTTATCGACTATATAACAATGATATGATTGTATCAACAGAAAATCTTATAGAAAACAAATTGAATATTTCTAAACAACAAAATTTTGATTTATAACAAAATTAAAAAAATTATTGTTTGTGTATAAACTAAATTAGTGAAAATTAATGGGGAAATTTTTGCAGTTTTTTTGATGAAGGCCTACCGCAGTAATTTTTGTTTGAATTTAAAATTGTTGTTTAATTGAGAAGATTAGCTCCAGATGTACATAGAAGGTTGTGGGTTGAAGCAGCTGGGGTTCATCATTTTACTGAAAGTAATAGAAATAAAATAGTATGTAAGTAATTAAACATTGGCTTTAAATTAAAAGTTGATATATTAATTTTATTGTTTTTTTTTTTTTTTTTGTTAAGCTTTAAAGCAATTTTTTTCCGCAGTGACGTATCCAGACAAAATTTGTTAATTTTGTAACATTTTCAATGATTTTTGTTTACTTTTTTATTTGCTTTTTATTTTATTTTTTTGTGGCCATTACACTTTGACTGCCAAGACATTTTTATATATTGGGTTATACCAGGCCAAAGAATTTTTTTTGTATTTCTGTTTCTTAGCACCTTAAAAGTAGTCCCCAAACAATTCCTATTATATTTTCGTCATAATTGTGAGATTGTAACGGTTTTTGTGTGTCGGACGTTTTTGTGCGACATGAAAATTTTTAGTTGAAGCCACGTCGCGCACAAATGTATTCGTGTTATCTCGTGTGTTTTTAGTTAGTGTAATTTACAGTATTTTCAAGTTATCAAGAATATTTTTTGTGAAAATATAGGTGTCTAAAAAATTCATAAAAAAAAAAACAAAATATGAGTGATAGTGAGATGGAAAGAGCGCCAGAAATTGAAGGAAGTGGAGACGATTTTTCAAGCGATGATTTGGACTTCGACGATAAATGACTTCTAAATGATGACCGTAATTCAGACACAGACTCAGAACCTGATGAGGATTTGAAGCAGTGGATGCAGGTGCACCAGAAAGTGACGAGGAAGAGATAGAAGAAGTTGAGGAAATACCAGCTGCGAATGAGACAAGCAACTTTGTACACTGGACGGAGTTTTCTTCGTGCCAAAAAGAGTTGGTTGTCTGAAAAGTCGGTTAACGGACGATAATTTTACGTGATAAGGTCATAAGAAAACTTTGATGGCAGCAACACCAACCTACACACCCACAAACAATCTCGTTAAATCCACACACAAACCCCACAATATCTACATCTTCTTTCTACTCTTTTTCATATTCGCCTGGTGCTCAGAATACGTTCGCGATCGATTTTGGTTGAAAAAAAAAACTACCTACAAACCCTCTCGTTAAATCCACACACACACACCATTATTACATATACTTTCTATTTTAACAAAACTCCGCCTATTTTGTATTTCTTTTTATCTTGTACTTTTTGAATTTGAGTGGAATTATTTTGAGAATTTGAGCGTGTTTTTTTTTTTTTTTTAAGTGATGATACCTGGATAAAACATGGTGATCGATGAAACAGTTATTCTTTGGAGAGATCGCCTAGTTTTTTTGACAATATTTTCCTAAGAAAGCACATCCTTATGGTGTTAAATTATTCAAGCTTTGCTCTACGGAAGGTTTCACGTGATTTAGCAAAAAGTTACTTCGGGAAAAACTCTATAGGTGTTAGAGAAGTTGGTCTAGTAAACAACGTCGCACTCTTTATGTTGACAATTTTTATACGAGCTATGAACTGGCGCGTTCAATGCTTGACAAACAAACACATGCGGTTGGGACTCTTCGAACCAACAAAAAATATTCCCCAAAAGGAGTGATGGATGCTAAGCTGAAACGAGGAGAAATGATAACCCGTGAAGAAGAGAATGGCATTGTTGTCCTCAAGTGGAAGGGCACTCGAGATGTAAGGATGTTTTTTACGAAACATACTCCTGTTATGGCTGCCGTATCCGCCCAACAGATTCCTGACCCAAACTTACCTTCCACAAGTAGGAGCCGGAGATCAGGGAAATCCTGAAAAGCCTATTGCTATAATATACTACATTAGAGGAAAGCGTTCATAGATATATCTGATATATCTGATCAAGTGGCTTCTAATGCCACGATACTGAGAAGAGGTCTCAAGTTGTATAGAAAATAGAATTTCTATTGGATATGGCGGTTGTAAATGCTTTTCTAGTTTACCAAAAAGCAACAAAAAGTGGAATATAAATACGAAAGTTTAGAGAGGAGGTTGCTAACTCGACTTTATGTTTCCACAAGTTTCTTCCAGGAAGCATAACATTCAAAAACGACTGGATGGATTGGAAAATCCATCACAAGAGCCTGCTTTGTGTGCTATGCACAATCTAAAAAGTCAACCGACAGAAAAACAGCTAGAAGCAACCTAAAACGGACAACATTACTGTCCCTCCAGAGTGCTCCAACAAACCCCAGCTTTGTGTTACTTGCTTCCCAAAATATTCTTATTCCAAAAGGTAATTTCTATCATTTCTTTTGAAACAAATACAATCAAAGTGGTTCCTTTACAAACTATAGATTTGCACTTTCTTCGATTCCTGCTTACTTACTTAAGCGGGGCACCCACAGGCAAGCAAGTTTGATTCCTCGCAGACCCCTCGGGGTCTATCCCCGATCTGTTAAGTGATAAAAAACTTACTCTTATGTGCGGTCAAAGCTTCGAATAAAATTTGAAAAATATTAAAGGAACTTTAAAGTTTTTATTCGATTTTTCTAATTTTTGATTGTTTGAAAAAAGTACGTAAAATAGTTTTTAGCGGAAAAATCATTAATTAAAAAAAATTTTTTTTTGCAATATAATTTAATTTAATTAAATTAAAAAAATTCAAAAGCTAAAAAGCAAATTATTAAATGGAAAATAAATTACAAAAAATAATCAAATCCTGTTTTTTCTGAAGAATTTAATTTATATTAATAAAATTTAATGCATATTTGTTTCCCTGAGATAAGTCATTTTTATTAGAGATGGGAAATCGGAAAGTAACTAATTGGGGAACATTTTAAAGTTGCGGCTTCATTTTTCCTTCACATATTGTTGTTAAAATATTTACCAAGCTTATTGACATACATATAAATGTGTAGATACAACTAGTTGAAACCGTAGACAAAGATTTTTTTAGTCTACTGTCTTTGTATATACACTGCTTAGAGTTAGTTCCGAATCAACCAGGAAGATGGCCAGACGAAAAATGACCACCATGAGAGTACTATAGAAAATGTATATACAATGCTACTGTGTGAAAAAAAAACTACTAGGGACAGCAAAATTAGATCTGGCTATAATTATGTTTGTTATATCAAGCCCATATAAGAGAAGTAAAGCGAAAATCATACTTTTAACAATGTTTGAATTCCTTCTTTGTAAACAAGTTGTTATTTAGGACTTCTTTATTTTTCCTGCTTTTGTACTGAAAGTCAATTGGACTGCCTTCATCACTGACAAAAATTTTGTTTTCTCTTCTTTCTTCCACGAAATTCTTTGTCCAAATAGGAAACTGTAAATCATCAATCAAACACATCAAGGCCGGAGTTGCACAAGGTTCAAAATTGCGAACCTGAACTTTTTAACTTGATGACAACCGATCAACTCATGCTAACGGACTGTGAAAACCTGCTCTTTGCTGATGACTCACTGACCTACGTCTCATCAATATCTCTAATCATTGTAGCCCGAAAAGTGGAAAATCACATTACCACACATTTCGAATAGTAGAGGAAATGGGGAATCCGGGTCAACACAGCAAAATTTGAACTAGTTTGCTTCAGAAGACCTGCCTTCAGCCATAGCGGTATCCGTTTTGCAGCAACCTGTAGAAACCTGACATTGAAGCTCCCTGATGGATCATCAATAGCAACTAAAAGGAATGCCAAGTACCTTGGGATCAACTTCAATGAACTGTTTAAATACAACCCGCACTCCAGGACAGTGCTTAAAAAAGCCAACTATATTCGTTCCATCGTGTACACCCATTACTGAGAAAAATAAATCAATGAAACTACTAATATACAAGCAATTACTGAGGCCAATTATAAGATACAGTTTTCCTGTATGGTTCACCATCTTCAAGACAGCGATGAACAAGCTCCAACTCTTCAAAAGGAAGATTCTAAGAATGTGCATCGGATATCTTAAATCACCAACAACAAAAACACTACAGCAACAAACGACTCTATTATGAAGCTGAAATCAAGCCACTTGACCAGTTTCTTATACAGTTAGCGATGAAGCTTATCTCTAACACCGCCAAACACCCTAACCCACTCATGAGAAGGATAACCACACTGGAACGACATCCCAAACCAGGTATCCTAGAGCCATGGATATCCTAGAAAACGAAGAAGCAGTTTCCTTCTACGCTGACACGGGGTCAGCTTTCCATTGCGGCTAAACGCCAACTCAGCTCCCAACTCAAGAAAACCGCTCACTGGACAACCTGTTCGGAACAACCAAAGTAGATCGAAGTCAACCGACCGATTTATATGTACCTTAGTCAGTAATTAAATATGTATATAATATTTATTATTTTATATAATCAAATCCATCCAAACAAAAAATCATTATAATCAATGTATGTATAGTTATAAGTAAATTTAAGTCAAATTGTATATGTATATTATTCATGTTCAATAAAAAAAAATCTTGAATCTTGAATTGTGAAATCCAACATCGCTTCAATTATTTAATCGATATAAAAGGATATTTTAAATAAAATAATTTTGTGTTGCAATAAATTGGCTAATTTACCTTTTGACTTTGGATGTATCTTACTACAGTAAGTAGAGCGGTAGGTTATGTAGTTACAGGGTGGGCCAAAAGAAGTCATTCATCCGATGTTGTTTGGCTCTTTTATTTTTACTTGCGATTATAGGGACTATGAGGATAACAATCAAACATGACATTGCGATCTAAGAAAGTGATCGAGAAAATATGTCTGTCTGTCTTACGGCTTAAGCGATTATCTTCAAACTTGGTGTGGGTGATTCTTTTGGCATTCCCCAGAGGGGAAATTTAAATTTTATTTTTAGCCCTAAAATTAACGGTACCTGCCATATGACCGATTTTAACGAAATTTTTTCAGAATTTTTTTGTTGGTATTGGCTATTATTTCATTAGAACCACATATACGGGACTTTTTTTCAAATTAAAATAAATTTTTGAATTTTTTTTTTAATTAATATTTTGAAAACTAAAAAAATATTTTTAATTTTATAATCACATGTATTTTAATATATTCTCAAAAACTGCATACCAAAATTTAAAAAATTATTTTTGTTCAAAAAACTAAAATTAAAAAACAGGATTTTATCAAAACCGGTCCTACAATTTTCGAAATACATTTTTCATAAATTCCTTGTTATTAAAGACGTGTGATGGCATACTTCATTTTTAATAAAAACCGTTAAGAATTGTGGGTTTTAATACTTTTTATAAGTTCACACTGTGTTATTTTCAACGCAAATGTTACTTGTTTCTGCCAAAGATCTTGCTTTCCAATGTAATTAGGCACATAAGAGCAAGTATGTGCGATCCAGTCGTGCCCATTTTTCTAAATGAAAAAATTCGATTCTGTGTTTTGATTATGTTTACTTGAACCTTTAGAATTGTATTGCTCAAGTCGAGAAGATGATATCGGCCAAATATGCGCCGTCACAATTGATTGCTATACGGGCTCACTTCAGCCAGAACTTCGGACGACAAATTCTCGCACACGTGTCGAATGTTGTCCTTGAAGGCTTTCAGAGTCTCGGGGTTGTTCACGTAAACACGGGACTTGCAAAAATGAGAGCATCTTCCAGTAGGGTGATATCTTTATGCCTACCTGTTACCTATCTAATGACTGTAGTCTTACAACTCGTGCTATATACATATGTAGCCATCTCGCACCTACTTCTTATCCTATAGTTAGACCAAGCAGGGGGGTTGCAGGGGGCAGCATGTGGGGGGGCATGCTGCCCCCTGCGTACGCCATACTCGATCATATGGCTATTTGACGCTTCTAAAAAGTGTCATAAGACCATATCGCGCGATTTTTATATTGATTATATTAATAATTACAACAATAATCAATTAATTATATTAATAAATAATAATAATATAATAATAATAATAATAATAAAAACAACAACTACTAAGTATTTACGTGTTCTGAATGTGCTACACAAATAATAAATGAACGCCGAAGGTACCATCAATAAAATAGTTCCTGTCAGATTCGGGCAGTAGTTGAATTTCCTCACACATTTTTGTTGCCATGAAAATGGTGTAGCAAAAGTCTGTTTCCAGAACCGTCCCTTTGTAAAATGTTTTATTATTACTGTAACGAGATATTCCATAACGGTGGCGAACATTTTCCATCAAAAATATTTCTTTTACTTCGGCAAAAGTCTTTGGGCATTGTGGTAAAGTACTACTTTTCTATAAAATGTTTACTTTTATTATGGACTTCTGACCCACTTCCCTTTAAATATTATGAACTTGTGGCCCACTTCCTTGTATACTTTTGGCTCACTAGGGTCAAAACTTTGGGTCAAAACTCCATTATGGACTTTTGTCTTCTGGATTTCTGAGACTGCGATGACTTAATCCACGTACTAAAATTTTTCATTAATAAAACCAAAATGTATGACAAATAGTAAAATGACGTTTACCAAAAATCTACTAAATTTAAGAAAATCTACTACAATAAAGCTACGTGTCTGACAATCATGGTCAGATCAGCAAACGTCTGGCAATGTCTGAAAATGAGCTGACAAAGAGCTGAAAATTAAATTTGTGTACACGATTTGCAGAAAATCTGCAAGTGTCCGCACGTCTGTTGCCAAATATTTGGCTGACAATGTTGAGAATCTAGTTTGGCCAAATAGCTGGCAATAGATTTGCAAACATTTGTAGATTTTCTGCCAACATGGTACACAACAAATTGAATTTTGGATCTTCAAATCTGCAAATTTTCAGCTCATTGTCACATAGCAACTGTCAGAAAAGTTTAAAGCTGCATTGAATAAAAGCTGCAAAATAAGATAAATGGACAAAAACGTATCAATTGGAAACTATTTTGCCTGCTTATATATTAGAAAGCAGCGATGATGCAACACCCAAACAGCCCCAAAAAAATTGATGGTCGAATTACGAACAGACGAAGCAGAACTGTATGGTAATTTTTTTTTTTGCGAATGGATTGTAAGCAATTTGATCACCTTTTAGCTTTGGTGACTCCACATATTTAAAAAAAAAATAACAATATACGCACGAGCATTTCTGCAGGTGACCCTACAGCGCGGCGGCGACTGGGTAACTGGCTCAACCACAATGGGTTGAAATGTTTCAGTATTTTCATCTTCAATGTATTCATCCATATCTAAAAATCTGAAAATAAATGTTCACGTATTTACATTTTCTTTAAAATACAAAAAGCACCCTAAAATTTACCTTGGAATCTGCCAAACTTATCTGCCAATAAAATAATTTGCAAATATTCTTTAAACTGCATCTGCAAATTTATTCATTGGCAGACATTTGCAGCAACGTCAGAAAATGAAAAGAAAATTGGTGATCTCCCAATGAATTTTGTGTACACCCAATTGCCACATCTGCAAATTAATTTTTCTTGAAAATAATTGATGAACAAATTTTTCTGCAAATTAATTTGGTGTGTACACGCTGACAACCGTGTATACGATTGCGTGTATACGATTGCCAGATATCTACAAACTAATTAGCACATATTTGTCTACAAATTAGGAGCCAAATAACTTTTCGGCAAATTAATTTGTTGTGTACACAATTGTCAGCCATTCGAGACAAATTTTTCGCTGACATATCCGGCAATATTTGCAGACCTGGCAATCGTGTACACGTAGCTTAAGCAATAAGTTCAGTAACTTGAATTTTTTCCAAGTTTCTCAAACTTTGATTTTTTGGTATGAAAAAACAATAATAAAGCTCACATTATTGAACGCACCTAATAATTCATTTGAGAATAAATTTGATACATGTGGTTCTACCAACTTCGGTGGACTAACTTAGGAAACCTCGATTTATTTATGTTATTAATAACATTTTGCATTTAGTCCACGGAATAAGGCCTAACCTTTCGCTATTCCACTGCGCCTGAAATCTGAAAAAGACATTCCCAAGACAAACGTACCTAAATAGTTAAAAATGCTGAATGTTTAAGAACCGAGAATCCCACCAATGACTGCGTTTTCATAAGAATGCGTATACACTTTCATGATTTGATAAAGGACAAATTGCATTCGTTTGAAAAAAAACCTTGTATGTCAAATTCACGCTTGTGATTTTTTTTTTGTCCAAAGGAGCAGAAGAAGAGGATATGAGGTCGATATGAAAATTTCTTAAGAAATTTTATAGATATCACGATGATATCCGAAAATTTTCTCGGGGAGGTTGCTTACTCTTCGAATGTATTTGAAATGAAGTTTGAGTGTTTCAAGGTAAGCTTTTGGAAGTCCTGTTTCTAAGTTGAGCACGTAATTTGGTAAAGAAAAACATCTTTTAATGAAAAACCTTTGCAATTTTTCATCTTCATCATGTTCAGAATAACCCCAAACTTGGGCACAATAGTTCATTACAGATTTTGAAGCAGCTTCATATCTCTTATACTTGGCTGAGTGCTGTATATTTTTCTTTTTCATAAAGTTCGACCAGGTGGCATTAATTGTGTTTTTAGAAATCCAAGTCCAAGATATATTGTAAGTGGTACTTGTATTTATTGGATATTTTGATTTCATCATTGTTAAAAGTCCATTTATCGTTTGCATAAAGTAAGACTTTTACTGATACATCTTCAACAGTTACTCCACCCGGTAGTTCGGAGTCGACGACATTCAAAAACAGGATAAATTACAGTGTGCTGAGAACATATTTTGAAAATTTCATTAAAATCCGTCAATTAGTTAACGAGAAAGTCTGACTTTAAAAAACCGGTCATATGGGAGGTACCGTTATAAAACTTTTTTTCTGAAAAATCAATTAAAACCAAAAGATATATTTTGCATAGAAAACACCATTCAGAAAGTTTTATCAATATCAAAATAAGTTTTCCATTAAAAGTTATATGGCAGGTACCGTTAGTTTTGGAGTTAAAATGCCAATTCGAAAAACAGTCGGGTAGAGTACTCTAAAAATGCTATATACCAAGTTTGAATCAAATCGGCCCAACCGTTTAGGCTGTAGGAATCGATACGGACAGACAGACAGACAGACGGACAGAATTTTCTGACCCTCTTTTTTCGACTTCCCTAATATTGTAATGTCATATTTGATTCTTAGAATAATTGGGGAGTACGAAAACTTTGGCGCCAAGATTTAATAACGGTTTCTTGTAGAGGGGTTAAATACAAGTATTTTTTACTTTGGGAGGGGTCTATCTCGCCCCGTTTAGGAGGTAGGGGCGATTTCCGAAAAAAATGTCTAATGGAAAAATAAATATTAAAAACCAGCTGCAACACTTTAAAACCATAATTATAACGGTTTTAACAAAAATCTGCTCTTTAATCCTAAATTTAAATGAAATTACTTGCGTCAATTGTTTTCCAAATATTCGCATTCAAACTCGAAATTTTGATAAAAAAAACGTAAAGAAATATCTTTGAACCAATTTTGTTCAAAATTGTGAAATGGAAAATAAAATTTTCTTTCTGTGAAAAATCAAATTTTTTTTTTATTTATCAATCCTTAATAAAAGGCTGTAGTCCTAAATACATCTGACAGACAGAATTTTGCCAGTTATTCAAATACGTTTTTCTATCGTCGTAATGTTGTGTTTGATTGTTAGATCCATAACTTGCCTTATTGTACCAATGTATGTATAATCGTAAGAATGTTGCTAAGTGGTTAGGTTTTCTGTATCGGTGTAAGAAGTATTTTTCCCCTTCTGATCTGGCTACGATTTATAAAGCGTTTATACGCCCTAAAATCGATTATAACTCCCACCTCTAGACAGGTGCTTCGCAAACGTCGCTTTACCGGCTTGATAGAATACAAAATCGGGCGTTAAGATTGATAGAAAATAGAACTGCCGCTGAAACAATTGCCCCTCTCGAACACCGACGCAATGTTTCATGTCTTTCCTTATTTTATCGTTTCTTTTGTAAAAAATGTTCACTCGAAGTAGCCAGCTGCATTTCTCGCCCTTAAAGTTTCTCCCGTAATACTCGTCTCGCAAGGAATGCTCATCAGCTCACCCTTGAGCTCAATTTCGGACGTACCGTAAAATATAGAGATTTTTTTTTAGCCGAACAACACGAATTTGGAATAGTTTACCCGGCGGGACTTACCCCTGCCATATTGATCTGCAAACATTGGAAACCAATGTTAATCGACACCTATCTTCCCCTCCCTATCATCCTAATGCCCTCGCGGTGTTTTCTACATTAAAAGGCAAACAAATAGGTAGTCCCTTGTGCGCGCGTTAATTATAACAAAAAGTAAAAATAACGTCAGTTTAACTAAATTCGAATAGTTTTAAATAATATAGGTATATGAAAGTATTTATCATTTTCAATATTGATCCGAACAAGATGTATGTATGTATATGAGACCACCATTAACATTGCTGTTTTGGTGCAAGGCCCTAGGAGGGCGGCGAAATATTATTAGCCCATATCGGCACTTGAACATAATCCACCTCTGAAGCAGAAGATACACCTAGTTAGTTATCCACATAGCCTAACTAAAAACATTAATTAAATAAACGAGCACTCCAATGGTTGAATGGTTTGGAATATGTTACCCCACGTGTCATATAGATAATTTTGTAAACAAAAATCACCCAAACGCTTTATAAGAACCACTTCATATTTTTCTATTTTTGATTTTATTTTCAAGGGCGTTGTGAACCCTCAGATATGTTTTGATCGTGTTGGCTGCAAATCTTTGAAGCCTAATTTTACTAACAACCTTATACCTACTATGCATAAACAATTATTGCCACCCTAGTATTTATACTTTAAAGGGTGTCATCTATTTATGTAGCAGGGTGGTACCTTCCTATCACCAAACACAAACTCCACTAAGGATAAATATCAAATACCTATTTAACTATATTAAGTTTCAAAAGAATGAACTTAGTTCAACTGCCTGGTTAGATAAAAAACTTTGATTTAACTATTAATTACATGTGTAAGGTAGATAGGTACTGTCTATACCTATTTAAACTTAACATTTACCTACCAACCATCATTATGTAGCTAATTTCAACTCCGCCGACGACGCCACATTATTTAACTCTCCAATAAAATGTGTCTGGTGCGGTCATCAGGTTTTGTTGATAAAATATTACAAAGATACATTCAGATATGCTCAAAACTTAAATAAAAGGACAACTTCAACTTCCTTCGGTGTTCGGTTTTCTAAACTATAAATGTCTGGGTAAATTCCACCTTAATTTTTTTTTTTTTTTTGCTTAATGTCCACCCGTATCTCATCATCCACAAAATATACCTAACCTGTTTTTAATTTTATGTTTTCGATTTTCAAATCTAGTTATTTTTTTTTTCCTTTTTACTCAAAACTGGTTTTATTTAATGATTTCTTTTTTTTCAAAATCATAATGCTAAAACTCCAGAGTCCACACACAAAAAAGACAAAGCAAATCCTAATCTCCAGGAAATACAAGGTACAACCACACTGAAAATCGAGGATCTTTTTTCTCCTCCAACATCATCAATTTCTCAACATGCCATACCAGAAAAAATAAAAACCAAACAAAGCCACACTGAAGAAAAAAAAAGAAATAAAAACGTGCGAAGGCCAACAAAATCTGAAAAAAAAACAAAAGAAATAAGAACTCAAAAGAAATTTTTGGAGAATCTGTGTATTTTTTGTATCTTCGGTTTTTTCTTCTAAAAATAATTTCAAAAATGGCATCTACGTTTAAAAAAAAAATATGATTTTGTACAAAAGAAAAATATTATTTTATTTAATTTTATAAGATTCTTAATTTTAATTACAATAAGAAAATAAAATAAAAAAGGAAGCAACATTCCATATAAAATTCGATATTTTTACGTCTTTTTATGACTTAAATTAACGACATAGTTAAAAAATTTACATTCTATAATATCATTTGTGCGGTTTAAAATAAACAATAAAAATAATAATTAATACATTTATTTACAAAAAGCTATATATATTGTTTTTCTTATTCTAGAGGATAATACAAATAATAATTTCCTTTTTTTCAAGCATTATTACAACCTTCGTTAAGTTTATAGTAAAAGAAAAAAAATTATTGGTGGTGATTGCTGAGATCGTATTTAGTTAAGTTTTTGGAAGATCTATTTTGTTTTGGAGGGATTGGAGTTAAATGGCTATGGAATAACGTAATGGCTAGTTCTGAGTGGTTATCTTATACTAAAAGACTATAATCTAGATATATTCCCTGAGAATTTTTTTTTTGTTGATTTTGGCTTCAAATATATAATTTTTTTTTTGTTTAAATGGCTATCACGAAATATTTAATAAATAATAATAAACTATATAAAGGCAAACTCTTCGCTGGAAAAGGATTCTACTTTTATAATATTCAATTTGGTTTGTGAATTGGAATTATTTGAAGAGGAATCTGTTTGGTTGCCATCGAGACTGGAGGCAGTTTGATTTGATGAATTTGTCTCGATAATTGCTGCAGATGGATTAATAAGTGATTTGGTTGATTGTTTGCGATTGGCCGACGGTATTCGTACTTTTTTGACGGGTTTGGCACGGGTGTGAATGTCAGAGTGTTTGCGCAAGTGATCCTTGCGACAGAAGCTTTTGTTGCACATTTCACAGATGTGCGCTTTGAAGCCAGTATGAATGGCCTCTATATGTCGACGTAAATCGGTCTTGTGATGGAATTGTTTTGGACAAACGTTACATTTGTGTGGCTTGTCTAGGGATTTGTGCCTGTCTAAATGGGATTTATAAATATCTTCGGATTGAAAGCGCTTACCGCATTTTTGGCATCTGTATGGTTGTTCTCCGGAATGAAAGCTCTTGTTGTGCTGGGTTAGATAGCAGATTTTGGTGAATTCTTTGTTACATTCTTCGCATTTGAGGCGGCCAGTTGGTAAAGTGGTGGAGGTAGCCTTAGTGGTGGTTTCACGTTTGCGTTTGACGGCGGTTTTTTGGTTAACTTGTAACAACTTGTCGGTGTTAGATAGTTGATTCGTTGTCGAAGAGGATATTGTTGGTGAATATGGATTTGTTTGATCATTATGTTGTGGTCCTGAAGCGGTTGTGTGCATCGGAGGTATGTCAGCTTCTTGTGGGGAGCTTTGTGAACCGAATGGTGACATCTGATTGTAATATGATTCTGGGACGGAGGGTGAGGGAGCTTGCATTAGATTCTCCTTGAACGATGGTATTCCGCCAGAGAATCGCTGTGTTTCGAGTGGCGTTGGATGTACTAATTGGATAACGTGGCCATTGGTATCTAATGCAACCAATTGGTGGTGCAAGCTTTGTGGTGAATTCGATTGAAATGCTGTTGAACCTGTTAGAGTTGCGATGTCGACGTAAGAGCTAAGCTGAATAAGGTCCTGGCCGTCATTACCAATAATAGTGGGATAGTTCTGTTGGTGCTCCGCCACCTGTTGTTGCAGATGTTGGTATGATGGGATGGTGGTGGTGGTGTTGTTGTGTGTGATGGGGGTGGTGGTGTTGATAGCCAAAGGGCTGATGATGTATTGCTGCTGCTGCTGCTGCTGCTGCTGCGGCTGCTGCTGTTGATCCATTATATTGTGGATAGTGGTGTCCGTGTTGAAAATGGTGGTGGGGTCCTCCTGGTGGTGGTGGATGGGGTGGAGCTCCCGGTATTGGTGGGTTAAAATATGGGGAGATTGAAGCGACGGCAGCAGCTGCTGCTGAGGCTGATGCAGGCTGATGGTTGACTGATAATCCTCCAGGTTGCTGCTGTTGTTGCTGTTGGGGCTGTGATTGGGACTGGACCCCTGTAATTCCTGCTGATGATATTGATCCTCCTGCAGGTGGAGGTTGTTGCTGTTGTTGTGAAGTTGTTCCTCCTCCCGATCCATGATGGATACTTCTGTGCTCGAAATGGTCAGCAGGCCCCTCGGTTGGGAGGCTTGGACGGAGGGACCTGCTAGCCCGTTTGGGTGACCGTTCACGGAAGTTGAGTTTAAATTGCTTTGAGGGTGGTATTGTTGGAATGTTTGCGATTGCTGTTGTGTCTGTGATGAAAAACCATTTGGAGATTGTGTTGTATACTGCGAAGAGAAATCTGGGCTTCTGGGCGGCTCTGGCGGTATAGGTGGTGGTTGCCTGGCCTGACTATTGCGATGGTGTTTTGAATTTGGATCACGGGCCGGATGGTGGTGGGCACTTATAGGCATTGTTGCCGGATCTGGTTGCCCCGAGGATTTGACAGCATTCTTGTGAAGAGTTGTGTTGTAATGGCGCTTGAGATGACCAGAACTGGTAAACCATTTATTGCATGCAGTACAGTTGTAGGTTTTTGGACGACGAGCCTCATTTGATTTCCAAGTAGCACTCTTTGCAGAACCGCCGCTGCTAGGCAGCGACGATGATGATGGCTCAAAGTTTCTATATTGAGTTATATTATCCTGTGGTGTTGTAGTTGATGGAAACTCAGATGGACTCGATGAAACTGGGTTATTCCCTGTGGTCAAATCTGTGCTGCCAAATGGCTTTTCATCTGACCGAGTTTGTGGAGCAATTGTTTGGCCATACTCAACACTGCTAATTGATGGCTTCAATGATGTATTTCCGAAGCTTGTTGGCGAAACATATTCCGACTTAATGGGATGAAAATCACCCTTTATTGTGGCGAATTCCTGTTTGGAGTAGTAAGCTGCATGCTTGTTATCCGCAAGATGTGGTGGTCCAGGCAAGTAAGCCGGATGCAATTCCTGTTGCCATGCCATCGGACGTTGTTGCAACGGATGAAGGCCCGAATTTACTGGAGCCGCATTTTCATCTTCTGGCTGAGGTGGATAGACCATTTTCTGCGAATCTAAGTCCAAAATGTCTGAGCTGGGTGGTTCTTCTTTAATGTACGGCGTAAATGGGTGATATTGTCCACGTTCCGAAGCTGATGATGCTGAACGTTCTGCAGAGTTTATACAATCTTCACCAGACGTAGCACCATGAATGGTTGAGTAGTGTTCGTTGAGTTCGGCTTCAGTGGCACACATTAAACCACATTTATTGCATTGTTTCGAGGACGATGGCGTCGGTGTTCGAATGGCCATACTTTTCATATCTCCCAAACTGTGATTTGCCGAAGAATTATTTTGTGATGGACTAGACGAGCTAACGACTCTTGGACTTAGCGAACTGTTCGAAACCGAACTGCTTGTGTTGGTGGTCGTTGCACCTCCATTGGCACTTACAGATGATGCAATAGAATGAGAATTCTGACCAGGGATGCTGGCTGTTGATAAATGTTGTAAGCCGCCATTATTCAAATACGGATGAAAACGCTGCGATGAAGCCATAACTTTATAATCATTGTGCCCACCGCCAGATCCAGCAAGTGATTGATTTTGCATTTGATAAGACAAAGCATGATTCTGTTGCAATTGCTGCATGGCGCTGCCGTAATCCACACCGGCTGGTGGAGCATGATAGAACTGTTCATATCCACTTAAATAAGCTGTTCCCGGAGGATGATAGCTATGCATATCTTGATACATTTGATTTGAGTTGACTATGCTTCCACTACTGCCAGTTCCATAGAGAGGATGATGGTGATGGTGTTGAGATTGTGATTGCTGCTGTTGTTGTTGGTGATGATGTTGTTGCTGTTGTTGATGATGATGTGATGCTGACGATGGTGGCAATGGTTGATGTTCTGGAGTTGGTGTTGGTGGTTGATTGTCGCTTGAATCGGCCGCCGCACTCACCGTACTATTAGACACCGTATGCAACGGCTGCATTTCGGTTTTAATTCCAGCCATTGTTGATGATTCCTCAACATTTGTTGGCGGTCCTGGCGATAGCAATTCCCTTATAGTAAATACACTTGAATCTGTTTGTACTACTATAGGTGCCGCAGCACATAAAACGTTGTCTGCTCCTCCTCCACCACTTAATACTTCTCCTGTGTTTCGATCACTTTCACCGGTATCTTCTGTCGATGAACTAAAATTCTCTTCTGGCGCAGTGACACCTTCCAATGATGATGATGAATTTTCTACTGGCTTCTCCAAAGATTTAATGGCGTTTGTTGTACTCCAATTTAGGCTCATTTCATTTTAATTCTTTTTAAACACACATATGTATGAGTAATTATTTTTAATTTTTTTTTGTATCAAAAAGTTATATCGGAAAGATAATTTGGCATACAAAAACAAAAAGCGAACCACTTTGCCTCTCAATAGCTACGACGTTCGCGTTTTATGAAGCCCAGCACATTACTAACAAAAATAAGCACACCGAACGCCAAACACGACCAAAAAAAAGTAATCACTTTCTAAATCTTTGTGCTGCTTCTCGTTTGTTTTCTCTTTGCCGCGTTCAAAACAAAAATCTCTCAAAAAAAACCGAACCAACAATGAAAACACTTGTAGCTATTCGGGCTAGCTTCTTCGTTACTGTACAGTGCTGGCCACTTGCATGTATTTTTATCTTTTAGATTTTGTTTAAACAGAAACACACATTTCACTTTTGAGTTTTGTTAATTTATTTATTAAGTCACGTCCCGAATTATTTATTTTATTCGTTAATATTCAAATTCAAAATTTCAACTGTCCAAATATCGATTGCACGTCGTTACTTTATAGGTATTCGTTGTTTTATATTTGCTGTTTGGGTATTTCGATTTTAAATAAAAATTTTACAAACAAAGGGTAATTAAATAAAAAGTAATTAACTAATCGTTAATGATTATAGAATTTTGCATGAATTTTGAGAATAAAAGATTTAATTTAATTGTATTTTTTTTTTTGTTGAAGAAAATAATAAAAATTAATCAATTTTTTTAATATGCCAACGAGCCGAAATGGTATTAAGAAATATAAAAATTTCCAAAAAACTAAAAAAGCGTTTGTCCTGGTCGACGTTGCAAATACAAATGACGATGGGCTTCGGTTTTTGGATTCCGTCCTCATTTTCTACATAACAAAACAAAACAACAAAACAAAGTGGAGGGGGTAGTAAAATCTATTTATCTCCTCATACACATACACAATTTAAAATTTCTCCGGGACTCATACACACACTGGTAGTAGGTTGATTGGAGAAGAAAGAAAGAAGAAGAAGATGCTAATGGAGTGTGTTGGTGTGTGCGTGTTGTATAATTTGCTACCACACATACAGTTGTAAACGGATGTTCTACCTGCTTACCACAAACACATCTCTACAGCCATATGAACGGACGGCAATGAAGAACGGACATTCTTTCGGAAATATTCATCACAATTTCTTGGATATTTTTTGATGATAATGCACGTGTGGGTTAGTATAGGTGTTTCGTGAGTAAAAATTCCGTTTCACACTCTATTCTTACAACGGTCATTGTTATGTGGAGAAATGGACAACAAAAAGTAAATGTCTGCCAAGAATTAACTTTGAACGTTGGTCGTTTGATGTGTAGAGTTTGTATATGCAATGTTGTTTTAGAGCTGAAAAAATAGCATGTGTGTAGGATTAGCATATTATTATGATGTGGAGATTCGTGTGGTTGCCAAAATGCAATGTTGGAGTGTGGGGTAAAGGATTAATGGAAATATTTAATATTTTAATTTAAAACATTGTCCACGAATTAAGTTTTCTATCAAAAATTAAATAAACACCAACACCTAAACTACTGCCGTAATTTTTAAAGTTAGTTTAGTTGCAGGGTGGCCAACTGCTTTGATTGTTTCAGAAAGGCAAATGTTAAAAACACGAGTACAAATTTAAATTTGTAGTTATTTCACCTACAATAGCATAAACCACGACCATACTATTGACTCGCTGTTTAAAGTTAGTTTTTATCTTTTTTTTTCATTTTAAATGTTTGTAGATAGATAGTGATAGCAAATAGCCCAAATGTTTTGACTGCTTCAGAGGAAAAAATTATTTCTGAAATACACAAAGAATACAAATCTACCTAAATTTGCATTCACTACGCCCAATTTCTTCAAAAAGTTTCTCATTATTCATTGGCGTTGAATGAATGAATGTACCTTATTTAGCTTTCAAATAAACCATTTAGTTAACATTTTGTTAACTACACCTATAGATATTTGCTTAATTCATCATATGACCTACCCATGCATCCACCAGAACTTGCTAATATAGCTAAATAGAATTTCCAGTGCGAAGCTTAGTGGATTCAGTACGGGGTGGGGATATTTACGAAAATCTAGTTTCCTTTGTATACAATTTCTATTAAATCTGAGTTGATTGGATCTATTAAAACGATAAAGTTAATGTATTTCAGTAACAGTTGAGTCAACATATAATTTAGCTAAACCCAACCAAAGCCGGTTGCATCAGCTAGTATGAATTGGCAGGAGTAAATCTCATTGTCTTTCACTTAAAATAAATGTAACCGTTGCTTCAGTGGTATTTGCAAATGTTTAGCAATGTGAAAGACGTCAATTGTCTCAAATATATTGACAATGGAGAAAATTCTGTCAAAGTGATAGAAAAAAACGTACATACAAATGTGAAAATAAATAATGATTCTGGTGAAATTACAAACTTTCCCTTTTATTCGATTTAAAAAATTACATAAGGTATAGTAAGTGCATAAATATTTACAAACTACTATAAATGTACATGATAATTATAGTGTCTGGCAATAATAACGTACAATTTGCCTAACCAAATGTATACATAAACAAAATCAATACGCTACCTGCAGAGATTTCTTTAAAATTGATTAAGTTCTTAATCCGCAAACATAAAAAAATAGTCCCAAGAGAATAAATTGTTTTAGAACCTTCACAAGTGTAATGATATGGTAATTAACTAATACAGTATTCTTGAAAACTAATTATAAAATATAAATAATTATTTATTGCCATTATTAAATATAGGTATGAGTTTTGAGAACAGCTAAGAGCTGACTTGCAATAAAGTTTAAAACCTTAATTTTTATTTTATAGGATAAATTCTTGAGAACTCATTATAAAATATAAATATGTAACTATTTATTGTCATTATTAAATATATGTATGTATGTGTTTTGAGAACAGCTAAGAGCTGACTTGCAATAAAGTTTAAAACCTTAATTTTTATTTTATAGGATAAATTCGTACATATGTATTCCTAACTCCGAACAGCGTTCGTACGCCATGTTCATGGTTTGGAATCTATTTGCAAAGGATTTAGATCTACTTCTCTTTACATATACTTTCAAATCTACTCCAACAGTTTAACTGATGGGCATTGCTTACAATCTTTTTTGTGTTTTGAATTTTGATTGAATAGTATCGATTGACCTATACTGATATGCTGCCTTAGCATGTTTTTTTGTATTAAATGCGTCAAAACTGTCAATTGTACTCCAAACGCCTCTCTAGACATGTTTGAATGAAGATTTATGGCTTTCCATGGCATACAAGTATTATGCATCTGTTTATTTCACAAATTTCAAAGTAAAATTGACATTTGCTTCCATTTGCAACAGTTATATCACCTTTTGTAATTATTTCCAATAAAATTATTGCAGCATTTGTGTAATCAAAATTCTATTGCGAACATTTTTTTTATATTACGATTTTTTTTCTGATTTACTGCGAAACGCAATTCTTTATGTCCCAACAGTCCCAACCGTGACTGCGACCTGTTGAATAATGGTTGTGCCCATCCGAACTCTAGTATCTTTTGGATTTATTGAATCAATGTTAAATTTATATGCTTTGAAAAACATAGTTTTTAACAATTCCACAAATATGTCCCAAAGAAGAAGCTATATGAAGACACCAAACTGATCCCAATAAAACAGTTCATGACACAGCTCTCCAAAAAAAATGTTTTGAGGATCTTGGAGGACCACCTCAACTTGGAAATCCAGGAGCTACTTCAACAACAACTAGAGCCCAACCATCGCTACCTCAACATTCGAGCCATCACAGATGACCGATTCAAGGATTTAATGAACAATGACGGAGCCCCGTTCTACGAGAGAACCAGCCCCAATTTTTAAAACCAAACCAGACAGTAATAATAAATAAGAATCTCAATTAAAAGATTATGCAAACAAAAAATATGATATATGTAAGTAAAAATATAGCATTGTATGGAGTCATCTGAAGTACGTCGGACCGGCCCGTGTTGTTGAGCTGACATGATATATTTTAGTTATAAGTTAATTTAAAGCAATTGTACATAAACTTTAACGAATGCAAAAAAAAAATAATCTAATCTAATCTAGTTTTCACCTTTTTCTTTTAATAGGTATAAGGTTTATTATAATTTTATTAAAATTGTAAACTAATTTAAACTTTTTTTTAATTTTTTTTGGCGAATATGTAATAACTCGCGAAAACATTGCAAAGCTTCTTTGATGCATCTCATGATTGCTAATATTTATCTTCTCCTTATTCTGTACAGAAAGGGGGTCAAATATTCCTCAAGAGCTTCCCGGTTTGTTGTAAAAAGTTGATGAGAAATCTTATCTAGAGAATGAATATCAAGGTTGTTATATTCGTGCTCATCATCGAAACTAAGTTTAATTTTTTTTATTATGTAGGTACCTACCTACCTATCTATATTTTTAAAATCACATTCAGTTTCAATTGGTTAACTTAAGCTAATAGAAAACATCAGATTTTTACGCTTCTTTTTACGCTGTTCTCACTTGCTCTAAACCAAAATGAAGTACGTACAGAACATTACATTACATTACATTACATTTACATTACATATTGATCTGCTCGGTAGATAAATCTACGAAGCAGAGACACTTATGAGCACTGGCTGCTGAGGCCATCGGCTCAGACAATTACAAAGACAACACACAAGACGACATTGATACAGGACAGAACAGAAGATAGAGAGAGGACGGGAAAACAGAAAACACATAACACATGTCTACAGCACGCAGTTGGTTTCGAGACGGTCCCCTATCTTTCCACTAACCACGCGCAACGATGCTTGATTTCGCTTCGCTGATCTCACGGGAAGCGATGCTTTTACTTGTATGAGATTTTTATTTTAACTTTTTCTTATATCTACTTAAATGCTAGACCAAAATCTTAGAACTAGCTAAAAATATCATCTTAAGTAACTTATTGGCCCTATGCGGGCGCTCTAAATTAATCTCTAACTTAATTTTAATTGCCTTTCGGCCTAAAAATAACTTAAATTTATCTTATCTATATCGGGTTTTATTTTTTCCCAGAAAATTAAAAAAAACTGGTTAATCTTTATCTACTTAACGGGAAGCGATGCTTTATCGGAGCCAAGGCCGTTGACAGTACGTACAGAAAATCCTGCATTGAGGTGCTTTGTCTTCTTCTAAAAAAGCTCACTGGACAGCAAAGCCGAAAAATTGAAAGGCAGTAGCAGAACATTCTTCATTGAACAACAAAATCTTCCTGTTTTCTGGTTTAAGAATAGTTAAAAGCAAACTCATTGTGCAAAACAGACGTTAAATTCCTTTGCATAGGTATCGCTGTTTGGCTTAAGATTCTTTTTTTAAACTAAACCTAAACGAATTATTCTCATTCACTTAATCAATTTTATTCTAATAATACAGCGGCAACCCTAGTCACCAAGAAAATAGAAGACAGCAATACAAAAAAAACTTAAACAAGAACGGGAGCCGCTAGCCACAGCAGAAACAAGCACATGGTCCCGCGTCTTTTAATTTTTTTCTTACAAACACAAAAAAAAGAGAAAAGTTAAAGATGACAGCAAAAGACAATCATCTATTCTACTTCGGCCTTCTACGAGACGATGGCAGTACAGTGTCGTATGTATATAAACTTCAAATATATGTATCATATCCATATGGATGTGTGTGAAGAGAGAATGCTGGCAATGCAGAAGAAAACAATGAAAGGTTTTTTTTTGTTGCTGAAAGATAAACAAACGAAAATCGTTTTGAAAAGCAAAATTCGGATAAAGATAAAGGCAAAGCAAAGGCATCCGTGACCGTACGGTTCTTTTACCCCATAAACAGTCTATCTAGTGAAGGAAAAAGAAAGTTATTAGTTTTTTTTTCTTTTTTTTTCGGAATGTGGATATGGATGGGTCCATCAATGGAAAAGGGTGGGAAAACTGACCCACTGAGAAGGGGGTTCTCGTTCTCGGAGTTGGATTTGTCGGAGTGCTAGTGCTGCTTTGCTGAAGCTGAATCCTCAATGCACACTCGATGAATGAAAATGAAAGAGTGTCTCCGCCGCCTTCTTTGGCACGCATTCGACTTGACCTTGGAATGCATTCACTTATGGGTTTGTGTGTGAAGAAGATATAACTAGGTACACTGGGAATGGAAGTCAGACAAAACTGCATGTGAATCGAATTTTGGATTATGTTTTGGTCTTGGGTCTTGGGACATGGTTGATGGGAATGGGAGGTTGGAGTTGGTGGGATATATGGATGAAGCTTAACCCGAAGACTCTGCATTGTGTGTTGTGTGAAGACAGTTAAGGCATTTGAGCAGATTTGATTGGAGCACCCATCATAACCGAAAGGTTTGTTTCCATGTCCACTTAGAAAGCTGGAAGGAAAAGAAGGACCTGCTGGTTGGGTGTTTGGTGCAAAATCACGATGGCATTTGTGGTAATTTCTATTTATGAGTAATCTAATTAATTTACTTTGATGCTTGATTTGGAGGTTGTTTTATTGAGATTATTTATTTATGAGATACTTTCCTAATAAGGCTTTTCTTAGGTAAATCGGTAGGCAAAACCAGGAAACAAGAGTGCTTGTTCCGACCTACGATGTTTGAGATTGGTTCCTATAAAAACTTACCTGCCTTTCTTCATCGTTGACCTACCTATGGCATAAAGGATTTCTGGAGTGAAAAAAATAATAGCTATAAATGTGGTTAGGTACCTATACCCACATATCGGCAAATGGGTCATCATAAGTCAATGACTTCTTGATCCATTTATATTTTACCCATTTGATTTTATAGGATACAAAACGTGTAGGTATCTTACTTTTACCTGTACATAATGCTCCGAAATGTCTGGATTACAGGATGCAATGTCTAATTGGAGTTCGAACTTGTTATGGAAATCATTCATAGGTGGTGGGTTTTTGATTAGAGATAGTTGTATTATAAGCTATTACTCTTTTAAAAGTAGGTTCCATTAGGTATCACAATGATCTACCGAAGTCATTTCATCGAACTCTATCAGAAAATTATTCTTCAGTGGGAGCCCCAGTTAGAACATTGACGTAAATTAAACATAAAAACGACGGACGTTTGTCTGTAAGACGTATACTGAAAAGCTAAATGTCCGGCTAATATCCGACAATATATGTATATATACGTGAACGCAGAATATGTATGCATATATTATACCGGAAGGTACTAGCCAAACACTTAGCTCTTCGTTATACGTACTAAATACAGTATTAACGTATATTTGACATACAGTGCGCTCGGGATAACGTCAACTAATTAAAACCGCGAGTGTTGACATTTATCAAATTGTTGACGTTTTTGAATGTGCAAATTTAAAGCCAAAATTTTATTGATACTGTAGATTAAAGCGTTTTTATTGCTCATAAAATAAAATTAGACATAAAGCAAATCCAGAGAAAAACAAAAGAAAGGTTTTCAACCTAAATACATAAAACCAGCAAAAAATATTTAACATGAGATCATGGCAACATATACGTACATACATATGTATCTATTCTTAAAAGAAATCTGTTATTTTGTTCTGCTGTTTTTTCCGCTCCAATAATTGAAATACAGCCTTCTCCCTTAGACGTCTTAACACATTTAGATCACCTTGCGAAATATTCTCGCATCCGGCCCAATCCAAAGCCCGGTTACAAATTTCTATGGTTTCGCTTGGCTTTACCGTTTGCAGATTTTCATGCACATCGTAAGCGTCATCATCGGACACTTCTAACTCCTCATTTGGTCCCGACCCAGTAACGTCATCCAACAAAATATCTTGATTCCACTCCTCAATGGATGGCACTGTATAGTCAACCTATACAAAATATTAAAGCCATGTCTGGTAGTGTCCCTAAAATGGCTTAAAAAAACGACAAACCTGAGGATTTAATTCATTAAGCATATGAACTGCGCGCGTCATTAGTAGTTTAAGCTCCGAATCCATATTTGCTTTCAGAATGCTCAATGGAACATTTTCCTCTGGATCTTCCTCGGATTCCGTGTAACTCAAAAGATTTTTTCAGCATTTAGCCATATTGTCTGTACTGACTTTATTCCATGCGATCTCTAGAAACGTAACAACATCCTTTAATGTTACTGTTTTCATTAAACTGACTAAATCTGAATTTCTTGCCGCCATCATGGCTAAAAGACTTGTTCTATAGTACAGCTTCTTTATCTCAATTGCGTTTTGGTCCATTGGCTGGATTAGTGGGGTCACATTTGGCGGAAAAAATATTGCAATTATGTTTCCATCCTCTGTTTTAAGCTCCAATTCACTTGGATGAGATGGAGCATTATCTATTAGAAGAAGTGCTTTAACTGGCAGATTCTTTTTGGAAAGAAACTCTGTTACCTAAAAATAGGGAATTGTAATTGTTAAAAATTATGTCTATTCTGCCACATAAGAAAAAATTTAGCCTGCGACACAAATGATTTATGAAACCAATCGCGAAAAATAGTTGATGTCATCCATGAGGACTTGAAACTTGTTTACTCAGTAGGGCAGTTTCCGTCTTCATTCCCGGAGCATTCTTTTCGGCACTTGATACATAAGATTTGTCTGGCAAAATTTTCCAGAACAAGCCAGATTCATCAGCATTGTACAATTGATCGTGACTTAGACCCATTCCTTCAATTTTTGCTTTTAGAATTTCTTTAAATGGATCAACAAACTGAGGCTGTGAAGAAAGCTTTTCTCCAGATATATTAAGAAGTCGAATGCCAAATGTTTTCTTAAATCCTTGCAACCACCCATAACTTGCGTCCTTCAGCGCTAAGGCATTTATAGGATAATTCCTTTCCCGCCTCTTAATAAACCAACGGTACAAACATTTCTCCATTTTTTGCAGCTTTGATGCTTTAAATGTCTTCCTTTTTCCCGGTCCAGAAAATGTGTTATTAACACATTCCAAAATTGGCTTTTTTTGTTTTTATCTTACTAATCGTTGATTTTGTTACACCATATTGTTTCGCTAAAGCCGTTGCACTTGTACCTTTTTGTAACAATTCCAAAATATTTGCTTTTTCTTGCAATTGCAGAACTTTTGTTTTTTTTTGAGCACAACTCTAACGAGATCAAGAAAGCAACTGAACAGAAAACGACAATAACTACCCAACAATAGAAACAAGGGGAATCCCCAAAAATAGGAACTAATTACACACGGTTGTATGAAAGTATTTTAACCGTTACTAAAGATAAAACTTTGAATTATTTGATTTGACGTTTTTAAGCTTTGAGGTTTGGTTGACGTTTTAGAGTAGACAATATAATAAAAAAGGGTTGACGTTTTGGGATCTTGACGTAATGGGGGGTTGACGTTATGCCGAGTGCATTGTATTATAGATAGAACATAGACGTATATTAAACATAAAATCGACGTCACCATATACGTCTGTAAGACGTAAATACATGGTGACGTCTGTAAAAATCCCGTCAAAATCGATCCATAAATAAGAATTTTCAAAAAAAAAACGACAACAGAGCCACCTAGTGAGTAATTAACATAGCCTTAGTTACTTCTTAAGACATCAGCTATCTGCCAGTGAAAGTCCCGTCAAAATCGGTGCAGCCGTTCCCGAGAATACCCGGAACAAACAGACAGAAAGACAGACAGACAAACAAATTTAAATGGTGTTTTTGTTTTAAGTACTGTATATTCTTTTGTATACATCAAGTAAAAAGCTGTTATTTTGATATCGGTATGACTTTCATCTAATACATGGAATCTTTGATGTTTAACATACGTTTATTATGCGTTCATTGAATAACTTCCGATATGGGAATCGAAATCGTAAGATAATTAACAAATATCAGTAAAAAAATGTCAGCATCACCTTAAATTTTAAATTAATGGTCGGCTTAACAGTAAGTAAAGTTAGGGCAAGGCCGCTCCTTGGATTTAAGGAATTAGAATTGAAATTTCTTATTTTTATATTATATTAAATTGCTCTTGGTATGAAATTATAATTTTATATTATTTTGGTATATTAAATCATGAGAAATAACAAGATTCTACAGAAAGCTCTATCTGGCCAATATATTGCTCTTGGTATGAAATTATAATTTTATATTATTTTGGTATATTAAATCATGAGAAATAACAAGATTCTACAGAAAGCTCTATCTGGCCAATATTTTCATTACTAATAACCCACAGCAGGACTATCGAGTAATTCTAACACTTGCAAGTTTTTACTGCAGTTTGAGAACATAATTACCATTCGCGATTCGATGATGACTCTGTAAGATAAGCCTTTTCAATATCGCTTAACAAAGATTTTAACGTCACCCGCTCTTTCTTAGCTATTTAACTGCTATAAGACTTTTTTTGAAAGGTGTTATAGCAGTGAAAATAGCTTTTCATGAAATGTTATTACCTTATCTGAGCAAGCCATTCGATGACAGATAAATGCTTATAACTTGCTTTGGATGTTATAAAAAGGCCTTACCCAAGCCTTTCAATGACAGCTATTGCTAATATTTAAGTTTATTTAGAGGCTTTTTAATACGGTCACAAACAAAAAGTAGGTACTTGCTAGAGCCTACAATATTTTATTTTTAAAGGAAAAACGTAAGGGTGATTTAGAATTACTTCAAAAACAAAAGTTGCATTATTTTTGTTTTGTTTTATAGGTATTGTTGAATTTTATTGCGCTATTATATTTTTTAGCTATATTTCTCCTCAATCAATTCCCGAAACCTTTTCTACTAACCATTGAGATTGTAGTTATTTTTATTACAAAAGTAAACAGTTTTTATTTACATGGAGTTTTCAGCTCGAGTTCTTTTCGTTTCACTTCAATACTATACAGATTGAGAAAATTAACAATCGTATACAAACAATCTTTAACAAACTTATACAAGCTAAATTGTAAGTTGAGAAGCAAAATTACAGTGTATATGGGATGACACCAACACCAACCAACACGAGGTTCACTAGGTGACAATGCATCCTCAAAAAGTTAACTTTTTGAGTAGATTTTGGACCGTCACTGCGTCACTGGTTTGTACTGTACCTACTTTTTCAAAAACGACTTTGGTAAGGTCACCTTTAATGTCGATGTCAAGCGCTTCAAAACGATAACAACGATTTTTGCATTATCTAAATTGAAGCTTTTTTTTTTTTTTTTTTTTTTTTATATAATTAACGCGCGCACAAGGGATTATGTGTTTCCCTTTTAATGTAGAACACTCTGCGCGGGCATTACGAAGATAGGGAGGGGAGAGATAGGAGGTAAACTATTCCAAATTCGTGTTGTTCGGCTAAAAAACGAATCCCTATATTTCACGGCACGTCTGAAATTGGGCTCCAGGGTGAACTGATGAGCATTCCTTGCGAGACGAGTATTACGGGAGAAACTTTTAAGGGGAGGAGTGCAACTGGCTACTTCGAGTGAACATTTTTTGTAAAAGAAACGATAAAATAAGGAAAGACATGAAACATTGCGTCGGTGTTCGAGAGGGGCAATTGTTTCAGCGGCAGTTCTATTTCCTATCAATCTTAACGCTCGATTTTGTATTCTATCAAGCAGGAGAAGCGATGTTTGCGAAGCACCTGCCCAGAGGTGGGAGTTATACTCGAGTTTTGGGCGTATAAACGCTTTATAAATTGTAGCCAGATCAGATGGGGAAAAATACTTCTTACACCGATACAGAAAACCTAAGCACTTTGCAGCATTCTTAGCGATCTCAAATATATGGTCATTCCAACGGAGGTCGTCGTTGACACACATACCGAGTACTGAGAGCTTTTCGGTTTCTTCGATGTAAGTGCCATTCATGAAAAATGGCATTGGGGGTATATTTAGCTTTAACGACAAAGGACAGCATTGAGTTTTCGAAGCATTAAGCTCCACACGATTCCTATTACCCCATTTGACAATTCTGTATAAATCGGAGTTTAATGAGCTTGACATACGGCACCGTTGCAATTGTACGTCCGAAGGCGAAGGACGTGAATTATCGAACGAATATGAAAAGCTGAGGGTAGAGTCGTCAGAAAAACAGTTAAGTGGATTAGAAGTAACAGACAGTAGATCGTTTATAAAAATCAAGAAAAGAGTCGGAGACAGAACAGAGCCCTGGGGCACACCAGCATTTATTTTGTGCGAATCAGACTTGAATCCGTCCAATACAACTTGTATTGAACGGTCCAGAAGATAGCTTCTAATCCAACGAACAAGTGTATCATCGATCCCAAAAGCACGCATTTTCGATAAAAGAGCTTCATGCCAAACTCTGTCAAATGCCTTGGAGATATCAAGAGCAATAAACTTACTTTCACCAAAGCGATGTAAAAATTTGTTCCACTGTTCGGTGAGATATGCCATCAGATCACCAGTGGAACGGTTGCTGCGGAAGCCGTACTGACGGTCATGGAGAAGCTTTCGATCTTCGAGATATTCCTTAAGCTTATGGATCTGGACGAAGCTATGTCCAATGTGCCACATATATCGGACGCGACGATTGATATTCTGCATGAACCGTTTGGTGACGGTCACTCATGTCATTCGACCAATGGCCTCAAGGTGTACATAACACACATCGCTAAAATTCAGCTGCATCCATACGGAAAAGTCATTGAAAATTGTACCATTTGGATCTGTGCAATCGTAAGAGGCCGAGACGGGCATTTGAGTGATGTCACATTGCTTGTTTTATATTGTATACCCGCCCGCCCGCCATTTTGGAAAACCCTTTACATCCTTCCCCAATTTCTTCATACTAGTCTGGTTCTTATATCTGCTAAGGCGCTAGTTATAGCGATCAGTAAAATCCAACTTCAACTTTTACTGATATAACTGGCGCCTAAAGGACAGTTTTCACTGCCCATTTTCTTCAAAAAAAAAATTTACCTTTATTATTTAAGCAAAATACTTTCAGGAAGCGTTTCGAAAATTCCTATTTTAAAATTTCCTTGAAAGTACTTTCAGAAAGCAATCACACAATGAAAAAGAAAATACTTGAAAGCAACTTTTTACTTTCCAGAAAGCAACATTTCTGAAAGTTCTTTTCATGTCGTCCAACTATAAAAACGAAAATGTTTTCTGAAAGCGCTTTCTGTAGGTGTTTTGTGTGTAAACGGGTACGGAGTGTGACTCTGGGACTAGTTTTGTTTATTGTTTATCTATGGTAGTTGCAAAATGGAGTTCGCTGAGAAATTTTTTTGCGACTAACTCGATTTCAGGCAGTTAACTGTTATAGAAATCATTCCTACGGATTTCACAGCATGTAATAGAAAAAAAATCCGGCTAATCGTATGTTAATTTGGGTGCAAACGTTTTAGGAAATTGGTGCTGAAAATACAGTACCACACAACACTCATGAGATAATTGGAACATTACAAGGTGGTTTTGATGGGTCTGGTCAACGCAGAATATACATTTATGTATGTCATTGGAGCAAAATCTTTTCGAGCTGCAAATTGAGTACAGGATTGGAAAAAACTCCATTGACTTTGCCACCAGATAGAATGCCTTTTGGTATCTCTAAAATTAGATGGAACATAATCTTTACACAATCAACAAAATCGTTGACCCATTTAGGTTGAAAAACATACGTTTGCTTTCTAGAAAGCAACAAAACTTCTATAAACATTTTTTGAAAGCAAAAAGCGTTTTCAGTAAATGATTTGCTTTCTTGAAAACGCTTTCATGAACTAGTAACACACTGAAAGCATTTTTCTGTGAAAGCGTTTTCTGGAAAGCAAACGTTTTCAGCAAAATAATTTTCAGGTCGTTACACTATGAAAGTTTTGCTTTCAGAATTTTTTTTGCTTTTTGAAAGTACTTTCCGTTCATAGTGTGACGATACCTTTATTCTTTTAACAACAGCCTCCTATAATAGGTAGTTTTCAAAAACAAGCTTTATTCAGCTTTATTACGATGTTCGAATAGGTACATTTATTGGACAATTATTTGATTTGAAGTCAATTGAAAATTCGAATGGTTACAAAGTTCATGCTATCTCATTATATTGCAATAGAAATATCAAGGAAGAAAGGCTGACTCAAGAATTCCTGGATTAAACACATGTCGTGTAACCATCCAAAACCAGGACCAGGAAGCCTGCCGACTTTGTCTGATGTCAAACCCGGCGAATTCTACAGTCGTTGCTTTAAGATTAAGTAGGTATTAGGGTATGCCGCCAGTCGAGATCATAACAGTAGCCAGTTAAGGAAAGAAGAAAGTTATCTAGCGTTTGTATCAAGTTTTTTTTTGACATCGCATCTTCGGTAAGTACAGCTAGGTTTGAAGACATGTGGGTTAGCTATATGAGTAAAAACCGGAAGACAATTTACGAAAAAACAAATATGCACATCTTTAATTAAAAATTTAACCGAACCATGTTTTCTCAGAAAAAACCGCATTCCTTTCCTAGGTCGTTATTTTCCTAGGTCGTTATTTCCAAATAACATTGACACACATTCGATACAGGTAGAAACAAAAACCACTACACAAATAATATTCCTTACGAAATATGAAACACACACATCCTCTCGCATTCAGCTTCCTGACAAAAAAAAATAGCAATTCAAAAAATAAATTCCCGCCATTCTCTTATATTGCTGCTTGATTGTATGTGTATGGCCTATATTATCATGTGCACGGTGAACGGTGATCCTGATCATCATCGTTATTCCTGATCTCATGAAACCTAGTTATTTTTGCGTGCATTCATGCATGCATTGGAATTTGAAAAACGCATCTGCATCGAACAAAAGAAAAGCCGTTATACATGGACAAATGTATATAAAGGTTATCTGTTAGGTAAATAAAAAGCAAAATAGATAAAATTCCAAAGGATATCTTTGACTTAGATATATATATGTATGTTTAAATGTATTGGTAGATGTGCACATGTTTAACAGGACGAACAAAGTTAATCGCAAACGAGTTTTGCTAAAACTAATAGATTTTTGTGAATACCAAAGTATCTAGATATTTGTATATGTATATATGGATCCGAATGCAGATGCGCGTTGGTGGGGTTCACCCTGTAAGAAAAAAAAAAACAAAAACCCAGAGCAACGGCTGGTAAGTTAATTAAAAATCTATGTAAGTGGAAATTGGAAAGTGAAGAAAAACTAGCTTAGTAGATAACAACCTATATTTAAGTTAATCTAATGATTCTTATTAAATAACTAATAGATTGCTTCATAAGTAAGTAATATACAAATTAATTATTTTGTACTGACTAACATCTTGATTTAGTAGATATACATAAATGTAGCTAGAATAAGTGATAACCTGTCAAAAAGTTGTCAATTTCAATAACTGTTAGCGCTTTAGGGGAATTTGTTTACTTAGTGAATATTTACTCATTTTAAGATGAGTTCTTTAACTATGACCAGTGGCGGACTATGACATATAGGGCTATAAGGCAAATGAGTCGTGTGCCGGAGTTCGGTCAAAAGATGAGTTGAAAAGATTTAATACAAGTAACCTAGGTTACATTAAGGTAGGCACTCAATACAACAATTTGACACAAGAATTACAGAATACTACTGAAGGAACTCTTAATATATATGTACTTATATGTTAGGCCAAATAAATAAATAAATAAAATTTAATTTTTATTTTAACTACATAGATGATGTTAGAGTCTTACGCTAAAAAAATCTAAATAAGTATCTTTATTATTTAAAATCAGGACCTAAAGCAAGTAAGATTTATTTTTTGTTGCATATTTAAATACATACATATTTAAATTCCTAAAGTAGGACTTTTTAATTAAATCCAATTTTTGTATTTAATATTATATGAACTCTAAACAGATAATTTCATACTTAAGTTAACGGCCTTGGCTCTGATAAAGCATCGCTTCCCGTGAGATCAGGTAAATCAAGCATCGTTGCGCGTGGTTAGTAGATAGATGGGGGACCGTCCGAAAATCAACTGCGTGCTGTTGACATGTGTTATGTGTTTTCTGTTTTCCGTTCTCCTTTTGTCCTGTATCAATGTCGTCTTGTGTGTTGTCTTGTAATTGTCTGAGCCGATGGCCTCAGTAGCCAGTGCTCGTAAGTGTGTCTCCTTCGTAGATTTATCTACGGAGTAGATTAAAATGTAATGTAATTTCATACTTAAATTTAATATGTTTTTTTTCATTTGTCCAAATGTTATTTAAGACTAAACAAACTTTTTCTGTTGAAGCATTCAAACCCTGAATAAACAATTCAAATGTTACAATTCTTAAATTATTTTTGAAATTTCTAAGAAATGTTAAAAAAATTACATCCATCTATCTATCTAATTTTGAAAAGCTTTTGACTTGATTATCATTTAAATCATGGACATATTAAGTATTTTGGTTGTCATTTCCATACAATATCTTAGAAAAATCTGTCGCCACGTATCAACAACTGAAACAACAATTGTGAAATATTTATATAAAAGAAACTTCATTTTCATAAGCGTATCTAGCACGATATATATATTTTTTAAACTTCTTTTAAATTGAATAATATCAGCAAAAGAACGAAGTTTTGCAATAAAAATAAATTGCTTGGAATAAAATTTGAAAAATATTAAGGGAACTTCAAAGATTATATTCGATTTTTCTGACTTGATTGTTTGAAAAAAGTACGTAAAATAGTTTTTAGCGGAAATAATTTCCGCCATTTTATTTCTTTAAAAAAATGTGAAAAAGTGTGAATTTTTTTTTCAAAATCGTTAGAGCTGTTTTTCAATAAAACGGTTTTTTTAACAACTTTATTTTAAAAAAATTAAAAAAATAATTCAAGAAAACAAACTTAAGCACAAAAATAACTTTCATTTAAAAACAAAATTAAACAAAAATTCACTTACCCGTTTTCAAAATTTAGATTTTTCAAAAAAAAAAAATTTAAAATCATTAAAAATACAAAAAAAAGTTTAGGAAAAAAAATTAATGCAAAATTACTCAACCTTTGAATATCAATTTTGATTATAATCGGATCACCAGTTTTCGAAAAAGTCGAAGAAAAAAAACGGTCCTATGGTTTTTAGCCCAAAATATAATGCATACCTACAGTAGTACACTGATTTTTTTTTATAAAAATTCTTGGAGCCGTTTTCGAGAAAAATAAGCTTTTACATAAAGGGTTATAAGACAGGTACCGTTAATTTTTGAGCTAAAAAAAATTGAAAAAAACTCCTCTGTACAATGTCAAAACAACCTTAAGTTCAAAATTTGAAGATGATTGGCGCAACCGTTTAGGCTGCAGTCCAAAATACATCCGAACAGACAGACAGACGGACAGAATTTTGCCAGTAACTCATATATGTTTCTCTATCATCGTAATGTCATGTTTGATTGTTATCTCAAAAGTTTTAATCTGCACGAATGCATAACTTGTATTATAGTACCTATAATCGCAATTAAAAATAGTAAACAATTTGGCACAAGTAAACCTTAGTTATCATTTATTATTTTATGTTTTTTTGATATGCATTTTTGTGGTTAATAGTTGCCGTTCTTCCTCTACCAATTTACGCTTTTGCATTGAAAATTTTGTTTTCATATTTGACAACCAGTTAGCTTCAAGCGCTATTAGGAACCAACGTGAAGTTGGATCCTAGTAGTCAATTGGGGCGTTCCTTTTTTAACTATCGTTGACAATCGTTAACAAATTGCTAACTATTTGTAGTTCCAAAATATCAAAATACAATTCGTAACTATGTGACTGAAGAAACTTCTATCAAAAATGCATTGGTGAAGTGTCAAATACTTACGATTTGTAGCTACATATTTCCAACTCATGTCCATGACCTTGTTTACATGATTCCCTTTTTTGGGTTTTTTCTTCATTCATTTTTTTTTTTGACTGAAGAAACAACCGCAAAGAAGAATCATGTAAGCAAGGTCCATGACATGAATTGAGATTGTTAAACTGTCAAAGTTCATTTAGAATTGGATTAGATTAGATTTTTGTATATTAGATTTTATTTAATTCTTATAATTTTCGTAACAATTTTAAATATTCAATTCAAATATTCAAATTCAAATCAAAATTCTAAATTAACATATTTTTTTGTTTTGGTGGTGTTTATAAATTAAAATGGGTTTACAGTGATTAAAAATATGATCTTATACAACGATATTGCAAATTGAATTATTTTCTATAGCGACATCTATATTTTATTAGGTATTCATTTGGAGAAGTACGTTGACAGATAAACAATGTCTAACAATAAATTGTGCCAAAATCGTAACAATCCCAATAAAGTCTAACAATGACACTTTAACAAAAAAAAATTGACACAACAACGAAAGTCAACGATAGTTAATAAAAGAAAACCCTTCATAGCTCTTAGGTCCATGATTTGAATGCTCATTTTGACGTTTTGACATTAGGTATGTTTCGGGAATGATGCAAGGAGTGTTATGAAATTAACGATTTGCATTCCGTTACCATTTTTTGCCTATTCAGTAAATAAGGCAACGTTCGTTTTATCATTTTGTTGAAAGAATTTTGGTTTAGTTAGTTTTTAGTTTTTTGTTTGAACAAAACTAATAAAATAGGTACTGAACAAATAATGAATTTTTTTAAGTTTTGAATACATAATAATTCATAATGAACATTCATTTTCAAATAATGAGCTGTTCATTATAACAATGAACGGATGGTCGCCATAGTTATTATAGCTATCATTGAAACTCCATAATTGAAAATTTTAACTTTTATTTTGAAGCGTTCAAAAACTCAAATCACTGATCATGTTGATGCAAAAGTAAAGTTTATGACGTAAATTATTACTTAAAGCAATGAAAATATACGTTCCTACTCAATGGGATATAAAAATGACTTTTAATATTTCAATGATCATTGAATTAACACTCGGCGAACTACCTTATCATTGAAATATTAAAAGTCACTTTGTGTATCCCATTGGTTGGGAACGAATATTTTCTTTGGCTTAAATAATAATTTAAGACCCCATGGCAGCGTAGAAGAAATCTGCTTAATCGCTGTCATTCATTATTTCTAGGATATCCATGACTCTCAGATACCTATGTTCGGGATCTCGGTCCAGGGTGTTCATCCTTCTCATGGGTGGGTTTGGGTGGTTGGCGGTTTTTGAGATGGAAATGAACGCATAGTTGGCATTCTTAAGCACTGCCCTGGAGTGTGGGTTGAACCTACAGCTCATTGATGTTGATTCCAAGGTACTTGGCATTCCTTTTAGCCTTTAGGACAGGCTTCTACAGGTTGCTGGAGAACGGATACGGCCTTCTGAAGCACACTAGTTCAGATTTGGCTGTGTTGATGCGGATTCCCCATTTCCTGTAGTATTTGAAAAGTGGTTTTGGAGTATGTGAGTCATCAGCGAAGAGTTAGGTTTCCCCAGTCCGTTGGCATGGGTTGATCGGATGTCAACATGCTAAAAAAGATAGGTTCCAATTTTGAACCTTGTGCAACCCCGGCCTTGATGTGTTTGATTAATGACATACAGCTTCCTATTTGGACAAAGAATTTTCCTGGAAGAAGGAAAAGAAAACAAATTTTTTGTCAATGATGAAGGTAGTCCAAATGACTTAAGTTTGTGGATTGGGGCTTCAATCCACACGCTATCGAATGCTTTTCCACATCCAGAAAGCAACCAACGGTGGCACGATGACTATTTAGGGCTGTGCAGACGTCGGACTAGAACTTCAATAATGGATGCAGTGTCGAGTGATTTTCACTAAAGCCAAACTGCATGTCGGGGATGAGGTTGAGATCATTGCTATATTTTCGAAGCCGCCTGAGGATGACTTCATTCAGAATCTTGCTGACGTTATTTAGGAGGGATACCGGCCTGTAGTTAGAAATTAGATTTCTGGCACCTTTGTTAGGTATTGCAAGGTTTCTGGCCATTTTCCACTTTTGGGGGAAGTTGAAGTTGTTGATGCAGTTGTTAATGATGATTGCTAGTAGTATAAATAATGTTTGTGGAAGCCTTTTTATGACATCATTGGAGACTCCACCAGCTCCTTCTTTGCCTTGAAATTGATGATAATTTCGGATATCTCCTTCGGGTTGCATTACTTAACGATGTCCCTTGGATTACTCGCTGGACAAGTGTCATCAAACTGTACTCCTTTTATGGATGGCTGCAGAATCTGCTGGATAGATGCCTGGATTTCATCTAAGAAGGCCGGTTCCGTTGATAGGATTGGTGTGAAATTTTGTTCAAAATGTTCGGCAAAAGCTTCTACTTTGTCATGTGTAGATATCACTTCGATGTTGTCCTGAATCATAAAAATTAAAAATTTGCAATGAATTTTTTGTTGTAAAATAAATGTTTTATAAAATTTAAAATACATTTATTTTTATATCATTTATTATTTGCGATTATTGGTACTATAATGTTGTTCGTATGTATTTTGGTGCAATTGTCACCAAATTTAGTACATAAGGTGATTTTGGGATTCTACAGAGGACTTCTTTTTATGGTAGAAGACAACGTGGCCGACCTTGCTTGCGTTGGAAGGATGGCGAAGACTAGGAACCCTGAAAACTTGGATGGCATGTGTCTGTTAGGCACATGCAACCAGATGTTGCACTTCACTAGTTCACTAGAATTTTGTCGGCGCAGTAGATAGAGAATTAGGTGACTATTTTCTCTCATAAAACCCACGGAAGGCTCTAGCTTGCACTAAGTGTTAAAAAAATTGTTTCCCAAACTACGACTCGAGCTTAGGAAACATCTTATCTACTGCACCACTGCCGGCCGCAATTGTTTTGATTGAAAAAATAATAAAGTTTGTTTGCGAAAAACGGTACATAGAAAAGCAATACATTTTTGTATCCTGAGGGTCGTGACTCGTGAGTCCCAATAATTTGTCCATTTGTCGAGGTTATCGCTCTTGCTTATTACCTCGAATCTGCATAATTATATTCTAATTATTTTAGCCCCTCTGGTATGGACATTTTTGTATTATAAATCTGCTTTTTTGTGAAGTTCAAGGCAGGTACGATGACACTACCCTTTCAAACGTGTGAATCATTTGCATTAAAGATGGTGCAACTTTTTTTTTTCAAAAATACACAAAACGTTTTCGGTTCCAGGATTTTGACTTTCATTATGAAAGTCAATGACTTATCCAACGATATAAATCATTTAATGCTGTAACTCGTACACAACAATTAATTACTGTGGGTTCTCAGGTTTTACTGAATATCTATTCTTAGCTTCCAAATCCGAATGCATTACCTAAAACTAAAACCCAAAAAAAATTGTAATAAAAGCCATGATTTTTCGAAAACGCTTCGTAAACGGACAAAATAACCATCGCAATGTTTGCTTCGCGCACTGATTGTAAATCTTCATCAAATTGTAAACATTTTTATCTGAAACATTTTAATGCTGTCAATAAATTATCAAAATAGATTGAAAATGTAAAGTTCTTGGTCCTGGTAGTCCTAGGTTTACATGAACAGTCTAAAAGTGTTAATTTTAAGTATCTTAACAATGTTGCAGCTGTGACGATATCTAAACACTTTAGTTTGTTTATGAATCCTTCATGTTCTACATATAAATATACATCTACAAGTGATTATTCTTTTGCCACAGGTTTGGAAGCAATCTTATGAATTGTGTAGTTAGAACATCATCAAGGATTTCCAGTTTGATTGTAATATATCATTTATTGTTTTCAATTAAGAAACCCTGTCATTGCTTTATTCTATTTTAAAACCCATTAGAATGAGTAAATGGATAAACACTGACGTATCGATTGATTTAAGGTTTGGTTTGAATAATGGTTTATGTTATTATTTAATATAAAAATGAATAATCATTCTATCCAACACACTCTCAAAATGAGAATCGTCAAATTGAAAGCATTGTCGAACAATATTAAATAAAACTTTTGTCAAACGTTGTGGAAGTAAATACTGCCCAGTTCAATAGGGAATCAATAATACTTACATTGATGCAATTGGAAAAACGTCTTATCAGATCCAATACAAGATGCCTTAGTGGAATTTGTTGGTAGAAGTAACAGACATAAGATCATTTATTAAAATGAGGGAGAGTCGGTGAAAGTAAGAGCATTTATTTTGTGGGAATCAAACTGGAAACGGGAAACCGGAAACGATTGATGCAAAAGCCATACATACTGTCGGTTTTGAGATAGCTTTCGGTCTTCGAGATATTTCTTAAGCCGATGGTTAGTCAGCGTTTCTATGACTTTAGAAAGAAGACAAGTGACGTAAGTGCTAGGGGTCGGTTGAAGGAGGGGTCAAGCTGGACAAATTCCGTTGTCCATCTTCCAGGAAAGATGCCAGCAGAGTGGGACAGTAGAAGCAATGGCAAAGCTTGCTCAGTGGCTTTATTGTTTGCGCTTTACAATTCGGAATCATTGTTTTAGTGAAGTTTTATTATTTTCTTTATGTGAATGTTTGTACGTTTGTAATTTGGATGTTTGTTCCCCAATCATGCCTCAAAGGCTCAATGGATTTACATGAAATTGTTTATGTACATGAATAATGTGCTGCATTAACACATAGGCTACTTTTTATCTAGGAAAAATGCACGGTTCCTGTGGAAGAGGCTTAAATGTGAAATACTGCATTTCTAGAGATTTTTTTGATATACTTTTGTGTCTTAACGACAGCAAGAATTTGTGAAGTTTGGTAGACGGAAGAGTTACAGGTACAGGATTACACTATTAAGAGATATAGAGATATAGAAACATGGAGATATAGACATAGAGGCAAAGAGACATAGAAATATATTTGATAAATATGGATACGGAGATATGGAGATATAGAGATGTAGGTATACAGAGATATAAAAATATAGACATAGAGATGTAGAAATATAGAAATATATAGTTATAGCGGAATATCAATTCGATTAGAAGAACGGTATTCACTATCTTAATAAAAACAAATTATAATTTTACGAAAAACCTATTTTAACCAAAATGTTTCATCTTAAGTCCACGCAGACGAAGTCACGAGTAAATGATAGTTCGTATATAATAAAGTCTTTATATAGAATTTAAAACAGATTTCCAGCATTCAAATCTTGGCAAATTCCTCAGAAGAACAATTTTTAGCGAAGAAACATAATTTTCAGTTCCAAACAATTAACTTTTTTTAGTTTCAGTTATATCAAATCTTTTAATCTTATCATTCAATAAATAGGTTTCATTTACTAATCCGTCCCTGTAACAATGTAGAATGGATTCAAATCTTATCTTAAGCTTCGCAAAACGATGAAAAATCAAATCAAACCGGCCTTGTTGGTGTTCTTTTTTTACTTATCTCCTGTCAGTTTGACATATATAATTGTTACAAACGTTGTGGAAAGTAAGAATATGATTGATTTTTGTTTTCTTTTTCTTTTTATTAACCAGCCGGGCGCCCGAGCCGTATTAAATCGTCATATACAATGAGAGATTCCTTTGGCGTTTGGCCTTATGGCGTTTTGGTGGCTGAAGCTTAATTAAAAATATCGGATTTTTTTTTCTAATTCCTTGTCTTGTCTGTATCTCAAGCTCTTAAGAGTCTCATTCGGGCATACTGCTAAATGCTAGGGAGAACTAATCGTGGATAATTACCCCGGTCAGTATCTGTGACAGTTAATGTGAGTGTATTGTATCGCATCATATATCTATATTTATCTTTATATTATTTCGTATTGTATCATGATTGCCAAACGAAAATGAATTAAAATGAAATAAAATAAATTTAAATTCAGTAAAAAAGCTCGTATGAGTAAAGAGGTACCGCTCGGAGTCTTTTGCAGTTCTTATAAAAGACAACGTTGCAGACCTTGATTCCGTTGGGAGGACGTCGTGGTCAAGACGACATCCGCAGACTTACTGTGCGCAAATCTATGTCATCCGCGAACAATCGCGATATATGGCAAAAATTGTTGAACGAATCCCGAACCGGATCTCAGTAATGATAATGATAATTGATTACAAGCCTAGTGATCCCATTAGCTTATATTTCAACAATCATTTATCTCCTCATTGTTAAAAATAAACCCTCAAGATTGGGGATTTATTTCATGAGTTTTCGGGGACTTATTTCATACCTTAAATTGGGTTTTTTTCAGGATGAAACAGGTCCACAAATTAAACTATGAAAGAAGTCCCCAAATTTGGCGTATAAACCGTGAGATAGGTATGAAGGGCATGCAGCCTAGGATCACTTTCATTTTGCCTAATTTACTAGAAAACTGTAAATTTGGTGATGATTTTCAAAACAAGCCTTGACTTGATGAAAAATATTTGGCATATATTTGGCTGAATTAAACGCAAACAAGATATCAAAAGATTGATATCTCTTTAATGATTAATGAATCAGCATCCTCGGTTGCTTCTCTAACTTTATACATGGTTTTCTACAAGATGGAGCAAAAGCAAAAGTTATCACCCTTTTGAAAAATGCTATAACTTCTGCAAATGGCAAGAAATGTCAATTTTTTTTATTGACATTTGTGAATTAAGCAGATGCAGGATACACGTCAATAAACCATGGGACGCTATACTCCTCAAGAACTCGCAATACAGAAACTGAGACAATATGATATTTGAGGCGGGGCCGGCCGCGGAGAAGTTGTTCTGCCGAAAATATATGTATGTAGCTGCTCTACATAGATGTCGAAGAAGATATCGGTATATTGACCTGACGATGTTCCACTCAAATGGACAATAGTCGGCGGTATCTACGATGAATTTGGCGAAAGACCTGAAGATGTCCCCTTACAAAGTGGAGACAGTACATCAGCTGTTCTATTGGCTGTGGAAAATACGTGTAACCTATGCTCAAGCCATCTTAAATGCCGACGAAAGAGAATGCCGCTGACCAAATGGCCATGATCAACCACGTTTACCTTCCTTAATTGCATGAATTGGGACTCGAGGACATGTGGTTCCAACAAAACGGCCCGGCGAACCCTGCACGATCCTCAACCGATATTCTGAAGGAAGTATTTCCGCCTTCTCTATTTTCTGGAATAAGCGATTTGCAATGAACAAACCAAACCAGATCGCCGATTTGACTGCTCCAGACTTTTTTAAGTTATTGTTATGAAAAATAATTACATTACATTAGTCAACGGCCTTGGCTCCGGTAAAGCATCGTTGCGCGTGGTTAGTAGAAAGATGGTGGACCGTCCGAAAACCAACTGCGTGCAGTTGACATGTGTTATGTGTTTTCTGTTTTCCGTTCCCCTTCTGTCTTCTATTCTGCCCAGTATCAATGTCGTCTTGTGTGTTGTCTTGTAATTGTCTGAGCCGATGGCCTCAGTAGCCAGTGCTCGTAAGTGTGTCTACTTCGTAGATTTATCTACTAATCTCAAAAACTGCTATCCACCCTAACTCACTTATGAGAAGGATGACCACCCTGGAACGAAATTCCGAACCTAGGTATCTTAGACCCATGGATATCCTAGAAATAATCATTGACAGCGCTGAAGCAGTTTCCTCTTACACTGACATGGGGTCAGCTTTCCAACGTGGCTAAACCCCGACTCAGCCCCTAAACCACAGAAAAACCCTCACTGAACAACCGGGTCAGAACAACCCGAGTATATCCAAGTTCCCTGCTCATCTCGAAGGTCGAACTACAAATGATCTTCGCATCATTAAAGAAAAAGAAGTCAGCAGGAGTCGATGGTATACCCAATGTTGTACTACGACATCTCCCTGAGGAAGCAATAGACATATACACAACACTGTTCAACAACGCGCTGAATAATGCATATTATCCAGTGAGTTGGAAGACAGCTGTTGTACATCCTCTCCCGAAAAAGGGAAAGGACAAGTCCAATCCGGCAAATCTCCGGTCGATAAGTCTTCTTCCGAGTATCAGCAAAGTATTCGAAAAAGTTATCAATAGAGCTCTGTCCAAGTGGTCCGAGGACAAAAATATAATTCCAGACACTTGTCTCGGACTTTTTAGAACACCAGAGTCGGAGTACAAACATCATTATTCCAACGAGGTCCTATACAACGCGGCCAATACAAGCAGGATAGATAACTTTTTAATTAAGCTCATTCGCGGACACATTGCAAGAGCGATGGCCTCAACTAATGGACAAATCTTCGGGGCTTACTACCACCAAGATGAATATTTTGAAAGTACACGTTCGAGTGGTTTTATCCCGCCCGAGGCTTTCCTATACTTAGATATTAATTCATTGTACAGCGTTAGGCCCTCATGTGCCAACAAACAAAAATCATTATAATCAATATTTATGTATAGTCATAAGTTAATTTAAGTCAAATTGTTTATATTATTCATGTTCAATTGAATCTGCCTCTCAACAAGTGCTCCAAGTTTCAAAAATGTTGAATTTATTTTGATTTCAAAGCATTTTTTCGTGCGCTCATTGAAAATTTCAACAAAATTGGCAACCATGGTTGTAAAAGATGTGGTATAAGTTTTACTTTTTTTTAGATTTCGACTGTGATAAGTGCATTTGAATGTGACACAGTTGTTCCATAGATTTGTTTGTTTCTACCTGAGTAAATGCTGCTGCCGGTTTGGTTAGTTTCTTCTTTCCAGCACCAAAACCAAAATATTGTCCAGTTCTTAGAAATTTTATAATTAACCCGAGTGCTGGAAGACATTTTAAAGATTTGCCAAAATTTGTAACCTTCAGCAACAGACTGCTATGCTAGTGCTAGTGGTTATGGTTCTGGGCGGCAAAGTTGAGTGAGACGAAGTATCTCTATGGCTTTGTGTTCTGAGAATTCAAAATAAGTCACTCACTGGAAACAAAGGAAATAGTGTTTTCAACAAAAGTAGGAGGTTCCGAGTTTTGCATGGGTTTTTCAAAGTCATGGATAAATATATTAACTTCCTGACAAATTATTGCATCAATAAAAAAAATATTATTTTCTTCAAATTTTGCTATGTAGGATTGTATCTAAATGTCAACGTTGTTTTTATGACATCGGACTCGTTAGAATGCAATTAAAGTTACATTAGTTAGTGGATTATGTTTTACGATCTGCATTTTGAATAAGAAAGGTTAAAATTATCAGTTTGTTACAGGTAAGTTGATATATGAGATATAGATGCATTGTAGGTAGATAAATATGTACAATATGTACATGGACATACGTAAAATGTATGAATTTAAGTATAAAATCTTTCAAAATAATCAGTCTTATTCACTATTATGTATCTACTTATAGCTATAGTAGATCGATTCAAATGGACTCGTACGAAATATAGGTTTACACAATGAATGAAAAAAGTATCATCCGCATCTGAAATAATTTTTTTTAAAAAGTGTAAAATAAAAATATTTATCTGAACACGTTGATTAACTTTAACTATTATTTTTCAAGTATCTATACCTAAAATGCATCCATGGCTGATGTGACCATAAATTTCCCTTATGTTTGTCATATGTTTGGAAAGTATGACAATGTTCACACTTCAAATGCACCAAATATGGCGCAACGTTAGGCATATGTTTACATGTGGCAAAGGGAGGGAAATCCACCAAAAAATATTTAAAAAAAATTGGATCCCGCTGGGTCGTACGTACTTGCCGTTTTTTTATTTTTGAAAAAAAACAAGAAAAAAAACTGAACCTACCTATACAATCATCATTTGCTGAAGAACCGACAAACGGGCCTTAAAAAAAGACTACTTTCTCATCGCTCAAACTAGGTTAGTACCCACCGAAGTCTATCGAGGTTTATTTTTTCCACCAAATTTGCTTCCAGATATATTTCAAAAAATTATGATTTTATCTCTTTAAATCGTCCTTCTTCGCTTACGGGGCCAACATTTCTTCCTTCTCGAAAGCGGTAGAGATCAGACGCACCTATTGGTAAGCACCCAAGTCTCTGATCCGTATGTGAATCTTGTAAACAGAAGCAGCTTAGTTTGTATGGTAAGATTTCTAGATGAAGAGCCTTCAAAGACTGCGTGCTTGTATCTACCTCCCATAGTAGGGGAGCCCTAGAGGGGATTTCGGGATTTACTCGAGCGCGGCAGATTAACCTTGTATACTATACACTATTGATTACGTCCGGGTCCGCCATAAATTAGCCTAGACTAGTAAAAAATATGATCGTTTGAAATACTCGAGTGGGTCAGATTAAGGTAAGGTGCGTTTCAGGCAGGGAATGGGAGGGTCACAAACTTGCTAAAAAATCGTGGCCTTGACATTTTCGAGCGCTGTCAATTTTTTTTTTTATTTTAAAGGAAATAGTTAAAGAATAACGTAAAATATATAACCTGCCGATTTGCACAAACCAAAATAGCAAAAAACAATCAATAAAGTTTAGTGCGTGCTGCTGCAGTGAACCATGTATTTTTATGGAAGGGGGATCTATTCTCACCCCTCTTTTAGCCAGGAAGGGTAGTTTTCAAAAAATATTGACTTAAAACAGAACAAACATTTATAAAAAGCAAATTCTTAATTTTTTTTTTGAGGCCAAGGATCTATTCTTTTATTTTATTTAAAAAAAAGTGATTTAGTGAACAGTTTTTTTTTAAATTCTTTTTTTCTGAATATGTACTACTTACTTACTTACTTAGGGCGCGCTACAGTTCGGGAAGAACCTGGGCCTCAACCAACATGCCTTTCCAGCCAGCTCGGTCTTTGGCTAGCTGCCTCCAATTTCGCACTCCAAGTTGGTTGAGGTCGTCCTCCAGTTGGCGCGCCACCTAAGGCGAGGTCTTCCTTGACTGCGTCTACCCTCTGGGATGGAATCGAAGATCCTGCGAGCCGGAGCATTGTTGTCCATTCGCTCTACATGACCTAGCCATCTTAAACGGGATATGCGTATTTTTTTGACCAGTTCAATGTCGCTGTACAGCTCATATAGTTCTTGGTTGAACCTCTGAAAGCCCGTAAACGCAGAGGGGGCCAAAAATCCTCCGAAGAATCTTACGCTCGAAGACGACTAAGGATATCTTCATCCGCTTTAGATAGAGTCCATGCCTCGGCGCCATAGAGCAGGACTGAGATGATTAGGGTCTTATACAGTCTTTCGAGAGAGGGTTTTGTTACTCAATTGCTTCCTAGCCCATAAAAACAGCGATTAGTAAGAGTAATTCTTGGCTTTATTTCTGACGAGATGTTGTTGTCAGATGTTATAGCGGATCCGAGGTAAACAAAGTCCTTAACTACCTCAAAGTTGTACCTGTCTATTGTGATGTTTTGTCCAATTGTGTGTCCCTTTTTGTGGACAGCAGGTACTTCGTTTTTGCCTCATTGATGTCAGCGTATGCTTACAATTGCACAAACTTGAAAAAAATTGTCCCACTACAATTGACTTGCGAGTTTTTTATAATTTTTTCAAGTATTAAGTTGAAGAAAACTCACGATAGCGCATCGCCTTGCCGGAATCCTTTTTTGACGTCAAAAGCTTCTGTGAGGTCAGTACCAACCTTGACGAAGCAGCGAGAGTTCTCCATCGTCATCCTGCACAGTCGGGCGAGTTCTGTGGGGATGCCAAAACCAGACATGGCTCTGTATAGCTATTATCTATACATGCTATCGTACGCGGCTAAAAATCGATAAAGAGGTGGTGGGTATCGCCGTAGCGTGAGCATTTGATCGATTGTGGACTTTCCCTGTCTGAAACCACACTAACAGGTGCCAATCAGGTTGCTGACGAAAGGTTTCAGGCGTTCCCATAGTACGGCAGGGAGAATCTTGCAGGCGATATTCAGGAGATTTATTTCTCTATAGTTGGAGCAATTTAGAGGGTCTCCTTTCTTGTGGATCAGGCAAACGATGCTGAGGTTCCATTCATCAGGCATACTTTCTTCTGACCAAACTTCAGAGATGAGATGGTGTATGCCCTCCACCAGGTCATATCCAGCGGGTAGTCCGTCGGGTTTCTAAATATGTATTATAATTAAAAGAAATAAGTTTTTTATTTGAATTCTATTTTCCCTGCAATTTATTTGTCAGATTTCGTGATAAAATTTAAGTTTTTCAATTTTTTTTTCAAACCGTCACATTAACAAAATCCCTGCAAATAATCGTCAGATTAATGGTCAGAACGACAAGGACATTAAGCTGAATATCCTGTATAATAATCTGACACACTCAAGTATCTCGATTTTTTTTTGCATTTTCAAGAAGCCGCAAGGTAACTCCGTCATTTCCGAATCGTCAGTATTTTGAATGGGAGCTTATTTCGGGTTCACTTAACACCCCCTCTGAAAATCTGACGCGCTCGAATAACGTTTTTTTTTTTTTTAATTTGTTGCTCTACCGTACAGCCACCCACACCATGCAAACCGGCAGATTAACTTATCTCCGTTATCAGAAACACGTGGGAATACCCACTATTAATTCTGACGCACTCGTATATTTCAATGTAGCTGTATTTTTTTTATTTCTCTAACAAAATGTGAAAAAGCATTATTTACTTTTTCAAAATAGTAGGAACGGTTAAAAAAAAGGCTTTTTCTAATAGTTTAAAATAAAAAAAATGGGCACGACTGGGTCGCACTTACTTGCTCTTATGTGCATAATTACATTGAAAAGCAAGATCTTTGACAGAAACAAGTAACATTTGCGTTGCAAATAACACAGTTTGAACTTATAAAAAGTATTAAAAACCACAATACTTAACGGTTTCTAGTAAAAATGAAGTATGCCATCACACGTCTTAAATAGCAAGGAATTTATGAAAAATGTAATTCGAAAATTGTAGGACCGGTTTTAATAATATCCTGTTTTTTATTTTTAGTTTTTTGGAAAAAAAATTATTTTTTAAATTTTGGTATGCAGTTTTTTAGAATTTATTAAAGTACATGTGATTATAAAATTTAAAATAATTTTTTTGGACTAGTTTTCAAAATATTGATTTTTCAAAAAAAAAAAAAATTTCAAAAATTAATTTTAATTAGAAAAAAAGTTAATCAAAATATTGATATGATGGAACTAATAAAAACTAAATATAAAATTTGAACGAAATCCATAGAGCCGTTACCGAGAAAGCTTAAAATTAAAAAAAACCGTTATATGAAAGGTCCCGTTAATAGACTTTTCCCGTATATGTGGTTCTAATCAAATAATAGCCATTACCAACAACAAAATTCTCAAAAATTTTCATTAAAATCGTTGGAGCTGTTTTTGAAAAAAAATAAGATTTTACTAAACGGTCATATGGCAGGTACCGTTATTTTTAGGGCTAAAAATAAAATTTCAATTTCGCCTCTGGGGAATGCCAAAATAATCACACACACCAAGTTTGAAGATAATCGCTTAAGCCGTTTAGGCTGCCGCTCGTTATACATACTGACAGACAGACAGACAGACAGACAGACAGACATTTTTTCTCGATCACTTTTTTAGACTTCTCTATGATCGTAATGTCATGTTTGATTGTTATCTCAATTTTTTTAATATTCACGAATCCTAAACTTGCCTTATAGGTCCTATATTGATTGCACGTCACAGCTTCGAATAAAATTTGAAAAATACTAAAGGAATTTCAGAGTTTGTATTCAATTTTACTGACTTTTGATTGTTTGAAAAAAGTACGTAAAATAAAAAAAAAAAAAATTTTAAAACCATTTTATTTTTTTTAGAAAATGTGAAAAAAGTGTAATTTTTTTAATCGTAGCAACGGTTTTTAAATAAAACGGTTTTTATTTAACAACTTTTTTAAAAATTTAAAAAAAATGCAAGCTTAAACGAACTTACTTTCATTAAAAAAAAAAAACAAAATTAAGAAAAAAATCAAATACCCGTTTTTAAAATATCAATTTTACAAAAAAAAAAAAATTTAAATACAAAAAAAAAATTTTTTTCGAAAATATTTGTATGTCCAATTTGTTTCTATCTACATCTTTCTGAATATTAAATTTGATTGCAATCGGTTAAGCAGTTCTCGAGAAAGTAAAAAAACGGTCCTATGGGGGCACCGTTATATAGCAAAAAATTCATTCTAACTGAGAGATGTATTTTTGTAAAAAAAAATAGCACCCTGAAAGTTTTATCAAAATCGTTAGAGCCGTTTTCGGGAAAATCAAACTTTTTGTTAAAGATTGTGTTGCAGGTACCGTTATTTTTCGATATACATCAAAAATGAAAAACACCCCCCGAAATACTACCAAATAAATGCTAAATACCAAGATTGAAGCTAATCAGCCCATCCGTTTAGGCTGTAGATGTGTGAATAGACGGAATTTCCGGACCCACTTTTTTCGACTTTGATTGTTAGAATTTTTTTTGCACGAATCCATAACTTGATTTATAGAACCTATAATCGCACGTATAAATAAATAAATTTATTGGCGCGACAGCTCCAAGCCAAGGCCTAGTTATTTATACTCTCAACCATTCCTGTTTGTGTGTTGTTATAATCTGCAAGAATGGAAGGGACTTAAACTTTACCGCCGAGTGCAAACGGCTACATGAGATGCCCTTTTTCGAGACAAATTTTTACTCTAGGAGGTTTTGTCAGTTCCTCGTAGGAGGAAGTACCACGGGAAAGAAGGTGTCTATGAGCGGCACTCGAACCCAGGCTCTTCGCTTAGCAGTCCGACACACTAACCACTAAGCCATGGGGCACTACATATTTAGATGGTATGCTAAAAACGGTACCTCCCATGGGGCTGTTTTTTTTCTTCGACTTCTTGAAAACTGGTTAACCGATAACAATCAATATGACATTCAAGAAGATGTAGGTACCCAAACTAATTTCACATAAAATTATTTCCGCTTAACTGTTTTTTTTTTGTATTTTTAAAATTAAAACAAATTTAATTTTGAAAAATCATTAAGAATTTGGAAAATCATTAATGTGCTTGAGCTTACATCCTTATTTTTTTTTACTATTTAGAAAAGTTTTTCTTTTTTATTCTGTGCCTACGATTTTCAAAAAATATATTTTTTATTCACATTTCTTAAAGATATAAAGTGATATTTAATTTTTTTTTTCGCTGATAAATATTTAACGTCCTTTTTACGAACAATCAAAACTCAGCAAAATCGAATAAAAACTTTACAATAAGCTTAATATATTTCAAATTTTATGCGACGATACGAGAAACTCACCTCCTAAACGGGGTGAGATAGACCCCTTCCCTCCCATAGTAAAAAATACTTGTATTTAACCCCTCTACAAAAAAACGTTATTAATTTTTGGTTCCGGAGTTATCGTACTCTCATAGATAAACATATTTGAGTTGCTGGCAAAATTCCGTCCGTCTGTCTATCAGTCTGTATGGATGTATTATAGACTGGAGCCTGAATGGTTTGGCCAATCTTCTTCAAATTTAGAACTTAAGATAATTTAATTTTGACATTCTACAGAGGACTTTTTAAATTTCTTTTTGCTTAGCTTAAATATTAACGGTACCCAGGGCGTAGTTGCCCCATAGCTAACATAATTTATTGTTCGCAAAGAAATATGATTTTTGCTAAGGAATTATGGTTAAATTCGGAGTTGGTCTTTTTGACAGCTGTCACTTGTCTAATGCTCAGTTTGGTTTGGTATTTCAACATGGATAGACTGACAACATTTGCCGCGTTATTGCTGACATACGGCTCCAATTGGTGCAAAAAGTTGTCGAAAATGTAAGCCTCTCGGCTGGAATTTTTTCGAGCTTGCTTGAAATCATTTTTTAAAACATAATGGTAAACCCTTATCTTTAAAATAAATAAAACTCTTGGCCATAAAATTAAATTATATCCGTTATATATCTTTTCGAAAACCACACGTCTAAAAAAAAACATCCTTTACAATTGCTAAGAAAATATTATTGCATATGTATGTAGGTTCTTAGTTTTTCCAACAAACTCTCAAACCAAATAGAAATATTAAATGATTTTTCAAAAATTATTTTATAGTGTTTTTTTCTTCTTTTCCCAAAAGGATAGCCCCATGCATTAAATTGAAATAGAAAATTACTTTATGAAATTAATTTTGAAATTAACTATAAATATATTTAAAACTATGCTCAGATTTGTATTATTTGGTATATATATTGGTTCTTACGTACGCCCTTTATGAAGTAAAAGCTTATTTTTCTCGGAAACGGCTTCAAGAATTTTTATGAAAAAAAAATCAATGTAGGCGTGGGTTATTGGTGAAAAAAAAATTAAAAACTGGACTAAAAACGGTACCTCCCATAGGACCGTTTTTTTTTTCTTCGACTTTATCTAAAACGGGTTATCCGATTATAATGAAAATTGATATTTAAGATGAAAACTTTTTTTTGTATTCTTAATAATGTTTTTTTTTTGAAAAATCAATATTTTGAAAACGGGTAAGTGAATTTTTTTTAATTTTGTTTTTAAATGAGGGTAATTTTTGCGCTTAGTATTTTTTTAAATTTTTTTTAAAAAGTTAGAAAATAAAAGTTTTATTTAAAAACGTTCCTACGATTTTGAAAAAAATCACACTTTTTAAAGAAATAAATATAATAGCGTTTAAATTATTTTGCTCAATACAATTTTATGTACCTTTTAAAGGTTTTAAACGCTTAAACGTTCACTTCCGCGAAGGTAGTAAATCCCGAAAAATTAATCTGGGTTTGGTATTCTGTAAAGTCCAATACACGTACGAAAACGATACTTCTTAAAGACCCTAATCTTATCCATTAAAAAAAGGGAAACGTCGAAACACACTGTGACTGAAGAACGTCTTGCAAATCACATTTACCTTTCTACCACGGCGGCTCCTATTAAAAAACCGTTTGGTCAAAGTAGACGCTCCCCTAGCCCTATAGATATCTACTCATATTATATAACAATGGTTTACTTATGCTCCATCTGGTTGGTTTCAGATAAGAACCTTCGAAAACGTTCTCCAATAAAACATAAAACATTACTATTTTCGACAGGTTCATAGTATTTACATAGTTGCAGGCTTTAAAGAACTTTGACTTCTTTTTAATTTTATTATAAAGGGTGTTGTTTTTAGAGGTATAGAACTTTAAGTTGGCAACACTATTTTAACTGGCGGCCATTTTGTCAGCTGTCAAGTGATTTAATTTTAGTTTAGTTTGGCATTGCCATTTCAACATGAATAGACTGACGCCTGAACAACGCTTCCAAATTGTGCAAATTTATTTTGTAAATCATGGTTCTGTTCGAAATACGTATCGCGCACTACGTCCATTTTACGGTAAACATAACACGTTTACTCTAAACGATAATATGTATCCACAGAGAGGAAGACCCGAATCAGTCTATCCGCCAACGTGCACTGGAATTGGATATGTGTCCATCCACTTTATGGAAGATTTTGCTGAAAGATCTTGGTTTGCGTGTTTTTCATAAGCGAATTTTGTTTAGCGATGAAGCTAACTTTTGGTTGAATGGATACATCAATAAACAAAACTGCCGTTTTTGGAGTGATGATAATCCTCAAGTGTATGTTGACTCACCGTTACATCCACAAAAACTGGTGGAATAATTGGTCCGTACTTCTCTAAAAACGATGCTGGCCAGAATGTTACAGTTAATGGTGAGCGCTATAGAGCCATGATTATTGACTTTTTTCGTTTATCAATTGAACAACCATAATGTGCAGGAGCTGTGGTTTCAACAAGACGGCGCAACATGTCACACAGTTCGTGCCACAATTGATTTAATGAAGGAAACGTTTGGTAACCGCATAATTTCACGTTATGGACCCGTGAATTGGCCTCCAAGATGATGCGATTCAACGCCGCTTGACTATTTTCTGTGGAGATATGTGAAATGGCTAGTCTACGCCGATAAACCCGAAACGATTAACCACTTGGAGGACAACATTCGTCGCGTAATTGTGGATATACGGCCACAAATGTTAGAAAGAGTCAACGAAAATTAGACCTCCAGATTAGACTACGTCCGAGCCAGCCGTGGCGGTCATATGCCACAAATCATACTTAAATTATAATGCCAGAAGATTATTTTTCGAATAAAGTATATTTTATGTCAATTTACAAAAATCATCTTTATTTTATTCCATTTCAAAGTTCTATATTCTATAGTTGAAAATGTTTGTATCATCATAATACCACTAACAATCATTTGATTAAGATCAATTTTTAAGACGATAACATTGTCAAAATATCGTTGTACAAACCTAAAAAAATTAAGCCTCTTTAGCTGCTGCTTTGCCCTCTGAATTCATAAGCTATATGTATTAACAGCGATTCTCTAAACTGATTGTGTTGTTTAAAACAAATTAATCTTACTATCTAAATTAAATATAATCAAAAAATAAAGAAATAATCTAAGCGTTGATATCACCTTATGAATTCTCTAAAATGACTTGCTCTATTTTAATCGATTTGCCTAAATGTTTTGATAAAAACGTACTAGAAACGAACGCACCTCTATTTTGATTATTATCGAATTGATATTTTGAAAGTTATCTGACAAATTTTTTGAATATAGAGAACTTCAAGAATTCATTATACCACCCAGTATTAACAAAGTCACATTAAGGTAATGTCGCCTCCGTTCCGGTTTGTTTTTGCGTGTGCAATATTCGTGACATGCTTAGTCACTAGTGATTCAGCACGAATTCTCGGACTATTTCCAACACCATCAAAAAGTCATCTCATTATTCATAGTGCAATTGCAGATGCACTAGCAAAACGTGGTCACGAGGTTACTGTTGTTTCCACGCTGCCGTTGGTTGACAAAAATCCACCATTCCGTCATATTCATCTGAATGTTTCAATAAAAGCCTTTGCAGAGGTTCTCAACAATCCTCCACCATGGTACAAGCGCTTGAACTACATTTCGTATGTGATCAACAATTACGCCAATGACAGTTTGAATCAAGCACCTTTGAAAAAACTGATGGAAGAGGAATCCTTTGATCTTGTGCTTCAAGGATATTTCTTGAATGAATTTCTGTTTGGTGTTGCGGCTCATTTTAAATGCCCCCTTGTGTTGTCGTTTATGATTCGACCAGTTTCCAGCATCAATAACTTAGTTGGAAATCCGACAGAATTGGCATACGTTCCGAGTGTAATGGGCGGTGGCAAGCAGCCGATGGGATTTTTAGTCAGAGTCTGGAATTTTCTCTACGTGTTCTTTTATGAGAATGGAGTTGGCGAAATTGTGGCACAGTGGCTTCAGTCGAATTTGTATTAGTGAGTGTTTTTATTTTCTTTAAACTGAGTTTTTGATTTTTTTCTAAATTTAGTCATTTCATAACTTCATTTATTTAATCCTTCGAGACACATCCATTCGTCCGTCATTTTTTTCTTCGTTCTTCGTATATGCATGTATGTATAACGGTATGCAGCCTAAACGGCTAAAGGGGTTACCTCCTTAGAGTGGTTTCTGAAATGTATTTCCTTAAGGCTGAAAATAACTGTTCCTGCCATATAACCGGAACTGTTTATTTCTCGCAAACAGCTCCAATAATTTTGATGAATTTTTTTAATGTAGGTATTTGCTATCATTTCATCAAAAAATTATTTACCGAAATTCTATTATCAGTACCGATTAATTGATTTATACTAATTGATTTAATTTTAATATTAATTGATTTAAACTAATTTTAGATGCACAAATACTTGCTTGCTTAATGAAAGTTTTTGGAGATTATCTTAGCCTCGGTTTTGACCACAATGCATAGGCCTACCGCCGAACTAAATACATACTTACGTCTGCATTTCTTCTTTTTTTTTGACGTGAGAACGTCTTATTAATAGATGATAAGCCACACATACGAAATAATATGACTCATGCTGATAAGACTAATGACTCATGCTAACCACTATAATGTTGGTTTTCAACCAAAATCGATCGCAAGCACCAGGCGGACATGAAAAGGAACAGACGCAAATTCCCAAACTAATACCACTTAAATTTAAAAAGAATAAGAAGAGAAAAAGAAATACAAAATAGGCGGAGTTTTGTTAAAGTAGAAAGTAGATGTAGATATTGGGGTGTGTGTGTAGATTTAACGAGAGGGTTTGTGGGTCATTTTTTTGGTGACTCTGAGGCTCGGTGCACACTTGCTCATAAATGACGCGGCGTACTGTAAGACACAAAAGCGTCATCGCTAAGGCGCCGCTGTGTCAAAATGACGCCAGTGTGCACCGGGCATGAATTATGACAAAAATCGATCGCAAACATAGCACCAGGCGGACATCAGATGTATGTTTATGTATGTGTGTATGTATGTCGAGTATGTACTCCTAAACCGCCCAACGGATTTTAATGAAATTTACAAAATAAACATAGTTTTGTCCAGGGATCGTTCCTCTGAATGTTTGGTCCCGTTAGCAGGGCGTAGTAACGCGCGCCGGGTACCTCTATTTAAATATATAACTCGTGCCGATTGATATTAGGTTGTTGGTGCAACAATACTTTTGGTACTAGACTTTTAGTACTTAGTAGTAGAATTTAGTACTATTGTATTTTTTACTGGATTTGGTACAATACATAGTACTAAATTTAGTAATCCGTATTGGATTTAGTACTAGATTTTATTTACGTGAGTAATGTGTAAGTTGTGTTGGCACTACTGCCATCAATGTTTTCTTATGAAGTTATCACGTAAAATTATCGTCCATAAACCGACTTTAGAGACAACCAACTCTTTTGAATAATAAATACACTCGAAAGGGATTACATTTTTACCCTTAAAATGTTAAAGCACCGTGTGAGTATTGCATTTCTTTTCCTCAGTAATGAGTAATGAGCATAGTGGCTTTCATAAGCTATGCCCTAGAGTGCGGGTTGAATTAAAATAGCTCATTGAAGTTGATCCCAAGGTACTTGGCATTCCTTTTAGCTGCTATTCATGATCCATCAGGGAGCTTCTAGGACATGACCCTATAGGTTGCTGCAGAACGGATACGGCTATGGTTGGCAGGTCTTCTGAAGCACTTTAGTTCAGATTTGGCTGTGTTCATCTAGATTCCCCATTTCCTGTAGAACTCGAAAAGTGTGGTAATATGTAGTAGATGTCTGTTAGATGGGGACAAGGTAAGGCTATCTTCAACGTCCCTTAGAAGCTTTTCAATATCCAGTCTTATGTAATCAATATAATTCTCTTCAGGTACTCCCAATAGTAGAATAGGTTGGTTTAAGTTGGTTGAAATTTGAAGTTCTTCGTGGTCCTAGTCACTGGGTACGTGTAATTGCTAATTTCTGGAATAAACAAAATTAGAGGTTGAAAGAAAGAGATATGATGTTGAAGGAGTTCTGGTAAAACCAACGAAAGTTTTTCACTGTTAAGGTTCATCCAGTCGATTATTGCTTTTCCTTCGATGCTAGTGCAGGTGTCGAGCCATTGAAAATGCCTTGCGTTGAAATTGTCACCAATGAGTCCTTAGGTTGAAAGTTTCAGAATCCTGTTTAAGGTATGAAGGTCCCTGTGTATATTTCCCTAGTTGGATGTGCAGCTAAAGTATACGCTGACGATTGTTAGACTCTCCATTTCCGAAGTTGATTCTAATAGCCGTTGATTCACAAGTAAGAAGTCTAGGGATGACTATTTCAATGGTGCTGGATAAGATCTTGTTGGCTGTTCCTCTTCTGTTCTCATCATTGTTATTTTTTCTTGTCGTGTTAGTTTCGCTTAATAGAGCAATTTCCGGGTTGTTTTTCTTCATGAAGAAGTTAAATCATGTCCTTTCCCAGGCTGTATAATAAATTCACATTATACGTCAGTACCAAAATCCCGCCGATTTCCTACTTTGTTTATAGAGAAATGAGGCATATTTTTTCGTTTATATGACTTTTGTTACACTAATTGATGAGAATCAAAGAGAACGAAATATTGTATGGTTTTATTGTTTAGAAAATACCCACGGAGCCAATCTGTAGCAGTGCTTACGTGTTGGTATACCAAATAATCATAACCATCAGATTCTAAGAAAATGTAAATATTTTCTTTTTGGTATAATTCATGCTGAGAATCTACAAGATTCAAGTTTTTTTTTAATAGCTCTCTAATCTGAAATTTCTGCTGGTTATAAAATTCCTCATCGCAATGAAGTTGTGTGAATTAATATCCATTTTTATGTTTAAAGCCAAAACTTTCCACGCGGCAAATATCCATCCTTCGAGGAAATGAAGAAAAATGTTTCACTGATTTTAACGAACCATCACTTTAGCCAGTCTCCGATTCGTCCAGATGTTCCGGCTATTGTTGAAATCGGTGGAATTCAAATTAAGGACAAACCAGATCCACTACCTGAGGTAAGTACACTTTAATGCTAAAACTAAACGCTTAGTCTTTCCATTCAAAGGATCTTAAATCTATTTTGGACAACGCCACCGAACATGGAGTAATTTACTTTAGTCTTGGATCAAACATTCAAGCCCATCAGCTTGGTGAAGCAAAAATTAAAATACTCTACGATGTCCTTGCAAATCTTCCTCAAATCGTATTATGGAAATGGGGAAGCAAGACTTTTCCAGGAAATGCTTCGAATATTAAATTTAGAAATTGGCTACCACAAGATGACATCCTACCGCATCCGAATGTCAAGCTTTTTATCACCCACGGTGGACAAGGTAGTGTTGTTGAGTCACAATTTCATGGAGTACCAATGGTCGGCATTCCGATGATCGGTGATCAAATTTCCAATATTGCAAACGTCGTCAAGCTCGGCTTCGGTCAATCAGTTGATTTTTCAACTCTAAACGAAGATGACTTTCGAAATACTATCAATGAAGTTTTGTTAAATAAAAAATATGCTCAAAACATCGGAAATTTCGCACAAATGTTTAAAGATCGACCGATGACATCAAGAGAAACAGCCGTTTTTTGGATTGAATATGTTTTAAGGCATAATGGTGCTGCTCATTTGCAAAGCCCAGCTATTCATTTGAATGCATTTCAGTTAATGTCACTAGATGTCATTGGTTTCCTAGTGGCAATTGTTTACATAGTTTTTAAGATAATGAAAATGATTTGTTTATTACTTTTCAAAGTATTGGTTAAGAAAAGTAAAAATAAATTACAATAATTCATATTTATGTGTTTTTTAAATTGTTTTTATAGGTACTGGTTTTGTTTTATTGACGAAAAGATATTATTTAAACTAAATTTGATCAAAATCGATTGATTCGTTTAATAAAATTGCACAAATATATGTTTCATAAGTAAATACATGTATCTGATAAAGTTTGTGACGGTTGAAGAGAAACTTCAAAATGACTGAATTCAGCTAAGAAAAAGTTAATTAAAGGTAGGTATTAGCTTACTTTCTCGACCCTGAGGCAGTACCATCTTCTAAATTCACTACGAGATAGAATTGAGAGATGGCGTGTGTTGAAAACTAAGTCTTAAGAACTGGAAGCCGACGTAAACTCAGTTTTAAATATTGCCAACAAATCTGGAGCTTGGATTTGTCTCAACTCAGGACTGGTATTTGTTGTTCGGTGTTTTGGTCGGCTGCGGAATCCACTTGACTAGATTCGATTATAGATTTGTATTGCAGAGGGGATACCTACTCTCAGAATCTTTCTTTCTAAGAACTGGAACTGGTTTCTCGATTTGACTGTATTGATCGGGAATCCCCATTTCTTGTAGTCTGGAAATGTGTTTCTTGCTTTTCGAGTTGCAATGATTGGCGATATCGATGAGGTTAGTGAGCCATCCACGAAGAGCAGCTACTCTCATCGGCACATCATCAAATTAAAGTAGAAGGGTCTCAGTTTTGAACCTTGGGCAAATCCAGCATTGATGGGTTTGATTGATGGCTACATTTTGGCCGAAACGGTCGCTATTTCGCGTTCATCATTGTTAAATGAGGTAATAGGAATCGTGTGGAGTTTAATGCTTCCAAAACTCAGTGCTGCCTTCTGTCGTTAAAACTAAACATACACCCCATGCCATTGTCGATGAATGGGCATGGGAATGAGCCTTTAGTATAGCTTGAACCAAATCACTTGGCCAATGAAAAATCATACTTTCTCTCTTTAACCACTAGGTTTTTGAGTGAGAATTTCTGGTGTCACTCAAAAAGCCAAGTAATCAAAAAGAGAAAGTATGATTTTTCATTGGCCAAGTGATTTGAATTAAGCGTTGGAACGACCAAATACTTGAGATCGCTAAAAATGCTGCTAAGCGCAGGTTTTTCTGTATCAAGTTTTTTCCACTTCTGATCTGGCTACAATTTATGTAGCGCTTCTACGCCCAAAAATTTAGTATCTTCATCGCAAAATCATCTTCAGCTTCAGTGACGATGCTCATTTTTGGCTCAACAAACGTTGCTGTTGCAATTGTACGTCCGAAGGCGAAGGACGTGAATGTTCGAAGGAATATGAAAAGCAGAGGTTAGAGTCGTCAGCAAAAAAGTTTACTCGATTAAAATTAACAACATTTATAAAAATGGGGCACACCAACATTTATTTCGTATGGGAAACAGACTATCAAATGCCTTGCAAGTATCAAGGCAATAATCTTACTTTTGCCAGAGCGCTGCAAAGGCTTGTGCCACTGTTCGGTGAGCGGTGCCATGAGATCACCAGTGGAACGATTGCTGCGAAAGCAATACTGTCGGTGAGAAAGAATTTTTCGGTCTTCGATATATTTCTTAAGCTGGCCGTTAATTAGCCTTTCCATGACCTTAGACAGAAACCGAACTAAGTGCTACGGGTGGGTAGGAGGAGGCGGAAGAGGTGTCACCTCTCTTAGGGACAGAATGGACAAATGCTTTTTTCCATCTTTTAGGAAAGATTCCAAAAGCGAAGGAGCGATGGAAAAGCTTACCCAGTGGTTTGGTCAGTGTGAAAGAACACCGCTTACGAAGAATAGAAGTGCTATAAACATTGGTTTGTTATTGACAATGAGCGTTAGGATATTAATTTTTGATCATGCAAAAATCTGGTTTTATCTCTAACGGAGTTCCTCGAATTTCTAAATTGTTTGTTCTTTTCCGATAGGGTTTTTTACACTCAGAGTAAACCATGACTTTTCTTTTCGTTTGATACTTTTTACTCTGTTAGGAATAAAAGTACCTATCCCTAGAAGAATCGCATTTGTGATCATGTCAGCACTAACTAACATCATTGTCACTATCGGGGCTCAATGGAAATTGTTGATTTCATTGTCAATTTCGTCATTACGTAGATTTCTGTAAGACCAAGGCAAGACTGTCTTCAACGTCAAAGTTTCAGTCTTCTACAATTAATAAAACTCTCATGTGCTTGTGATGGGTACTTTTACTTATAAAATAGGTTGATTAAAGTTAATTGAAAGTTGAACTGCTTCATGTTTCAAATCAGTTGTTTAATTTTGTAAGTATATAAACAAAATTAAAGGTTGAAAGAACAAAATCAAAAGCCGAAGAAGTTCTGAAAAAAGTTGGTTTTGATTGCGATACAACAACTAAAGATTGTTCCTTACTGCTATGGTTTATCTAGACCACTACACCTTTTCCAACACTGCTGATTTAGGTTTTGAGCCATTCAAAATGCTGCCGATATGTCTGTAAGTTGCAAGCTTCAAAATTCTGTTTAAATTATTAGATTATTGTGAATATTTGCAGTGTTGCACTTGCAGCTGATGAACGATGATTGCAATAGAATTTCTTTATTGGTCTAGAATAACTATTTCACTGGTTCTCTTCAATTCTGGATCCAATCTTGTCGGAAGGTCACATTATGAAATTGGTTTCCCTTAAGAATGTGGTGTCTGGCTGTCTGGGTTGTTGTTCTTCGTGGAGAAATTAAATGACGTCGTCTTTTCCAGGTATTATAATGAATTCATGTTAAACGTCAGTAGATCCCACTTGAACTTGAATGAATTTATTTGTACGTAACGTAACAACCGCAAGCCAGAGTGAATTTTAATAATGTGAACTAATTGAAAAGAAATGTTTTGAAATTGTTGCTGGAAATTAAGAAAAAAATATACATATGTAGGTACCCTAAATCTCTTATAAATATCCCAATATGGTGTCCGTAACTAGGAAAAAAGAGAACATTTTCAAAATTCAAATAATACTACTCCCTCCCACTCGCTGACAGCGTAACCAATAGCAAAACCAAAATAACAGAATGACCAATATTGGCTTTATAAGCTCACAAGTTTAATTGCATTTAATATTTAAAACCAATTCCTGGCACATGGCCTGCGCCCTCCGCGACTACGTCTTAGGAAAGCCATTCTGTCCATTTCTTGAAATGATTCGGTCACCAAAGTGATGGAAGCACGCACTGTACGCCTTGTTGCACCATCTTGTTGGAATCATATCTCCTCTAAATGATTTATAACTATATGAGGAATAAAAAAATCAGAAATCATTTGCATGTAGCGTAATTCACGGTAATGTTTGCTCAGGTTTCGGATTTTAAAACAAATGATGATGATGATAATGACGCCTTCGGCCTTCGGGATGTAATAGAGTCTCAAGAGTCTCATCAGAATCTCATTCCAAAAACGACAGTTCTGCTTGTTTATATACCCGCTAAGCCAGAAATGAGCCTCATCATGATTTGACGATAAAAATCTGGTTCCACTTCTAGTTGATTCTCAGACCATTTACCGAACACAAGACGCAATTGATGATCCGCTGGGTTTAGTTCTATCACCACTTGGATCTTGTATACATTTAAGCCAAGATCTTTCCTCAAACTTTTTAAAGTAGTGGACTGGCAGAGACCGATTTGCTGACAACGGGACAGATCGATAAATTTGGGTCCTCCGTTATTCTCACGTCTATAGCAGCGATTGCTTCTTTTTTCTAAGATGGACAATTATACGCACCGAAAGCTTGACGAAGTGCTCTATAAGTTGGGGAACAAAAAGTCAAACACACTTCATTAGTATGACAACTAGTTTAACAGTTATCCCTATCGTTATCCCCCTTTTTAAAAAAAAAATAAGGGCTTGATTTTCGACACTTGAAACTTTTTTTAAACGTGTTAATGTAGTTTTATATATGAAAAATTATTGGGTTTGATGTTGAAATTTTAAAATTGAAGAAATTCTAAAATTCTGTAGAAGAAGATAGAACAAAAGACTAAAAAGAGGTCAAACAAAATTTTTATAAAAAAAAGAGAGTGTAAAATAGATCTGAGTGAACATGTTCTCTTTAAAAGAGATGTTCTGGAAAATCTACAATATGGCAACGCTGTAATCCTTTAGCAAATGTTTATTTATCTAGCTGAGCCATCTGGAGTTTTTCGGGTTTCGAAAAAAGCGTCAACGGTGCCAACAATAGCTGAGAATAAAAGCAATAAAATATTCATCAATTTTATATGATGTACATAGGTTGGTTCAAATAGGTATGGATTAAGTTCGAAATACATTGAATATTTACTTGAGAAAAATACACATAGTCCAGTTCAATATTGACATACATTTCTTAAGTAGAGTCACTAATCGCCTCTCTAGCCATACCATTGAATTTCTGGAGAAAAAATCACTTAACGAGAAAAAAGCCAATGACTATAACCTGTCATTGGCTTTTTTCAAAGCTGTTTCAAAATATAAAATCAAAAGTATGTTTTTTAAAAAAATTAACCAATCAAGCAAGAAATAAGACTTACTGGCATGGCTGATTGTCAAAAAGCGTTATTAAGAACTAAAAAAATAAATTTTGTGGAGAGAAGTATCAAATAAATTGGGATCCAATTAACCCAGACCTTAGCAATCCATATACAAGCTTTTCGTTGTTGCATTAGTTACTGAAACAGTTGTATCTACGTTGTAAATCATTCTCTATAATTTCGGTATTCCCATTATGTAATAGAATAAATTATTTTAACTAGGCCTCAAAACATTAACATTGATTGATGACCAAGTTTTGTATATGAAGTAAGGTTCGTATACACAACTACTCCTTGGCCATGGGTAATTTAGTTCAGCTCTACTTGACAGCTTTCCTTCATTCTGTTTGATATTTGTGTACCTCTAACAACACAAATGTTGCCCAAATTAACAACAACATATACCTACAACTCTTAAAAACAAACGATAGTTTAACCAGGACCATTGACGCACATATTCCTTTTTACATATATACAACAACAAATATATATAATATATCCTCTCAACTCGTACTTTAATGTTTCAAATTACGAATTAATTTTCATCAAATAACGCTGAATCCTAGCAGACCTGTGTGCCGCACTCCAAGGGGAATCTGTAACCATCCGCACACACAATCCTCCCAGGACATGTAAGTAAATGTATTTTAAATTATTCCCCCGCACCGATGCGTCGGCTCGTTCCTTTTGGCGTTATTTAACCTTAAAACCAAACTCCAGGGGACACGACGCATAGTGGACTAGACATTCTTATGTTATATTATATCCTTTGCAAATGTACATATTTACCAAAATTTAACATGAGAGCACCATACGGCACTTTCCATGGCGATTTCTGTAATTTGCAACATTCGAAGACCACCCACTCCTATACGAAGCAATCATACCATAGCCCACACCCAGGTCCCCCATCCGACCATTGTCGAAAATCCCTTTTGAATTAAATGCGTACACACATCCTGCACATACATACATACATACATATACTATACACTAGCCAACATTAAAGGACTCCGGCTCTGGAATCAGCATCAAGGATCCAGCATCCCAGTATCAGCATGGCAGCATGGCATGTGGGCACATACACATAAATACAAATTTACATTTTAAAATACCTACCCACACAAACTACACTCTCCGCACTGGCCATATGTGTTCCACAATGGCACCCCACCCCCAAAATTCCGATTTTCAATTCGTTCGCCCGACCACCCAAATTCTATCGTCCTGGCTCGGTCTCGGAAAAGCTCGTATCCTTAGAACTTGTGCCCACTGTCCTTTAGTGTCCTACAGCCAGAGCCTGATGAGGGTATTTACATTCATGCGCAAAGGTATAGTCCTCATAGAGACGTCGTGTTCGTCCGTTAGTAATGAGCACCACGTATATCGGATATGTAAACATTTAGATATCAAACTAAGTATTATAAAATTAATTCATTGAGGGCTTTGGCCGTAATTAAACAAACTCGGTGGCTCGGTGAAAACGGATGCTGGCACCAGCCCGTTGCTATCGCCCGATCCGGCCATCCTTACCATCTATCTACCTGCCTGGATTTGGGGGTAATTTAAACAAGTGTGAACTATGTGTATACCACCTTCCTACATAAATCCCACTACACTTATGTATGGCATAGTTGGACATGTAATTTGCCTATGAAGCCGATCTACTATGCTGATACATAGAATTTATGGAGGAGAGTAAATATATACTTGTTCAGATTAATCTGCATATATATCTATGTACACAAGTAAATAAGCACGTTTTCGACCGAGGAAAGTGAAAGTTTGAATTTTTAATTTTTGATTTTAAATAGAACATGAAATTTGAGAAAGTGATTTGGTCCTACGACCTGGCCAAAAGGAATACAAGATTCAACCCTCAAATGAACAAATTTGAATTTTACGAGAGTTTAGAATTTTTTTTTTTTTTAAATATGAAAACAAAAGAAAATTACGGCATTCGTAGCTTAAAACTTTATAATTTTAAATGGAGTTATGAGAATTTAATGCAGGCGATTTATTTAAAATAAAATCTTAGAAGCCTTTTAAGAACATAAGTATGAAAGGCTTATTTTGCTAGGTTGACATCTAGCAATGCATTTTCTTCAAAGAAACTGCGAGTTGCCTTCAACATTTGATCATAAATTAGAAGTAGGATTAGACTGCTTGATTGTGGTTGTTTTGAGTTCGAACAGGGTTAAACATTTAATCATTTTATTTTGTTCTAGAAGTTGAAAAGCTTTAAGGCTTGAACAAACATAATGTGTCCTCAAGAGGCGAATTTAAAGTGAAGTAACATGACACCACCTCGGATAACGGACTGAGCATATTCCGATCAACGCCAAGAAGAGGGAATCTGGTGAGGAAGATTTTCCAATCCCAAGAAATCACAAGGTCCTTTTCCGATCGAGGCTACAAAGCATCAAGAATTGAGAACCAGTAGGAATCTAGGAATATTGCCAGGGAGACTGCCTCTAAAGAGCTGGATTTTACAAGGCCACCACAAACGAAACGCTTAGTTTGACGAAGACTACGACAAGCACATGCAGCTAAATGAGCGCTTCACCCCCCCCCCCCCCCCTAACCACTCCAAAATACTTTGCAATTTTTCACTATTAAACTGGTCATTATAGATTAGATTCACTTAAATGCTTAAAGCTTTTCGTCAAAAAAATTATTGGCCTAAATCAGTGCAGTTTCCAAGCAGATTCTGGAAATAATTCATCGATACTGAACATCGGTAAGCAACAAATAAGGTTTTTTAAAAGGCATGATAATTTTACATATGCCATTTGAAGAGTTCTTTAAATGCGTTTAAATTGCTCTTGAAGAATAATCGAATCGAGCAGAACGCGGCCAAATCCTCCACAAGCATCATCTATTAAAAGAAGTAATCTCCTGGTAGGGGCCGTTAAACATCAATAGTCATAGTTTTTTTTTTCAAAAATATCGATACTAGTCGATACTTTTTTTTAAACAGACCATATGCAAACCATAAAAACAAGTGAAAGATGTACAGACACCCTTATTCCTAAACATTGGACAACCGGGAATAAAGTACGTTAAGTTGTATTGAGTGATATAATTTAAACGCCATGTTATTTCTTTAAAAAAATGTTAAAAAGTGTGAATTTTTTTGTAGAACCTTTTTTTTAAATAAAACGGTTTTTAACAACTTTTAAAAAAAAATAAAAAAAAAATAATTCAAGAACACAAACGTAAGCACAAAAATAACATACGTTTAAAAACAAAATTCAGAAAAAAAAATCACTTACCCATTTTCAAAATATTGATTTTTCAAAAAAAAAAAAAAATTAAAAATTATTAAAAATACAAAAAAAAGTTTTCGAAAAAAAATTTATGCAAAATTACTAAGGCTACCCACATGTTCTTGAATATCAATATTTTGATTGTAATCGGATCTCCAGTTTTCGAGAAAGTCGAAGAAAAAACCGGTCCTATTGGAGGTACCGTTTTTAGCCCACCACATAAATTTTTTTCACCAAAATATAATGCTCTCCTAAAATACTACACTAAATTTTTTTTTTCATAAACATTCTTGTAGCCGTTTTCGAAAAAAATAACCTTTTAAATAACGGTTATATGACAAGTACCGCTCATTTTTGAACTAAGAACAAAATTGAAAAAAAACTCCTCTGTAGAATGTCAAAATAACCTTAAGTTCAAAATTTGAAGACGATTGGGCTCAACCGTTTTTTTTTTTTTTTTTTTATAATTAACGCGCGCACAAGGGACTATTTGTTTCCCTTTTAATGTAACACACTGCACGGCATTAGAAAGATAGGGAGGGGAGAGATAGGAGGTGTCGATTAACATTGGTTTTGAATGTTAGCAGATCAAAAAGGCAAGGGAAAATCTCGCCGGGTAAACCATTCCAAAGTCGTGTTGTACGGCTAAAAAAAGAAAGAAGAAAGAAATGTTCGAGTGGGGCAATTATTTCAGCGGCAGTTCTATTTCCTATCAATCTTAACGCTCTATTTTGTATTCTATCAAGCAAGTGAAGCGATGTTTGTGAAGCACCTGCCCAGAGGTGGGAGTTACACTCGAGTTTAGGGCGTATAAACGCTTTATAAATTGTAGCCAGATCAGATGGAGAAAAATACTTCTTACACCGATACAGAAAACCTAAGCACTTAGCAGCATTCTTAGCGATTTCAAATATATGGTCGTTCCAACGGAGGTCGTCGTTGACACACATACCGAGTACTGAGAGCTTTTCGGTTTCTTCGATGTAAGTGCCATTCATGGACAATGGCGTTAGGGGTATGTTAAGCTTTAACGACAGAAAACAGCATTGAATTTTCGAAGCATTAAACTCCACACGATTCCTATTACCCCATTTGACAATGCTGTATAAATCGGAGTTTAATGAGCTTGACATACGGCACCGTTGCAATTGTACGTCCGAAGGCAAAGGACGTGAATTATCGAACGAATATGAAAAGCTGAGGGTAGAGTCGTCAGCAAAACAGTTAAGTGGATTAGAAGTAACAGACAGAAGATCATTTATAAAAATGAGGAAAAGAGTCGGAGACAGAACAGAGCCCTGGGGCACACCAGCATTTATTTTATGGGAATCAGACTTGAATCCGTCCAATACAACTTGTATTGAACGGTCCAGAAGATAGCTTCTAATCCAACGAACAAGAGTATTATCGATCCCAAAAGCACGCATTTTCGATAAGAGAGCTTCATGCCAAACTCTATCAAATGCCTTGGAGATATCAAGAGCAATAATCTTACTTTCACCAAAGCGATGTAAAGATTTGTTCCACTGTTCGGTGAGATATGCCATCAGATCACCAGTGGAACGGTTGCTGCGGAAGCCATACTGACGGTCATGGAGAAGCTTACGATCTTCGAGATATTCCTTAAGCTGACGGTTAATCAGTGTTTCCATGACCTTAGAAAGAAGTGATGTCAGTGCTATGGGTCGGTAGGAGGACGGGGAGGATGGGTCACCTTACTTAGGGACAGGCTGGACAAATGCTGTTTTCCATCTTCTAGGAAAGATTCCAGAAGAGTAGGAGCCAGTGTGGAAGAACACCTCTTCAGAAGAATTGGGGGCATACAATCCGGGCCAGCGGACTTGTGTATATCGAGATCTTTGAGAACTCTTGCTACTGTACGAGTGCGGAAAAAATCTGTCCCATGGAAAAATTTACATTCTCAAGTACAGGAGGGGCAACGTTGCTATGCGGCAGCGTGGAGCTGGCAGCGAAATGGGCGGCGAGCAAGTTTGCCTTCTCTGAAGAGTAAACAATTGGTTTGTTATTGTCAATGAGCGTTGGAACCGAAGATGTTGAGGAGTTTTTAATATTTTTTACAAATGACCAAAAATTTTTACTGCCTTTGGGACACTGCAGAATTTTTTGCCGTAATTTTTGGTCATGCAAAAATTTGGTTCTTTCAATAACGGAGTTGCGTGAGTTTCTTGCTTGTTTGTGCTTTTTCCGATTTTCCTCTGTAGGGTTGGCTTTGTAAGAACGGAAACTTACTTCTTTGAGCCTGATAGCTTCTTTACACTCAGAATTAAACCAAGACTTTTCTTTAGGTTTGATGCTTTTTACTCTGTTAGGAATAAAAGCACGCATCCCTAGAAGAATCACATTTGTGATCATTTCAGCACTGGCATCAATGTCACTATCGAGGAAGCATAGTGACCAGTTAAAGTTTCGGAAAAAAATATTCAGGCCGTCCCAGTTGGCTTTCTTGTATTGCTAAACGGTCCTGGTGGGAAGTTTTTCTTTAACTGGATGGGTGGAGGATGAGAAATTAGCTGAAATGACACAATGGTCTGAAGTGCCAAATGGAGAAGCTTTTTAGCTTAGGCTGCAGTCCAAAATACATCCGTACAGACAGACAGACAGAATTTTGCCACTAACTCAAATATGTTTCTCTATCATCGTAATGTCATATTTGATTGTTATCTCAAATATTTTTTTCCACGAATGCATAACTTGCATTATAGTACCTATAATAATAATAAGAATAATAATAATATTTTTAACTAAGTGTCTGTAAGGCACATTGCGTTTTTAGAATGCAACATGACGTTGCACGACACTAGTTAGAAGAATTAGAAAGATAGGAAAGAATTTTTTTTTCGGGGCAGTAGATCGAGACTATTTTCTCACTTAAAACTCACGGACGGCTCTTGCTTGCACTAGGATTTAGAAAAATGTCTTCATGTCAACCTGAGTATCGAACTGACGACCTCCGTGTCAGAAGCAAACATCTTATCTACTGCACCAATGCCGCCCGCAAGTAAAAAGTTGGTTGGCTGTAAAGTCGGTTTACGGACGATAATACGTAACGAAATAACGTCATAAGAAAACATTGATGACAACAACACTAACATACATCCCGTTAACTCACACCATATACAATTCCACTTATCACGTACTTTAACAAAATCCCGCCCATTTTGTATTTCTTTTTCTCCTTGTACTTTTTGAATTTGAGTGGAATTATTTTGGGAATTTAGAACATTTCTAAACAAAAATCTATTATAAATATATGTATAATAAAAATTACCACAAAAAAATATGATTGGGAATTGTTTTCAATTTTAAAAATACATGTTTTGGTCCGTGCTAGCATTTTTTTTCCCAAACGAGAAAAATCTTTTATCATTCAATTCATCTTGTGCCAAACAAACAAAATGAACCAACAACCTTAAATAGGAACGATGTAAACAAGGTATTATAATAAATTGGCTGAATGGCGTTCTTTTCTTAACTATCGTTGTTGTGTCAAAAATGAAGGTTAAAGTGTCATTGTTAGACTTTGTTGGGATTGTCCTTGAATACATGATTCATTTTTTCGGTTGTTTCTTCGTTCTTCTTTTGGACAGGCACGTACGTTGGTATGTACACTAATTTTTATTAACCCGAATATATCCAATACTTTCCTACAAACTGTGCTGTTTTATTCTAAAGAAATTTCTCCAAATCAAAACTTAATTAAATACAGATTTTGTCATCGAAAATTGTTCTATTTGCATTATCGTAAGATCATGTTTTTAATCATTGTCAAATTATTAAACTGATTTGAATTCTAAACGACCTTGATTTTGACAGATCAACAATCTCAATTCATATCATGGACATGAGTTAGAAATAGTTACAAATCGTAACAATTTGACACTTCAACAATGCATTTTGGAACGATGTTTTCCAAATAGTTAACAATTGTCAACGATAGTTATAAAAGAACGCCCCACTAATATTTGACTAATGTCAAAAGAAACTGCACCATCGTTGTGGGCACTTTTAAGTTGGGACGTACTTCCTCGTTTGACAGTTAATACAGATCCAGCTTCGTATTCCAGCTCGGTTTTTTTCAATGTGTTCACCCAGTAAACGAGAAATGAACTCACACTAATGCGTTTCAATGAAACTTGTGCGTTTAAAAACTATCGATAATATTTTAAAACTGTCAACACATTCGATAGTTTTTTACTATCGATATGCTATCGATTTTTAACGACCCCTATCTTCTGCTTGCTTAGAGGCATGCAAAGAACTAGATTACTGCTATAATTATAAAAAACCACGTTATCGAGTTGAAGTTGTATTAACGTGTTGAAAATTAACCCAGACGTTGATAATCATACACGGTTGTTGATTTGTTACTGCCTCAAACCCTTTAAAGTCGATTTTATTTCGTAATTTAACGTTGTCACTTTTAAGATCCAATAAACAAAGGAATGCTATTCCTTTGAGGACTATCCAGAGCCCAATATAGGTGTTATGAGCTTGAAAAACTCAAATGTTGCTTTGAAGTTCTTACCGTCAGATTAAGAACAAAAGAAAGGTAACTGTAATGAAACATCATAGAAATAACAATTTTTTTAAATACATTCGTGTTAAACATATGTGTATGTATAAATGTTAATGAACATGTTCAAATTATAAGGGGTGCTGGGATATTGCCGATACAAGTGATTATCCCATCCAATTAATTAAAGTCCTTTGAAGTGGTCTCTCTGGTGGTGGAGTGGTGGATGTATCTACTGGACGTTATTTTCGTCAGATTTTAATTAAAATGCAATCGATGTCAATTAACCTGCTTCAAACCTCCATATACGCAATTGTCCACCATATCCTGGATTATTTGGTAATACCTTCTGAACTAGCTGCACTCCATTTTACTTGCGATTATAAGGACTATAAGGCAAGTTTAGGATTCGTGAATATAAAACAAATTGAGATAACAATGAAACATGACATTACGATCATAGAGAAGTCTAAAAGTGTGATCAACAAAAAATGTCTGTCTTTCTGCCTGTCTGTCTGTTAGTATGCATAACGAGCTGCAGCCTCAACGGTTTAAGCGATTATCTTCAAATTAGGTGATTCTTTTGGCATTCCCCAGAGGGGAAATTGAAAAAACATATTTTTCTCCAAAAAGGCTCCAACTATTTATTAACGGTACCTTTCATTAACGGTTTTTTGTTAATTTTGCGCTTTCTCGGTAGCGGCTCCTTGGATTTCTGTTTAATTTTATATTTGAGAAGATCTAAGTAGCCAAATTAATTCTGCAAATCAAAATTTTGAATAACTTTTTTTCTAGTTAAAATTAATTTTGAAATGTTTTTTTTTTTTTGAAAAATCAATTTTTTTAAAACTAATAAAAACATTTATTTAAATTTTATAATCACATGAATATTATTAAACTCTAAAAACTGCATACCAAAATTTCAAAAACAAATTTTTTTTAAAAAAAACTAAAATATACGAAATACATTTTTCAAAAATTCTTTGTTATTTAAGACGTGTAATAGCGTTCTTCATTTTTACTAAAAACCGTTAAGTATTGTGGTTTTGATACTTTTCATAAGTTCAAACTGTGTTATTTTCAACGTAAATGTTACTTGTTTCTGTCAAAGATCTTGCTTTCCAATGTAATTAAGCACATAAGAGCAAGTACGTGCAACGGGCAAATTGCTTGGCATTGTAATGCGGAACTATTTTTCGCGTGGCCACCCCAGTCGTGCCCATTTTTTTCAAAGTGAAGGTATTTTCGGCTGACGTACAAAAGCCGTTTCTCTTTTTCAGCGTTGAGAATGGGACTTGAGCTGAGCACATAGTGCCAATTTAAATGAACAGTTTCCTAAGCACCACTTTCCAGTGGCTTAAAAAACCCTGTCATCTTCGGTTTCCGAAAAACCCTCTCTAGACTATGCGGTGTGTTTTGTACAGCGCTCACATACTGTTCACAATGTTTAACAATCCAGAAGACATAATATGGGAATAAATTGACGTCACTTCTGTAATGAAGATGTTCCGCATGACATCAACAACAATCCGAAACGGAGAGGTCTGTTGGCCAATCCGCCGAACACCACTTAAAAAATTGCACGACTGGATCGCACGTACTTGCTCTTGCGACCACAGCTTCGAATAAAATTTAAAAAATATTAAAGGAACTTCAAAGTTCTTATTCGATTTTTTTGACTTTTGATTGTTTGACGTTGTTGTACGTAAAATAGTTTTCAGTTGGAAAAAATTACACGCCATATAATTTCCTTAGAAAATATGAAAAAGTGTGACTTTTTTTTTAAATCTAAAAACGGTTCTATTGGAGGTATCGTTTTTAGCCCACCATCTTGAATTTTTTTTCACCAAAGCATAACCTACACCTACAGTAGTACATTGATTTTTTTTTCATAAAAATTCTTAGAGCGGCTTCCGAGAAAAATAAGTTTTTACTTAACGGGCTTATGACAGGTACCTTTAATATTGAGCTAAACAAAAATTAAAAAAATCCACTATATAATGTCAAAATAATCTTATGTTTCAAATTTTAAGACGATTGGCCAAACCGTTTAGGCTGAGGTTCAATATACATCCGTACAGACGGACAGACAAACAGACAGAATTTTGCGAGTAAATACTCAAATATGTTTCTTCACTATCATCGTAATTGCATGTCTGATTGTTAGAATTATTTTTACGAATGCATAATTTGCCTCATACTCCCTTAAAATTGCAAATAGAAAGCAAAGCATTGAAGTGCGAGAATGTTGGTCCCAGTCGATATCATAACAAACATCAATTAAAGAAGAAGAAGCGAGTTAAGAGAGTTAAGCCTAGTAACAATTAAATTGTTCGCAATGCAAAAAGATGTTTGTTTTTTAAAGAACTTTTAAAGTTCTTGAACAAAATATAATTACTAAATGTTTAACCTTCTTCTACCTTAACGCAACCATAATCAGAACAATCTTATATCCTATTTCTAATTTATGACTATCTATCCACCCGGCTTTGCTCGCCACCTAGTTATCAAAAAAGCTAAGTTACTTCTTCCAAAACTAGTTATCTACTTTTGAAACGACCCCAGTGGCACCAAGGGGTGATTAAAATAGCCTTAGTTACTCCCTAAAACATCAGAAATCTGCCAATGAAAGTCAAAATGGGAGCAGCCTTTCCCGAGATTAGCCGGAACAGACAGACAAACAAACATTTTAAAAGTTGTGTTTCTGTTATAAGTCGAAGTACTGCATAATGCATCTTATTAAAATCTATTATTTTTAGATATTAAAAAGCCACACTTTTCATTTTTATTTATATGTACATATATAAATGTTTTTTTGTAAGAAAATATTGATTTTTGAAAAAAAAAATTAAAAATTAATTTTAATTAGAAAAAAAAGTTATTCAAAATTTTATTAATGCAGAATTAATTGGGCTACTTAGATCTTTCAAACATAAAATTGTACAGAAATCCATAGAACCGTTACCGAGAAAGCATTAAAAAAACCGTTATATGAAAGGTCCCGTTAATAGACTTTTCCCGTATATATGGTTCTGATCAAATGATAGCCAATACGAACAAAAAAAAAACTCAAAAATGTTCATAAAAATCGTTAGAGCCGTTTTCGACAAAAGAAATAAGCTTTTCCTAAACGGTCGTATGGCAAGTACCGTTATTTTTAGCCCTAAAAACAAAATTTCAATTTTCCCTCCGAAGAATTCCAAAATAATCACACACACCAAGTTTGAAGATAATCGCTAAACCCGTTTAGGCTGCAACTCAATATACACCCGAACAGACAGACAGACAAACAGACAGACGGACATTTTTTGCCAATGACTTTTTTAGACTTCTCTATGATCGTAATGTCATGTTTTATTGTTATCTCAATTTTTTTATATTCACGAATCCTAACTGTTGCGATCATCAGTAAAAACGTAAAAAAGTTTGGGGTTATAAAAAAATATTTCTTTTGCAGGATTAGCAGCCATGATTTATTTTGATGATTCTTTATGACATAAAAAAAAGATTTCAAGATTAGTGGAGTGGAGTATAGAAATTAAGATATATTAGCTGTGTTTTACTATCTTCGGATCTGGATCTGGATTATGTCTTAGCACGTATTACAATAACAATTTTAAATCCTGCTTTTTATCTGGATCTAATTTAAGATCCAAGAATTAGTACTAATTCTGAAAAAACAGATGGCCCTTTTGCAGTATTGTTATAGGAATTGAACACAAAATAATGCATGATATGGACCTAGATCTGGATCGTTTTATTTATCGACAAAGATCCATATGGATCTTGATTTTTGATTTCCCCCTATGCGCAGTGGGGCAGAGAACATCGAACAAACCCAATTCTTTCATTGTTTTGGTTTGACGTTTGACGTACATATGTCATTTATTTTAGGGAGGATACAGAAATCGGGCACGTTCAATGCGACACTGACTTTTAGTCAACTAACTTTTTGTTAAAGTGAATCCATAGAAAATGACAAGCTTACACCAATATATTGTAAAGAGGGAAACAGTCAGTTGAAAGTTATGCAAAAAATTTTGACAAAAAGTCAACTAACTTTTAGAGCCCATGGGCCCGTTGACTGAGAAGTGAAAATTAGAAAAATGAAAAGAAGTATGAGATTGAAACAATTTGAGTCGCCATAATCTAAAAATATCGCTTTTTTTAAGGGTACATCGCCAAACACATTTGTCAAGCCTATAAGTGAAATTTCTACTCTACATTCTTCCAATTCCAATGAGTACTTGATGTATGGTTGGAAGTTCTGCGTTTTCCGGAAATTTATTTATTTATTTATTTATTATAAATTGGCTCCAAACCAGTGCCATCTTCTGTAACCGAAAAATGTTTTCAAGGATCAAAGAAGGGTTCTTCAAACCAGTGTTTTTATCCTCTTCCATTCCGTTCCCAATGTGAGGCAATGGGCAAGACGTCTGAGAGTTAATTGACAGCAGCTGTAATGAAGATGTTTTGCATGACACCAGGGATAACAAAGTGTGTTTATATAGGAAGCCAGAAAATTCAAATAACCTAGGATACCATCTTCGACATAATAGAGCACCATAAGTATACAAAGATGATCTGAGAACAATGTCCAAAAAATGTCCAAAAAGCAAAAGCTTCCACGCAAAAAAAGGGCAGGCCGAAATATCAGTGGATTAAACACATGCAACGACACCTGCATTAAGCTGGTCATAGATGTACAAAAATAAAAAAACAGAGTGGTATGCCACCGATTTTGGAGTTCAACATGCCGAACACAATTAGTGGTGGTTAAAGGTTAAGCAGTAAAATGGAAGAATTTTGGTACCAGAAAGCAGAAAGAAAAATAGAAAAATAAGAGGAGAAGAAGAAGCAGCAAGAAGAAAAAGAAGGAAACAACGAAAAGGAAGAAGAAGCAGAAGAAGTAGAAATGATGAAGAATAAGAAGACCAACAAGAAAAAGAAGAAGAATAGTCTTCAATTATGTGGCTATATTGTATAATTATGACTTTAATAATCTGTTGCCACTGTTCTCAAATATACCTTGAAGTTTCAAATCAACTCAGTTTTACCTATATATCATAAGTTAGAAAAGAACGGCATAATATTAGATCTGTCACAACCTATCTAACGTCCAATCAAAAGTCAGATTTTATAGTGAAATGCGATTGTTCCCCCAAATTATCTTCATTAGAAACAGGCTCTTTATGTTTATCTTATGTCCTTCAATTCGGTTAAAGTATTTAAGGCTGATTTGAAAAACTCCGCCTAATACCTCCACCCACCCCGCGCTACCCTATGCTTAAATAAATTACTAATTGCAATGTTAAAAGTTATTTTCGGGAAACTTCCATCAAATAAATAAACCTACAAATATTTCGCTAATCTAATGAGATTGAAGACGGTCGTTCCTTCAAAACTGCTCCGTAGGTACTTGATGTACTTTTCTCCCCTGGCCATCCTCTGATGGGCAATTTTCTATCGTTTGCTTCCTTTTTTCTTCTTTTCTTGTCTTTTCTTTCCTATTTTTTTTTTGCTAACTGAATAGAGGTGTATATGTTGTGTTCATAGAGAAATGTTCCTTGAATTAGTTGGAAAATGCTTAACCCATTTCCGAACGCAAATACTCTCCCTCCTCCCCCCAATGCACCCCTTTAAAGAAGCAAACATCTATGTGTTGTGCTGTATAGAGTCGATTGGTATACACATGGACCAGCACCAGAACCAGGTCCAGGACATATCTACCATAGGGATGCGTAGCTATAGTGTGTACTAAAAATGATGGCATATAAAACAGTCCAGTTCCAGTGCGAACTTTTGAAACAACATAGCCACTGAGCAGTAAGAAAAATGCTGACATACATATAAACCACCCTTTACTTGCTTTAAATTAGAACTTTCTTCGTGCCTTGAATATTGAAGACCAAGGACTCTCTATGGTGGTGGGGTATGTTTTTTTTTTATAACCCTCAATACATCCTGTTGTGTGTAGTCTTGTATGTGTGATCTTTGAAGAAGAAAAAGTACAAAAAAAATGGTTCGCCAGCAGTCCACTACATCACAATACAACTCGTTTTGCACACCCTTCTGCTATCCACCCCCCAAAAATATTCCAAGAAATTCACTAAAACATTTTTTTGCGTTGCGTTACCTTCACTCGTTCCTTCACTTGTCTTCCTAATTTTCGGTACGGCAAAGTAGATGACCATTTCCATTATTTACAGAGCCAGGGTACAGCTACAGATGTTGTTATCTATGTGTTGTTAGCTGACATTTAAATTTTTTACTTTTGCAATGCAATATCGAAGGATATACACAGATACCCACAACCATACACTACACAGTGTTTCTTTTTGTTTGAGATAAAAAAAAAGTACAGAACAACCAAAAGATGGAAGCCTATGTACCACCTCGGACGGTTTTCTTTTACGTAAAAGGGGAGTGGGTGGGCGAAATGCCAACGATGAAGCTCGGACAAGAAAGGGGTGTAATTTGGGCAACGCAAAAAAGAGTTAAGCTGTGTTACTCCGTTCGCATAATATAGAAACCAAAGTACGAACAGAATAAAATGGGGTTGATTTTACCTCCCCCTCTGGCCTTTCATTTCATCCCATTCTTTTTTTTATCAAAACAGCCCAAAAATCCAAAGAATATTCTATAAAATAAGGGTTATTTTTCGTTTTTTTTTTTTTTTTTTTTTTTTTTTTTGTATTAAAGCACAAATTTTAGGTATACGGCTGAAATATCTAAAACGATTGCACAACACTTTTAGATACTAGATTTTCAGTGTATTCTGGAAGACACACAAAGATAACTTCCTGTTTAAGTTCGATCTGATTTTGAGTTTAGCATATTTGGATGGCTCTAAAAATATCGTATTTAACCCCATTTTATACCAGATACAACCGATAGAGTGCATGAATTAGGGATTAAAGGGTAGAAAGAAGGGAAAAACACAGGAAAAAAGGAAAATTAAAATGGAAATATCATGTAAGCTGCCATTCCGGCAAGCGAACTCAATTAGATGAACAAGTAATTATCGCTGAAATGGTCGCGTCCACCAAATCTCTGTAAAACGTTACAAAAATATTTTCGGTTCAAATGAGCTCTATCCAAACACATCAGAATTATTAGGTTGCATATCTTTTGCCGTATTAAAAATTAATTATTCGAATTGAAAAAAAGGACAGGAACAGGAACGAAATATTATCCCAGAATTGCTAATGGGATGTTTTAATTGAGAGCCGAAAAGATGCTTTGCCTATATTGGGCAATCTTCTTTGGAAAAACTGCATAACTTATTCATGCAGTTGGAATGGAAATTCAATTCGTAAAGTGTACTTACCTGCTCTTGGAACTAATGGACACCTCTCTGTTTGAAGTCTATTTAATGATGTTTTTTTGTTGTTCTTGCCAAGACGTTATTACCTTTAGATTTAGGAAAGCAACAGCACTTAACGACGCCATGGTAATGACGGTGTGAGCCTGGAGAGTTTAAAATTTGAACAGGCTATATTTTCTAGGAAAGCGTTAATAAGCTATGATAAGGAGCATTAGAATTAGCTGTAAGCAGCTGTATCTTGGAAATAATTTGATAAGCTTTTATTTTGGATTGGGAGTTATTGTTAAGATGTGCCAAATTGCAGAGAGCAAATTTAAAAGTAGGTTTTTAAAATATTAATGCTTCAACTCAGATGTTTGTACAGGTCAGACAGGAGCACCCAAATCCCAGGAAGGTTCTAAGGTCTTTAAATTCATACAAAAAAACATGGAGATCTCTTCGTCTATTGTCTCTCAACTTGGTCCGGAATGGCCAATATTATTGATGTCGAATGGCTGCATTAGCACTAAGTCGTTTTCTAATGAACAAAACTTAAGAAGTATAGTAGTAGCACACCACATGCAGATTAACAGGAAGCACAAGAAGACGAACTGTTGTAGCAGAATTGCTTTGTGAGATTTCAAGATGAAAAGCATTTTAACCCTGGTGCTTTTATCGAAATGAGGTTGAAAAAGCTGCAGCGTTGGTGTTGATAAAAAAATTAAATTTTCAAAAATTAAAAAAAATTATTTAAGAATGCAAATTTAACCAAAAAAATAATCTTTATTTAAAAACAAAATTAAAAAAAAATTCCATCTACCCGTTTTCAAAATATTGATATAAAAAAAATAAAAAAAATTCTTAAAAAATCAAAAAGAAGTTTTCGAAAATATTTAAAAATAAAATTACTTAGGTTATGAATATTTTCTTGATATATCAATTTTGATTAAAATAGGATGACCAGTTTTCGAGAAGTCGAATAAAAAAATAGGTTTAATGGGAGGTACTGTTTTTAGCCAACCATCTTGAATTTTTTTCACCAAAACATAACCTACACCTAAAATAGTAAACTGATTTTTTTCATAAAATTTTTTTGGAACCGTTTCCGAGAAAATTAGGTTTACTTAACGGTTATATGACGATTGGCCTAACCGTTTAGGCTGTAGTTCAATATACAGCCAACTGGGACGACCTGAATATTTTTTTCCGAAACTTTAAGTGGTCACTATGCTTCCTCGAAAGTGAAATTGATGCCAGTTCTGAAATAATCAGAAATGTGATTCTTCTTTGGATGCGTGCTTTTATTCCTAACTCTGTTATTGGAAGAACCAAATTTTTGCATGACAAAAAATTACGGCAAAAAATTCTACAATGTCCCAAAGGCAGTAAAAAAATATTAAAAACTCCTAACATCTTCGGTTCCCACGCTCATCGACAATAACAAACTAATTGTTTACTCTTCAGAGAAGGCCAATTTAATCGTCGCCCATTTCGCTGCCAGCTCCACTGGCTGACTTACAGCAACGTTGCCCCTCCTGTACTTGAGAATGTAAATTTTTCCATGGGTCATATTTTTTTCCGCACTCGTACAGTCGCAAGATTTCTCAAAGATCTCGATATACACAAATCCGCTGGCCCGGATGGTATACCCCGAAGATTCCAGCCTAAGAAAGGTGACCCATCCTCCCCGTCCTCTTACCGACCAATAGCACTAACATCCCTTCTTTCTAAGATCATGGAAACGCTGATTAACCGTCTCCCTAAGGAATATCTCGAAGATCGAAAGATTCTCCATGACCGTCAGTATGGCTTCCGCAGTAATCGTTCTATATCTCACCGAACAGTGGAATAAATCTTTACATCGCTTTGGTGAAAGTAAGATTAAGCTTTTCATATTCGTTCGATAATTCCCGTCCTTCGCCTTCGGACGTACAATTGCAACGGTAATACTGTATTCTGTCGTAAAAGCTAAACATAAACGCAATGCCATTGTCCATGAATGGCACTTACATCGAAGAAACCGAAAAGCTCTCAATACTCAATACTCCAACGGAGGTTGTCGTTGACACACATAACGACGACCTCCGTTGGAACGACCATATATTTGAGATCGCTAAAAATGCTCCTAAGTGCTTAGGTTTTCTGTATCGGTGTAAGAAGTATTTGACCTTCTGATCTGGCTACAATTTGTAAAGCGTTTATACCTCTGGGCAGGTGCTTCGCAAACGTTCATCTGCTTGATAGAATAAAAAATCGAGCGTATATATTGATAGGAAATAAAACTGCCGCTGAAACAAATGCCACTCTCGAACACCGACACAATGTTTCATGTCTTTCCTTATTTTATCGGTTCTTTTACAAAAAATGTTCACTCGAAGTAGCCAGCTGCATTCTTCTTCTTCTTCTTAGGTGGCGCTACATTCCGGGGTGGACCTGGGTCTCAACCAACAAGCTTTTCCAGCCAGCTTGGTCTCTAGCTAGCTGTCTCCAGTTTCGCACGTGGAGTCGGTTGATATCCTCTTCCACTTTTGTGCGCCACCTGAGTCTCGGTCTTTCTCTACTGCGCCGTCCCTCTTAGTTGGATTCGAAGATTTTCCGGGCCGGTGCATTGATGTGCATCCGCTCTATATGACCCAGCCATCTGAGACGTTGAATTTTTACTCTTTTGGCTAGGTCTAAGTTGCTGTACAGCCGGTAAAGTTCTTCATTGTATCTTCTTCTCCACTCTCCGTTTATGCATATGGGACCAAAAATCACCCGGAGAATCTTTCTCTCGAAACAGCCTTAACTGTCCTCATCCGCTTTTGACAGCGTCCATGCGTCTGCACCCATAGAGCCGGACTGGGATGATGAGGGTCTTATAAAGGGACAGTTTAGTTGCCCGAGAGAGGGCTTTGCTACTCAATTGCCTTCTAAGTCCGAAGAAGCAGCGATTGGCAAGAGTTATTCGTCGTTTGTTTTCTGCGCTGGTGTTGTTGTTGCCAGCTGCATTCCCCCCCTTAAAAGTTTCTCCCGTAATACTCGTCTCGTAGGGAATGCTCATCAGTTCACCCTCGAGCCCAATTTCGGACGTACCGTGAAATATAGGGATTCTTTTTTTAGCCGAACAACACGAATTTGGAATTGTTTACCCGGCGATATTTTCCCTTGCCATTTTGATCTTCAAACATTCAGAACCAATGTTAATCGACACCTCCTGTCCTTCTCCTCCTATCTTTCTAATGCCAGCGCAGTGTGCTCTACATTAAACGAGAAACAAATATATATATACATTATATATAAAAAAAAAAAAAGAAAAAATCACTGCACTGTCCATAGTTTTCCCAAAAAAAAAAACATGGCTATTGAAGAAGTCACATAGCAGCGCAAATCCTTTTTGACTTCATCAAATGTGTCGGCGATGTCCTTACCGACCTTGAAAGTATAGCGTGCGGTTTTGGCCTTAAGTTTATATATAGTTACCTTTTTCCCCATATCCGATGCTAGGCAGAATTGTTGTTCTACTTTCCTCAGTTATATTGGTTAATTCTGCTTGACAGAGGAATTTGGCTCGTATGTACAGTTTGCAGAAGTGTTTTTCCATGTGATCAGCATCGACTGCGAGTTCGATAATAGGCTGTTTTATCGAAGATGTGTTATCATTTTTACCGCACCATTCATATTGGATTTGGATGATGTTAACAGATTATAAATTAAACCATAGTGTGCCACAATGTTCCTCTCTTACCCCGATAGTCTTAGCTATTTTTATCAATGATCTCTTAACTACGACTTGTTGACCTTAATATCTTATAGCCATTCGTTTCCAGGTTAACAATCTTAGTGCTTAAATCAATACCCATGCCCACAATGCCCTTACTTATAAGTGGCACTTGCATCGAGGAAATGAAACAGCATTGTATTCTATTTTCACCTCTTGTTAAACGGCCTCATACTTAACGTTTTCCTAACAATTTGCGAAATGTTTAGCTTTTAAGACGGTGCAAAATAATTCCGAATAACAGAATCTCACATAGTCTTTCGTATTGAACTCCCCTTTGATATTCTTCATTTTTATAAAAATTCGACAGCGCTGCATAGTTTTCTATTTATATTAGCTTGGTTACACTAATTGATGAGAATCAACGAGAACAAAAAATACGACTTTTTCATTATTTGGCCAGCCATTAATAAAACACTAGATAGTCGATAGATACATGTGTGTAAACTTTAAGGTGACATTCATAACATAGTACAAAGAAAGTAAAATAAAAAGTAAAAACGGACCTTGAACTCCGAACAGCTTGTACAATAAAAAAATGAACAAGTCCTAATGCCTTGCTACCGCAATCTCTTAAGTCCTGGTTTTTTGGTTTATATCCTCAGGGATGGGTATTTCCCATATGATACGATTGACACCAAAAGGGATGTGTAACCTATTTATTTAAGGACATATTTTTTTAAGAAAAGTTAATGCTAATAAAGACACTATTTGGGGTTTTGGGTAATCCCAAGAAAAATGAAACTAATACGTGTCCCCATATTTATAGTTATATGTTGCATTGCCAGCATGTATACTGACCTGGCGACGATGCTGATGTAGTAAAAATGGGTTGTAAAAGGTATGGCTACAGTAAAGGCTTAGGAGAAAGCTAATAGAAAATATTGATCTAATGTTAATCTATATAGGTAATATCCATTTGGAATGACAAGCAGCATACAATGTGCAGAAATGCAAAAGTATGTAAATCTGAAAAAAAATGGTGAAGAAACTTACATTAAAAGACCGTCGAAGACGTTAAAGGCTTTGATGTATATGATATTAAGATGATATGTAGAGAAGAACAGATATCAGGTGCTGGAATTTCATTCGATTTTCTTTTAAATTCTTGATTTTTCAGATATTTCAAATTATAAAGATGTTCAAAGGGTAGATAAGGGTAGATAAGGCACCCACAATTTACTCCTGTCTATCGACTCCTACTCTCACATTCACGTGATGAACATCGGCTGCCTTGTATCTCAACTCTTCAACTGGAGATAGGGTTCCAACCCCTTTGGAAGGTTTTTGGTGGCTGCAAACGGAGAGGGGGGGGGGAAGGAATGTTACCACTAAGGCACTATACCTTGCATCCAGGCGGCAGCGAAAGAATTCTCTAGATGGAATCAACGGTGGCCTCGACTGTTGCAGTCAGGTTGAACTACTTAGTGAACACCTTAAAGAGCTACTACGACGTTTTCGGAGCTCAGGCCTACAAGGAGTGCTTTATCCGGCACTTCGTCCTTGGAGTCACAAAAAGGACCTGATTCTCCAGGTTAGGGGTTGTGCCGTCGGGGTCATGTCAAAAACTACTAGTTGCGAAGCAACCACAAGCCTCGAGTTCACTGATGACGAACCCTGCAAACGAAATAAGGACAACGAATTTTGGATATGTACCTGCAATGTTAGGTCCCATAACAGCCCACTTGCAGCCGAACGAACAACTAGCGGATACCTTTGACTGCTGTAAGGTATCTGCTGTAACCGCCATCCAAGAAATACGATTGGACAATAGAGGAATAAAAAACACAACAATACTAGCGCTTTTTTCAATGTGGATTCGTCGTTGCAGGTTTTGAGCTACAAATGTGTTAACGAGCGCCTCATGACAATCCGCATTAAGGCTAAATTTGCCAATATAAGCATTATATATGCGCATGCCCCTTCACAGGAAAAAGATGATGACACCAAAGAAATGTTTTTTGAGCTCCTGCACAAAACATATGAGCAATGTCCTAGGTATGACATGAAAATTGTTTTAGGTGACATTAACGCCAAGCTAGGGAGAGAAGATGTCTTTGGAGGTACAATCGGAAAACACAGCATGCACGACACCACCTCCGATAACGGATTTCAGCTAATTTTACTTTGCTGCTGGGCGAAATCTTGTAATAGGTAGTATCAAGTCCCAAACCTCAACATTCACCAAAGGACATGGAGATCCCCTGATCAATTAACTGTCAACCATATTGACCACATAGCGATCGATGCAAGTCATTACTCCAGTATGATGGATTTCCAAAATGCACGAGGTGAAAAAATTAACTCGGACCAATACCTCGTTGTAGCCAAGGTACGACTTAGGATATCCCGACAAACGCCAAGAAGAGGTAATCTATGAGCGGAAGAGGAAAGAACAACACCGGCTTCTCAGATCTCGGCGCGTGATCGAGGAAATGAAGTTTGAAAGTTTTACCAAATGGTAAAAAAAAGCTGTCGAAGCTAAAGAGCTCGAACTGAAGCTTGTAAAAGATGCTCATCGAACATTTCTGCAGACTGTATAACGGCTATGACGAAACGAATTCCGCCTGACAGAATGATTCATTTTACCTGGGCGAATTAGACCAACAATTCCGCCCATCACATCTGGATGAAGTAAGGCTAGCTATATCTAAGATTAAAAGCAACAAAGCCGCCGGAGCCGATTGCTTAGCTGCCGAGTTCTTCAAAGCTGCTGGAGAGGACTTGGCAATAGGTATGCACCAAATAATAAGCAAGATATGGTTAGAAAAAACCATGGCCGATGAATGGAATCTCAGCATAATTTGGAGTTAGACAAGACGATGTGCTTGTCATGTGACTTTTTCAACATCATACTGGAAAGAATTATGCAGAACATCTCCAGACACACGATCCCGCCGACGATATTGACATAATCACAAGAACACAGCGTGATGTCAGTAGCGCTTTTGTGAGTTTAAACAAACAAGAAGGAGGCTAGTGCCACGACTCCTGCATATCGTTAAATTGGGTAAAGTTCGTGGAACTGCCTATCTAGCTTTTTTGTGAACAAGTCGGATATTCACTTGTTTTTTTTTTATGTTTTATGTTCATTTTTTTAGTAGACAAAAGGGCCCGCGTTAGTAGTTTTCATGTGACATGAATTTTTGGTGAGCTGCTATCCGGGATCAGGGAATTTGAACTGTCCAGTCGACATTCACTTTGTATAAAATTAGACAGCAAAAGTGAAACGATTCGGCTTCGCATAGGAAGCCCTATTTATTCCGATAAGAAATGATGACACATTGACGAATTTTGGCTGAGAGAGAGAATTCATGAGGTACCTCTTAGTGAATTATGATGATGAAGTAAACTTGGTATCGAAGGACAGATACAAGGATCTTCCAACCAAACTGATGGCTTCGTGTTCTTTTAAATTTGGATACCGAAAGATTTCGAAAAGTTGCAGTTCGTAGATCCGATGGAATCATCCTAGTGCCAAAGTTTAACGTCCATAGACTAAAGGATCCCGCGTATCACAAAACACTTTTCTCACGAATAATAACCATTAGCTGCCTGTTGTGAAAAAATTTCATATCTGATGCTGAAATAATAGTCGATAGAGAGTAAGGAAGCAGCAGCAACTATGATGGCTTTCTAAAGAAAGAAATGAGGGCCCGCACGGTCGCTGCGCAAGGACAAGAAAAGTATGAGCTGGAATCTTCGTACCGCATGAAAAGACAGAGGTTCACAAGGTGCTACAAGCGTAGCCACATCAACGCTTTGGTTTAAAAATCAGAAGATGCTGCAAATTGTTGCGACAGCTGAACTATCTAAGATAACAAAGAATGTTAAAGATATAGACACGGCTCTCTGCTCATCTCATACCTGCTGAACTGCCTGAAGCACCAAATTCCTTAATTACCACCACACTCCGAATTAGAGATGAGATTAGTACCGCAATCAAAGCACTGAAGGCCAACAAAGTGAGTGGATGGACTTTTACAAGCGGCGCCAACAAAATAGAGCAAACAATCGAGGAGGAATCAGCGTTAGCAAAAGTTGTAAGGTGCAGAAATTAATTTCAGGAAAGGAGTAGTTGAAGCCCTGAGCACCGCTAGGGGTCACCCACGGACTTAATAGGTCCGAAGACCTTAATTATAAGTAGGAAAGTAAAAAACGAATAGGATGGATTAATCCAGTTTAAATGCAGAGAAAAATGTCGTCTTAAAGGTGAGTCGTACTTCTGTCTTCTTGGATAAATTAATAGATAAATATTGCCAAAGTAAACAACAAAGTTTGAAAACTCCTCTCCGATCTATAAAAACTGCACTATTTTCTATGACTTCCCCTAGTAACGTAAAAGTCTTAAAATGCCCATAGAAATTCACCAACCACTAACAAACTTAAGCAAGTGAAAGTGATGCAGGATTTTCGATGACGACCATGCTTGTACCTACGTCGTACCAGTTTCAAGATTTTAAAATTCCCTGCCCCACACGAAGAAGCTATCGATCGGACAGCACAAAAATGCACAACACCCATAAAACTTTCTTTCCTCCATCAGGAACGAGAAGGAATCTATTTACAATAAATCTACACACCAACACACCAAAGTCCAGTCTCGGGGCAGTTTTACTTACACACACACATCCCTGGCTGAAAAAAAATATAAAAAAAAACCCTATACAAACACATATAGATTAAGATTTTTATTCAAACGAAAGTGAAAGGGGTTTTCGTTTTTCAAACTTTATTTGAAATTCCATTATAAGAATTTCTACTGACTCTGGACAATGCCACCACAGCCACCCCTATCTATTCGCAGTTGTTAAGGGCCCACAAGGACGCAGAGGGTGGAAAAGGCTTGAAGAAGGAAGAAATCCTGGTCCTACTCTTGCTCTAAACCACCACTCCTGGTGCGGACTCTGTCACCGTGCGACGTCTGTCATCCCCCGCAAAGCTAATACAAATGCTTTTGTGCTATCATCAGCATAGAAAGAAGGGGTTGAACATTGATGGTGCCGGCATCAGCATCAGCATCGGCATTGGCATCGGCATCCACGAGTGGACAATTGTGCTTTCTTGCCAAAAAACGAAAAACGGTCAAAGACACACACACACACCTAGAACGGCTGTTTGTATTATTTTTTTTTGTCCATAAATTAGTAGGAAACGTTGGTATTTTATAAGAGTTATCAGACGACGACGACGACGACGATGTTCACCACGTTGGACGTTCTATTCGTTTGGGCAGTTTTATTCTTTCCCGTTGTTATGGCATCAGCATCTATACGCATTTGGCAGGTGGTCCTGGCCTGGACCGAAACCCAAAGGGGTGGCCGGTTTGTTGGCCAACATTGATGGGGTTATGGAAAGTTCTTAGCACACACTTATGAAGAGTTTTATTTTTATACAAGCGACCATCTGCATATTTCATTTACATCTCCCACGCCAACGCCAAGGCGCCAGCATATCCATGAGGACCATTCTTTCTTCTTTGGAATAAAAGAAGGATTGAAAAAAAAAATAATAAAAAAGAGTAAAAAACACAAAAACTTGAGTATTTCAACTGAATTGCGAAAGGGTGCGCGGTTGTGGGTGGCGGGGATGGTGATAGGGTTGAACGAATCACCGAAGAGTTTTTTTCTTCATTTTTTTTTTGTTTATATTTTATACTTTTTTTTTCATTTTTTCAAAAGGCTACTATTAAAGTATATAACTACGGACTATACCAGGAGCACTTTGGTTTGTTATATACATGGTTGCCACTGAAATATGATACAGCTTTGACCGGAAGAAGCTGTAAAAGGGTAGAGGGAGGGGGGATGAGTTTTTGGAAATTTTCTAAGCTTTTAAATTACATAGAAATGGTCAGTGTTGAGGGGGTGAAATTGTGACGTTATGGAAGTTACTCGGGTCGGCTCTTATCTTCTTTCCCTTTTTATTTTTTTTTTGCTGGGAATGTACGCATCGGGTTTTCACAAACAAATGGGTTTACAATTGCGAACGAATTTATATCATTTACATTACTTGAGGGGAAGGGTGTAGGTAATGCTGTAGGAAGGCTGTATTTGAGTTCAAGAAATTTAACATAACATAGTTTATTTTGAAAATGTTTTGTAAACATGTAATTAAGCAAATAATTATTCTTATTGTTGGTGAAAATAGTTTTGGATTAAAAAGAAACTTGAGCTTCATGTCACTCTGAAACTAAACATCAATGTTTCTGAATCCGACTGAGCTGGAGCATTAATTTTTATTGCATATAAAATTTTTCTTTATGGTCGCCCAAAAATGTTTCCCTTTTGAATCCCAAGTGGGTGACTGTGTTTAAGCGCTTAAAAATCAAAACTCATGTACCTTTATGATTTCCCTGAAGGTTCACTTTAAAAATGGGACAAAATGAGATTCAAAAAAGCACTCGAATCGGATTGAAGAGGAATGTCTGGATTTGAACAATTGACACAATTTGCCATGAACTATTGATTTATCATTTAAGGATATGAATGAACATATTATTTAAGTTTGTTAATTTGGGACTATCCAAGCTTATTCAACGTTCTCTTATTAGCTTTTAAGTAACTTACTAACCTTACCTTACCTTATATCATGTGACACTATTTTCGGGGTTGACCTGGGCCTCAATCAGTATGTTTCTCCAGGCAGCTCGGTCCGCAATTGGTTCCCTCCAGTTTTACACGTGGAGATGGTCGAGGTTGTCTTCCACTTGCCTGCGCCACTTAAGGATCAGTCTTTTTCTACTACTTCTACGCCGCCGCGCCAGCCCGTCCCTTTGGGTAATCGAAAATTTTCTGAAAATTATCCATCGGCTCTATATGAGCACCCATCTGAGACTTTCAACTTTTTCTCTTTTGGCTAGGTCTGTGTTGCTGTATCGTTGTATCCTCTTCTCCAGTCGCTGTTGATGCAGACGGGACCGAAAATAACCGGACAATTTTTCTCTAAGCAACCCAAAGCGTGTTCGTAAATTTCGATTTGAAATTTATGGGTCTTTTTGCAAGATATGCCATAATATGAATATTTTTCTGGACTCTGTTGGCCTTTAATCGCACTAAATATAAACCAGGTTGTTGAAGAACCGCTTTAGTCACACACACCGGGCAAAATTTCTTCTGTAACCATAACTGGCTTATGAGTTGGTGATGCATATTCTTCTATCAAGTCATCTTTCAAGAGTCCGACAGCTCCAGCTAGGCACTTATAACATTAAATTAATCAAATTCATTATGTTGCAGTTATTCTTTGGTGACGATGGAGCCATCATAACCGATAATCCTACATCCCTACAACGAGCACTTCACGTATGGGGGGTATGGGTGGACTTTTTGGTAGAAAATGAGTACAGTATTAGTCCGAAAAAGACTGAATACTTATGCTGTCCGTTTTCTGATCCACTCAGGCGTAGTCTGGAACATTGCTTCCCAAACGCGCGAAAAGTTTTAATATCTGATCTGGAATCTATGATTAATAACGAAGCAACTTGTAATAAAAAGAAATCAATAATGGTGTAAGCGTCGGGTTGATGAATTGGCCGGAAAACTCTGCTATCTTCTGCAATCGAAAAATGCGCTTAAGCTGGAAGGCAGGCTCTACACTGGAGCTTGTGATTCTAAAAACCCGTCAAAATGGCAATATCATACAACATTCCAATACAATCGCGAAAGCGGAGAGACAGGCTATTTTTACTTGCGATTATAGGGACTATAAGACAAGTTTAGGATTAGTGAATATAAAAAAAATTGCGATAACAATGAAACATGGCATTACGATCGTAGAGAAGTCTAAAAAAGTGATCGACAAAAAATGTCTGTCTGTCTGTCTGTCATTATGTATAACGAGCTGCAGTCTAAACGGCTTAGGCGATTATCTTCAAATTTGGTGTGTGTGATTATTTTTGCATTCCAATTTGGGGAAATTGAAATTTTATTTTTAGCCCTAAAAATAACCGTACCTGCCATATGATCTTTAAGGAAAAGCTTATTTTTCTCAAAAACGGCTCCAATGATTTTGATGAAATTTTTTGAGAATTTTTTTGTTGATATTGGCTATCATTTGATAAGAACCAAATTCACGGGAAAAGTCTATTAAAGGTACCTTTCATATAACGGTTTGTAACGGGTGTAAATTAGGACAAAATGTATGTCTGTATATAGCAGTATGTCCGAAGTGGGCTCAAGGGTAAACTGATGGGCATTCCTACGTAGCGGTGGATAAGGACTACGCGTAGAGCAAATTTGTTTCAATTGTTGCATGATCCAGGTATCTTTTTGCCTAGCGAAACAAAGCTTAACAAAAAAAAACCCAGATATTCACAGACAACTATTTATTCAATTTATTTGCGCGACAGCTCCTAAAGGAGCCAGGCCTAGTGACTTATACATTCAAACATTCCTCTGTGGGTTTGTTTTGAAATTGCAGGAGCCAATGGCTACATGAGATGCACTTTTTCCCGAAACAAATTTTAATATTGCAATATTTGTCATTTCCCCGCAAGAGGCATTACCCCGGGAAAAGTTGGATCTGGCAGGGAATTGAACCCAGACCCTTTGGCATAGCAGTCCGACACACTTACTTCTAAACTACGGGGCACTATACACATAACAATCACAATATCGTGATAAGACATCGGCCCAAAATCCATCCGTGGAGATGGAGACTCAGTCCTTATGTGAAAATGCAATAAAAAAGATAGCTTTATAGCAGAGCTCGAAAAAAATTTCTGGTGCCTTAGACGGCACTTGGATGAAAATATTTGTATTTTGGCTGCAGTTTTAAACACTTTTAGGCGTTTTCAAATGCGTTCCAAAACGGAAGTTGTCCTCCCTCGAGCTGAGCGAGAGCCCGTGTTGTTTTGAGCTTCAGGCACCAGTCAGCTTTTTTCTGACGGTCACAACATTGCACAGCTTCTAAGCGAGTCTTGATAGATACGGATCAAGACTCTTGTTTCCTAAGAAAGCCTTCTATGGCACTGCACCCTACGGACAACTGATAGTCCAGTAGTTTTCAATGGAGTCGTGTTCTATGCTGCTGATTGTTCTTATTCCGTGCGAAAGGTGTTCCCTTTTTAAACGTTAAACTTGGGCAATCATACGATTCCATTAGATCTCTGAACTGCAACTGTCTTACAGTAGCCACCATTAGTTGGTGATCTCGATAAACTTTTATGTTTAGTACATCACTAGATTGTGCATTTTGCGTTATATTGGTTTGTAGTTCTGGCATTTTAATATTTTAGTACAAATTTTATCTTCAATCAAATCAAATAATTTTTTTTATCTGACAATTCTATAGAAATTCCTAAAAATCCTAAAAAAACATGTTCGAAACTCTTATATAAACACTTATACATACTTTTTCTCTGAAATAATCAATTTCCTTTAATTTAAAAAATTCAAATGCAGTTCACTTCTTTTTATTTTAATGTAAATTAAAAAAAAAAATTAAAAAAATCCTCTGTTATTAGAAAATGCGAATTAACGAAAGGGGTTGATGAAAAAAAAATCTCCAATTTATTCTGACAAACATTTTCTTTTAATGGACTTTTTCGATTATTTTTTTATTGGATGAGAAAAAGCAGGAATTTTCCTCCCTTTTTTGGACTTTGTTCTATTATTTTTTTTTTGGTGCGTTCCGTTGATGGGTTTTAATGTTCTTAGTAACCCTTTTGGTTCTTTTTTTATAATTAAAGGGGTTGTGATTTGCTATTGTGCAAGTAAATAAATTAAAAGTATGTACACGCGTTTTACAATGATTTTTCTTATATAATATAAGATACCAATACTTAAATTTATAGGCAGATACCTAAATGAAAATCTTCATTGTGAGAAAAAAGCTTTAGTTAGTGAAGTATGAGTACCATCATAAGGACCAAGAAACTCATTACTTATGATGTGAAATCTTGTGCTTAATAATTAGAATTAAATTATTTAGACCCGTTTATTATTATGTTTTATTTGGAAAAGCTTGAATTAAAGAGGAGACAAATAAGTTTTTATCTTGCCTTATTTCTTTGCAACTTATAAGATCTTAATTGGAACTAAATTCCACCATATTTTCAAACTTGTGGGATTGACCCGAAACCTTTTTCGAATTAAAATGCAAAAGTGAGTTCTGAGTTCAACTAAATTGTGATATCATTGGAAGCTATAGCTTGAACAAAATCACTTGGCCAACGGTCGATTGCGCAGAGGGAGGATTCAAGAGAACAGAAATGGTGCGCGAGAGATTTAATGAGTACAATGCCAGAGATGAAACACTTTTTTGAAGAACGAGCTATAAAGCTAAAAATGCTAAGAACAAAGGATTGAGAAAACCTCAAAAAAATACTGCATTGTTCCAAAAATGTTTGGTCATTCGGCCATCATCGCTTTCTGCGCTTATCTTCGATGATACTACCGCTGTTAGCTGGGCTGTTGAGATGGGGAGGGGGTAATGGGTGGTTCTTCGAACGGTCTCGTCAATTATCTTTAATACTTTAATTTTTCTGGGAAAACTGAATTTGACCGCTGAAACTCGCAGGGACCTTAATGGATGCATCAAATACATTTGCAAATTATGGCGTCTATATGGTTCAAAATTTTCAACGCCATCAATGATTGAAGTCTTTTACTCCAGGCCAGAGGCGCGTCCATTGAAATTGAAGTATAACATCTCGCCAGCGTTCTCGACAAACATCGAAAACGTTACCTGCTCTTGAAAAAAAAAAACACTTGGGCTCTGTACCCGAAGTTAAAGACAAAACACATCTGGAGAAGAAATCGGATTCCAGATCAGATATGTTATACCTTATACGTGATAATTGATTCAGTCATATTAGGAATCAACCATAGATGTTCCTGGATAAAGATGCTGTGGATTTTTTACTTGCGATTATAGGGACTATAAAGCAAGTTTAGGATTCGTGAGTATAAAAAAATTGAGATAACAATGAAACATGACATTACGATTATAGAGAAGTCTAAAAAAGTGATCGAGAAAAATGTCTGTCTGTCTGTCAGTCTGTCTATCTGTTTGTCTGTCTGTCAGTATGTATAACGAGCTGCAGCGTAAACGGCTTAAGCGATTATCTTCAAACTTGGTGTGTGATTATATTAGCATTCCCCAGAGGGTAAATTGAAATTTTATTTTTAGGCCTAAGAATAACGGTATCTGCCATATGACCGTTTAGGAAAAGCTAATTTTTCTCGAAAACGCTCCAACGATTGTAATGAACATTTTTGAGAATTTTTTGTTCGTATTGGCTATCATTTGTATAGAACAAAATTTACGGGAAAAGTCCATTAACGGTACCTTTTATATAACGGTTTTTTTAATTTTCGACTTTCTCGGTAATGGCTCTTTGGATTTCTGTCAAATTTTATTATTGAGAAGACCTTAATTAATTCTGCATATCAAATTTTTTCATAACTTTTTTTTCTAATTAAAATTAATTTAAATTTTTTTTTTGAAAAATCAATATTTTTAAAACTAAACAAAAAAAAATATTTTAAATTATATAATCACATGTATATTAATAAACTAAAAAAAACTGCATACCAAAATTTCAAAAACAATTTAATTTTTTCAAAAAACTAAAAATAAAAAACTGGATTTTGTCAAAACCGCCCTACAATACATTTTTCATAAATTCTTTTTTATTTAAGACTTATGATGGCGTACTGCAATTTTAGAAAAAAATTATTGTGGTTTCAATACTTTTTATAAGTTTAAACCGTGTTATTTTCAACGTAAATGTTACTTGTTTCTGTCAAAGAAATTGCTTATTTCCAATGTAATTAGGCACACAAGAGCAAGTACGTACAACCCAGTCGTGCCCATTTTTTCTTTTTGTATAGGTTTCCAAGGAGGAAAGAAGGTGATATATCATGAATGCCATAACAAGTTTTGATGAGAAATATGTTTTTTTTTTTTATAATCTGCACGCACTCGAAGGGTTGTTACTACCCTTATCATGTATTAACACATTGCGAGCGTTTAGGAAAATTGGATAGAAGATGAAAGGAGGTACCGATGCACATTGGTTTTGAACGTTTGTAAATTGTAATGGAAGGGAAAAATCGAGCCGGGTAAAGCATTCCACATTCGTGTAGTGCGGCTTAAGAATGAGTCTCTATACTTAACAGTGCGTCCAAAAATAGGCTCAAGGGTAAATTTATGAGCATTCCTAGCGGTACGAGTATTACGGGTAAAACTTTTAAGGGGTGGATTGCAACTAGCAATTTCGCTGGAGCATTGTTTTAAAAGAATCGATAGAATAAGGAGAGACAGGAAAAATTTCGTCGATGTTCTCAAATTTTTTCTGTTATATCCTTATTCTCTATCATTTTTAATGCATTTTTGTGGATTCTATCTAGGAATCGCAAGTGAGTAACAGATGCACCTGCCTAAATATGAGAATTGTACTCAAGATTCGGGCGAATGTTCGCCTTATAAACAGTAGCCAGATCTAACAGGGAGAAGTATTTCTTGCATAGTCTAAGAAAACCTAAACATTTCGCAGCATTTTTGGCGATGTCATATATGTGTTCATTCCACAGAATGTGGTTTGTGATACACATACCTAGAACGCAAAGCTGTTCAGTTTCCTATAGAAGTACCACTCATGGATAGTGGCATGGGGGGTAGGTTATGCTTTAACGACAGCAGGCAACATTGAGTTTTTAAAGCATTAAATTCCACACGATTAATATTTCCCCATTGAACAATGCTGGCCAGATCAGAATTTAATGAACTAATCATACGTTGTCGTTGCAGTTCCAAGTTCCACATCCGAAGAACAGGGGAGTGAATGTGAAAACGAGTATGAGAAGCTGATGGTACTGTCATCAGCAAAACAATTTAATGGATTAGATGTCTTAGACAAGAGATCATTGATAAAAATAAGGAAAAGTGTCGGAGACATAACGGAGCCTTGGGGCACACCAGCATTTATTTTGTGACTATCAGACAGAAAGCCATTCAAAACAACGCGAATTGAACGTTTCGAAAGGTAATTTCTAATCCATCGAATAAGAGGTTCGCCGATTCCAAATGCACGCATTTTCGATAAAAGAGCTTGATGCCAAATATCAAATGCTTTTGAAATATCAAGTGCAATTATCTTACTTTCTCCAAAAATGTGTAAAGATTGATTCCACTGTTCGGTGAGATATACCATCATATCATTTAGAAGTTTCCGTGTCTCAAGATAATACTTAATCTGATAGTTTATCAGCTTTTCCATGACCTTGAAAAGAAGGGATGTAAGTGCAATTGGTCGGTAGTTAAAGGTAGATGAAGATACGCCTTTTTTAGGTATGGGCTGGACAAATGCAGTTTTCCATCCTCTTGGATAGAGGCCTGTTGAATACGACAAATGGAAAAGCTTACACAGTGGTTTTGCCAGCGTGGAAGTACACCTCTTCAGAACTATAGGGGAAATACTATCCGGGCCAGCGGATTTGTGAATATTGAGATCTTTAAGAACTCTTGCAACTGAACGATCGCGAAAAAAGATTTGTCCCATAAAAACATTTACGTTATCAAGTACATGAGGAGCCATATCACACTGAGGACTGAGGCAACGTTGAATTAGCTGCAAACAATGTTGCAAATAAATCAGCTTTGGCTTGGGAGTTGACTAAAAAATTGTCATTATGGACAAGCATCGGAACCGAAGACGAAGTGGAGTTATGTATGTTTTTTACGAAGGACCAACATTTTTTACTTCTTTTAGGGCATTTTAATATTTTTTGCCTTAAATTTTGCTCGTGTAAAAATTTTGTTCTTTGAATAAATCATTGCAGGTCTTTCTGGCTTGTTTAAACATCTTCCGATTTTCCTCAGAAGGGTTGGCTTTAAAATATCGAAAACTTACTTCTCTCACCCTGATATTCTCTTTACAGTTTGGGTGACTGTTGACGTGACTCAAGAATTATCGGCTGAAATTATTCTCTTAAAAGCCTTTATAGGTTCGGTTGGGTTGGATGGGCTCATCTCACTCGTATCTCAGCCCCGATAGTTGTCGAGTTTTGACCATCTCTATTTTGCGACTTTTCTTATTTTCCACTGCTCAGTACACAAGGTACAGTAGGGCTTGGTTCCATGAATGAACCGTTTTTGTCCAGTTTACAGCCTTTTCATTTCCGTGAATGTCACAGTGTCCGGGACCCATGGGAGGCTAACAAGCTTTACTTCACTGATTTGTCACAGATCGTTACAACAGCGGTAAATCAGTTTGAAAACTATTGACGATGTGGCCTTCATTCTCGGAATTAAAAGATAAAAGGTGATTTGCAGCTTCGACAACTGCGAGTACTTTTACCTGAAAAACACTTCAAAAGTTGGCAGCTTTATAGATCTATTAATTTTTTTTTTCGAACTTTCTGTATAGACCGATATAGGATTTTCGTTTATGACCCGGTTTTCCTTCCAGCATTCTCTTGCAGGAAAGTCTGTCAGTGCGACCGTGTTAAATATAAACCGACTGTATTATCGGTTTTGGCTTCCATATCTATGTAATTTTCTTTGATTTTATGACCATTATAGCGCTTATTTCAGTTATTGGCATAAAAAAACATTCTCCATTTGAATTTTTGAATGACATTATTTCAAAGAAATTGAGCACACTTTCCAAACTTTTCGCATACTCGGTACGTAACCAAAGTCAGTATCCAGTCCTGAGCGATTTGTTAGCGTAAGTACTCGTAAGGATAAAAAATTATCATCGTCATCGTTCCTATTCGGTCAAAAAAGAGAATTAGGATTATCAATACTTTGCCTAGAATCGGAATTGGTTGGGAAATTAGATTTGAATTCCGCCATCAACATTTTTCATGCACAGACATAAACAGGGATTTTTTTACTGATTTATTCGATTTAACAAAGCTTTCTATTAATTATAAAATGGAGTCTTATTTACGATTAAAAAGGACGGGCGTAACCCCGGGCTCGAATATTCTCTTGGCGGTTTTCAAGAAACAGACGAATTGCTGCAGCCAACCTTTACGGTAAACTCAACATTGCCATGAGTTGTTCTAACAACTCGCTTCCTGTACTCGAGAGCGTTCCCCCTGTGGGTGCGGGGGTGAAAGAATAGGCCCACGGTCAGGTTACCGGAAGTAAGAGCCTTCCAATACATAGTCTAGTTAAGCAACTACCACTTTATCCGTAAGGAAACGAGGTAGTAACCATGCTTCTAGGCGGGCATTCAGGGAGTGTCCTAGTCTTCACCTTGGTTGACTGGATTATGAACTGTTTGTCATACTGGATGGTGGGCTAGCGACTTCATGGAGTCGAACCACAAGTGCGTCTCATGAGAGATGGGCGAGCCTCACCTAGCGTCTAAAAGTAGGCACCGTGGGTTAACAGGAGCTTCGGCTGATTACGTGAGCTTGTCTCGGTAGCAGTCGCCTGTTAAAATTGAGGTAGGCCCCCTTGTGGGAGCTTCACGGGGGCTGTGGTTACTCCAAATGCGGAAGCGAAAAGGTATCTTTGGTTTCTGGGAGGATGGCACGGTTTCGAAAGAAGCGTGTGTTCATTGTCTTATTTAACCTTGATACTAGGGGTACATGATAGGCCCTGCTTCTTAGCAAGGAGGATGGATTTTCCATGAGAAATTCATTATTTGCTACTAGAGTGGTTTGGCAGCCCGCTATAGTGATAGTGTGGTCTGGCAAACCACTTCTAGGGGTCTTGTCCGCCCCAAGGGAACTCCATAAGTGGGTAGGCCCACCGTGGAATTAAGCCTTAATAGGCAGGTGTCCATGTAAAGCCTCTTCACGATCTGTACTCGAGAGCGTAAATAAGTTTATGGGATCAATCTTCTTTTTTTAAACTCACTCAAGTGGCAAGAGTATAGAATGACCCTTATACGCCTTAACCCGCGCTGGCCAAATAGTATCCCGCTATTGTTCTGAGAAGTTGTTTTTCTAACCTGACATAACCTCACTTCCTCAACCTTTAACTGTCGACCAATTTTACTTACGTCTCTCTCAACTCTTATCTTAGGAAATATCTTGATAGAAAGATTTTTAATAACATAGACTACGGCTTTAAGAGCAAAAGATTTACTGTTGATTGGTCGTATATTTTACCGAAAAGTGGTTTTGAAATGCATACATTCGTATTCGATGGATACCTTATAAAGAGTCTTCGAATAGGGATTTTCGAACTTGCACAGTTGATAGCGGCCATCTTGTTGAAACTACATTTGTCAAATTGGCTGTCACGTATTCAGTCTGTTTTGCCAAATCGCCATAGATGCATCATTGAATAAGAACTACAGGAAGACGTGTTGTGTATAAATACAGTGCATGTGAGTGAGGTTAATCATCTATACATGTAATAGTTATTTCTAACCCTTCCTGTCATTTTGGCATGGCGGTAAATTAAAAAAAAAGTAATTCAAATTCGGATAATTTTTTATCTGAATAAGTTTTTATAAGTTTTGTTCAATTACATATGTAAGTGCTTTAGTGAAAACATTTTAATATTTAAACAAAAAAAACATGAATCAGTATGAGCTACTTTAGGTTAAAACCTGTAAAACAGCGTTTTTATTTTCACAAGTAAGTAAAGTATTGTTTTTTTTAGAATTTAAAGCAATGTAAAGTGTTTTTTTTTGGGTATATTTTAAATATTGTAGAACAATTTAAAATAGATTTTTTGTGGTATTAAGCAATAACTCAATATCTTGAAAATAAAAATGTACAACTTCGATGGATAATATCACTCCCTATCTGTCAAATACCAGAGCTAAACTCAGGGGCGCATTCATTTTCATTGTTTTTTGCAGTATTGCAGCGCCTATACTTTAAACTGCAAAAATGGAAGGGACCTACAATTTACGAGTCCGAACGGCTACATGAGATGCACTTTTTCGAGACAAATGTTACTCTTGGAGGTTTTGTCAGTTCCTCGCAAGAGGCAGTACCCCGGAAAAAAGGTGGCTCTGAGCGGGATTCGAACCCCGACCCTTCGCTTAGCAGTCCGACACATAAAGCTACGAAGCACTACCAATTTTATTTCTATTAAACGCTTTATAACGTTTTAGTTGACGCCCTTAGAGGGTGTACAGTCTTATGCACTCCGTCTGTCTTATCAAATACCCTTTATTAAACGGATTCAAGTCTGATTATATATTTAATTTGTTTCTTAAGTTTATCCAAATGCGTCTAAAGCTAGTACTAGACGGTTATTGTAATGGGTCAGCGCAGTGACCCTCTGACGTCACGATAAAATAGGTTATACCACCGTCAGCGCACTGACATAGGTCATCGTTTCATCGCTACAGTGACTCAACCAAGTGACAAATTTGTTTTTTTTAATAAAAAAACGCAGTTTCTCTTAAAAAACCGAAATTATTTCAGGACAATTATTAATTATTTTATTAACAATCGTTGATTAAAGTCGCTATTTTTTTGGTGGTGTTTAAAAAATTAAAATGGAATTTGTACGGTTTACAAACGAATAAAGATAATTTACAATGGGTAGCAGAGCTTTCTGATTTAATATTTGAAATATACAATGTTCGTTTTTTGAACGCATAACGTGACAATTTCTGTCAAAACTTTCTACATTTGCTTAAATTCACTACAAATTAAGATTAAAATTAATTAAATGAATACGTTCAAATTATATTTTTTTCTATTTTTACAGAAGGTTTTCAATTTTTTCACATTCACGATGACAGAACAGCGCTCTAAAGATTTATATAGGTAACGGGACGAAGTTGATTCTAAAGCGTGTATGAGTTTTAGCCATTAATATTTTTTAGTCTTGAACTTATACGTTTCACGTTTGACGTCGTTTGAGAATAAAAATTCTAGGAACGAGCTAAAAGCCGTCAACTGGCATTTTGGGTAAACGAAATTGCAAATGCGATAGCATCATGCATCAAAGCTATTGAATAAAATGGTGTTCAATTCCTAACGCGCAATAATGATAGCAATGACCCGGCAGAAATTCTTGCCGTATCAGTGTTGGGACACAGTCAACGCAGTGATAGGCTACTAGTTAGCGAAGCCATCACACAGTCATCCCAAATAGTCACAATAATGACCCAAAAATGAGTGTCAGCGTGCCTGTCATTGTTGCAATGAATATCACACAACCTGTAGTTTTTAGGGAAGATAACTAGGTCATAGTGACGTCATTACGATCGCCGTCTATTATTTGCTTCACCCTTTTATTTCGATTTTGGTTTTCATTTTTACATTTTTTGCATTTTGTGACTGTAAAAACAATTGCTCCTATACAAAGAGTAATAAAAATCAAACATGACATTACGATCATAGAGAAGTCTAAAAAAGTTTTTTGCAAAAAATTTCTGTCTGTCTGTCTGTCAGTATGTATAACAAGCTGCAGCCTAAACAGCTTAAGCAATTACATATCTTCAAATTGGGTGTGTGTAATTTAGAAAAAGCTTATTTTTCTGAGAATTTTTTTGTTAGAATTGGCTATCATTTAATTAGAACCAAATTTGCAGGAAAAGTCTATTAACGGTCCCTTTTATACAAAGGTTTTTTAATTTTTGTCTTTCTCGTTAACCGCTCTTTAGATTTTCGTCAAATTTTATATTTGAGGAGATCTAGGTAGACAAATTCTGCTGTTCAATCTTGTAACTTGTAAATGTATTTATTGCATCAGTAACTAAATAAAAAAATGGATGTCACCAAAACATCAAATTCTATCTACGCCGCGCCGGGTCATTCGTTAAGCTAGTATTAGACGGTCCTTGTAAGGGACACTGTGACGTCACAACAAAATAGGTCCTACCACCGTCACTGCTGCGACAAAGGTCATCGTGTCACAGCTAGCTACAGTGACTATCACACGAATGACCCATGTCCGTCCTTGTTGTCCCAAAATACGATGAACGTCAAAGTGTGTCACTATTGTCCCTGTATCTCGGTGTCACTGCAAGGATATGCAAAACAGTGACCATTACACGACGTGACAACTCTCAAACAGCTGATCGTTGGCGGTGAGCCTAAACTGCTATGACATTTATCATTTTCAGCAGTGACGATTACACGGCGTCACTCAAATGAGTCCCTGTGGATTGGTTGTTTTGGTTAAATATAGACGTGAGTTTCTGAAGTATTTCAATTAACTAAATTAATTTAATTAAAAAAAAGAATAAATAAGACATTTCCAATTACAGTGATTAAAGGAAAAAGTGAAAAGTCAAATAAAGTATGTCCACACGAAATATGGTAGAGGTGGCGATTCTTGCGGCCTACATATTGGAAAGCAGCAGTGACCATGACTCCGACAACAACCAAAGGCCACCGCAAAGAATTCGTTCATTGTGGTCCAAAAATTGGTTGTTGCAACGTGAAAATCAAGGTTTCTGCGCAAAACTAATGCAATAATTAAGAGCTGAGGAGCCAGAGCTCTATCGTCTCATCAAGCAGCCGCGTTTTAACGCCACGTTGTAATATACCGCAATACATATCCCATGTCACAAAGAGCGCGTTTTTAACGCCGCGTTGAACGTCAATACGCTGGGTCAGGACGCGGCATTGAAATAAATAACAAATAATTTTTTTTTGACGCCACGTTAGAGAAGATTATTTTTTGAGCATATATATATATTACCTATATATATGTATATAGATTATCTATGTGTACAAGTTCAGATATTTTCAATAAATATATAAATAACCCTCAATTAAAGGCCTCTTCAAACAGAACGCAGTTTAAACGCGGCGTTGAGATTATTTTGACGCGGCGTTCTAAACGCTGTGTTAGAGAACGTCAAACAGAGAGCTATCTGCAGCGCGTTTCATATTTGAATCTTGACTTTCATTTTTTCACCAAATGCCAATCAGGTTATTTTTTTTTCAATTTAAAACAATATTAAATGACACAAAATAAGTCACAAAATTTCTACAACAAATCCAGAATAACTTAATTCACCAAGTAAAAAAAAAAAAGATTTGTAATAAATCGCGGTGTGGAACTTGACGCGGGGTATTATATATGTGACATGGGATATGTATTACTGTATATTAAAATGCGGCGTTGAAACGCGGAGTTAAAACGCGGCCTCAAAACGCGCTCTGTTTGACAAGGCCTTAAGTCACTTAAATTATAGTTTTGAAATTTTTGTTTGTGTCATTTTCATTTTTAATATTGCTTATCATGGAAAAACTGATAGAATGTGTTAGAAAATAATAAAACATGTAAGAATATATGTAGTTCTGAAGAACGAGATATGGCAAAAAATCCGAAATGAACTATTTCTCCAACGTTGCGTTAAACCGCCGCGTCCTAATTATTCCAAACCACGCTTTAAATAATATCAAGGCCACGTAAGAAACGCGCTCTGTTTGACAAAGACTTTAATTCTCAAAACAATTAAACAAATAATCTGTTCTAACGCGGCGTCAAATAATAATTTATTTCAAAGCCGCGCTTAGACGACGCTTATTGCCGCCGAGTTGAACTCGACGCTGCGTTGAAAACGCGCTCCTTATGATATGGGATATGTATTGCTGTATACTACAACGTGGCGTTGAAACAAAAACGCGCTCTGTTTGACGAAGCCTTTAAACTTTGACGTAACATGTTTGTTTTCGTTTGAGAATAAAAATTCTAGGAACGAGCTTAAAATATTTTTTAAAATTAAAAACAATTCAAAAACATGTTCTTTTCATCATCTCGCCGTCAACTCGTATTTTGGGTATACGAAATTGCAAATCTGATAGCACCATCAAAGCTATTGAATAAAAGTGTGTTTAACTCCGAACGCCCAGCCGAGACCAACAGTGACCTGGCAGGAATTTCTGTTGGGACACAGTCCCTGCAGAGACAGGCTACGTGTCACTGTGTCCCACCAACAGTGACAGGGCTATTACACGGTCCTTTGTAATTTGTCACTGCAGGGACATAAAAATGACGTGTCACTGTGCCTGTCACTGTTTTGGTCACTGCAAGGACATTCAAAACAATGACTATTACAAGACGTGACGCATAGTGACGTCAGAATGTCACTGCAGTGACCAATTACAAGGACCGTTTAATACTATATTTACAATTTAGTGGAACTTTAAAGATATTTTCCCTGATTTTGCAGAGAGAGTCCTATCTGAGTCAGGTCAGATAACATAATGGAGCTATCCTTACTGACCATGATGGAACAGCTTTTGTCTGTTATTTTTAAAAAGCTTTTAATATTCACATTTTCATTGTCATAATTAATGATAAAAGATATTTTTAGATTTGCGCTGCTTAGACCTTTGCGATTAAACTCAATTTTCTCATTCTGTATCGAAATAAAGTCTTGGCTTTTCCGTTAAGAACAGCAATATTTTCGCTAGGAGAATATTACAAAACTCAAAATGTCTTTCATAGATTAGATACTTTAAAATGTTCATAAAAAAGGAGGAGCAAAATGTCCAGTTAAACTAGATTTTAATGAAATTCTTTTATTAAAAAAAAAAAAACCAAATAATAAATAATGTACAACTACTGTGCAAATGTGTTTAGTAAAAGGAACATAAGTCATATTTGTGTGACCTTTCCTGCAGCAACCATTTTTATTGATGACCCTACTTCATATTTGAATCAAAAGATTTCGTAGTGCCAATGTGATGACCTCTACATTTAAGAGAAACACACGAAAGGTAAAGGTTACACCTTTCCAGATTTTATTTGGACAATGGTCAAACGGGGTCAACTAGACACATGATGTACAATTTGTAAAGCAACAAGCAATTTTGTTTTATAAATGTAACAGACAAGATATAATATTTAAAAAAAAACAATCTTGTTCCTCCACTGACCATATCCACATTCCACACCCTAATAAGATCCTTTCAAGAAAGTACACCCGATTTTGTTCTTTTCAATTTCGTGCAGTGAATTATGGCTTACAGAAGTAAAAAAAAAGCAAAGGGTGAGAAAAGACACCCTTCCTAATAAAGACGACATTATTTCAATAAGCAGTAAACTATCCCCAAAGGGATTACGTCTTCAATTTAGCATTATGAACATTTTTTCTTGACCCCGATTCCGACCGTTAAGGAGAAGTTCAATTGAGGTTAAAGGTGAGTACGTATGTAGTGGACCATCAATCAAGTTGCATAAAGTTTTTTTTTAAGTGGACAAAGCATTTGATTTTAAATTTATTTAATGTGATTTTCAGAGGACATACAGGTTTGTAATAAGGCCTGTTTTGAAATAATGTCCTGGGAAGGAATTTCAACATACGCTGACCGACCTTTGACATGGATTGGATTTTAATATTATTAACATTATGTAGGTAAGCATTAATATTGGTCTGAGGTAGCCAGTTGGGTTGGTTGAACTTGTCTTTTTTGTAACGTGTCCGGCAATCAAAGCGGCGCGTGTAGTCTTAAATTTACGAATCATTTCCGCGAAAATCTTTTATATTTCCCTAGAATAAAAAAAGGATTGTACGTTGGAAACATCTTTGGATTTAATATACAATTCAATAGACTCACCTCACAGACTATCAGCAGTTTTAATCTTGAGAAAGCCTATTTGACCCCTAGAATAGCCAGGGAGATTTCCTACCAAGTCTGTCTTTATGGCATACTTACTTACTTAGGGGGCGCTACAGTTCGGGACGAACTTGGGCCACAACCAACACGCCTCTCCAGCCAGTTCGGTCTTTGGCTAGCTGCCTCCTGTTTCTTACCCCCACTTGAGCGCCCCACCTAAGGCGAGGTCTTCCTTGACTGCGACTACCCTATGGAATGGAATCGAAGATCCTGCGAGCCGGAGCATTGTTGTCCATTCGCCATCTTGAACGTGATATGCGTTTTTTTTTTGACCAGGTCAATGTCGTTGTACAGCTCGTATAGTTCTTTGTTGAACCTTCTCCTCCAAAGCCCGTTAGCGCAGGTAGGGCCAAATATCTTACGATCGAAACGATTAAGGATATCTTCATCCGCCTTAGATGCCTCGGCGCCATAGAGCAGGACTGGGATGATTAGTTTTGATTAAGGTCTTATACAGAATCTCCTTTGTCTTTTGAGAGAGGGCTTTGCTACTCAATTACCTTCCTAGCCCATAGAAACAGCGATTGGCAAGAGTAATTCTTCGCTTTATTTCTGACGAGATGTTGTTGTCAGATGTTATAGCGGATCCGAGGTAAACAAAGTCCCAAACTACCTCAAAGTTGTACCTGCCTATTGTGCTGTTTTGTCCAATTCGGTTGTGTGTTCCATTTTGTGGACAGCAGGTACTTCGTTTTGGCCTCATTGACTGCTAGTCCCATCTTAGCCGCTTCATATTCAATGCTAGCAAACGTTCCAGTGACAGCTCGCCGAGTTCTGCCAATGATGTCTATGTCGTCAGCGTATGCTAACAATTGCACAGACTTGAAAAAATTGTCCCAATACAATTGACTTACGAGTTTCTTATAATTTTTTCAATTATTGAGTTGAAAAAAACGCACGATAGCGCATCACCTTGTCGGAATCATTTTTTTAACGTCAAAAGCTTCTGTGAGGTCAGTACCAACGTTGACGGAGCAGCGAGAGTTCTCCATCGTCATCCTGCACAGTCGGACGATTTTTGTGGGGATGCCAAACCAGACATGGCTCTTTATAGCTCGTCTCTATAAATGCTATCGTACGCGGCCTAAAAATCGATAAAGAGGTGGTGGGTATCGATTTGGAATTCTTGGGTAGTTTCCAGGAACATTTGATCGATTGTGGGCTTTCCTGGTCTGAAACCACACTGATAGGGGCCAATCATGTTGCTGACGAAAGCTTTCAGGCGTTCACATAGTACGGCAGAGAGGATCTTGTAGGCAATATTCAGGAGACTTATTCCTCTATAATTGGCGCAGTTTAGAGGGTCTAATTTCTTGTGGATCGGGCAAACGATGCTGAGGTTCCATTCATCAGGCATACTTTCTTATGAGCAAACCTTGGAGATGTTAGTGTTTGCATTTCACCAGGTCATCTCCGAGCGCTTTAAAAAGTTCGGCGGGTATTACATCGGGTCCTCACTTCATTTTGGTCAGGTGGACGAAAATTTTGTCTGTCATCATCCATGTTGAATGGTTTATTCTGCCCGACAACGGGATTTGGGTCTTCATCGCCGTTTAACAGTTTGCAGAAATGGTCCTTCCATGTACTCAGCACCGACTGTGACTACTACGAGGTTTTCATTCCTATCTCTACAGGCTTCTGTGCGGGGTTTTTTTCCTTGGCACGTTCTTTTTACCTGTTGGTAAGACTTCGGCACGTTGTTCCTGCAGTGGCATCTCTCAATATCTTCGATCGCGAACTTCTCATGCTCTCTCTTTTTATTTTGGAGAAGCCGGTGTTCTTCCCGTCTTTTCTGCTCGTAGAGCTCGCGAGCAGCTCTCGTCTTTCTTTGCAGCGCCTCTTTATATGCCTCTTGTTTGGCTGCATTCTTCATCGAAACAGAGGTTTCGTGGTGGTGGTCTGGTGAAACCTAGCACATCAGTTGCGGCATCTCTGATGGCTTGTTGGCAGTGTTGCCACTGGTCTTCGGCACTTGATGTTTGGGGTAATGGATTACTTGAGAGGTTACGGGATATTCGATCGGCATAGGTTTTGGCGGTTTCTTGCGATTGCAGCTTTCCGATTCACAGTATTTCTCCGTTGTTGTGGTGTTCGTCTTGTTCGCATTCTTACCTTGGCAGCAACAAGGTAGTGATCCGAATCGATGTTAGCTGCTCGGAAGGTGCGAACATCCAAGATACTGGAGGCGTGTTTGCATCGATCGCAACGTGATCAATCTGGTTCACGTTGTTTTGATCTACATAGGTGTCGCCAAGTCCCTTTTTGTATATCGAGATGAAGAAACCGTGTGCATGCAATAGTGATGTTATGTGCCGCTGCGAAGTCAATTAGCCTAAGTCCGTTTTCAGACGTTGTGTCGTGTAGGCTATGTTTTCCAAAAGTCCTACCAAAGATTTCCTACATAGAATTAATCAAAAGTTATGAATTTTTTGTCTAGTTCCACTAATTTCCAGAAAACTTGGGTACGACAAACCAGTCATCTGACACGCCATTTTCATTTTTTTAATAAGCTAGCTTTTCGCTCTTTACCGAAGTTTCGAAATTATCAAAATATCGATGCATAAAGGCAAGGCCCACCATCCTAAAAAACACAACAAAGCCATAGATTTTGCAGTTCTTTGCCATTGCTACACAAATGGATAGTATTCTAGCTCCAGTTCATGCTTTAGCAACCTTTTACTGCAGACGCGCCCAAACCTTGCACCTATTCTATCTCCAACTAGATGGGGCATGTCCACTAATAAATGTGACGATTCCGTCAATTCGTTTTGTCAGCAATCACATCCGTCAGTTCAAATTTTGAAATTTGTATTCTTCGATTGAGAGTTATGTTGCCCACATTCTCTTTATATCGTTTTTATTTAAACAAGGACTTTCGGTTTTGCCCCTTAAGTACATTAAATGTAGATACTACTATAAGTCTTGTCTTCCTTCAGAAATCTGACATTCGTTCACTTCAAATTCTTATTCCAATCCTCATCAACATAACAACCAGGAGCCTATTTCGCCACCTTTTAAATTGTAATTTACAAGCACTTTTTCAACAAATTTTTAGAATAATATACTTGTTGTTTTCAAAGGGAAATTTGTAGAAATTTCATTATTTCCGTTTCACCAAAAGTATTATTTTTTTGTTGCTGATAATAAGTACAAATTTGTTAAAAATCATATTTTTTGTAAGTTTGTGTTTCACAAAATTAAGAAATTTTACAAATTTGTTTAGTTGCTGAAAATTTCTTAAGGTGCCGTCACACAATAAAAGGATAATGGTTTCAGAAAGCGTTTCGAAGATTCCTATTTTTTAAATTTCTTGAAAGTACTTTCAGAGAGCTACTATGAAAGGAAAAAAACTTTTTGAACTTTTTGATAGCAAAATTTCCAAAAGCACTTTTTGGTCGTCACACTATGAAAGCAAAAGTGTTTTCTGAAAGTGTTTCTTGTGTAAACGGGGTGTGTTATTTGCCACTCTGGGCTTAGTTTCGTTTATTGTTTATCTAGTCATTCTACTTTGGAATATTTTCGAGCAGCAGAATAAGTACTGCATTATTGTGCTAAAAAAAATAAAAGGTAATAGAAAAATGTCGGTTTCAATTATATCTCTCCTGCAACGCGTAATGTAAAGTCTAAAGTGTGTTTCATTGTTTTATCTCTTTTTTTACAAACAATTCTCCAGTGAAATACCCAGTTTCATTCCTCTCCTCAATGAATTCCATTGTAAGATTGGCACTCCTAGAAATGTCCATTAGTTTACCCTTGAGCTTAACTTCGCACGTACTGCTAATTTCAGAGATTCTTTCTTTAGTTGCACCACTGGAATGTGGAACGCTTTGCCAGACTCCATAGAATTTGTACACCCGTAAACGAAAAAAGCCTTTCAAAAATTTGTTTGCTTTCTTGAAAACGCTTTCATGAACTAGTCACGTACTAGAAGTGTTTTTTGTGAAAGCGTTTTCAAGGAAGCAAATCGATTTCAGAAAACGCGTTCAAGAAAGTACTTTTGAGGTCGTCATACTATGAAAGAACTTTTCTTTTATAGTGTGACGGCACCTTTATAATAAAAAAGATCGCTAGATTTAACGAATTAACTATATATTTTTTTAGATTAGGGAAATAAAAGAAGGTATTTTTTCGATCGTAATTAATTAGTATAATAATAGTTGAGCTAAATGTTCAAAGAAATGAAAGATATGAAAATTATAGAATTTTTCGAAGAAACACTGAATTAAATTTTATTGAAAGTGTAAAATTTTGAATTTTATTTTTTACTTGCGTATATAAATACCTATATTTCTATAAAGCAAGTTTAGAATTCGTGAATATAAAAAATAAATTGCACGACGGGATGGCATGTACTTGCTAATATGTGCAATATGTACAATGAAATTTAAGAAAATTAAAGTGAACATCAAAGCATTTATTCGATTTTTGTGACTTTTGAAATAATTTAAAAGATCTTTTACAGAAACAAGTAACATTTATGTTGAAAATAACACAGTTTGAACTTATGTATTAAAAGTCTCAACACCACAATACTTAACGATTTTTAGTAAAAGTGAAGTACGTCATCACACCATAACAAAGAAATTATGAAAAAATTATTTCGAAAATTGTAGGACCGGTTTTGATAAAATACTGTTTTTAGTTTTTAGTTTTTTGAAACAACATTTTTTTGAAATTTTGGTAAACAGTTTCTAGGATATTTATTAATTTACACCTGATTTTAAAATTGTAAATATTTTTTTTGATAAGTTTTAAAAATATTGAATTTTCCAAAAAAAAATCATTCAAATACCGTTATTTATAGCCCTAAAAATAAAATTTTAATCTCCCCTTTAAATAATGGCAAAAGGTACACACATACTTAACTTCAAGGCAGTCGCTGCAGCTCGTTATACACCCGGACGGCAGCCAGACAGCCAGGCATGCCTGTCAATGATTGTCAATGGCTTTTTAGCTTTCTCTATGATCGTAATGTCATGTTTGATTGTAATGGAAAATTTTGGAGAAGGATCTTGGTTTGCAGGCTTACAAAATCCAACTCGTGCAAGAATTGAAGCCGAACGAACATCAAGCGCATCACACGATGGGTGAATGGGCCCAAAACAAGATGGCCACCGATTCCGATTTTCACATAATTGGGCCTCGGCTGGAATTTATTCGAGCCGCACCGGCTGGCTACTTCCCCGAAATCATTTTTAAAACATAATGCAAACCCTTATCTTTATAATCAAGCTAAATTCTTGGCCATAACATTAAACTACATGCCTTTTATTTCTTCTTGAAAACCACACGTCTAAAAAAAACCCTTTATATACATACATATGCAGCCACTAAGCAAATTTATTCGACGATATGACCGCACATATGAGCAAGTACGTGCGATCCAGTCGTGCAATTTATTTATATAGGGAATCGTCTAAAAACGCAAACACATAAGTGTCCCAATTCGAAAAGCTTTTTCTTTAAGGAAATCTCAATAAAATATTAATTTTTCAGCAAACTTTTTAATGTTAATGTTCTAAGCAAAGCAACAATTTCATTTAAACCATTGTATATACATTTTCTATAGTACTATCATGAAGCATCATTTTTTAGTTCTGAATCAAGTCGCAATGAGGCGTGCTGAAATCGCCAATTGATATGAACATAGAATAAGTACAGACAACAAAAGTGTATTAAATACTTGTAAAATATCGGTTAAGGTTCTCGTCTTCCCTATTAAGAGTTAGTTTCGAATCAGCCAGGAAGATGGCCAGACAAAAAATGACCACCATGAGAAGACTATAGAAAATATATTGTGATATTTTGGCCTGGGTTTCGACAAATAAAACTCAATCAAAATTCCAAACTAATGCAACAAATCCCTTTATTTTATTAAACACAACGTCTTTCAGTTTAAATAACACCAATTTAGCTTATTCCACTTATTCACAATTCAAATACGTTTTTATCATTCAACACTTTTTATTTAATCTCAATTCAATCACTTTTTATTAACGCTTCCAGTTGTTAACAATTCCACTTTCGAAAATAAACTGAACTTTCAATGCAATCTACTCTTGTATTTATACAAGTTTACAAGCTTCTGGAAGCTTCTGTCTGGTTCTGGCACAATCTAAGCTTTCGGTACTAATTCGAGTCTCGAATTAGTACTTCAAGTTCGATTTAGTACTCAGTTAAAACATATCGCATATATGTAGCATACTTCTAGGGGCATGGTTGTTGTACACAATAAATGGTGGTTGTTGTGCACAATGAATCCAACAGATGTCGTTAGTTTACAAAATGTATCCTCCAAATATCTAAACTTGTTGCCACATCACAGTACTCTCATGGTGGTAATATTTCGTCAGGCCATCTTCCTGGTTGGTTCAGAACTAACCCTAAGTAGTGGAGACGAGAACATTTACCAATATTTTACCAGTATTTAATACACTTTTGTTGTCTGTACTTATTCTATATTCACACCAATTGGCAATTTCAGCACGCCTCATTGCGACTTGATTCAGAACTAAAAAATGATGCTTCATGATAGTACTATATGCAGTGTATATACAATGACAGGGCCATACTCTGCAATCCGATTGGAAAGTTAAATTGTTCGAAAACGCATAATTGGTTTCTCAGGAATGCGATATTCGGAATATCTGAATTTTATTTTCTTATATACTGTGATATTTTGGCCTGGGGTTCGACAAATAAAACTCAATCAAAATTCCAAATTAATACAACAAATCCCTTTATTTTATTAAACACAACGTCTTTCAGTTTAAATAACACCAATTTAACTTATTCCACTTATTCACAATTCAAAAACGTTTTTATCATTCAACACTTTTTATGTAATCTCAATTCAATCACTTTTTACTAATACTTCCAGTTGTTAACAATTCCACTTTCGAAAATAAACTGAACTGTCAATGCAATCTACTCTTGTATTTATACAACTTTAAAAGCTTCTGGAAGCTTCTGTCTGGTTCTGGCACAATCTAAGCTTTCGGTACTAATTCGAGTCTCGAATTGTTTCGTCGAGTTCGATTTAGTACTAAGTTAAAACATGTTGCAAATATGTAGCATACTTCTATGAGCATGGTTGTTGTACACAATAAATGGTGGTTGTTGTACACAATAAATGTTGGTTGTTGTACACAATGAATCCAACAGATGGCGTTAATTTACAAAATGTATCTAAACTTGTTGCCACATCACGTTGTCATCCTCTTAGTTTTGTTCGTCCCGAACAAGCACATCATCATTGTTTCCGTGGTAACGATGCAGTCGATCCACATGGACAATTTTCATTTTTTGCTCTTGGTCCTCGTTGGATTCGGAAAACGACGTCATTAATGCGCGTAACTATTTGGTAGGGACCTTCCCAGTCCTGCTGAAGCTTGGGCGATTTTCCCTTTCTGCGATGTGGGTTATAAAGCCATACCAGATCTCCCTCATTGAATTCAGGTGCTGTTGCTCTCGCATCGTATCTGGTCTTCATGCGGTCACTCGCAATTTTTATGTTGTTTCTTGTTCTCTGGTGAATGTCGTTGATCCTTTCTCTAAGATCTAACACGTAGTCCTCTTCGCATTTTGGGTCTTCAATAGGAAATCCGAATTTTAGCTCACTTGGAAGCCGGGCAGTTCGTCCAAATAGAATTTCGGATGGAGTGTATCCAGTTGTACTATGAACCGCATTCCGGTAGGCCATAAGAAATAAAGGAATTCGCCGATCCCAATCCCGTTGGTTCTCGTTCACGACTTTGGACAGATGTTCCTTCAAGGTCTTGTTAAATCTTTCTACCATTCCATCAGACTGTGGATGAAGAGGTGTTGTCCTTGTTTTCTTTAACCCGAGTGATGCGCATACTTCCTGGAATACCTTCGACTCGAAGTTTCGCCCTTGGTCGGAATGCAATTCCATAGGCACCCCGAACCTGCAGACCCAGTGGTCCACTATCTGCTCGACAACGGTCTTAGCTTCTTGATTGGGTATCGCAAAAGCCTCCGGCCATTTGCTGAAGTAGTCCATGACAACAAGGATGTAACGGCTACCGTTTTCAGTTTCCGGGAACGGGCCTGTGATGTCAACGGCGATTCTTTCAAAAGGGGCGCTCACGTTGTACTGGTGCATTTTACCTCGTGTTTTGACTTTGGGTCCCTTGCTAGCTGCGCATGTTATGCACTTTCGACACCAGCTCTCTACATCGTTTCTCACGCTTAGCCAATAAAAGCGTTCCCGTACCTTTTCCAATGTTTTGTTGATTCCCAAGTGCCCACCGGATATTCCAGCATGCATTTCTCGTAGGATCTCCTCTACTTTCGATCGTGGAACCACAAGCTGCATCTTAAAGGATCTTCCATCCGGCATTTCCCATTTTCTTCGCAAAACACCATCTTCCACATGGAGAGAGTCCCACTGCGCCCAGTATGCTTTTAAAGTAGGACTTCTGTCGGAGATATCTCTTGCGTTTGGTTTCTCCATAGATTCCTTCCATGCAAGGATTGGCTCGATGTCAGGGTCTTCTTTTTGTGCATTACGAATTTCTTCGGCACTCCAACCCTCTACAGGTTCGGCTCTTATTCTCTGGACAGATATACCTTCATCCTTTTCCTCTTTTCGCGCACAATGTTTGCAACTGGGCTCACATGGTCTGCGGGAAAGCGCGTCCGCATTGCAGTGCAGTCTTCCTTTGCGATGATGTACTTCGAAGTCGTAAGTCTGCAATCGTTCGATCCATCTTGCTACCTGCCCCTCAGGATTTTTGAACTGTAGCAACCATTTTAAAGCGGCGTGATCGGTACGCAGGATGAATCTCTGTCCATACAGATATTTATGGAAATGTTTTGTCGCCAGTATCAGAGAAAGGAGTTCCCGTCTGGTTACACAGTAGTTTCTCTCTGGTCGCGACAGAACTTTGCTGAAATAGGCTACCACTTTCTCCTGCCCATCTTGTATCTGCGACAGAACTGCTCCAACACCCACGTTACTAGCATCCGCGTCCACAATAAATGTTTTGCCAGGGGTGGGGTAAGCTAGTATTGGTGCCTCACAAAGTCGCTGTTTTAGATGTTGAAAGCTTCTTTCGCACTCACCTGACCATTTAAATTGTCTACCCTTCTCAGTTAGCTGGTGCAGACACTTTGCGATTCCGGCAAAATCTTTGACGAACCTCCTGTAATAAGTGGCGAGACCGAGAAAGCTCCTCAGCTGGTGTTTATCTTCGGGAACTGGCCAATTTCTCACGGTTTCGATTTTCTCCGGGTCAGTGTTTACTCCATTTGATGATATCACATGTCCCAAATATTTCACCTCAGCTTTGAACAGAGCACATTTCTTTGGATTTAGTTTCAAATGTGCAGTTCGAAGTCGTGTAAACACCTCCCTCAAGTTGTCGCGATGTTCAGCGAACGTCTTTCCCACAACGATGACGTCATCCAAGTACACCAGGCAGGTTTTCCATGTCAGACCCTGTAACACACGTTCCATTAAACGCTCAAAGGTGGCTGGAGCGTTACACAAGCCAAATGGCATAACGGTAAACTGCCATAGTCCATTTCCCGTTGTGAAAGCGGTCTTTTCTTTGTCTTCTGGATGGATCTGTACCTGCCAGTAACCACTTTTCAGATCGAGGGTGGAAAACCATTTCGCTCCAGAAAGGGTATCCAAGGTGTCATCTATTCGAGGCAAGGGGTAGCTGTCCTTCTTGGTGACATCGTTGAGCCTCCGGTAATCCACGCAGAATCGAGTGCTGCCGTCCTTCTTTTTTACTAGTACAACGGGTGATGCCCACGGACTTTTTGAGCTTTCGATTAGACCGTCTTTTTCCATGGTTGATATCATCTCATCGACTTCCGGCTGTTTTGCCAATGGAAGTCTTCTAGCAGGTTGTCGGATCGGTCTGCTATCGCCGGTGTCTATTCGGTGCTGTACTAGGTGTGTTCGACCATAGTCTCCATCCTGCGATGCAAATATATCAGCAAACTCGCCAATGAGATTTTTGGCCATGGTTTTCTGCTCCTGATTTAGCTCACAGTTTCCAAGGATAGCATTACATACCTCAGCCAATTTTGTTGCAGAAACAGGACTCGCAGAATCACTCCCAGATGTTGTCGATATGGCTGCAATGGGTACGCATCTTCCAATCACCTCTCCTTGTCTGAGCTTGACGGAGTGTTTGTTCGGATTCATCAGCCTTACCGGAACCATGTTTTTCTTTGGTTCCACTAAAATCTTTCCAACGATATAGCTTGGAAAGTCCTCTTTATTATCTGCTTCAATGAAATAGAATCGGTGGTTCCCAGGATCACCCTCCAAACGCGTCCAAAGAACTGTCTCTGAAGAAGGTGGTAGGACTTCATCTGTGCTTATAACCGCCCGAAGATTCACAGCGTTCTCGTTTCCGTATACCATAGGGATCTCAACGGTTCGATACCTTAATACTTGCATTCGAAGGTCTATGATTACCTCATGTGCCTTCATGAAATCCACTCCAATGATGCATTCGTCGCATATGTCGGCTACCAAGAATGCATGTGAGAAGGTCAACCCTGCCAGTTGTATCTTTAGAAATACCTCCCCGTATACTTTTGCTGCTTCTCCCGTAGCTGTCTTCAGAGTGTAGCAGCTGGTGTTATGTAGCCATGATGTCTGAACAAGGTCTCTTCTGATTATGGAGGCTGTGGCACCCGTGTCGATAGTGGCCACACATTTTCTGTTTCTGATGACTGTCTCCACTGTCAAGCTCTTGCTGCAGCGTGTAGTTTGCGAAACTTGGATGATGGTCCTGGGGGCGTCGATTCCATCAACCAACTTCAGCCCCGCGAAGTTGGTTCTTAGGCGTTTCCCGCCTGCTGTTGATCAGAAGCTTGTCCAGCAGTGTGAGTGTTATTCCTGCCAGATGCTTCGTCATTCTGCCTCCTCCTTGTGCAATGTGGGCAGCTTACCTGTCTAGGCATAGATCTGCATTGTCGCTGTAGGTGTCCTAGCTTGTTGCAATTCCAGCATCTCATTTGACCTCGAACAGTGCTCGGGTTTTGTCTTTCAATGTCGACACGTTGACATGAGCACTCTAGCGTAGCCATTTCCCTGACGCGATGGCTACCTTGCGAAGCTTGGTCTGCTGCTTCCATTGTCAGGGCAAATGCTAAAGCCTCAGCGAGCGTTTTCTTACCTGCCATTCTCACGGCCATTTGTAGTTTTCCATCTGCAATGGCATTAGTGAACGCATCGGTTGCCAGTTCGTTTATGATTTCCCTGCTGGTATTGGGATAAGACAAATTCGCCAAGCGCTCAATGTCAGCTTGCAATTGTTGTAGCGTTTCACCTCTTGCCTGGACCCTTCGGCGCAACTGGACTCGGTAAACTTGCTGCATGTGGTCGTCGCCAAACCTCATCTCGATTGCCTTGACCATGGCATCATAATCATGATGTTTGTCTTCAGGAATGGTCTGCAGCAATTCGGCAGCTGTTCCTCTGAGCGCAAGCGTAAGAGCAATTGATTTGTCTTCGTTGTCCCAGTTGTTCGTCAAGGCGGCAGCTTCGAACTGCCTCTTATAAATTGGCCATGATGTTTGACCATCGAAGACAGGGGGCTGCATTTCCTTTCTTCGTGGACCGTCACTCGAATATTCCCGAACCTTCTGCTTCTTCAAAGAATCAACTTCCTTAGCTAGATGTTCGTATTGTTGCTCTACACTTTCTACTTGCTTTCCGAACTTTTCTTCTAAGTTTTCTATTTTCTGATCTACTATTTGGAGTCTTTTGTCGAAGAGAACATTCTGCGCATCTAGCTTGTTTTCGAGAGCATCCTTTTGTTCGCTTAGTTGCTTTTGAAGAACTTCTAAAGAATTCTTTTGTTCGTCGAACTTACTTTCGAGAACGTTCTTTTGTTCTTCGAGAACGTTCTTTTGTTCTTCGAGAACGTTCTTTTGTTCTTCGAGAAAGTTCTTTTGTTCTTTCGAGGAACTTTCCAGAGCATCGAATTTCGACAGAAGCAACTTCATGAAGGTAGGCATTTCATCGGCGGTACTTACTGTGCTTTCTCTCCCTTGTTTTTCAACATCGAAAAACATATTATCGGGGTCTCCACCATCCTGAGTGATAGCATTCTGAAGTCGGAGCAATAGTTCCTTTTTCAGCCCCGAAGTTTGAAGATTTCTTTTTCCTAATTCTTCTTTCAACTCAGCTGTTGACAATTGTTCTAATTTGCGACCCATTTTATGTAACCGAAACACAATTTTCGCAACACAGTCAATTTTATTTTAATGTCTCTTCTAGAAAAATCTTTTTCAAACACTATTTTTAACAAAAATATTCGCTTTTCACCGTTTTATAGCAAAATCAGTTCACTTTCACAATTATATGAGTCACCGAAACTGTTTTAGAAAATGTCACTATGGAATTTTCTAGCACTTTACTGAGTTTTATCCCCAATTTCTGACACCAATGTGATATTTTGGCCTGGGGTTCGACAAATAAAACTCAATCAAAATTCCAAATTAATACAACAAATCCCTTTATTTTATTAAACACAACGTCTTTCAGTTTAAATAACACCAATTTAACTTATTCCACTTATTCACAATTCAAAAACGTTTTTATCATTCAACACTTTTTATTTAATCTCAATTCAATCACTTTTTACTAATACTTCCAGTTGTTAACAATTCCACTTTCGAAAATAAACTGAACTGTCAATGCAATCTACTCTTGTATTTATACAACTTTAAAAGCTTCTGGAAGCTTCTGTCTGGTTCTGGCACAATCTAAGCTTTCGGTACTAATTCGAGTCTCGAATTGTTTCGTCAAGTTCGATTTAGTACTAAGTTAAAATATGTTGCAAATATGTAGCATACTTCTAGGAGCATGGTTGTTGTACACAATAAATGGTGGTTGTTGTACACAATAAATGTTGGTTGTTGTACACAATGAATCCAACAGATGGCGTTAATTTACAAAATGTATCTAAACTTGTTGCCACATCACAATACATTTGTTCGAAAATCGGAAATTTCGCACCTTGAAACTCTATTTTCATTGCTAATTGCTTTCGAATCTCGGATATTTCACTCGATAGCTAATTACTTTGCGAACAACTAAAATTAAAGTATTTTTTTTAGATAATAACATAAAATATACTATTTTCACAAAATTAATTGCAAACAAGTTCAAGAAAGCGCCTTGAATATTAATATTATAATATTTTTAGATATTACTAGCATAGTCACAGGAAACCTCAAAGAAAAATACGAAATCCAAACAGTATTAAATTGAAATTCTGTAGACTTCATGGGCTTGCATCCATTTGTCACATTCACAATTTTACCGGATTTGTGATTTCGGAAACACAAAATCGATTTCTTTTTAAGTTAAAAAACCCAACCACAAAGGTTACTTTTCAAAATTCAAAACAAAAGAGACAGTTTGTTGTTCATCACATTTTCCTCCAGACAAAAAAATATTCAACAAATTTTAGGATACCTTAGGATTGTCTATATTTCCTATGTTTTACAATCTGTAAGTTTTTAAACATGCTAATTACAACAACTGCAATGAGTCCAATCCAACGGATACAAATGTGAACGCGGCTGTTTTTGTCATTTTTGACAGAACAAAATCTTTGTATATACAACAAAATACGATACGCGAAACATTAACTCGAAAGTTGCAAAGGTTGCCTTGCCACATTTTCGTTCGATTCGCAAGCCGCTCATAGTGCCATTTTAAATTCGTATCAGAAACGACTTTCGGACAGATTTAACTTTCGAATCGGATTTCAAATTCACCACCAACAATGTCTTTCAAAAAGAAACTGCTCAATGTGCAAACATTTGAAATTGTCATAATTGGTTATTGGTCTCTAAGTTGTGTGTTTAAATAACAAATAAATAAATGAAATATCACACCAGTTGCTGTCAACGTCTTTTCCATTTGAGTTTCAAATTAAACAAAAACTATTCCTTTTTAGATTTTAGATTAAATTTTTGTAAGTATTTTAAACAAAAGTTTTAATAAAATCCATCATGTGAGCTCCTGAAACGAAGTTAATCTTGAGAAATGTCCACGTTCGTTTCTTATTAACCCTTTTATTTTATGAATTTCTTTTAGAAAAATTCGAAGTACACAGGTAGTAAAAGTTACTGGTTACATTTATTTAATTTCCAAAAGGAAAAATCGATAGCAACATTTGTGGCCTCATTCTAGTTCTAGTGATTGGGAGTGGACTTCATATCTTTGTCCGAATTCTTGTAGCTTATGCACAAACCCAGTATTTCTTCACAAAGAGGGACATTTTTAGAGTTTGTTCGTTAATTTTGAATTTTTGTTACATACATAATGTGACATAACGTCCAATTTTCGTAGAAGGAAAATTATTTAAAAAAATAATTTTGAGTTTATTAAAAAAAAAAGTATTTAACAAAAAAAGAACAGATTGTTATTTTGTTAAACCTTTCCGAGATATGGGTATATTAGGTGAAATTAGCGATAGCTTTCTAATTGCGCCCTTTTAAGCAAAACTCGTCGCATTACACCAAATACTTGAACAAAAATCGTGGTCTACAATTTAGTTTAAACATTGTATATATTGTGATGTGTTTAGATATTTGGAGGATACATTTTGTAAACTAACGACATCTGTTGGATTCATTGTTTACAACAACCACCATTTATTGTGTACAACAACCATGCCCCTAGAAGTATGCTACATATATGCAATATGTTTTAACTGAGTACTAAATCGAACTTGAAGTACTAATTCGAGACTCGAATTAGTACCGAAAGCTTAGATTGTGCCAGAACCAGACAGAAGCTTCCAGAAGCTTGTAAACTTGTATAAATACAAGAGTAGATTGCATTGAAAGTTCAGTTTATTTTCGAAAGTGGAATTGTTAACAACTGGAAACGTTAGTAAAAAGTGATTGAATTGAGATTAAATAACTATTTGAATTGTGAATAAGTGAAATAAGTTAAATTTGGTGTTATTTAAACTGAAAGACGTTGTGTTTCATAAAATAAAGAGATTTATTTTATTATTTTGGAATTTCTATTGCGTTTTATTTGTCGAAACCCAGGCCAAAATATCACATTGGTGTCAGAAGTAGGATAAAACTCAGTAAAGTGCTAGAAAATTCCATAGTGACATTTTCTAAAATAGTTTCGGTGACTTATATAATTGTGAAAGTGAACTGATTTTGCTATAAAACTGTGAATAGCGAATATTTTTGTTAAAAATAGTGTTTGAAAAAGATTTTTCTAGAAGAGACATTAAAATAAAATTGACTGTGTTGCGAAAATTGTGTTTCGGTTATATAAAATGGGTCGCAAATTAGAACAATTGACAACAGCTGAGTTGAAAGAAGAATTAGGAAAAAGAAATCTTCAGACTTCGGGGCTGAAAAAGGAACTATTGCTCCGACTTCAGAATGCTATCACTCAGGATGGTGGAGACCCCGATACCATGTTGTTTGATGTTAAAGAACAAGGGAGAGAATGCACAGTAAGTACAGCCGATGAAATGCCTGCTTTCATGAAGTTGCTTCTGTCGAAATTCGACGAACAAAAGAATGAGCAGAAGTATTCGTTGGAAATTCTCCAGCAACAACTAAACGAACAAAGGAACGTTCCCGAAGACCAAAGGAACGTTCTCGAAAGTAAATTCGATGGTCTCGAAAACAAACTCGATGCACAGAATGTTCTCTTCGACAAAAGACTTCAAACAATCGATCAGAAATTCGAAGCCAACATACAAAACATGGAAGAAAAGTTCGTAAGTATAAAGCAACAGTACGAACATCTGGCTAAGGAATTTGATTCTTTGAAAAAGCAGAAGGTTCGGGAATATTCGAGCGACGGTCCACGAAGAAAGGAAATGCAGCCCCTGTCTTCGATGGTCAAACACCATGGCCAATTTATAAGAGGTAATTTGAAGCTGCCGCCTTGACGAACAACTGGGACAACGAAGTCAAATCAATTGCTCTTACGCTTGCACTCAGAGGAACAGCTGCCGAATTGCTGCAGACCATTCCTGAAGACAAACATCATGATTATGATGCCATGGTCAAGGCAATCGAGATGAGGTTTGGCGACGACCACATGCAGCAAGTTTACCGAGTCCAGTTGCGCCGAAGGGTCCAGGCAAGAGGTGAAACGCTACAACAATTGCAAGCTGACATCGAGCGCTTGGCCAATTTGTCTTATCCCAATACCAGCAGGGAAATCATAAACGAACTGGCAACCGATGCGTTCACTAATGCCATTGCAGATGGAAAACTACAAATGGCTGTGAGAATGGCAGGTAAGAAAACGCTCGCTGAGGCTTTAGCATTTGATTTGGGGATACATCAGTGTGGAAAGCGCGTAAGAACCAACTTTGCAAAGCAGAAGTCGGTTGATGAAATGAACGCCCCCAGGACCATTATCCAAGTTGCGCAAACGAAACGATGCAACCAGAGTTTGACGGTGGAGACCGTCATCGCCAACAGAAAATGTGTGGCCACTATCGATACGGGTGCCACGGCCTCCATAATTAGAAGAGGCCTTGTCCAGACGTCCTGGCTACACAACACCAGCTGGAACAGTCTGAAGGCAGCTACGGGAGAAGTAGCAAAAGTATTCGGAGATGTACTTCTGAAGATAGAACTGGCAGGGCTGACCTTCGCACATGCATTCTTGGTAGCTGACATATGCGACGACTGCATACTAGGTGTGGATTTTATGAAGGCACATGAAGTAGTACTAGACTTTCGAAGGCAGGTGTTAAGGTATTCAATCGTCGAGATTCCAATGGTGTACGGAAACGAGAATGCTGTAAATCTTCGGACGATCATAAGCAGTGATGAAATTCTCCGGCCAACTTCAGAAAGAGCGCATCCTAGGTGTTTGAACGGTAAGGACGAAAGTATTTCTGTTCAGAGACTAAGGGCTGAACCTGTAAAGGGTTGGACTGCGGAAGAACTTCGTAATGCACAAAAGGAAGATCCTGACATCGAGCCCATTCTTGTATGGAAGGAATCTATGGATAAGCCGAATGCAAGAGACATCTCCGACAGAAGTCCTACCTTAAAGGCATACTGGGCGCAGTGGGACTCTCTCCATGTAAAAGATGGTGTTTTGTGGAGAAAATGGGAAATGCCGAATGGAAGATCCTTTAAGATGCAGCTTGTGGTGCCACGGTCGAAAGTGCAGGAGATTTTAAGGGAAATGCACGATGCAGAATCCGTCGGGCACTTAGGAATCAACAAGACACGGAAAAAGGTACGGGTACGTTTTTATTGGTTAACTGTAAGAAAAGATGTCGAGAGATGGTGTCGAAAGTGCACCACGTGCAAAGCTGGTAGAGGACCCAAAGTCAAGGCAAGCGCTAAGATGCACCAGAACAAAGTGAGCGCCCCGATTAAAAGGATCAACGACACACACCAAAGAACCCAAAGCAATATAAACATTGCGAGAGACCGCCTGAGGACCAGATACGATGCGCGAGCAACAGCACCTGAATTCAATGAGGGAGATCTGGTATGGCTTTACAACCCACATCGCAGAAAAGGAGAATCGCCCAAGCTTCAGCAGGACTGGGAAGGTCCCTATCAAGTAGATACGCGCATTAATGATGTCGTTTTCCGAATCCAACGAGGACCAAGAGCAAAAATGAAAATTGTCCATGTGGATCGACTGCATCGTTACCACGGAAACAATGATGATGTGCTTGTTCGGGACGAACAAAACTAAGAGGGGGACAATGTGATGTGGCAACAAGTTTAGATATTTGGAGGATACATTTTGTAAACTAACGACATCTGTTGGATTCATTGTGCACAACAACCAGCATTTATTGTGTACATCAACAATGCCCCTAGAAGTATGCTACATATTTGCAATATGTTTTAACTGAGTACTAAATCGAACTTGAAGTACTAATTCGAGACTCGAGACTCGAATTAGTACCGAAAGCTTAGATTGTGCCAGAACCAGACAGAAGCTTCCAGAAGCTTGTAAACTTGTATAAATACAAGAGTAGATTGCATTGAAAGTTCAGTTTATTTTCGAAAGTGGAATTGTTAACAACTGGAAACGTTAGTAAAAAGTGATTGAATTGAGATTAAATAAAAAGTGTTGATGAATTATAAAAACGTATTTGAATTGTGAATAAGTGAAATAAGTTAAATTTGGTGTTATTTAAACTGAAAGACGTTGTGTTTCATAAAATAAAGAGATTTGTTTTATTATTTTGGAATTTCGATTGAGTTTTATTTGTCGAAACCCAGGCCAAAATATCACAGTACTATAGAAAATGTATATACAATGCTATAGTGTACTATAGAGAATGTATATACAATGGCCCTGTATACATATATTTCAGATAGCCTGTGCGATTACGATCGAGCGATCCTAAAGCGCGGAACAGATTGAAAAAGCAACAGTACCAGCACCATCAACAGCGAACAGCACGCTGACCAGCAAAAAAAAAATTCAAACACATTGCCACCAGCAATGATGCTTCATGATAGAACTATAGTGTATACAGTTTATATACAAGTATATACAAAGTATACAGTTTATATACAAAGTAAAGTTGGTAGCAATCGAACATCACAGCAACACAAAGCATAACACTGTAAAAACCTTGCTCCTTATCCATCTCTCTCAACTTACCCCATTCCACACGTCGACGTCGTTATGATAGCACTAGCAATTTATATACAATGGTTCTAACGTGGAGTACTTATTTATTGATTTAAGCGATTCGTTTAATAAGTGTTTAGTTGGCTGGGTCTACAACATTCATCGGAGATTCCAAATGGAACCAAATTCACTGCCCTAAGTTGATTGATAACTTTATAGATTCTAGAGGTAAATCATGATAACTTATACTGTGCTGGTTCTAATTCGGTTGATTGTGAATACTTTCCAAGTGTAGATAAAAAATGCAATATTTTTTTATGAATTATTATAAACACCTTATTTGATAATCATGTTCCCAAAAAAAACTTGATTATCTCAAATAATAAAAAAGGTTCCGAATACTTGTAAATCTCAGTGATAAGCTTATAAAAAGTGGAAAACCGATTGCAACCTTATTTCGAGAGGTAATTATGTGTACCTAAAAAATTTCATAAACTTTAAAATTTTAAATCATGTATTCTGATTTATATTTCGCGCCCAATTGGACTTCAACAACATAACATAGTTCCTTTTTGTGCGAGAGTCCGTTATCTAGGAGTCATCATCAAAAGCGAATTATCAGCCACTGATCATATGTATAAATTCTGTTATAGGTAAAGTTTAGGGTGGCCTTCTACAACTTTGGTCTAGCAGTAGTTATGCTCACGAAAATATTCGTTTGAGATTGGTTCAGTTCATCAGTCATCAGTGGTTTTTCTTTCATCGAAAACCCTTCCTTACTTTTCCTACTCCCATTTTGTTTGCCAATTTACATAAAAACATTTTTTTTTTTTTATTTTAATATGCAATATCAATACTTTTCCATAACTTGCTGCGGTTCCGTCTTTCGTGGGTGGAATGAGAAGTGCAGGGCGTTGTAACATTTAAAATATCAGCTGATGGTCTTTCCACCGAGATACGGCCAGCTGACATTCATATTCATTTATAGTTGCGTATGATCATTAGCTGGAAGGAAATCAATTAATGAAATAACGCATTATCCGCCTTGGTACAGCCAACTGACTTTTCTTTTTCTTAAAGATGATGGATAAGCTATAGTTTGACAATTTTTTAGTCGGGAGTAAAAATGCAACTGGCACCACGCTTCCTTATGCTATAACGGTAAAGAACTTGGGTATTACTTTTAACCAAACCTTAACTTGGCAAGATCACCTGTCGTGTGCTCTCGGCAAAATATATGGTGCACTTCGTGTTCTTTATATCGCTGGTGGCTGCCTTCCTGTAAAAAAACTAAGACAACACTTGCTAAAACTCTCGTTATGCCGATTCTACTTTATGGAAGCTTAATTTTTAGCAATATTGATAGTAGAAGTCAAAGTAAGCTTCGAGTTGCCTTCAATATCATACGCTTTGTCTTTGTCTCTATAGTCTTCGTCGCTTTGAATCATGTCTCTCAATACACGAATACCTTATATAACATGCCCTTACAAAGTTTTCTGGATTGAAATGTATTATTATTTTTATTTAATCTAATGCAAAGGCACCTTACTACCTATTTGAAAAAACTTGTATTTCCGCAATCTCATAGAAGCAACATTCTAATTAAACCTACGTATGAGTACAATTGTTTTAAAGCGACCATTTTTTGTGTACGCCGTTGGTCTTTGGAACTCCTTACCTGCCGACTTGAGAAGAATGAACAGCTGCGCAATGTTTAGAAAGGCTTTAGAAAATCATTTTAGGTGCTAAATTAATTTCTATTATTTTCTTAATTTATTTTTTCTTTACTATTAACTTTTTGTGAACATTTTATAACCATTGTTTCTCTTGCCCAAATAAAATCTTTTTTTAATTTTTTGTATCTATTATCAAGTAAAATCAACCTAAATATTAAAACAATTGTACCATAGAACTAAGTATTCCTTAAAAACTAAATGTTAATGTACTTATGTTTATTAATTAATAAAATACAAAAATGACTAAACAAAACAAAAATTATATTGTTCCACCACGCACCATCCCACTAAAGGAACCGTCGCTGGCTCCCGGACTAATTCTCAATAATCAAATTTGAATTTTTATTTTTAGTATTAAAATTAATATTATTAGCTTGTACTTCAAATCACCTTCAATTATAAAGTGTAGTGCTGAGATTTTTGGAAGATCGCGACTACCAGTTTTGCAGCTTAGTGTTGGTGATACAAAAATTTACGAATTTTGAAATTCTTAGCAGATTTTCCACCACAAATGGATTCTGTGATAGATTTTTCGGGATTCGTAGAACATTTTCCATTACGATGGAATCTGGTATAAGGCTAGTCATTTGTAGAAGTGAACCAACAAGACCATGCCCCCAGTCGCACTTCGAGGGTGTTAGAAATTGGATTCAATCAAAAGATAAGCTACTTTTGCCATGGTTTTCCTATTCACCGGACTGAAACGTAATAGAAAACGTTTGATTATGGCTATCTCGTAAAGATTAAGAAGGTGGCAGGCAGACAATTTGAAGAGAAGCACATCTGAATCGAAGATATTCGTTATGTTTAGGACCGAATTTCTTATGACTTAAAAAAAAACTAACACTTTACCAATAATATAATAAAATTATTTTATTTTATTTTAATATAATATATATGAATACATTTAACTGTTTTTTTCCTTTTTAATATAGTGAATGAATTCAGATTTTCTTTCTTTTTCAATATATAAATAATAATAAGTATATTAGCTAAGTTTAATTTTATCCATTAGCGACCATCAACAGGTCTGCCCCGTATAATATAATAGACTTAATATTTAAAATTTAGTATGTATATATATTTTTTTTTTGATATTTCAATGAAATTTACATTGGATATTTCTTTTTGGCTGTTTTCCTTTTAAAGTTGTTTATCCTTTAGTATTGTGTTTCTTTTTTCTATTGTTTTCTTGTTTTAATAAAATAATACAAAAATCCGTATAAAAAGATTTAACTTAACCTTGTCACATTATATAAATATAAAAAAAACTATTCTGAAAACGAGACATGCACATTTATTTTTGTATTTTAATATAAAATCTATTATGTATTAAGTTTTTTTTATAATGCGGCAATTTTGCACCGCATTGAGATGATATATTAGAGCAAGCCAACTTTTGTTAGTACAAATGCAATATGAATTGTATTAATATAAAAAAATATGATTCATTTTTTATCGAAAGTAGCCTATGGCACTTTAATTAAAATACTTTTATTTTACTTTCATTTTAGTTTTAAAAATGATAATATTATGTTGTTATTTTTTTTTCTTTGACATTAAAAAAAACTATTCTTTAGACAAGAATATAAGAGTTACACCAACCTCAATTTCAAAGCAAAATAATAAAAAATAAAAGAAATGTATTTGCACTTTCCCCGCTGTACCTTGAATAGAATATGAATGTTAACAAAAAAACAAAAAACATCTAACAAATGTATCTATTGAGTTCGGATAGAGCGTGAGTATTTGACTAAATTATTTGTATTATTGAATGATTGTAATAGGAAAGATCAAGTAGAGCTGCTTCAGATCGTTTGTATTTTGCTGCGGGGGTTATAGCTGTTCTTCGCAAATATAGATTGTGCGCTCTGTAGCTGATGATTTAAATCGTTATAAATGCTTCTTAAAAATGCATCTTTTTATATTCGATGAGTCAAATGAGTTGATTCGCTGCGTTTCGGCGGGGGCGGAGGTGGTCGTTTTTTGATAGGAGTAAGTATGGATGGGGAGGAGATCGGAAACTGTTCGGGTATGTTGTGACTGTCGCTGTTTACATTCTCGTAGAGTGCGTAGTCGGCTCCCGAACCGTAGTGTTCCTGTACCCAGTTGCTAACGTTCGCCGTTTCTCTATAGTAGTGCGAATTGCCACCACCAAATTCTTCGGGGAAATCTCGGAATCCTAGAACCTCGTGAGGAGTGGTTGATGGTTCGAGTTTACATTTTTGAGCTACCTGCCATTTCTTGCGCATGACCCGTTGTAAGTCTTTTAAGAAGTCCCTAGGTGGGTTAGCAGTTGAGTCTACCAAACGCTTGGGAGAGGCGGTTGCTGCATTTATTGATAACCGTGTGGCTTCGGCTCTTGGCGGAGGCAATGGCACTCCCACCTCACGCATGACTTGGCTTGGTCGTGCTGGTGGAAATTGTACAACTTGTGGGGGTTCTACGAAGCAAACCTTCCGCCTCAGCAAAACAGGAGAATCAGCAAATGACACTGTTTTTGGCATAGTGTTCGTGTTTTGCTTGATTGGTGGAGTTTGTGCACCAGTATAGGCTGGTGGCGCTTTATAAGGGGGAGCTTTAATAGCTGCCTTAACAGATTTTACATACGATCCAGTGCCTACAACTGTAGATGGATAGATATTGTTCATATCGTTTGTTTTTAGAATTGAATATGAATTTTCTAATTGATGTTTTTTGTTTGACATGTATTCAGGCTTGAGATCCTGCGGAGGAGGAGGTGGTGGTGGTAGATTGGCCAAAGACACCTGCGAGCCATAAAAATCAGTCATTAATTCATTTGGAGGAGGTGGTGGAGGCAGTGAGTCAAGCGACAACGTTGATGATGTCATCCTAGTGTCAACAGCGTCTAGCGGTGGTGGTGGAGGCAGTGTTAACGTCGAGTCGTTGATTTTTTCTGACATTTGATCAGAAGAATTCATACTAGGAACAAAGTTCATATCATTCAACGATATTGGAGTACTGGCGACGCTTGGTGTTGGTGTTGGAGTGGAATTATTCGAAGAGTTCATGCTTTCCATGGAGCAACGCTTTGAATTGTGCTGCCTTCTTTTCAGTGTTCCACTGCCGCTGCTTTCTTCGCTTCGTCGTCGAACATGATGACGTGTTAGGGTTCCATTGTTTTCTGGTGATGTGGAGCAAATCGATTCACAAATAGTTATCTCACCAACTTCTTTTAGTTGACGAGTCATAGTAGTGAGAGGGAGATTGGGCTTCATTGAAGGCTTACGTTTAATAGTGCCCGTTGTGAATTCGGAATCAAAACCATTGTTATCATCTGATAAACAACCACTGGAACTGGAGCTAGAAGCTCGTGATAGTCGACCACTAGAGATTGACGAAGGAACACTGATATTGCTACCCGACTGTGAAGGAACTGTCGATGCTATACTAATTATAGAATCGCTTCTATTGCTTGAGGAGAAATTGTTTAAATCAGTTCTATTAATTTCGTCTAGAAGGATTTTGTGATTTTCCCATAGTTGTTTGCCATATTTAGCAATTCGAATAGCCGTTACCCATTTTTCCATTGTATCCGAGTCTTCGGCACATAACATTTTCAATGATCTGCATGTTTTACCTGGTGAGGAATCAATAGAGGATTTAAGTCCGAACCCATATTCAGTGGGCGATTTGAATTTCTTTTTCCAACCGAGACCTCTGTAAACATTATAGCCCGTTAGAAGTGTAAGACACATTAAATCGCGTGGTGATTTAGTCTTCTCTTTAGGAAAATAATAAATTCCTGAAGTGCGTAGTACAAAGTGATAACGTTTCCATCCTTTCTTTGAGTCGTTTTTCATATACAATGGCCCGTCCAACTGGATTTGTTGACCATTTGATTCAAAAAACTCTTCCAAAAGCATTGTTCGCGTTTGTTCATCGTGATCGCTGCCAGGCGCCATCTGAGTTCCAGGTAAAAACTTCTCTGGAATATTGAATAGGGCTATTTTATCAGGTCTTTGCAGGAACATAACTTTGTTCTTTGAATCTGAATTCCATGTCATTAAGTTGTCCACCAATAGTTCGTGGTCTTCAAACAGACGTTCTGTAAATTAACAATTTGAGCATTAATGGTTATTATGCAGTTAAACAAATAAACAAGTAGATAACGATTGAGAAGAGTCATTCTTAAGAAGTCGTTGTTGGTGCTGCATGAGTGTTTAAGGGCCCTATTATGACTCGCGATTCGCCAGAAATATTTGGCAAATGCGAATATTTGGTAATACTGTTGTCGAATCGCCTAATTACTTTCATAGATATGTAAAAAAAAAATGTGGCGAAGTGAAAACTCGTTCTATTACCATTAGCGAACATTCATCTTTATCTGTCAGAATCGATCGAACTGTAACTCTTGGTGACTTTAAATAATAAAGCAGTTTATTTTGAAAAGCGTGTTTTTTAACAATTTTTTCTTTTCTTTTCTGTTTGAATAATGATGCTGAAACTTAGTCGGGGCAATGATTGTAATGTGGATTCAATCCACATCCAACAATTTTAAGGAAAAAAACTCACACAGAAGCCTGTAGAGATAGAAATGGAAATCTCGTAGTTGAGTCACAGTCGGTGCTGAGAACATGGAAGGACCATTTCTGCAGACCGTTTAAAGGCGATGAAGACCAAAATCCCGCTGTCAGACAGAATGAACCATTCAACATGGACAATGACAGACAAAACTTCCGTCCACCTGACCAAAATGAATCGAGGATAGCAATATTTAAACTAAAAACTGAAAGCTGGTGGAGTGCAAACACCTACACACCTCTAAGGTTTCGTCAGAAGAAAGTATGCCTGATGAATGGAACCTCAGCATCGTTAGCCCGAACCACAAGAAAGGAGACCCTCTAATCTGAACAGTGCCAACTATAGAGGAATTAGTCTCCTGAATATCGCCTACAAGATCCTCTCTGCCGTACTATGTGAACGCCTGAAACCTTTCGTCAGCAACCTGATTGGTCCCTATCAGCGTGGTTTCAGACCAGGAAACTCCACAATTGATCAAATGCACGCTACGGCAGATCTTGGAAACTACCCAAGAATTCTAAATCGATACCCATCACCTTGTTGGCCGCGTACGATAGCAGATAGAGACAAGCTATACAGAGACATGTCTGGTTTTGGCATCCCTACAAAACTCGTTCGATTATTAACAATGTACAGGATGACGATGGAGAACTCTCGCTGCTTCGTCAAGGTTGGTACTGACCTCACAGAAGATTTTCATGTCAAAAAAAGATTCCGGCAAGGTGATGCGCTATCGTACAATTTCTTCAATTTAATACTTGAAGAAGTTATAAAAAACTCGCAAATTGCATTAATTTTACAAATAATTTTAATTTTAAAATTTTCACATTTATTAATATGAAGAATAACTTCAATTATTTTTATTATAATTATATAAATTAGAGGGACAATTTTTTAATTTTTTAACATACGCTGACGACATAGACATCATTGGCAGAACTCGGCGAGCTGTCACTGGAGCGTTTGATAACATTGAAGCTGAAGCGGCTAAGATGGGACTAGCAGTCAATGAGGCCAAAACGAAGTAACTGCTGTCCACAAAAAAGAACGCACAACACCGGCGGATTGGACAAAACCTTACAATAGACAAGTACAACTTTGAGGTACTTAGGGAGTTTGTTTAAAGGAGACTGTATAAGACCTTAATCATTCCAGTCCTGCTCTATGGCGCCGAGATATGGACTCTATCTAAAGCGGATGAAGATATCCTTAGTCGTTTCGAGCGTAAACTTCTTGGAAAGAAATGAGAAGGTTCAACCAAGATCTATACGAGCTGTACAGCGACATTGATCTGGTAAAAAAAATACGCATATTACTTAAAAGATGGCTAGGTCATGTAGAGCGAATGGCAACATTGCTCTGGCTCGCAGGATCTTCGATTCCATCCCGGAGGGAGGTCAAGGAAGGCCTCGCCTTAGGTGGCGCGCTCAAGTGGAGGACGACCTTATTCAACTTGGAGTGCGAAACTGGAGGCAGCTATCCAAAGACCTAGCTGGTTGGAGAGGCAAGTTGGTTGACGCCCTGGTTCGTCCCGAACTGTAGCGCCCCCTAAGTAAGTAAGTAAGCTATCATTTAACGGTAATACTATGTTCTTACCAGTACTCACATACGGATTCGGGACTTGGGTGCACTCTAATCTCTTAAGCGCGTTCAAAGGAAAGTCTAACGGGGAATTGTTGGTCCGGAGTGCGAGGGAGGACGATTCCGGAGAATTCATAAATTATATGAAACCTACCTCAAAGCAGATGTTGTAGACAAATAAAACTCGCTATACTCCAGTCGGCTGGTTACCTTGCGAAAAGAAACCAGCTCGGAAAGTCTTTGCAGTTATTTTAGTGAGGCAAAGGCCGATCATGCTTACGTCGGCCACCAATTGAGATGTATGGAATGATGCTCCAATTGGATCCCTGTTGTTTGGCCGTTGATGATGGTGATTATGACATGACTTTTCCTAATTATCTAAGTGGTATTTATATAAAGTATTTTGAATATTTTTTATTTAGGAGTTGAGTCCAAAAATATGTAAATAAAAACAGTTTCTAGATTGCGTTTCAAATCTCGAGTATATTAACTTGGGAATCAGATTTGTAATATTCAGCTTAGTAGTTAGTCTGCCGGTCTATTAAGCCGAAAGGTTTGGATTTAATTTCAACTGGTGTCACCTTTTGTCACGTATTGACCTTTACCTGAATGTTACGAACCCTCCAAGAGAAAACTTTATCTGGCAAAGTGCATCACATATAGCTTCAGATTCACCACCCACAAAGGAATTGCATTGCTGCACCAAATCTATATTCCAGATTTTTTTTTAATTGTTCCATCACAGTACAAAAAAAATAGGATTCGCACTGCATCATCCAACATCCCGCATCTCAGTATTCCAGTTTTGAATTCAATAACCTTTTTTTTTTTTGCAAATTTACCTAAACAAAAATTCCCTACAACATCCAAATTTATATTTTAACTTTCACCTTTGACACCTCCTCAAGATTGACTCTTAAATTCCTTATCTATAATAAAAGATAAAACAGTATACAATTCGTTTCAATTAACACTTACCCATTTGAAGATCGCTTAAATTCTCTACTAAAGCCCAGTGTGCCTGCATTTTAACATGATTCTTGTCTGCCAACAGACGAGTTACATGGCCGCATGTCATACGTTCATCAACCAATAGTGATTTGGATGCCCCATCTGCTGTGAAGGCCTTCACAAACAGCCTTCTAATGGAAGCGTGCTCGAGTTTATGAAGCGCTAATTGAATTTTGGCCGCTTTACTTTTATCCCGCAGCTGAACCTCTTGATCATTTTCGGCCAAAAGAATTTGCTTATGATGATTAAGTGCTGAGCTAATGTTGCTCGATGCCGAGGATTCACTCGACAACAACGAAACCGTATCACTGAATGCCGAATCATTGTCTGGACTTTCAGTACGGGTCTCTCTACCACTCAAGCCATCCGAACTAGTGTTGCTCTCTGAAGAATACGAAATCGAGGAATTTGTTGCACCAGAAATTGTCGAATTCGATCGGCTATGAGTACGTCCAAGTCGGTTATCATTGTTACCACAAATACTTGTAGATTGTTCCAAAAGACTCAATTCTCCCAATATGGCGTCCAATTCCGATTCGTGTGATTCCTCCAGATTTGCCATTGAAAATCTATAAGCGCTGCTGCGATCAACAATTTTATCCCCTTTTCGTCTTAGTTTAACAAACCCAGCTGGTAATGGTGTTTGTGCGGTTGTTGGTGCTGCTGTTGTTGTTGTTGTTGTCGTTAAATTTGTTTCACCCTCCTTGTTCTTTAACGAAGACAATACAGATAACGGTTCGGGTAGGTCTAGAACCTAAAAGAAAACATCAGTTATTAATCAAATAAACGAATCAATAAATATGTACGCAAAGTAAATGACATGAAACTTGTTTATGTGCTTCTCTATCGCGTTGTTTAACTTCGCTTATAACGCTACTCATGAGGTCTTTGAACGATAAACTGTTTATGACAATGATGAAAAGCACGAGTCAATTTATCAAACGCTATAATACTGAATTGGGAGCGTCACGATAACGAAAATATGAATTGCAAACAAATTATAGAAAATAAATATATAAGCGAATTGTCTCTGATTAAAAATGATCACAGTGTATGCATTCAAAATGTTACTGAATGAATTGAAAAAAGCGAATCTTTAGAAGCAGATGAAAAAAAAAAAACAATAAAAGTGACACTTACTCTACACAAAGAAGGCACATTATACAAAAAAATGTAAAATGTTTTTATTGTGTTGTCTGCGACTGTATGCACAAATTCAATATGTACTTTAGCGTTGTTGAAGTGGTGTTCTTCTAATTAGGTTGTGTGTAGATTGATTTATTTTCTAATAAAAATATGGAACGGTCAATTGTCAAAACTATACATTTTGATATTTTGCTCCAATGATTTGCTAGATAATAAATTGTTGATTTTTTTAATTGATTTGATTGGTAACAAATGTTTAAAAAGTCTTAGGTAATTGTTATTCGCATTGTTATAACTAGCATTAATAAATATATATTTGTAAATATATAAATAGTCTAACATAAATTATATATTACTGGTCGTTGAGTCTAATCGCTCTTTCAAAGTTGAAATGTACTAGAATAGTATATTGGACTACAATAAGGCGGTGAGGCACAAGCATTTGCAATCGCGTAAGTTGACTCAAATTCTACTGTCTACTGCAAGCCAGGCAAAATTTGGAATTCCGTAGTCTGTTCAACTCTGCATTAGATTCGCCTAGGATGATTAATGAAGAACAGATTTTGCAGTTGGACTAATAAATACATCTTTGGGAATTAATTCCAAATTCAAAACTTCGTTTTTTAGTGCATGCATTGCATGTTGTTTTTCGAACGATATTCAATAGAAAAGTAATGCCCCGTGGCTTAGTGGTTGGTGTGTCGGACTGCTAAGCGAAGAGCCTGGATTCGAGTCCTGCTCATAATTGCCTCTTGCAAGGAAATTGACAAAATCTCCAAGAGTAAACATTTGTCTCGAAAAAGTGTATCTCATGTAGCCGTTCGGACTCGGCGGTAAATTGTAAGTCCCTTCTATTCCATTCTTGCATATTAGCAACTGACACCTAGGAATGGTTGAGTATAAGTCACTAGGCCTTGGCTCCTTAATAAGCTGTCGCGCCAAAAAATGTATTTATTTATTTATTTTATTAAATGGAAAACTTCAACGTCGTCTTCATTTCTTAATTCTTTGTGAATTACACCAAAAAATGAGAAAAAAAACAAAACAGACATAGAAAGAGCATTAATGCAATGCCACCAGGGAAATGATCTTTCAAAACTCCATCCGATTACTCGCATATTGACATAATCGGAAATCAAAGCTCAATGTCAGTAGGGCTTTTGTCAGTACCTACTTACTTAGGGGGCGCTACAGTTCTGGGATAGAGTCCATGCCTCGGCGCCATAGAGTAGGACTGGGATGATTAGGGTCTTATAGAGAGTCTCCTTTGCCTTTCGAGAGAGAGCTTTACTACTCAATTGCCTTCCTAGCCCATAGAAACAGCGATTGGCAAGAGTAATTCTTCGCTTTATTTCTGACGAGATGTTGTTGTCAGATGTTATAGCGGATCCGAAGTACACAAAGTCCCTAACTACCTCAAAGTTGTACCTGTCTATTGTGATGTTTTGTCCAATCCGCCGGTGTTGTGTGTCCCTTTTATTGGACAGCAGGTACTTCGTTTTGAGCTCATTGACTGCTAGTCCCATCTTAGCCGCTTCAGCTTCAATGCTAGCAAACGTTCCAGTGACAGCTCGCCGAGTTCTGCCAATGATGTATATGCCGTCAGCGTATGCTAGAAATTGCACTTGACTTGACGTTCCAGGATTTGTCGTAACGTGAACATTTGATCGATTGTGGACTTTCCTGGTCTGAAACCACACTGATAGGAGCCAATCAGGTTGCTGACGAAAGGTTTCAGGCAGAGTCACAAAGTACGGCAGAGAATCTTGTAGGCAATATTCAGGAGACTAATTCCTCTATAGTTGGCGCAGTTTAGAGGGTCTCTTTTCTTGTGGATCGGGCAAACGATACTGAGGTTCCATTCATCAGGCATACTTTCTTCTGACCAAACTTTAGAGATGTGTTGGTGTATGCACTCCACTGGCCGGTCATCTCCGGCCGCTTTAAAAAGTTCGGCGGGTAGTCCGTCGGGTCCAGCAGCTTTGTTGTTTTTTTGTTTAGATATTGCTATCCTTACTTCATTTTGGTCAGGTGGACGGAACTTTTGTCTGTCATCGTCCATGTTGAATGGTTCATTTTGCCTGACAGCGGGATTTTGGTCTTCATCGCCTTTAAACAGTCTGCAGAAATGGTCCTTCCATGTACTAAGGACCGACTGTGACTCTACTACGAGGTTTACATTTCTATCTCTACAGACTTCTGTGCGGGTTTTTTTTTTCTTTGCAAGTTTTTTTTACCTGTTGGTACAACTTCTGCACGTTATTCCTGGAGTAGCATCTCTCAATATCTTCGATCGCGCGCTTCTCATGCTCTCTCTTTTTCTTTTGGAGAAGCCGGTGTTTTTTCCGTCTTTTCTGCTCACAGAGCTCGCGAGCAGCTCTCGTCTTTCTTTGCAGCGCCACTTTATATGCCTCTTGTTTGGCTGCATGGGCCTGTCTGCATTCATCATCGAACCAGAGATTTCGTGGTGGTGGTCTGGTGAAACCTAGCACATCAGTTGCGGCATCTCTGATGGCTTGTTGGCAGTGTTGCCACTGGTCTTCGGCACTTGATGCTGGCGGTACTGGATTTCTTGAGAGGTTACCGGATATTCGATCGGCATAGGTTCTGGCGGTTTCTTGCGATTGCAGCTTTCCGACTTCATACTTCCTCACAGTATTACTCCGTTGCTGTGGAGTTCGTGTTATTCGCATTCTTACCTTTGCTGCAACAAGTTAGTGATCCGAGTCCATGTTAGCTGCTCGGAAGGTGCGAACATCCAAGATACTGGAGGCGTGTCTTGCATCGATCGCAACGTGATCAATCTGATTGACGGTTTTTTGAACTGGGTGTCGCCAAGTCCCTTTGTGTATATCGAGATGAGGAAACCGTGTGCTTGCAAGGGTGACGTTGTGTCGTGTAGGCTATGTTTTCCAACAGTCCTACCAAAGATTTCCTCTTTACCTATTTTGGAGTTAAAATCGCCTAGAACGATCTTAACGTCGTATTTAGGGCAGTGCTCATAGGTTTTGTCGAGGAACTCGCAGAAGTCATCCGCTTTTGTCAGTATTAAGACGAAAAATGGACGAAAAATGGGCTTAGCAGTCAATGAAGGCAAAACCAAGTGAATAATATCATCCAGAAGAGATACCCAACATCGATATCTTGGGTACAAATTCTGTGTTTTGTCCTTTTTAAAATACTTTTGATAATAATAATAATAATAATAATATTTTTAACTAAGTGTCTGTAAGGCACATTGCCTTTTAGAATGCAACATGACGTTGCACGTCACTAGTTAGAAGAATTAGAAAGATAGGAAAGATTTTTGTTTTTTTTTTTAATATTATTATTGTTATTATTATTTTCAGTCGTTATTGCTGTCAGTTGTAAAAATATGATAGAGCAAACTATAAAGGTCAAACTAATTCTCAGCATGTGGTTGCAATTGTGTAAGGTATTTCAATGTCCAGCTCTTTCCTTTACATTGAGAGAACACGCGAAGGCGTATTTGTTCTTTTTTTTAACAATCGACCGTACTTTGTCATACAACAAATACTCCGAAATGTGCGCAAAAGGTCTCCCACTGTGAAAATTTTTCATGGGTGTTCCGTGGTACTAATTTTTGAGCACCATGTGTCAAAACCATATAACTCAAATTTGCCTACTAGTACTCGCATATTTTTCAGCACATACTGCGAAATCCAAAGGATAATGCCCATGACAGTTTACTGTATAAAATCCATCAATAACTCTTCCTGACAAAAAATATCTTCGGGGAATTCCATTTGACAGCTACTCTGTTTAAGCAATAAAGAGAAACTAAGTTTGCTGGCCCGGATAGTATTCCCGGTATTGTTTTGAAGAGGTGTTCGTCAACGCTGGCAAGACCTTTACGTAAGCTTTTCCATCTGTCCTATTCCTCTGGGCTCTTTCCGAGTGGATGGAAAACAGCATTTGTACAGCCTTTCCAAAAAAAAAGGTGAATCTTCCTCTTCCTTAACCACGACAGTACTGCCCTCCTAAGCAAAAAGGTCGTATCTCAAAAAAAAATATAATTTTCAATAGACGCTTTTATTTTTATTTTTTGTTTCATATTCCATAAACGATTTGCAAGGAGATATGACAAATTCGCTAGGTTTTCAACAGTTTTTTGAGACACGACTTTTTTTCTTAACGATTTTTTACTATTTGTGAACAAGATACGGTTTTCTTACTTAAGTATGTTAGTTAGCTCGCAAACTTTTCAAAATGGCAAAAATCCCAAAAAGAGTAATCCCAGCTTTTCATTTTCGTTTCCAGATTCACATCCATGTTCTTCGGACTGCAACGTCAGTTCATTAAATTCTGATCTTGACAGCATTGCACAATGGGGAATAAGAAATCGCGTAGTATTTAAAGCTTCAAAAACTCAATATTGTCTTTTGTCGTTGAAGCGAAACATACCTCCAATGCCACTATCCACGAGTGGCACTTGCCTTGAAGAAACTGATCACCTCTCAGTTCTCGGTATGTACATTACGCCCCACCTTCTGTGGAATGACCACATATTTAACGTCTCAAAGAATGCTGCCAGGTGTTTAGGTTTCCCTCGTAGATGCAATCTGGCTATAGTCTATAAAGCGTACATTCGACCAAAACTTGAGTATAATTCTCAAATTTGGGCAGGTGCCATAACCCACTTAAGTTTCTTGGATAGAATTAAAAAAAAGAGCTTTAAAAATGATAGGCAACCGGAGAGGAACAGAAAAATGTACAGCACCGTCGTACCGTCTCTTTCTCTTGCCTTTCGCTTTTTTATCGCTTTATCTATAAACAATGCTCTTGTAAAATAGCCATTTGCATTCTGCCCCTGAAACAATTCAAAACCAATTCAACCGTGATACTCGCGCTGCAAGAAATGCCCATCAATTTGCACTTGAGCCCAACTTCGGACGTACAGTCAAATACAGATTCTTTTTTAGTCGTACTACACGAATGTGGAACGCATTGCCAGCCCCTGTTTTTCCAACCAAGGGTTGAGATAAATTGATTATCCCTCCTTTTCTTACAGAAATTGATTAATTTGTAATTACAGTCACTCCATATAACGATTAAGGGAAAGCTTATTTTTATCGAAAACGGCTCCGACGATTTTGATGAAATTTTTTGAGATTTATTTGTTCGTAGTAGCTAACAGCTAATTAGAACCAAATTTGCAGGAAGTCTATTAACGGTACCTTTCATATAACGGTTTTTTTTTAATTTTCGACTTTCTCGGTAACGGTTCAATGGATTTCAATAAAAATATATTTGAGAAGATCTAAGTATCGAAATTAATTCTATATACATTTTGAATAATTATTTGTTTCTATTTTTAATTAATTTAAAAAAAAAATTGTTTTTTTAAAAATTCAACATTTTTAAAACTTATCAAAACAAATATTTAAAATTTTAAAAACAGGTGTAAATTAATAAATTCTAGAAAAATGCAAACAAATTTTTTTTCAGAAAACTAAAAATAAAAAACTGGATTTTATTAAAGCCGGTCCTGCAATTTTCGAAATATTTTTTTTTTAATTCTTTATTATTTAAGACGTGTGATGGCATACTTCATTTTTAATATAAAAACCCGTTAAGTATTGTGCATTTTTATACTTTTTATAAGTTCAAACTGTGTTATTTTCAACGTAAATGTTAATTGTTTCTGTCAAAGATGTAATTGGGCACATAAGAGCAAGTACGTGCGACCCAGTCCTGCCCATTTTTTCCTGTTGTTTGGTGCTTTCTTATCCTGGAATCCGAATGGTTCTACAGATTCTCGATTGGATTTATGTCCGGTGATTTTGGTGGTGTTTGCAGCACTTTTTGGAGAGTTATAAAAACACCAGGTGCGAGCTTTCAATGCGGTATGTTTAGACTCATTGTCTTGGTAAAACAAAAACTTGTTTTCCAGACCCAATCGAACGGCATTTTCCTTGCAATTTTTTTTAGAATGCCTATGTATACATCCTGGTTTATAATGCCATTAATAATTTCTAGATTGCCAGTCCCCGCCACCGAAAAACAACCCCACACCATTACGGATCCAGCCCGTGTTTTACTGTGGGAGTTAAATGTTTCGGATTCAGCTCCGTATTCGGTTTACTTCAAACTCTCTGGCGACCACCAGATCCGTACAAGTCCACCATTTCTTATTGCTCGTCGAATGGTTTCGGGGCTTACATTTTTGTTGAAGTCAATATTTACCATTTTATCCAGTTTCGAAGCACTTACCTTCGGATTTTTAATTATTTGCCGTAAAATAAACTTTTCGTCGGCATTGTTTAAGAATTTTCTTCCCTTATACCTTGGTTTATTTTCAATTCTAGTTTCTTCATTAAATCGTTTTATAATATATTGAACGGTTGATCGACTTCTATTGACAATTGCACCTATTTCTGTGTACGATGTACCCTTTTTATAATGACTTATGATTAAATTGCTTAACTCATCACTCTTCGTTCGATTTTCTGCCCACTTTGCATTATTGGATAAAAACAACGTTTGACCAATCCACTAGAGAGTTGGTGAATGTAACGACAAAAATATACTTACAAAGAGATTATAAAGAACGGTAAATTTTCAGGAAAATTTTGATATAAACACGTTGTTTACGAATATGTTAATTACATAATATAAAAAAGGTATTATTTTGACTTTTTGTTTTCAATTAGCAATTTTTTTGGAATTCGACGTTTTTTGCAGTAAGCACAAGGAACATGATTTTCTTGAGAACATTTTTTGTCACATTTTTTACGATGTTATTGAACTTGACTCTCCTGTACGAATATGACAGAGAGTGACTGTACATATGTATATATTGCTCTTTCAAATACATTTGGCGGTACGACATTTGCGCCACCTAATGGAAGTTCATTTTACTATGAATATATGCCTTTCCGTAAGTGCAAGCAATAAGCTGGCAAATCCTCGCACCCGAAACTACCGACCGAATGCACTTAAGTTCCTTCTCTCCCAGGTAATGGAAACTGTGATTATAGATTAACTCAAAAAAAATCTGTTTAGACATTTGTGGACTAGACAGATGCAGAATACAAATAAACAAACCATGGAGCGATACATGAACCGATATTCTGAAGGCGGCGTTCGCGGGTCGCCTCATCTCTCGTTTTGGTGATTTGCACTGGCCCGCAAGATCGCCCGATTTAACCGTTTCAGACTTTTTTGTGGGTTTTTTTGAAGTCCCGTGTTTACGTGAACAACCCCGAGAATCTGAAAGCCTTCAAGGACAACATTCGACACGAGTGCGAGAATTTGTCGTCCGAAGTTCTGGCTAAAGTGATGAAAAATGCCATAAAACGAGCCCGTATAGCAATCAATTGTGACGGCGCCCATTTGGCCGATATCAACTTCTCGACTTGACCAATACAATTCTAAAGGTTCAAATAAACATAATCAAAAAACAGAATCGAAATTTTTCATTTAGAAAAAAAGAGAGCCAAACAACATCGGATGGATGACTTCTTTTGACCCACCCTGTAAATAAATGCTAATTTGCTCTATTTACTAGGGCTCCGTTCTGTTTCTGACTCAGAATTTGTCCGTTATACATTAATGACACTCGCGTCATTGAAAGCGTTCTTCTCGGAATTCTCGGTATGTGCATCACCAATCACCTCTTGTGGAACAACGGTCACTTATGCATTGTCGCCAAAAATGTCGCAAGACCCCCCTTTTTACTTGCGATCATAGGACTATAAGGCAAGTTTAGGATTGGTGAATATAAAAAATTGAGATAACAATCAAACATGACATTACGATCATAGAGAAACCAGATGTTTATCGATAAATTCTAAAAAAAACTGCATACCAAAATTAACAAAAAAAAAGTTGGTTGTCGGTTTACGGACGATAATTTTACGTGATAACGTTATAGGAAAACATTGATGGCGCCAGAACCAACAAACAGCCCGTTAACTCACACCATATACAATTCCCCTTATGACGTCAAACAAAATCTAGTACTACATATACTACTAAGTACTTAAGATAGTGCTAAATCTAATACTAAATCTAGTACCAATTCTAGTATCACAAATACAATAGTACAAAATTTACTAAAAATCTAGTAACAAAATTACTATTTAACTAGCAGTACCCGGCGCGCGTTACTACGCCCTAGAAAAAACATGTTTTAATTCAGGCCATTTTGACGCGGCGGCGCTGAAGCGGTGACACTGTTGCGCCTTATAGTACTCACTAATAAATAGAGTGGTGCACACACTCATCAGATGCCGCCGCGTCATTTGTGATTAATGTAAGACGCAAAAGCGTCACTGATGCGTCAAAATGACGCAAGTGTGCAGCGAACAGGATTTTATCAAAATCCGTCCTCAAATTTTCAGAATACTTTTTTATAATTTTTTTTATTACATAAGACGTGTAATGGTACTCCATTTTTACTAAAAACCGTTAGGTGTGGTTTTGACATTTTTTATAAGTTCAGACCGTGTTATTTTTCCACGTCAATGTTATTTATTTGTGATTAGTTAGCCAACCACATAAGAGCAAGTACTTGCGACTCACCCTGTAAGTAGTAAAAAATAGTAGGATAGTAAAAAATTTAGCATGGGTTGGATTATATAAAAAAAAAACTTTATTAAATATTAAAATGCTGATATGCAATTTTTTTTACAGCAGAAAACTTAAAATGCAATACAATGCGAACCCCTGATAACCAAACTTCAACTATCACTTTCAGAAATAATAATAATTTCAGAAAAAATTTAAAGCGGCTACATATCGGGTAAAAGCATTGTGTGAAAATTGGTAAATGGGCAACAACTGTTGCGCAGTATTATTACATTTTTGCAGTTTATTCCGAAGTAACATATTCCCCTTTATTTTGCAAAGGTATCCCAAATCCCAACTATAAAAATAGAAATTGATTTCGCCTGGATAATTTTTTCTTTTAATTGTGGAAACTGATAATTTGCAATTTGAGAGGTATTTAACATGTCCGTTTTATAAATAATATACTGCGAGGCACTTAACTCTCGATATCTAAGGCTGAAAATTCACACCAAATTTGTTACATATGCGTTTGTTTATTATTTCTTCAACATTTGCTACTCATCTTACTACAAAAAGTTACCAAAAATTAGGTGCAGAAATCCTGTCCTCAACTGTTGTTGGATTTGTTTGTTGCCCTTATAGCGTTAAAACGCAGTGTGCGAGCATTTTGATTAGAAAGGGTGGGAAAGAAGTTGTCGATTAACTTCGGCTTTGCAAACTCTTAAATTGAAAAACTAAACTATTCCAAATTCGTATTGTTCGGCTAAAAAAGAATCTCTATACTTCACCGTACATCCGAAATTGGGCTCAAGCGCACGAATAAGCATTCCTTGCGAGACGAGTATTATGGATGAATGCGCATGGCTACCTCTAGTAAGCACTTTTATAAAAGAAACGCTAAAATAATGAAAGACATCAAACATTATATCGGCGTTATGTGAGAGGTACTCCTAATAGAATTTTTTGGTAAATTTGGTTTCAATACGATAATAGCCAACACCTACAAAAATGCTCTAAAAAAAATTATAAAAATCGTTGGAACCATTTTCGAGAAAAATATTCCCTTAACGGGTATACGGTCACTTCCGATTGAATGAGAAGGTAGTGTTGAGTTACCGTTATTTTTAGCCCTAAAAATAAAATTTCAAAAACTAGGCTGAGGAATGCCTAAAGAACCACAAATACCAATTTGAAGATAATCGCTTAAACCGTTTAGGCTGCAACTCGTTATACACCCAGACGACGCGACAGACATCTTTAATCAATTACTTTTTTAAGCTTCTCTAATATCGTTATGTCATGTTTGATTGTTATCTGAAATTTCAGAAGAATGGGGAGTATACTATCCAGGCCAGGGGATTTGTTTATATCAAGATTTTTGACAATCCTTGCTACTGTAAAGGTTCGGAGAAAAATCTGTTAGATGGAAAATGTACGTCCTCAAGTACAGAAGGGGCGACGTTGCTGCAAGGCAACTACTCGGGACAGGAATTGTCTCATTAATATTAATTCAAAAGTTTATAGGTACAAATGTTCATAGTATGAAGACTTAAAAACTAACTTTCTTGAAAGATTTTTCTGAAAGCGATTTGCTTTCCTGAAAACGCTTTTACAAAAAATACTAATTATGTGTGACTAGTTCATAAAAGCTTTTTCAACAAAGCAAATTATTTTCTGAAAGCGTTTTTAGCTTTCTGAAACTTTAATTTTAAAGTTTAAATTTAAAGTTTAAAGTTCTGCATATAAACATTTTTCTGACAACTATTTCATAATGCGGTTTGATGCAACAAATGCTTCGTCCGCAACAATATCAAATAGCACGGGCACATTGCGGACGGGCAACGCTCTCTCTGGCGGCAAATTCAATGAGTGTTTTTCGTTTAAACACAAAACACTTTCATTAAGCGTTTTCTGAAAATATTTTCACTTTCATAGTACATGGAGAATTACATAAATCCAAATTCAATTCACGAAAACAATTTTTCTGAATTTTCTGGCCTGGCCGCATGACTTGGCAACTTAATGGGTGGTGTTCCAAGGGATAGAAATACTTTGGTTATGTACGTGGAATGTTACGTCCCTTAGCAAATAACATTCTGCAGAACATCCAGCGGAGGTCATAGATTGCTGTACGGCAGATGTACAGTTGCGGTCAAAATAATAGTAGTGCTCCTACTTATGTAATGTGTTTAAGGTCTCTTATCGTCGTGATTTTATAATTTTTTCGTTCCCTTTCTTTACCAGTTCAATGTTTTGTGAAAGAGCAACAAACATTGTACCGTTATGCTTTCATAGCTATTTTATTGACTTAAGTTTTCTGGTAAGTTATCATTCTCGCTTAAAGCAAAACTAAATATATTTATTTTCAATTAATTCTATTTATTTTTTTTTTTATTTTTTAGAGTTTTTTTTGTTGATTTGATGATTTTCAATTATGGGTCGCTGAAAGCACTGTTCCGCGCTCTTATAACAAAGCTGATTTCGGAGGACAAACCTTAGTGCAGAACTTAATTGGTTGCTCAGCTTTGATGATACGAAATGCATTACAGTTTACTTTCCAACCTGAAAAACCCGAGGAGGAATGCTGCCTCTATGACGAAAAAAGAAATTAGATCGCTTGCTAGATATTCGGCCCAAGAACGATTCCTGTGTGTGTGTTGTTAATCTGCAAGAATGGAAGGGACCTACAGTTTACCACCGAGTCCGAACGGCTACATGAGGTGCACTTTTTCGAGACAAATTTTACTCTTGGAGGTCTTGTCAGTTCCTCGCAAGAGGCAGTACCCCGGAAAAGAAGGTGGCTTTGAGCGGAATTCGAACCCAGGCTCATTCGCTTAGCAGTCCGACACACTAACCACTAAGCCACGGGGCACTACAAGGACAAGGTGACAGACCTCAAGATAATATGTCTGGTGGCGGCTTTTAACCCTTCATACACGAGAAAAATATATATACCCGAAGGTTCCAGTATTAGGATCTGGACTTGTTTTCATTTTACTGAATAACGTCGATTTATTACAAAGAAAAACTCTTACTTAACTTTTACGTAGAAATTACGCAAGAAGTTATATGCTTCCATTTGCCAAAGAAGAAACGTCATTTGGTTCTGCCAACAATACAATGAACTCAAACAGACCAGGACGAGTGCGAAAGAGTGGGTTGAGAATAACAGCTTCAACGTGTTAGAATGGCCTCTGCATTCACCTGATCCTAATCCTATGTAGTATTTGTGTTGTGACGTTAAAAAATGGTTGGCCGAGCTAAACCAACATAAACTAGACTTTTGGGTAAAGTTTTGGGATGCTTGGACATGAATAACCGTAAAAATATGCCAAAAACTGATTGATTCTGATTGATTTTCTGCAACGCCGCTTCACCGCTCATAACAAACAAAATTCACGCAACAATCAACCAAATATTAATATTTAAGTAAGTTATCAGTAATATTAAGGAAGTTGAAGAGTGTAAGCTATATTTTCTAACATCTTTTAGGCTATATATAATCTAGCAACACTACTACTATTTTGACCGCCCATTTTCAAGACAATTTTAAGTTAAGTTAATAAAGTTTCTAACTTTCTAAAAAGATACAAAACATAAATTAGGTAAGCAAAATACTTCTGTTTTGTTCATGTTTCAATGATTTCTAATTTCACTACTATTATTTTGACTGCAGCTGTATATACCATTCAAGAAATGCATTGGCATGGGTTTGACAAAAAGAAGATACAAAATTGCGAATTATACTAAGAAAAAAGGAGCGTTGGCAGATTTAGCCAACAGGTCTTGATCGACCTCTAAAGACGTCTTTTACCGCCAGCATTAGGTATAGAGAATCAGCCTCTCAAGTGATCTCTGGGTTTTACACGGTCACCACAACAAAACTATTTTTTTTAGAAAATTGCCGGCAAGATAAGCTAAATGGCATACAAGGCGGCGCCGGCGTTGCGAATAACTTGTATAGAAGTATTAACCTTATGAGAGATAAGCATCTCCGATTATTAGAGTCCCATCTTAAAGAGAGGAGAACGTCTTAACTGCGCCAACTATTTTGACATCAGTCTTTTCAGCATCGCCTAAAACTGAAGAAAGGTTCTATCAGCGCTGTCGATGCTATTTTAGGAGAGGAGGGTCCACCATCGACCAAATGTTCACATTACAGCAGACCTATTCGTCTTTGTAAAAACATCACCATAGATAACTGGGCTCCGCTACCAACTCAGAGAACAAAACAAGGCCTGAGATCAAACAAAGAAAAAGATCTTTACTACTACTTTTTATATATGTATTTACAAAAGTCTGTGGATTCTTCGTTGAAGGCAGGCTCAGGCAAGAGGTTTTGAGCTACAAATGTGTCAACGAGCGCCTCATGACAATCCGCATCAAGGCTAAATTTGACAATACGTGCGCGCATGCCCCCACAGAGGAGAAAGATGATGACACCAAAGAAATGTTTTTTGAGCTCCTGCACAAAAAATATGGGCAATGCCCTAGGTATGACATGAAAATTGTCCTTCGCGACATTAACGCCAAGCTAGGGAGAAAATGTTTTTGGTGGTATAATCGGAAAACACAGCTTGCACGACACCACCTCCGATAACAGATTTTGGATAATTGACTTGGCTGCGTTGCGAAATATTGTAATAGCTAGTACCAAGTTCCCACACATCAACATTCACAAAGGGACATGGAGATCCCCTGATTAATCACTGTCAACCATATTGACCACATTGCATTCCATGCAAGGTACTAGTCCAGTATGATGGATTTCCGAACTTTCCGAGGGCAAACATTGACTCGTACCATTACCTCGTTGTAGCCAAAGTACGACTGAGGATATTCCGACCAACGCCAAGAAGAGGTAATACTGTGAGGAAGTTTAACGTCGGACGGCTGCAATCGCAAGAAATCTCCAGGTCCTTTTCCAATCGAGTCTCAAATAACCTCCAAAGGAATGCTTTACCGTTAGCATCGAGTATTGAGAACCAGTGGCAACATTGCCAAATCCCATCAGGGTAGCCGCCACTGAAGTGCTGGGTTTTACCCGGCCAGCACAACTAAATCCCTGGTTTGATGATGAGTGTCGGCAAGCACACGCAGCTTAACACGCAGCAGCCCAATGCCCGATGAATGGAATCTTAGCATGGACGTTGTCAACCGACTCCACGCGCGAAACTGGAGGCAGCTAGCTAGGGACCGAGTTGGTCGATCCCAGAGTGTAGTAGAGCCACCTGAAGTAGCACGAGGTTGAACACAGAAAATATAGCAACACTATAATGCTCTGCTTTAATGACTATTCAAAGAAGTCTAATATACATATTAAAACCAAAGAAATAAACAAACCTTTAAACCAAGTTTATCAAATAACCACAGATTTAGTTATGGGATCATTTCCCAAGCATATTGTTCATTCGAGTTTCATTAATATTTTTTTAAAAACCGATTCAGGGTTATAATTTATCTTTCAACACAGCTTGTGGCAACCCTGACCCAATCAACTTCTTAAATACGAATATGATTGCCGAAACTAACTTCCTGTTTTGTAGTTCTCGTTGCTTCGCTCATCCACAAAAAATTCGTTATACCTTTTAAGAGAGCTCCTAAGAATATAAATGACATCGAGTTTATTGAGACTCACGTTATGGATGGATCGTGTCATATGAGTTGTAGATAGGTATACTAGGACAGCTTCCGGAGTAAAAAGCTATAAAGCTCGATTTGTTTTTAGGGCAAAATAATGAAAAAATCTTGCAAATCAAGGTAAGGCTTTCCATTGCCCTTTACAAATATATATGGAAGGCAAGACCCAATTGTGGTTTTACTAAGTGCAGAGTATAGCGAGTGTTACATTACACCATTTTGCACAAGTTTCCCTTATACTCAGATAGTGTTGTTGTCAAACATCGACACCCGAATACGAATACGAATGCCAGTCCAAATGCATTTCCTGACTGCATGTACACTTTCTAGAAAATATCAACTTCAACTTTGTAATCCTATTAATAGCGGTTGGATGGAGACATAAAAATCAAAAGAAAAACTCATAAAACGGATGGAAACAGAGAACATGAACAGCGAACAGCGAAGCTGAGTGCTGAAGACAACGACACAGCGACAGCAGACGAAGTACGAACAAGTAAAGATGCAAAAACATCTGCTGAACCACTCCATTTTTACCATGGACAGTTGGGAAGGTGTTTCCCCGGACATTTTCATTATTTTCCGTACAAAAAAAAAAAGGAATAATATTAATATATTTTAGTTATGGGGCTATACTTACGGATTCGTTGAGGTAATTAGCAATCGAATCATAGTCTGTAAAGCTACAATCCATAGTAGGTGCTCCTCAAATCGACAAAAGAAATGCGAATGCGTTTTCTTTTCACCGATCCTTCTTCACTCGTTGAGATTGCACTAAAGAAGTTGTGAGCATAATCTTTCTTTACACAAATCAAGTCTTTTTCCCAACAAAATTATGACAACATTTCACCAATTAAACATTCGGTTTAGTTGGATGTTTGATAAATTAAGTCTTTTTTTATAAATAAATTTCACAAGCAATATTGGTTAGTGTTTCGCTATTTAATTATTGTTGAACTGCACATTTTAGGTTGCAGACACTCAGCCATTTTAAGTGCACGCACATCCATACAATGGTCTCGTTAAACGGGTACGAACACGAAAGACAGGCACTGAAATTGAAGAACAATGACCATAAAGCAGTCGCCTATTTTATTTCTTTTAACAATCAACTTTTCTTATTATTATGTGGGTGGATGTTCATCACAGTTTGTGGATTTCTTTTATAATTTATGCTTTCTTATTGTTTAAAAGATGTTTTTTCACGTTTAGCCAGTAAGTTTATGAATTGATGAAAAATTTTGTAGAGGGAAATGAAAAATTCTAGACAAAGTATTTCGAAACTGCAATTACCGCCACCGCCCCCAATGAAATACTACAGAAGGTATAACTTGCTACAAAATTACTGAGAGAAAATAGTTTAGTTGTGCAACAGAGCGAGATGGTAATATAAGTTTTCAGGCACGATAGGACATACGGTGATGCCAAGTACTCTTAAGAATTTGAAAGTAGAATGTAATCAACGTAACGTTGTTATTACGTTACATTTATTTTATTGTGATCCACATGTTGCAACACATAGTACAATAGCTATTTTATTGTCTTCGGATGTCGATCCGAATGCTAATGATTCTTTTAAGGAATGAGTAAATATTGAGTCATTTTAATTTTGCTTTGACGTGATATTTTTCATTCTTCAAGGAGACCACCAAAAACTAAATAAACGAATGATTTTGAGGTTGATGGTGCAAAGAATTTATTGGCTCATGTGTGGATCGTATCTGAAATAAAGTTTGAGTGATTTTGGTAGGGATCGGAAAGCTACTCGCGATGATTCGTTTGTCTACTTAAATTTATTTTATTTTAATAAAAAAAATTTTAATAAAAAAGAAAAGTATAAAACAATCGTGTGGTGTGCAGTTTTTTCATACATTTTTTTAAATGTAGGTCTCTAAGAACCACCATTTTTAATGAAAAGTGACAGATCAGGTTTTGACATAATACACAGAAATACAAGGTATGCTTAAAAGACCCATACAAATCACCACCTTGATATTTTATGTTGCCGTTGAAGGAATCACAAATAACATAAAATGGACAAAACTGCTATTGGGAAAGACTTTTTCTTAACCGTTTGGCGTAAAATGATCACTTCCGGTTTAGTGTTGCCCTACCTCATCCAGTCAAAAAACAAATGGGGTATCAAATGAAAGCTTAGACCATCTACATTAAGAATCTACTGGTCGGACAAACTGAACAGGGGCCAAACATGTGTTCGGATAAGTCATTTCTTTCAAATTTGGTATGTGTGGTTCTTTTGGCATTCCACAGAAGGTATTTTGAAATTTTATATTTAAGCATTGTATATCTATTCTATAGTAGATACTATCAAAATGGGTGTTTCACCTAGCGTCATCTAGTTTCGCTATCTCGCTATTTCTCATTGTAGACTTTTAGTCAATGAGATGAATTCAACACACATTTCGGTTTAGATGTTTCTTTTCTTCGCTGGATTAGAAATTACCTTTTCGTACCGTTCAATACAAGTTGTGTTGGATGGGTTCAAATCTAATATCTCCAAAATGAATGCTGGTGTGCCCCAGGGCTCCGTTCTGTCTCCGACTCTCTTTCTCATTTTTATAAATGATCTCCTGCCTGAAACTTCTATTCCACTAAACTGCATAGCTGATGACAGTACACTCAACTTTTCATATTCATTTTTAGAGTCACAACCGCGGTCTTCGGATATGGATCTTCAACGGCAACGTATGATAAGCTCATTAAATTCTGATCTTGACAGCATCATCAAATGTGGAATAAGAAATCGTGTAGAATTTAATGCGTCCAAAACACAATGCTGTCTTCTGTCTCTTAAGCGTAATAGAAATACACCTCCCTTGCCATTATCCATGAGTGGTACTTACATTACGGAAGCTGATCATCTTGAAATTCTCGGTATGAGCATCACCAGTCACCTCTTGTGGAATGATCATATTTATGATGTTGCCAAAAATGCCGCAAGATGTTTGGACTTCCTCCGAAGATATAAGCAATTCTTTTCTCCTTTTGATCTGGCTACTATCTACAAATCATACATTCGTCCAAGACTAGAATATAACTCCCATATCTGGGCGGGTGCTCCATCAACTCACTTGAGTCTTTTAGATGGTATTCAAAGAAAAGCTTTCAAATTGATTGGAGATGATATCATCATTAGAACATTCACGTCACTTGGACATCGACGGAATGTTTCATGTCTCTCTTTTCTACCGTTATTTCTACGGTCAATGTTCTAGAGAAATAGCCAGTTGCATTCCTCCCCTTAAAAAGTTTACCTGTAATACTCGCGCTTCCAGGAATGCCCATCAATTTACCCTTGAGCGCAATTTCGGTCGTACAGTCAAGTACAGAGATTCGTTCTTCAGCCGTACAACTCGAATGTGGAATCTTTTGCCTAACTCTGTTTTCCCCTCCCATTATGATGTTTAGAAGTTTAAAACCAATGTGCATCGGCAACTATTAAATCCTCTCCTTTTTTCCTAAGCTCGCGCTGTGTCCACCGACATCAAAAAGGTAGCCCAAATCCCTTTAGCATGTGCAAATTATAAAAAAAAACATATGCAATGTTAGAAAGAGACAGAACGGGAAAGATGTATTTAAAGTGTTGGCAGTGAGAAGAAAACAAACCATCGACACTTTTTCGTGTTATTTTTTAATCATTTGCGTATCGCTGAAAACTAAGAATGTTTATGGAGATCAATTTGAATTACAGCAAAACAGTTCAAGTATAAAAAGAAGAATATTAATTTTATTATTAATGATATCTCGAAGCTAGTTTCTGAACAACAAACAAATATTTTCAATTAATTTATCAAATACAAAATTCTAAGTTAATATGAAATCAATAAGTTCATATTTATACAGTGAATAGTTCCCAGTAAATTACTTATATAATTTAACAAAAACTGGTATTGAAGGATGACTTAATATTCACACATGGAAGGAGTGCAAAATGGTTGACATTGCATTATGCGCCTTAAGGCAAAAGATTTTGATTTTTTTTTTCGCCAAGGGAAATCTGAAAAATGCAAACAAAAAGATAAAATTAAATTCTTACATACCTTCTCAACATTTTGCAAATTTGTTGAAGGGGGTATTTGCAAAATAAATTTTTGAGTTTGTTCATTTTACGCAATAAACGTGACATATGTACCATTAACTCAGCTAAACAACAATATAATTAAAACCCCCAAACAAGACAACACTTTATATAGTCTTTCGCCAGCAATATACATCTGTAACACTGTATGTATGTATAGTGTATGTACGCATGGATTTGTTGGAAGAATTTGCTGCTTTCATGGAGCATAATTTTTTTAGTTCTGAATCAAGTCGCAATGAGGCGTGCTGAAATTGCCAATTGTTGTGAATATAGAATAAGTACAGACAACAAAAATGTATTAAATACTGGTAAAATATCGGTAAAGGTTCTCGTCTCCACTATTTAGAGTTAGTTTCGAATCAGCCAGGGAGATGGCCAGACGAAAAATGGCCACCATGAGAGTACTATAGAGAATGTATATACAATGCTTTTGAGTATCTTCAAAAAATGGTTAACATTTTTCGAACCGTAAAATAGGAATTGGAAAAATTATTCTGGGTGTTTTTATATTTTTTGAAAAAAATTCACAGAAACAAAGACCTTACCTATGAATGATCGTAAACAGTAAAATTCCGTTTTGAATAAACATTAGCTTTTACTGTTCTTTCGTTCAATAGCAATGTTAAAAGGAATATACCTACGTTTAAATACAATTAAAACTGTAAAATGTCAAATCCGAATATGGCAAAATCCAAAAAATATTTGAAGACCCACAATCTTGGTTTGTTTACGAAAAATCAAAGGGAAATCCAATAATTTTTGTTTCCCTTACTCTACTATACCAAATAGTCTAGTGTCACTTTTTGAATATTTCACTCGTACTTATTATTCATTATTCCTGCAAATGCTTGTAATCATTATAACTCATACGTTTCTGAAAATCATCATTATATTTCATTCTACTCTCAAAACCCATACAAATGCATATCAAGAACTACTGCAGCGCTATAACGGCAGTATTTCGCTAAACTAGATGCTGCCTGATGGTAGTACTATAGATGTCATATACAAGGATTTAAGACTAAAAATAATGGTACCTCTGTTATATAATCGTTTAAAAAAAGTTTATTTTTCTCGAAAACAGCTCCAACGATTTTGATAAATAAAAATGTTTGAGAGTATTTTTGTAGCTATTGGCTATCATTTTAGTTTGCATATTAACGTTAACGGTAATGAAAGGTACCGTTTTTTTTTCATTTCCATCTTTTTCTGTAACGGCTCATTGAAATTCAGTCATATTTTAAATCTGAAAAAATCTAGGGAGGTAAATTAATTCCGCATACCAAAATATTAAATAATTATTTTTACTTGTGATTAAATAGGTACTAGGTTTGTTGGATGTTCCCAGCCCCAATGCGCACTGGGGAATGTCAGTGCGTTAAGACAAACTGCCAAATTGCTGCATAGCTGCTCCGGTGTTGATTTAACATCGAACAGCTCAGTGCAACATCCCTATTTTTTGACATTTCTTTTATTTAAATTTGTTTTCTTTAAACAGTCGCAAATAAATAGAAGTTAATAAAATAACCCACGAAAGCAATATTTTGTCTATAAACACATGAATAACTTAAAAGCTACAAAATAATCTACGAAATATTTGATACATATCATAAAATAACACACCAAATTTGCAAATAAATTCCTCCCTTCTCTGAAAACGAACTTCTGCCAACAGCCTGATTTGAATTTAAATTCTGAATTTTAACAGCTCCAATTTCTTACACCAAGAAAATACCTGGGGCGCATGAGGGTGCACATCGAACACAGTGCTAACACACTGGGGCGAAAAAAGTGTCACATAAAACACTTCAGTGCGATTTCAGGGTACACCAGTGCGCCCCAGTGCTGACATCGAACAAAGCTACTATAATGCAGGTTATGCATTCGCGGAGATTAAAAATTTTGAGATAACAATCAAACATGACATTACGAGGATAGAGAAACATATTTGAGTTACTAGCAAAATTCTGTCTGCCTGTCTGTACGTTTGAACTTTAGACTACATCCTAAACGGTTTGGCCAATCGTCTTCAAATTTAGTATGTAAGGTTATTTAGCATTATACAATTTTCAATTTTTGTCTAGCTCAAATATTACCGGTACCTGTGTCATATAACCGTTAAGTAAAAGCTTATTTTTCTCGAAAACGGCTTGAATAATTTTTATCAAAAAAATCCGTATACTTTTGTAGGTGTGGTTTATATTTTAGTGAACAAATAAATTTGATTTGGTAGGCTAAAAACAGTTCGCCCCATATAACCGTTTTTTTTTCTTCGACTTTCTCGAGAACTACTTTACCGATTATAATCAAATTTGATACCCAGGAAGATGTAGCCAAAGTAATTTCAAATTAAGATATTTCCAAATCCAAAAATCACGTTTGTTCACATTTTTTAAAGAAATAAAATGGCGTTTAAATTTTTCCGCTGAAAACTATTTTACGTACATTTTTCCAACACCCAAAATTCACAAAAATCGAATAAGAACTTTGATTAAATTAAAATAAAAAAATATTTTACAGGCACATTTATTTTAATGGAACCACCTCTTGCGGGAAAATGACAAATCCTACAAGAGTAACATTTGTCTCCAAAAAGTGAAACATGATTGCCTTGTTTAATACGGCTGTTACAAGGCCTGTCAACGTAACTAAATTGAAGAAATAAAAGCTTTAGCTTGTACAAATTGTACGCTTGAAAGCGTACATTACGTACGAAAACAAAAGTAACCGAAACTTATCAATCATTTCGGGTTGTGTATACAAATCACATGTATTCGCACCGTTTCGCAACCGAACGTACGTTCCAATTCTTCAATAATGGCATTGTATATACAATTATGTTTGGGTATCATATCAAATTAGGGAAAATCGTCAGTTAGTTGAAAGTTAATTCAAAAATATTGTCTACATTTCTCTTTATTTTTATTAATTAAAAAGTAATATTTGTGTGTATAAAACGAACGTATTTTTATATTAAAAAACTTATTCCTAAATACAGATCTTACTCCGTCTTACTCTATGTATTGTATTATATTGTTTATAATATATTTGCCATTTCCAATGAGTTTCTTTCATCTAATACAGCTCTACTTGTGAAACTGCTTCGTCAACCAAACTCGAAAAAGACTGTTCAACTGCATTTACAAGTTTCTTTGTGCCTTGGGCATTTCTTAAATTCGAAATTGATTTCGAAGATGTTTGCAACGGCAAAAGGGCCATGCATGTTGCATCTCTACCAAGTGTATCTCGCGAATATAAACTTCGACCAGCTTGCATAAGAAAACTTATGCAATCATCTAACAGTACGGGAAAGGCCTCAGAGAACCTTACGATGGCTGGCAAAATTTTGCTAAACATTTCCACTTTAGCGTCGTTAGACAAGAGCCCCAACAGAGTCAGTACTGTACTTACACACAGTTTTGCTACACCAAGGCTTTTCGGTATTGAATATCTCAAAACCAAATAAGATGTCAAATCGATTGTAAAAATTTGTCTTTCCATTTCCGGCATACCAAGAATTTCATGAAGAAAATCTATGCAAATATGCATAGATGGTACTCCTCGTACTGTTATGCTCAATAATTCGCGCGGATATGTTTGAAAGTGTACAAGTTTAGCTAAAGATGGCTCAGAGATAAAAGCCTGATGAATGTAAGAACATACAATTCCATGGATTTCTCGCAATGTCCACGAAGTTCCAAATTTTATAATGTCATCCTTCTTCTTAATACTCGCCTCGAGAAGAATTTGAACTGCTGCACTTTCTTGTGAAGCTATCAGGGCTGTTTTCAGTTCGTCACGTTCCATTTCACTTTGCAGCTGTCCATTTTTGTCAAACATTGGCTTATCTTGAATATGACGATTTAGCTGAGCCTTAGAAGCAGCCAAACTAGCTTGAAGGATGCGTAATACTATTATTAGGACATCTGGACAGCGAAAAACCTTTTCATTACATCTATATAAACAACAACAAATTTAACAAGACAATCTGACGATATTATTTAGTTTCGTCTTACCTCAAGACATGCAGAGGGTCCAACAATGCGTTTTCGTGAACAAAATTATGCGAATGGACTAATCCTATTTGAGGCATCACAGCATTTATTGTTTCCACCCACAATCGTTTAGGCAGAAGTGAATTTAAACGTAGCCACACTTTTCGATACAGTTCCTGTATAAGTCTTGGTACATTGGTTTCCAGCATTTTGTTGATGTTCTTCACAAACACCGTGGCAAACTTCCATATCTCTGTTGGGGGACGCTTTAGCATAACCCGAAGAATTTTCATAATTTTTGAAGGGTTCACCTCCAACTCGTCAAATGCGTCTAATAAATGCTGTTCGTTTATTTCTACCCCCATTAGCCATGTGGAGGAGGATAAAGACACCAAATTTGTGCTCTTCTCTATCCAATCATCTACCATACTCAGATGGGGAAAATTGGATACCAATAAACGCAAGAGAGGATGAAATAGTCCCACGTACTCGTGTTGATATTTTTGTGCCTTCTGCAGAAGATATTTCATTGGTAACTCCGATAGAAACTCATTGGAGTATGCTTTGGCTTTTCTGCCGCTCATAACAATCATTGATGTGTTCGATAACCGGGTGTCTTCATACAGCACCAGATAGTACAGAACTAAGAGTTGCGAAGTTAGATTACAGCTAATCTTCACTTGATCATCGCCATCATCTGAATCGGCAGTTTTTAAGTCTCCATAATCGTATTGTGCAGAAACAGAGTCAAGATTCAGTTTGAATGCCTGGCTATCTGAAGCTTTGAAAATCCTCAAAATCTCTTTTTCGGAAAGTGGTTTGTGCAGATGATCACTACTAAACTTACCACTACCGCCGCCGCCCTGATTTGGCAATATTAACGAATTCACATAGACCTCGATAAGAGCGGGCATCACAGGATGTAATGGTTTCTTGGAGTTACAGATTTGTTTGTAAATCCACGATTTAATTGTTACTTTGTGCTTTAAGAACGTCTTGCATTTGAGAAGCTGGTGAATGCAGTGTACAGGCAGATAACCAGGGATGTTTGCATTCAAATTAAGGGTGACTGGAACTTTGACCGCATGGGCAGCCACAACTTGTTCACTGAATAAGTCTTGAGTGAATATTTGTTTGATTCGACTTGTGCTTGTGGGTCGGATGGGAATTTTCATGTGAAGTGTTGAACAAATAAGTTCTCCCACAGCTGATATTTGGCTGCTGTGAAAGTGAATAGCCATGAGCAGAAGCATTTCTCCCAAAGACGAAGATGTTCCAGAATTTTTGCTCAAGTATGATTCTTCTTTAATCAACCACTGCATCCACTCGATAGCCTTGGCTTCCAGATTTTGGCTTAATATCAGCGATGGGCTTGCGATGAGCATACACAGGCCCAAGGAAACAAAACGGATTCCAGATTGAGAGGGCTGGGGACGCGTGGTGATTAGCTGCATAATGAGAGAAACTTCATCTTCGTTGAACCTAAGACCAGAAAGTGTATTTTAATGAATTATTTGTTTAAGTAGTTGTTTGAGAAGATCAATAAATTAAGAAACTTACTTGATGCCAGCAATTCCTCTCAGAGCGCAATATAGGCGAAGGAGTGCAGCTGCTTGAACAGTATAATCTTCGGTACTCTTTGCCAAGTGAGACAAATTCACCAACTGCTGCAGTTGTTGCAGTAGCTCTTCCCTTGCTTGTTGCAGCGCTTCTCCTTTACGTTTTTGACTTAATCTAACAAATCCTGCGAACCAGCTGCGAACAATTGGATCATTCCCCAGCAACATTCCAGACAAAAAGGCAATCTTAAACAAAAATTATAAATTAAATGATTTTCATCTAGACAAACAACTTTATCTCACCAAATCTTGTGGGTACCTTAAGCTAAGTCTTAGCATGAAGGATGGAACCTTCATCATATCCACACATAACGCTCTAGTCGATAGAGCTTGTTTTGGGTTCATTTCGGCTAGTGCATACAAAACCGATAGTTTCAATTTTCCATCAGCTATGTCTTCATCACAATTGGTAATCAAATTCGAGACAACATCTTTGTAGCAATCTGGAAAATTGGCCACAATTGAACATATTATCCTTGCGCCATTGTTGACATACAATAGTACTTCGATCAGTTCTTGAACATTTAAAAGGGATGGCAATTCTGCTAAAGATATGCAAATTATATCAATGATCTCCTCCATGTATATGCCATCTTCAAATAGTTCCGATTGTTTTATGATGAATTCACCAATTGGTCGGTTGTTTGAGAGTGTAAACTCCATCAGTTGAGCTTGAATGTAGAATATTTCGGACAAAACTACTCTAACTTTTCTGGTAACATCGGCACGTTCGAATCCAAGAGCGATTCCACTTTGTAGGCCATATAAATGTAAATTTTCTGAAGCTAATCCACCCTTTTGACGAGTCTGTTGTTCTTTCTTCAAGTCGGTTTCCAGCTCATGATAGTTGACTTGAAGGAATGCCACTATGTTATTGACAACTTCGATACCGACTAGGAGAGCTAGTATTTGTTTACGTGAATCCATTGATGATTTTGTGTTGTCCAGAGGCGAGAGAAGGCTCATTCGAACTAGCGAGGGAAGTATTGGACGAATTTCATTTTGTGTATAGGATGAGAGTTCTTGGATGTTTAAATTTTGCATCGCTTCAAATACACGACTAGAAACCGGTATTGTATTCATTTTTGTAAATAATTGTAATTGAAATAAAATTAAAAGAGGACTTTTGATGCCGCTGGCTCTTCTGCTATGCTATAGTTTTTGACAGAAGCTGTTGTTGTTCATAACAACAATAAAAAAGTGGGGGAATGTACATCATAGAAAAAAGAAAAAAGAACTTCGACTCGTACCGACCATGCCCTGCAAAACCTGAAACTTTATTATGGTATGCGGATATGTGTGAGATTCGTCTGAGAAGCAGCCAATCAGCCATACGTTTCGTACCCACACAAATGCAAAATAACTAGACATATGTCGCTGAACGGGTATTTTTCAGTTTGTAGACGAAGAGAGAATTATCATCCCAGTTCTTCTTGTTTCTTTTTTCTATGATATACATTCAAGATTGTTGAACGGAAAATGCTTTCACGAAGACTGTCAAAATAAATGGAAAACGTTGTTGACGACTGAAGGGTGAAAGCTCTCAAACTTTGCTAACAATACGTAAGTAAATAATATTTTGTTTTACTTTTTCTTATTTGTATTGTTTTTTGACAATGGTCTTTTTTATATAGGGTCTGATGGCAGTGTTTCTGTGGATCTAGCCTGCAATTTGGCATCCCCACAAAACTCACGAATGCATGAATACCCCTAAGTCGAGAATTACACGTTTGAACTCTTTCTGTAATGCTCGTGATATTACATGAAGCTTGTTCGAGTTGCACATTATTTTCATTTAACTTTATGTACTTTCAGTACTTTTAGAATTTGTGGAAAAAATTAAATGAAGTATTGCAATCAACAGCAATGTTTGTTTAAAACATGGATACTGACACTGTGCAAGAAGAAATTGCTTTTTTTGCCGATTTATATAATTCGGATGGTACGGATTACATAAAATTGGGTACATTTTAAACTGGAATATGAGCTTTGAAAATTATTCTTTTCACTATTTAAATTCTGCAGCCATCATACATATGCTATCTTCTTGTAACGTGTTGCTTAAACAACACCCAAAACAAGTATGAAGCAAAATAAGCAGAACAAAGAATACAGACAAAGAGAAACGTGAAAAAAGTTGCAAGACAGTCCTACCCGTGCATGTTTGGGTTCTTCTATTTCTATACTTCATTATCTTCCTCTTTCACACTCAAAGTATGCAGAGCAAACATGCACGGTGTAATGGCCTTAGAGCGCTGTTCTGTCATCGTGAATGTGAAAACGTTGAGTAAATCCTTATTTATAAAGAATTTTTATTCCATATTCGTTACTTAGAGCTCATGTAATAATACGTTTTCATTAGAGTCGAAATTACCTCATTTGGTAATTTGCAGAAAAAGTTTGCTAATTTCGTTTGACACTTTCTTACTTAGGATTATAGGTACCTTTAAGGCAAGTTGAAGATTCGTGAATATAAAAAAGTGAGATAAAAGTCAAACATGAAATAACAATCATAGAGGAGTCTAATAGCGAGTTTCATTCAAATTTCAAAGATTTGATCTGAAAATCAAGATTTGCTCTTTTCAATGAAACTTTTTTCATCATTTAATCCTAGTATTGGTCATTCACTGACGAGCATACACAGATTTGGTATCACACACAAAAATACCAGGCATGTACAGTATATATATTTAAAATGCCATATTTGTATTTTCTCACTTCAAAAACACCTTTATTTGTTATTTTGTACATTTAATGGATATTTTTTAATTTTTTGACTAAGCACGGGCTGACACAAGTTCACAACAAACAACAATAATAACAAAATATTTTCCATTTGACGTTTGACCGAAAGACTATTTACATGTATGTGTGCATTCAGATCAAATCTGCCAACCCATCAGAGATCAAATCTTTCGTGTTGAGATTTGATCTAGATTTGCTCTTTTTCTTGCAATGAAACTCTCGAAATTGAAAAAGATCAAATCTTTTGACAGAAAGAGCAAATCTTTTCTTGAATGAAACTCGCTATAAGAATGTTGGTGACAAGTATTGTCTGTATGCCAGTCTGTTATTTATACGTAAATGTAAATAGTTTTCTTTCAAATATCTAGTCTTCCACTGTGATTACGCACATAAAGCAAGTACGTGCGACCAAGTCGTGCCCTCTTACCTTTTTATTTTCTTCTTTGACTTTTTATAATATAAACTTTGACGTTTGTTATAGAACCTTGTTCAATTGTGATTTAATTGTTTTCAAATAAGGTGTGTTCGACTTCACATTACATAAATTTGAACCTAATTTCGTCGAAATGTGATTTTGTATGGGAAATGAGATGATTTTGAATCAGATTTGGAAATTTGATACGAAATTAGCTCATTCGGCTTAATGAAAACGTAATATAATGCAACATAACGTAAAATCTAAAAAAAACGTCTCATCTCTCTATGGTTATGGTAAACATCAATTATTGTAAGCATTCTGGCAAAATCAAACAAATTCGACAAATGGAAGTGGAAATCAAACATAATCTCCATTTCTGAGCGTCATATGATTAAAACGATTTTTGTAATGCTTCTGCTTTGTTGTAGTTAAAGCATTTATACCATTTAAGTCACTTAAAACATATGAATAATTTTAAAGGAATTTCGTTTTAAAGCTAAAGAACTCTAAAACTAAAGAATTTTTATTTCAAAGGATGTTTCGATTGTCTGACTGATTGACTGACATCTAGATGGTAATATGTCCTTACGCAGGCTCTAATCAACCTATATACTCATTTTAACTTACTCAGTCTCTAATCGACGTATTTTCTTTTATAAATAAGGATTTCTTGATTAGAGGCATATTACAGGCTGCGTAACCTTACTCAATCGTTAAAATGAGTTTATAAATAAGTCTGTCATTAATTAAGTTCTTATTAGTTCAATTCATTTAATTTTTTTTTAATACTGATCACTGAAACATTGTAGTGCTTCGTGGCTTAGTGGTTAGTGTGTAGCAGTCTGACACACTAAGCGAATGAGCCTGGGTTCGAATCCAACTCATAGTCACCTTCCTTTCCGGGGTACTACCTCTTGCGAGGAACTGACAAAACCTCCAAGAGTAAAATTTGTCTATAAAAATAGGACATCTCATGTAGCAGTTCGGACTCGGCGGTGAACTGTAGGTCACTTCCATTCTTGCAGATTAATAACACACACACACCGGAATGGTTGAGGGTATAAGTCACTATGCCTTGGCTCCTTAAGGAGCTGTCGCGCCAATAAATTTATTTATTTAGATCACTGAAACACAGAAAGTAAAATAAGAGATAGCTGCCAAAATAATGCGCAACTGAAAAAACACGCGCAACTCGAACTAGAGCACGTGCTTTACCGAATACAAGTTCAAAAGGAAATTAGCAAGAGTTGCGCGTTAATTTAATGCGCCGTGTAGGTCCCGACAAAGCGTGATTGTATTTCTACTTTAATTCTCGACCAATATGTTATATTCACTTATTTGCAAAAGTCAAGGAACTTGTACATGTAATCCACCTAGGATTCTATACATATTTTCTTCTTTCTTTCTGGTCTTGTGTTCTCAACCTAATGATCGAACTTCATAAATTCAAATGTAGGGTCGCTGCGATTGTTTCCGAGGGAAAAGAAGCACGTGGTAATGGCGGTGTGGTTTATTTGACATGAGTTTTCATCTTTCCTTTTGCTAGAAGACATTCATCGGACTCGGACGTATACACTTGAATTTATTTTATAGAATAAGTGAATTAAAATTATCCTGCAATGTTCGTTTTGTACGAAACTCCAGCAGGGTATGCTATATTCAAGGTATATTAAAGTTTTAAATAATTAATAACGTTCGTTTTTTAACTTTCTTTTATTTTGTATTGTTCAAAGCTGCTGGATGAAAAGAAAATCGCTGAAGTCGATAATTTGTACCTGGAATTTCAAACCCCAGAAAGAGCAAACAAATTGTGAGTATAATAATAATAATTTTAGATAATTTGACTGCCTAATGTTCAAACATGCGGTGAACGTTTTTGTGTATTTATGGCCTTTTTCACGTCGGTAGCGTGTCACGTGGGGACACTATTTGACGGACGAAAAACCGAAATTTTCAATCGGGGTCCATCGTTTTGCTTTATAGCGTTTATTTAAACCTACCTTCCTCTCAAATCGGGTGGAATACCCTAACCTCAAACTCATTCATTTTCAATATAAAAAAAAATCTTGAATTTTGACTGATACCTTTAATCGGCCAATTCAGGTTCCTTAAGACCTCTGCCGGTTTACCAAAATCGAAATTGTTCTATGTAATTATCTTAAGATTGGTTCTTACATTTTTAGAATTTCGTATAAAAAAAACAGTAAAACTTCACTCGTTTTCATACATAGTGTTATGCTAACGATTTTGATTTCCTTACATTCTTATCCTGGTTGACGTTTAAAACACGATTGTTATAAGCAAAAACTAGTAAAAAAAAAATACAAAATTATGAAAAAAGTAAATAAATTGATCCTGTGGTTATAAATATTCCTTTTTTCTATCTTTAAAGGTTGAAATTAAAACACTTCCAGAAATTTACCGACACCACTGAAGCCTTGGCCGCAGCAACTGCTGCTGTAGAAGGAAAAATTGCCAAACCTTTAAAAAAGACACTAAAGAAACTATTTGGCGAAGATGTACAGCAATCTCTTATGGTTGCTGACGCAAAACTTGGAAGTGCTATAAGGGACAAGTTCTCTGTGCAATGTGTCTACAATACTTCTGTTCAGGAGCTAATGCGTTGCATTAGAATCCAATCAGATAGCCTCCTCAGTGGCTTGCCTAAAAAAGAAATGACTGCTATGGCCTTAGGTCTAGCTCATTCACTTTCGAGATACAAGCTTAAATTTTCTCCAGATAAAATCGATACAATGATTGTGCAAGCTCAATGTCTGCTGGATGATTTGGACAAAGAGCTTAACAATTATATCATGAGGGCAAGAGAATGGTAAGCTACAAACAAATAGTCAAATTGTATATAGAAAACTAGAAACTAATCACACCCCTTTAAATGATGATAACCCAACGGTTTCGCAAAAATATGAACTCCATTGTGAGTTTTGATTAAAAAACCTTGGCTGTCTGATGAAGGGGTTCATTTTCAGGATTGAACTGTATTTTCTTAATTTTTAAAATAGTTTTAAACTGTTTTCATAGGTACGGTTGGCATTTTCCTGAACTTGGAAAAATTATCACAGATAATGTGTCTTTTGTTAAAACTATTAAACTTGTCGGGACAAGAGAGAACATGTCCAAGACGGATTTATCTGATATTTTGCCTGAGGACGTAGAAGAACGTGTTAAGGAAGCTGCGGAAATTTCAATGGGTAAGTTGTAAATTTGAAAAAAAAAGTTTTGTTGCATGGATCTTAATATCTTCTATCCAATCGACAGGCACAGAGATTTCAGAAGAAGATATAATGAATATACAAGCTCTGTGCGACGAAATAATTTCAATTGATGACTATAGAACGCATCTGTACGACTATTTGAAAACACGTATGATGGCAATGGCACCCAATCTAACAGTTCTGGTTGGTGAGACTGTTGGAGCACGTTTAATTGCACACGCTGGCTCGCTTATTAACTTAGCCAAACATCCCTCATCAACAGTACAAATTTTGGGAGCTGAAAAGGCTCTTTTCAGAGCTCTTAAAACTAAGAAAGATACTCCTAAATATGGTTTGATTTTCCATGCCCAATTGGTGGGACAAGCCAGTACTAAAAACAAAGGCAAAATGTCAAGATCTTTGGCTGCCAAAGCTTCTCTGGCAACCAGAGTGGATGCATTTGGTGAGGAGGCTTCATTTGACACTGGTGTTGCACACAAAGTCAAACTGGAGGCAAGGTTAAGGCTCTTGGAGGAAGGCAATCTACGCAAACTATCAGGAACAGGAAAAGCTAAAGCTAAATTTGAAAAATATCAAGTTAAAAGGTAATTTATAAAAAAAAAAAAATAATGAGTGAATTGAATATTAATATCTATTTAATCTTACAGCGAGGTGCTTACTTATCAGGCAGAAGGAGATAGTACTTTGGGGGTTAAAAAAAGGAAACATTCAGAAAGTGATGTTAAGGTAAAAAAAGAAGAACCAACGATTAAAGAAGAAGAACAAGACGAAAGTATATCGAAACCTAAGAAAAAGAAAAAGAAGAAGCAAAAGAGCGAAAGCGAGAATAATTAAATGAATTTACGTTCCTTAACCAGCTTTTTGGATGTTCATTCCTTATTTTTGTTTAAGTAAATTCATTAAATTAATGAGACTGTTTTTTTTTACTGATAAGTTTTGTATTTTAAGAATGTAAATAAGTTGAATGCAGAATCGTAGACTTACGAGAAATATAAATTGTATATATTTTTTTTAAATTTTATCTGGCAACATTTCCTTGTTTGCAGTGTCTAGTTCCTTACAATCACCACTACGCTGTGGTTTTGTTATTTTCTGTCGGTAATATCGAAATACGTGGTCTGAACCAGATTTTGGAGTGCCACTGTGTAAGTCGAAGTTACGCGAGCGTTAAAAACAAAATGAAAGCAAATTCTACCGCATCTGCAATATATTAGACTTCTTTGTTGGTGGTCGTTTGTATGGCCGAAAGGAATTTTAATATAGAAATTACTAGTTAAATTTTTTTTATTGACCACGGAAAAGAAAACACTGGGGCACCAACTGCAAAAAAGAAACGCAGCAAGATTCAAAGGATGCCCTACACTGAAAGCCAAGCCAAAAGAACTGAAAAAAAGTTTGTTGAAAAAGAGGCCGACTCACCGGGCCATATCATCATAACCAATCGGAGAAATATATCCGAACTTTGTACCATGGTAGCGTTCCGATTGCTAAATCGGACAAACCTCCGAAAATAATTGAAGTATGCGTTGGAAATGTGAAAAACAGCAACGCGTTGCGAACTCAAACGATGGATGATGATTAAAACCAAAATCCTGGGGCCCAGGACTCCTGAATACGAGTCGAGTAAGTTTTCATGTGAGATCGACAAATTGGTATTCTCGAACACGACTCACGAATTATCGGTATTCCCCAACTCGAATGTCGAACGTCAAACGACACTCGAATGATACATACCTATTCCTGAACTCGAAAGTGACGCTTCTTTCTGTGAGAAATCATTCATCTTTAAAAAGTGTTCGAGAGCAGCAGTGTTGGATGCAAAAACGTAGGTACAAATTAAAAAAGATAATTTTCTAATTGTTATGAATAATGAAGTGTTTGAAACAAAATTTAAATATTTTTTTTTGTGGTAGGTATTTGGCATAAACGACGATATGGCTTTTGTTTTTAATTTGTGCTCCATTACTTGCAGCAAATTTACAAAAATTGTTTTATAAAACATCTCTGTACTTATCATATTAATTTTTTGCACTCTTACGATTCAAACTGATTAATTTACTATCAAATTACATTTAACGATTAGTTCTCAAATGGAAAGATTTTTTTTTTTTGTGAAACGTCAAATCAACATTTAGTGCAGTTAGCTACAATTCAAAGGGTGTGTTCAACATTTTCGGAGTCATGTCATGTTTTTGGCTCACTAGAGTTGTGGAATACCGATTCTTACTCGACTCGACTGTGAGCTCTCGAGTGACATCTCACTCGACTCGTACTCAGGAATCGGCCCCCAGCTATACAGCAAAGGTGAAAGGAGGATCAAAGACAGACACAGAAGTTGAACCCACAAAGGATAAAGCCTAGACGCAATCAGTAAATAACCTCAAAAGTGTATTTCAGAGAATCTTTGGTTCCGACTTGTTTACAGTGATGGAAAAAATAGGAGTGCAGTTCCATCGACCTATCTATGCTCAACTTACCGAGAAGTCCGCATATTGACGTGTAATGTGAATTCGTTATACAGGGCCCTCCCTCATCACGTATGGTTGATGATATCGAGACCGATAGACAAGCTTCATGTAACAATAAATATCCCATATCGTCTAAGCGATATTGACTGAACGATTTGATGTTTGCTTCACGTAACACTAAAAGTTGTCAAGCTCGACGATAGCAATTGCACGAGAGCAATTTAGCCATCGTCGTCCCGATTTCTTGTACATAACTTAAATATAAGAAAAGTTTTGCCGTAATGCATTTTTCATGCCGAATGAGGAGCAAGTCCAAATTCGAATAATACAAATAAGAATAGCACTAAGAGATGCATCGGACCTGTTATCTCTTAAAACAAAAATCTAAATTAATATTAAAAATAATTACAGCATTATTAATCGCTTCCGTCTTTCTAAGTAAACTGCTTTGTTTTTTTTTAAGTTATAAGAAGATTGTACTTACGAATTGAAAAATAAAAGTCGATCTTTACTGTTAATTTTTAATGTTCAGTGGTTTTCAAATTGTAACAACGATAGCGAGTGTTTCGTGAAGCAAACTATTGGCGTTAGCGTTCAGTGCTATCGCTTTGACGATTATCGCCTAAAAAGTTACATTATGAGACCCCAGGGCTCCGATTTGAGGTTTTGAAATATTAAACTTCACACGATTTCTATTACTCCATTTGAGAATGCTGTGTAAATCGGACTTTAATGAGCTTAACATACGGTACCCTGTTGCGGCCCACTGCTAACACGAACAAAAACGAGACCTTTTACATTTAATTAAGCCAGTCGGGCACGCGATACATGCGGCTCCGACAAGCGCCATAGGACAATGCCAGTGCGCAGTCTAGGACGTGCTAGGCAATGCAAAAGAAGGGCAAGGGGCACAAAGGTAGACAGATGTAAACACAAACAAACACCAAAAATAAACATTTTTTTTTATATATTCACATTTATTTTAATTTTTGTTGAATAAATAACAAATAAAAACACGAAACACAATTGCGTCCGAATAAGAGAAAGATTTGGTTTGCGCGTTTTAAATATTATGGACGAATTAAAGCTAGGAGCGGATAGCTGGGGAACGCGACGACCTCGACAGACTTAGTTTTATTCGCGGACCCGAACGATTTTTCAGAAATTTAAAATGAAACGCGAGAAAAGTTATTTATCCTAGTAAAAACGCGAATGTTAAATACAAATAAGAAGCCATTTTTTTTTTGCAGTTTGACATTTGGCACCTTGTATCGGCTAAGTAGTCTCCTTTCCGAAAAAGTGCTCACAGGCCGAAATTTGGATTTTCGGAAAGGGAACAAATCAATGTGTCGAACAGCTGATTGAAAATTGTATATAGGTCGGGCCGTTGAACCCAAGGATTGTAGGCCACAGGTAAATAGGAAAAAAAGCGGCATGATAGGAAAAACGGAAAATCAACTTTTTGGTGGTTCAACGATTTGCCCGTTGGAAAGTGATTTTTAAAACTTCAACCACCGCCGCAAGAGTGGCATTAGCGCGATTGTAGTGCAGTTTTGGTTAAATTTTGAAATTGAAAGTAATAAGTAGTTTTTTTTGTGTATTCAAAAGAAAAAAAAAGAAAGTGCGAGTAAATATACATATTTATAATATAAAGTTAATTTTGATATTCCTTTTTTTTTGTGACTAAGGAAAAAAAACGATTGCGAAATTTGTTGACAAAGGAAATGATTTTGCGTTTTTTTTTTATAATAAAACAAAAGAAAAAAGGGGTAAGTGAATAAATCCTTGGCAGATTAGGCAATAGTATAGGTCCTAATTAATAGGTGGATTCCACAAGAGCACCTCCTGCAGCCGATTAAAATTTTAAACCACATTGAGGGCGAAGGCGGTAAAAGTGAGAAAGCCCTTCAGACAAAGGCAAAAACCCGTGACCAACCCGGGTTCACAAGTAACGGGAGGGATTAAAATTATTTTGAATCCGAAATATATTTTGACCGATTAAGTCTGTATGTGAAAAGGTGGAATCCACCCCTATATATTTATGATACCTACGCATAGCCGCAGGGAAAATTTAACTCGGCAAGCCGTAGGAGACCTTGGAAGGTGGAGAAAAATTTTCCTCAATGGAGCATTGCCCGCGTCACAAATTTATTATCTTTATTTATTCAATTTTAATTTGATTTTTATCATTTTTTTCTTAATCATTATCGTTTTTGTTTTATTAGTCAATTTTATTTTATATTTATTTTCGAGACCTAAGTTTCATTTCTTTTGTGTCGGCGAGATTTTTTTTTTTATGAGATTTCTTTGTAATTGGTAAAGAACATTGGTTTCATTAGGCTGGATAAAGATCGAGCTACGATTGATAAATAAACGGGATCAGTTAGCTAAGGCTCCCCAAGCGACTCGCTGCCAGTTGGCGAAATTTTGCCCCCCCCTTAGGTATACCCTCATAGAGCTCTCTGGCGGTAGGCAACCCGGGGTGGAAAGGTATTAGGGCGGAAGAAAGGTTCCCGTTCCTTTAATTGTTCGGTGCGGGTATTTGGGGGACGCTCTTAGGAGAAATAATTCATCTCTCTTAATGGAGAGGCACCGATTTTTATTTTAAGTTTGTTTTTTTTGTGTTTCGGTCTTTATTCACGCGTTGGTCAGACCAAAAGTATACCTAGGCTTTGACGACTTAAAGATTTTGATTTTTTTTATATGTTTGTAAATTGAGGTAATTAATTGCAGCGCGTAGATTTTGTATCTTAATTTCAATGTACATACCTATGTTAAAAACTGCGTCGAATAAAAAAACAAGGCATGCGAGATCTCGCCAAGCGTTAGCGAAATCGCTAGTGGTTATTTTTCTGATGTAGTTGTATGTTAGAAGGATTCTAAGGATTCTTCATGGAGACCTGAGCTTAAAGCATAAGGGGGAGCGGTAAGGTAAGCATGTTAGAAAGGTAAGGTGTTGCTTGACTGCGGTAAGATACACTAAATTGGGGAATTCGAGACCGATCGGACCGATGAATTCCAGGAGGGTGGGAAAAGGTCCCCCCTGCACCAACACCCGCAGGGCGTCCCGGATGTGGTCCTACCATTGGTGGAACGAAGAATGGCATGATCTATGTGTTTTGGAATAAGTGAGGTCTGTCTGTGGGGGCAAGATCCCCCCCGTATCCGGCGAGCTTAGCCGCGCTGCGCCAGCATGCCATCGCCTCCACAGCAGACATTCTTCCCCCTTCTCTACCCCCTCTCCGCTTCCTGTCCCTCCCATAACACTAACCTTGGCCTTTTTCTTCTCCCAAGTGCCCGTACCATGGCCGTCCTAAGTATCTACATCCCAGTTCCTACGAATCTAATCTGTCTGTTCCTAACGTTCTTCCTCTCCCTCGCCCCCTCTTCTACTATCCTACCTTTTGCACCCCTACCTCCTCCCTGATTTATCTTCCGTCTAGTTTACTGTTTTCTCTTGATATCCCTCCATACTATATGATCCCACTACTACACTCTACCTCCTCCACTACTCCCTTATCCGGTCCGAACCAATACCTCTCCTCCAACCTATCCTATCCTCTCCAGATCCCTCACCAGTTGCTTATTTCAAATGGCGCCCAACGTCTGTGTTGGTATCCTTGTTTATCCTTAATGAAGGGTTTGTCTTCGTTGATGAAGATGAGGCAACTCGTATGTCTTAACTAGGATAGCTCTTTAGAACGCCTAGTTAATTGCGACGAGGTGCATTAAAGTCATCAACAGAGACAACGACTTCATTCGTTGTGATGTCCTAGATTGCTGTTGCTGGCTAGCCGGAGGAACCGGATGTCTTCACCCGTAAAGCTCTTAAGCATAACGCTTGAACCGCGCCGAAATTCTAAAGGTCTGACAGCGAGAGTAATCATTGTGTATCCTGTTCCCATTGCGGTTGCCGCCAGTTCAGGAGCAAATCGTAAGTCTTGACCAGGATAGCTCTTTAGAATGCCTGGTCAATTGCGACGATGCGTTTCCAGCCTGGTAGCAACAGCAATTGGAAATTGTTTCGTTTTGTTAGTTTTTGTTTGTTAATTAAGTAGCACCACATTCGGGATAGTGCATATAAACAAATATAAAACAAATCTGTTTCTAAGTTACGCCGTCAAGCATACGCCTAGAGAAAAAGAAAAACCCCTTACCTACATGCTGCCTGAAACTCCTCCGAACTACAAAAGAAATACACATTAATATAAACTACGTTTTACAATATTTTAAGAAGTTGAGAAGCGAGATAAATGAAACTCGGAAACTCACTATTGATCGTGTTTTTTTGTTAATACCTTATTATTTCGACTAGTTAGTTTTTTTTGTTCTATAATTAACGTGGTTATATCAATAATTACCTAGCCACATTTAATTGGAAACATAGAGGAATCAAATAAGTGAAGTACAAATTTTTTTTTTGATTTTTAAGTTATTATTTTTTTTTATTTTTTTATTGATTGGTGTTGGGTATAATAATTAGTAATAAGATATTATTTGTTGGTTTAGAAAAAAAAAGTATAAAAAAAAAAAAAAAAAAATTAAAAAAATTAGGTACTTATATATAGTGCATAGAATTGAAAAAAAAAAAAAAAAGAAAAAAAAACATATATATTATAGATTTACCAATTTAATAAAGAGTAGTTTTTAGGAGGATAAGTTTAGATAAATAAGTGGATTCTTAATATAGGTAATACAGATATTCGTAGTGAAATAAGATATAATAAAGTATAGAAATAAGATTCGAATTTTTTTGCAATATCTTTGCATTTAGCATAAGAGACAGGAGTTTAAATTTTTTTTTAACGGCATATACCTAAGTATTACGTCGATTATAGTTATATATAGTTAATTTATTTATGGTAGGCAAGTTTACTTGTTGAATTTCATTTGTTAACTTCATTATTTATATACTTATTATTTAATTTTAGATTATTTATCAAGATTTCGTTATTTATTAAAAGGCTAGTGTCATTTTCTAGTTAGTCATACATACTTGTTTATTAATTTAGGGTAAGTCTTGTGTGCTTGTCGATATTTAATTTTATGGTTTTAGGTTTAAGGATTATTTATTTCATTTTTTTTTGTTGATCGTTATTTATTTATTTTTTTTACTAATTTTTTTTATGCTTTTATAATTTTTTGTGTTTCTTTCGATTAATTTGTTATTTAACACGGATTAAGTTTTTTTTTTGTACTTATAAGTCATTAATTATTCATTCACGTGACATTTATGGGTTACTGATTATCTATTTGGTTATCATTTATTTATTTAATTAGGTTTTAATTATTTGTTTATTTATTAGGTAATTATTTATTTATTTGTTGATCTTTAGTTATTTTATTAATCATTTATTTATTTACTAGTTTGTTACTTAATTATTTGTTTTTTTATTAAGTAATTATTTATTTATTTGTCAGATAAGTAATTATTTATGTATTTGTTAACTATTTATTTATTTATTTACTAGTAGTTATTTATTTGTTAGCTAATTAGTTAAGCCATTTTTTTATCCTAATTTAATTATTGTATGCTTATGGTTATATTTTTGTTGGCATGTACTGAGCTATTGTTACTTATTCTTAAAATCGACATACGTATATTAGATCCCTTAAATACTTTTTCCGTTTTCTTTTTGTTTTATCTGTTTCGGTCCGCTTTACTTGAAATTTTTTTTTGTCACCTTGGGTTCATTGGTTTTGACCATATAATAGCAATCGGATGGCACAGCGTTTGACCTGCGAAGAAGAGGAAAAAGCAATTATTTTAAAAAGTAAGTTGGAAAATCGTTCGGTTACCCGCTCCTTGCTAAGGAATTTTGATATCCATTCCCGAGAGATGCCTATTGGACGTTCGCCCATAGCGAAGACCACCGCTCCAGAAGAAATTGCTGGAGAGTACATTTCACCTCCATTAGCAGCTCCGGGAGGGACACAGGTAGATATCCAGTCGCGTACCTTCGTCAATCAACCTGAGTCGGGTCGCAGCAGCTCTTTCGAAGTATCAACAGATTCACTAATGGCACCGCTTTACAGCAACATAAGCGGGGCCGCAGCGACCAGCGGACACAGGGAAGCAAACAATCCGGCTGTCGTGGACGATGGATCCACTACCAGGCACAGAAGCAACAACAGAGAGGGAGAAGCATCCGGTTCCATATCCGCGGAATTGAGAGCCGCCATCAACCAGGCCGTGGTAAATGCCTACGATTCGTACCACGAAACACTAAGGGAGAATATCTCAGAGTCTGTACGAGCCGAGGTGCAGAGAGGATTGACCGATTTCTTAAAGGAAATGAATAATGCGACCTGTCCACCACCACCGATTCTAGAGAGGACGCAGCCACCGGCGAGCAATCCATTACCGACACCGACACCTATACACCGCCCCCCCTTAGTTCCTACAAGGCCATCCCAGCTGGACCCGCAGACCAGACCTTTCGTTCCAGTAAGCTTTCGGCACGAGGATCCGAATCCTGCCTCAGCTCAAACCCTAGGGTCAGTCAGAGAACAGGGGGTACACCAGTCGGGACAACTTCCTGATCCATATTCCCGGAACCCACATGACAGACATCAACCAACACCGTCACACTTCTCGCTACATGCTTATCCGAGCCGGGGAAGACCACCGATACGCATTGATAAGTGGGGGGTAGTTTTCGAGGGAAAACCCGATGTGCTTACGGTGGAAGACTTTATTTTTCGCGTGGAAACCTTGCAGTTCCAGTACGAGTGCTCCTGGGCTGAGATCTTGCGCGACTTCCATTTGCTGCTCGCAGGAGTAGCCAGCGAATGGTACTGGCAGTACCAAAGATCCAACTATCGCCCGGACTGGCTAGCGCTAAGGGAAGCACTGATGCGCCAATTCCGTAATTCTAAATCTGATTACGAGATTATGCGCGATATCATGGACAGGCGGCAGGGCTCCTGGGAGTCCGGCGACCAGTTCTTCTCCGCTATCAACAAATTAAGATCTCAGCTCAGAGTACCCATTCCTGAGGTGGAACTCGTTAAGATTTTGAAGAAAAATTTGGTGGAACGTATAAAAAGACTGGTGTACCCGCAGCCGATCTTTACCTTGGACCAGCTGAGGATGGCGTGCAAGGACGCCGAGTACGCCTTCCCTACTGCGGAACGAGATGCCCCAAAGCATCAACGCCCACCGGCACGGTATTTGGCGAATGAATTAGAAATGGATGCAGTGACGGACTTCAACCAAGAGGAATACGTTGAGGCATTTCAGCGCATGGGAGCTCGCCCAAAGAACACCCGGGGCCAAGGGGAGGTACGACCAACTGCATGCTGGAATTGTCGGGTGGTAGGCCACTCTTTCATGGATTGCCCGTCGGCGACTAGAAACATTTTCTGCTATAGGTGTGGTCTCGAGGGGGTAATTACCCCCAAGTGTCCACATTGTAATCCGGGAAACCCGATCCGGAACGCGAGGTCAGCGGGGGAATCGCGTTCCACCCAAACGACCCCGGAATTCCGTCAACCTCAATAGCCACCCAAACTTCCGACAACAAGATTACCATATTAAATAGAGATCCAAGCCACCACCCTGTCACCGAACAAACACAGAATTTTAAACAAATAAAACCCCTGCATGTTAGGATACAAAATTATTACAAAGCTAGAGATAGGATATTTAGTGCAAACGTTAACGCGATTTCTAAGATTTCTAAACGCATCCATAAGACTCGTGACCGGTTTAAATCAAGGAAGAACTTGAGAAATTCTATAGCTTCTACTGTAATAGATACTAGCACCGACCCCAGGCCTTATGCTAAAGTCGCCATAGCAGGCAACGAGTTGCTTGGCTTACTGGATAGTGGGGCCAGTGTTAGCATCCTAGGCAAAAACTGCATGTCCTTTGTTGAAAAGGCAAATCTCCCGATTCTAAAATATAGTTCAGGAGTGAAAACCGCCGATGGCAAAAGCCAAGCTATAGTGGGCAAGGTTCAGGTCCGGGTAGGGTATAAACAGTACGAAAAGGCGATGACCCTATATTTAGTCCCCAACTTGGATCAAGAACTCTACCTAGGAGTTGATTTTTGGCAGAGGTTCCAGATAGCACCTAACATTGTTAGCTCCATATCGATTCCGGAGGAAAACGCTGAAACGGTAAATGCACACAATTTGACATTGGGTCAGAGATCTGCATTGGAAGCGGTCAAGCGGAAATTTCTTGATTTTGATCGAAACGGGCTCGGAAAAACGGCGCTTATGGAGCACGTTATCGATACCGGAGATTCGACCCCGGTGAAGCAGAGACACTACCCTGTTTCTCCAGCGGTACAAGCTCTTTTGTACCAGGAAATAGACCGAATGCTTAAGCTCGGCGTTATCGAGGAGAGTGAAAGCCCGTGGTGTTCGCCCGTTGTCCTTATTAAGAAGCCAGGTCCGAACAATACTACCAAGTATCGTTTTTGCCTGGACTCACGTAAGGTCAACGCGTTGACTAAAAAGGACGCTAACCCTCTTCCCCATATCGAAGGGCTTATCAGTCGGCTACCCGATACCTACTATATTAGTAGTGTAGACTTAAAGGAAGCATTCTGGCAAATACCACTAGAAAAAGAGAGTAGGGAAAAAACTGCATTTGCGGTACCGGGGAGACCCTTGTACCAATTTACCGTCATGCCCTTTGGGTTGTGTAATGCCGCTCAAAGGCTGTGTCGCTTGATGGACAAGGTGATCCCTGCACGACTAAGGGATCGCGTCTTTGTGTATTTAGACGATCTGCTAATCATCGCGCCTGATTTTGAGACCCATATCGCCTTGCTAGATGAAGTGGCCGACTGTCTTAGAAAGGCAAATTTAACTATTAACGTAAAAAAATCCCAGTTCTGCTTTAGGGAACTAAAATACCTTGGTTTCATAGTAGGTGGAGGCAAGTTGAAGACCGATCCGGCGAAAGTCGAAGCGGTCGTTGACTTTCCCTTACCGAAAAACGCCCGACAAGTCAGGAGGTTTCTTGGTCTAGCAGGGTGGTATAGGAGATTTATAAAAGATTTTTCTAACTTGACCGCTCCCTTAACAGATACTTTAAAAAAGAAGAACCCTAAATTCACTATGACGGAAGATGCAAAGAAAGCTTTCGAGGAGTTAAAAACCGCATTAACTACGGCCCCCGTTCTTTCCCATCCCGACTTCTCCAAACGGTTTTATATTCAATGCGATGCATCAGACTCCGGAATCGGTGCGGTGTTATTTCAGAAGCACGGTGATGAAGAAGAACTTCCGATCGCCTACTTCTCTCAGAAGCTTAACGCTTGCCAACGAAACTACAGCGTGACCGAGAAGGAGTGCATGGCAGCTGTAATGGCGGTGAAAAAATTCCGGCCCTATGTCGAGGGTATGGACTTTACAGTCATAACCGACCACTCTTGTCTGAAATGGTTGATGACGATGAAAGACCTGAGTGGCCGATTAGCTAGATGGAGCCTGGAGCTGCAGTCCTATGCCTTCGATATAGAGCATCGGAAAGGCTCACTTAACGTCGTACCAGACACTCTTTCTCGGGCACACCTAGATAGTTTAAAGATAGAGCAGGTAGCCCCGTTGGTAGATTTATGTAGCGAGGAGTTTAGTTCGGAAGAATATAAGTCCCTCCTGGGTATTGTTCTTGATCACAAGGATGAATTACCCGACCTGAAAATAGAAGACAACTTCGTTTACAAACGAACTCTGCCGTCAAGCGTGGATGAATCAATGGTCGAGCATAGTTGGTGTTTGTGGATTCCATCTGGGTTAACAGAAAGTATAATTGCTAAGGTACATAATCCACCCCAAACCGCCCATGGAGGAATAGCGAAGACACTCCATCGTATTCGGCAGTACTTTTACTGGCCAAACATGACCGTCCAAGTGAGGCAATTTGTCGCTAATTGTGATATATGTAAACAGTCTAAGTCTTCTAACCTAGTTCTGCGTCCAACTATAGAAACTAATTATTGTACCGATCGTCCTTTTCAGAAACTTTATGTTGATTTTGTAGGCCCATACCCAAGATCAAAAACAGGGAACGCCTACGTTTTTGTTGTGCTAGATCACCTTTCAAAATTTGTTTTCCTCAAACCGTTGTTTGCTGCAAACTCGAGCAGCATAATCAAATATTTACGAGAGGACATATTCAATACCTTTGGTGTACCTCAAATAATACACTCGGACAATGGGAAACAATTCCTTGCTAAAGAATTTCAAAGCTTCCTACAAGGTTATGGGATAAGACATTTTAGGACCGCGAACTATTCGCCTCAGTCAAATGCTTCCGAAAGGGTCAACAGAACGCTGCTTGCCGCAATCCGTTCTTACCTCAAGGAAGACCAACGCGAGTGGGACGTGCACCTGAGCGAGATTGCAGCCGCTCTAAGGAGTTCCATTCATTCGGCTATTGGCGTGTCTCCATACTTTGCCCTGTTCGGGTGCAACATGATGGCGCATGGAAGCAGCTACGCGTTGGCAGAAAGGCTGAACGTAATTGGGGACGGCGAACTGTTGACCCTCCCAAGAAAAGATAGGCTGCACTTGATACGAAGCAAAATCAAAGACAACATCCTTGAAGCAAATGACAAGAGTGCCCGAAAATATAACACGCGAGCACGAAATGTAAAATACGTACCAGGACAAGAGGTTTATAAAAGAAATTTTGTCCTTAGTGACTCTTCAAAACGCCTTGCTTCAAAACTGTGTTCCAAATACTCTAAATGTCGTATTGTCAAAGCGATTGGTAAAAATATGTATGAATTAGAAAACCTTTCAGGGAAAAGAATTGGAATTTTTCATGCGAAAGACCTGAAACAATAATTCCCAATGAAAACTGTTCATATGAGTTACACATGTCTACTCCGCACCTAGCCCGTCGAAAATCGGTTTTTTTTTTTTTTGTTCCGTTTTGAAAGAACTATATGTACCTGATAGGCACTTTGCCCGACCGACTGTGATATAGTTTTAGGCAAGGTGCAGTGTTTTTCTTTAACCACTTGGTACGACCCCTTGTTGTTATTTGTATAAGTTAACCTAGCGGTGATGTTATTATAACGACTTCCATAGGAACGAACAACCCCTACCTGAGAGACTTCCTCCTATGTCCTATTCAAACACTGAGTTAATTGGTTAGTATCCAACCAGTGCAACATGACTCATGAAAGTTCGGGTACCTGATTTCGAGTTTTCTACACCATCGACATTATATCCAGAAAGCGACAATCCATCCGCAAAGTACCTGAATTTAGAAAACACTACCATCATCTGTGATATAACTCTTTAAATGTTCATATCGACATATATACAATGTCTCAAGATAGGAGGTCGGTCAACTATGATATAGATTTTACTTTTTGATACGTTATTTAGCAATGATTAGAGCTTAGTATTCATTTTGTTCATATGGACGACTCAGTATAAACCGCGATGAAACCGCATTCCAAGAAACCGTAACCCCTACACCTGTGATAGTAGTTAAGTAAGAATTACTAGCCTAAACAAGGATATTAACGTTTGCACTGCCCTACAGAAAGGAATCCAGCAACCTGTTCGATTAGGAGACTGAGAAGTCTAGAGAATGAGGAGGAAGACTTATACAGATGCTCGTATATTCGTAGAGATGAAAACAAATTGATTTAACCCTTTTCAGGTTCTAATTATAAGGCTATATTTGCACTTAAAAAAGAAAAAAAAGGAACAAAGAAGCACATACCTTTACAGACTCAAAATATTATATTACACCGGACATGGTACTGGCGGACTCGATGGCTAAGTTTATACCCGGCTATGTGAACGAGGGTTCTCCCCACATTTGAGGTAAACCGGGTTGGCTTTTACCTAGAAGATTGGTCCCTGTTGCATGACTCATCGGTATAATTCGGACGAGACCCTTGAGGGCACAGTAATGGGAGGTTCGCTTCTCTGGCTCGTATGTTTCGTGTGAGTTTAATTAGAGTCTAAGAAATGGAAGCACTTAATAGAGATTGCGTTGACAATATGGCTCACCTACCTTGGCAAAGACGAATGAATCCCTTTAATCGGCTTACCTACTGGCCTAGGTACCTCCTTCAACTTAGTCGGAGCTCTGATGACTGAAACCCTTCTCTGTTGTTGGCCTGAAAGAAAAATCATTATGTGCGAACCCGCCCTTGGCTTTGATACTGCAAATATGAAAAGATACTTATCGTCTCCTTTCAGTTACATGCTAATGAGTGATCGTATCGTCGTCCGGTTCACCGTGTCTGTAGATGCGTAATCCGATTCTCCAGGCCCGGTGTTTTGTTGCGGCCCACTGCTAACACGAACAAAAACGAGACCTTTTACATTTAATTAAGCCAGTCGGGCACGCGATACATGCGGCTCCGACAAGCGCCATAGGACAATGCCAGTGCGCAGTCTAGGACGTGCTAGGCAATGCAAAAGAAGGGCAAGGGGCACAAAGGTAGACAGATGTAAACACAAACAAACACCAAAAATAAACATTTTTTTTTATATATTCACATTTATTTTAATTTTTGTTGAATAAATAACAAATAAAAACACGAAACACAATTGCGTCCGAATAAGAGAAAGATTTGGTTTGCGCGTTTTAAATATTATGGACGAATTAAAGCTAGGAGCGGATAGCTGGGGAACGCGACGACCTCGACAGACTTAGTTTTATTCGCGGACCCGAACGATTTTTCAGAAATTTAAAATGAAACGCGAGAAAAGTTATTTATCCTAGTAAAAACGCGAATGTTAAATACAAATAAGAAGCCATTTTTTTTTTGCAGTTTGACATTTGGCACCTTGTATCGGCTAAGTAGTCTCCTTTCCGAAAAAGTGCTCACAGGCCGAAATTTGGATTTTCGGAAAGGGAACAAATCAATGTGTCGAACAGCTGATTGAAAATTGTATATAGGTCGGGCCGTTGAACCCAAGGATTGTAGGCCACAGGTAAATAGGAAAAAAAGCGGCATGATAGGAAAAACGGAAAATCAACTTTTTGGTGGTTCAACGATTTGCCCGTTGGAAAGTGATTTTTAAAACTTCAACCACCGCCGCAAGAGTGGCATTAGCGCGATTGTAGTGCAGTTTTGGTTAAATTTTGAAATTGAAAGTAATAAGTAGTTTTTTTTGTGTATTCAAAAGAAAAAAAAAGAAAGTGCGAGTAAATATACATATTTATAATATAAAGTTAATTTTGATATTCCTTTTTTTTTGTGACTAAGGAAAAAAAACGATTGCGAAATTTGTTGACAAAGGAAATGATTTTGCGTTTTTTTTTTATAATAAAACAAAAGAAAAAAGGGGTAAGTGAATAAATCCTTGGCAGATTAGGCAATAGTATAGGTCCTAATTAATAGGTGGATTCCACAAGAGCACCTCCTGCAGCCGATTAAAATTTTAAACCACATTGAGGGCGAAGGCGGTAAAAGTGAGAAAGCCCTTCAGACAAAGGCAAAAACCCGTGACCAACCCGGGTTCACAAGTAACGGGAGGGATTAAAATTATTTTGAATCCGAAATATATTTTGACCGATTAAGTCTGTATGTGAAAAGGTGGAATCCACCCCTATATATTTATGATACCTACGCATAGCCGCAGGGAAAATTTAACTCGGCAAGCCGTAGGAGACCTTGGAAGGTGGAGAAAAATTTTCCTCAATGGAGCATTGCCCGCGTCACAAATTTATTATCTTTATTTATTCAATTTTAATTTGATTTTTATCATTTTTTTCTTAATCATTATCGTTTTTGTTTTATTAGTCAATTTTATTTTATATTTATTTTCGAGACCTAAGTTTCATTTCTTTTGTGTCGGCGAGATTTTTTTTTTTATGAGATTTCTTTGTAATTGGTAAAGAACATTGGTTTCATTAGGCTGGATAAAGATCGAGCTACGATTGATAAATAAACGGGATCAGTTAGCTAAGGCTCCCCAAGCGACTCGCTGCCAGTTGGCGAAATTTTGCCCCCCCCTTAGGTATACCCTCATAGAGCTCTCTGGCGGTAGGCAACCCGGGGTGGAAAGGTATTAGGGCGGAAGAAAGGTTCCCGTTCCTTTAATTGTTCGGTGCGGGTATTTGGGGGACGCTCTTAGGAGAAATAATTCATCTCTCTTAATGGAGAGGCACCGATTTTTATTTTAAGTTTGTTTTTTTTGTGTTTCGGTCTTTATTCACGCGTTGGTCAGACCAAAAGTATACCTAGGCTTTGACGACTTAAAGATTTTGATTTTTTTTATATGTTTGTAAATTGAGGTAATTAATTGCAGCGCGTAGATTTTGTATCTTAATTTCAATGTACATACCTATGTTAAAAACTGCGTCGAATAAAAAAACAAGGCATGCGAGATCTCGCCAAGCGTTAGCGAAATCGCTAGTGGTTATTTTTCTGATGTAGTTGTATGTTAGAAGGATTCTAAGGATTCTTCATGGAGACCTGAGCTTAAAGCATAAGGGGGAGCGGTAAGGTAAGCATGTTAGAAAGGTAAGGTGTTGCTTGACTGCGGTAAGATACACTAAATTGGGGAATTCGAGACCGATCGGACCGATGAATTCCAGGAGGGTGGGAAAAGGTCCCCCCTGCACCAACACCCGCAGGGCGTCCCGGATGTGGTCCTACCATTGGTGGAACGAAGAATGGCATGATCTATGTGTTTTGGAATAAGTGAGGTCTGTCTGTGGGGGCAAGATCCCCCCCGTATCCGGCGAGCTTAGCCGCGCTGCGCCAGCATGCCATCGCCTCCACAGCAGACATTCTTCCCCCTTCTCTACCCCCTCTCCGCTTCCTGTCCCTCCCATAACACTAACCTTGGCCTTTTTCTTCTCCCAAGTGCCCGTACCATGGCCGTCCTAAGTATCTACATCCCAGTTCCTACGAATCTAATCTGTCTGTTCCTAACGTTCTTCCTCTCCCTCGCCCCCTCTTCTACTATCCTACCTTTTGCACCCCTACCTCCTCCCTGATTTATCTTCCGTCTAGTTTACTGTTTTCTCTTGATATCCCTCCATACTATATGATCCCACTACTACACTCTACCTCCTCCACTACTCCCTTATCCGGTCCGAACCAATACCTCTCCTCCAACCTATCCTATCCTCTCCAGATCCCTCACCAGTTGCTTATTTCAACCCTTGCAATTACACGTTCGATGGCGAAGGACGGGAATAATCGAACGAATATGAAAAGCTGGGTAGAGTCGTCAGCAAAACAATTAAGTGGATTAGAAGTAACAGACAGAAGATCATTTATTAAAATAGAAAGAGCCCGAGACAGAGCTCGGGATTTACACTTGAAATCGGCCAATACAAGTTGTATTGAAAGGTCCAGAAGATAGCTTCTAATCCAGTATTATCGATCCCAAAAGAACATATTTTCTATCAAATGCCTTGGAAAACTCAAGATTTTTTCCACTGCTCAGTTGATTTTTGATATTTCCTTTGTTACCGAATTTAGATTACAGCGTGGTACGTCTGGCAACTTAGAGCCGTTGTGTTTACATGTGAGCATCCTTTCTATCATGTGAAAATTACTGATTTTCAGATCTGGCTCTGGCTCCTAAATTAACGACCAAATATCTGTCTGGGAAATCGGCATTATATTCTTTGATATCAAAACTGACATATTAGAATTACAGACACACTAAAATGGTTTGAATTTTTATTTTTTGAAATTATTAAAATGGCAAGAGGTTAGCAACAACGAAATTTATATTGCTCTAAAGGCATATAACATTTATGATAACAAAATAAATTTGTGATTTTCACCTGACAGATAAAGGATGCACATATCAGGTAAACGCAACGCCTCTCGGTGCCAGACTTGCCACCATTTTACCAAAATTCAATAAGGAAATATTTATACAAAAATTTGCTGTTCTAAAATTCTTTCTCGAAAACGTTGCTGGCTCTCGTACTACAAAAGCTTGGCCAAGTGTTTCAGAACTGACAGCTCCTCAACCATTCCAGTGTGTGTAGTGAATCTGCATGAATGAAATGGGTCTACAATTTACCGCCACAAAATGCACTGGAAGTTTTGTCAGTTCCTTTCAATAGTCAGTGCCCCGGATAAGATGTCTTTGATACATTTACAACTAAGCGGCGGGAGACTATTATTTTTAAGATGACATTGGCTGAATCTTATACCGAGTGCTCTATTTCACGGATAATTCAATTCACAAGACACTCGCATGCGTTAAAATTATTACATACGAAAATAATCTTCCCACTGGTAACTAAAAAAACTTAACCAAAAACGGTTTAGGGATATTTTAACAATTTTACATCTTTATTTCTTCGGCTAGAAAGGATTTACTTTAAGTGGTGTTGGAGAGAACAAAAATTAACTCCATCGCTTACTTTTAAACTTCGTACCCGACGATGTGGCGCTTTCCAATACATTCACCAACATAGAACCAGAAACAAACTTCCATCGTTACCAAAGTATTGAGTGTTGCCTCTCGGACAGTAACATTTTTCCATGCACCAGTCCGTGCACCGCTAATAAGACGGCCAATACCTTGACGAATTGCTGGGATGTCCGCGGGAGTTGGTGGTGTCAATTCTACCTTAGCGTATTTCATAAAAACGTCCAACTGGGGTCGGGCATTAGAAATAAGCTCTACATAATTGACATCATTATTACATAAACTATTTTGGTTATGTATATTTAGTACTTACTATTTACCAAACCGGAGCTCTTAGCAGCAATGCTGGCCATTTTGAAATTTTGCTGCTAATAAATAAATTATTAAAAAAACCAATAATTTAAAATAATAAAATACTTTTTCTTACTCGTTATATTAGCAAAAAAAAATGTGAATTACGACACAAAACCAACTGGCTCCTTATTTTCAATACGGCAGTACGAAAAAGTTTCTTGGATGAACTACATACTACATAAACTATTCAACAAGAGCATGAACTTAGCCTAACCCTGAGTCATGGTACACAGAAATACAAGGTGTGCTCACTATGGCTGATTTTGCGTGTGACGTCACATTCTTCTGATTTTTGTTTTTAGAGTGTAAATATATGTATTAATTTGCCGGTTTTGTTATTTTTTTAATGTTTATTGTTCTTATAATCATTAAAAAAAACGTTTAAACCTTCAATTAAAAAAAATAATATTCACTTAATAAATAAAATAACAATAAAAGAAGAATGTGACGTCAAAAAATATTAAGATGGCGGATTTGTATGTCTTTAGTGCCTGGAGACATTGGCGGAAAGTCGCAATGCCTCACCGCAGATATCGTGGCTACACAAAAAAATAAACTTACTTCAAGATGTACGAAAATTGACAGCAGAGGAACAGTTGAAAAGTAAAACAAATATAATTTCTTTCGAATAAGCTTATTTTATTTGTTATTTTCTCCGTCTCTTAGTTTTTAATGCGTGAATAAAAAATAAAAATATGTAACCAAACGGAGAAAATAAAAAAAAATTAACCTGCTTCTTCGACGACAAAATAAAAATGTGATTATCTGTCAAAAATGAAACGATATAAGAATAAAACTTGAATCAATGCTCAGAGTTTCATAAAAAATGTATGAGATTCGTGTTGATTTTTAATTTACCAACCCATCTCTTTCCCTCTTACTAAAAATCATTCCATCTCTTACATTTTGATTCAAGTTTCATGCGCATTTGCGTCAATGTATCCAGGCTCTTAAGAGCATACCTTGTATTTCTGTGTATCATGACCCTGAGTCATATAGCCAGTTCACGTTTCTAAGTGTGCTTTTACTCGTTGACTGGCCAGTCCTGAAGAATATGAGTGCAAAAGAGATAGAAATTCGAAAGTTCAGAAGAAAAAACATTTTACCCTGTGGGTCTGGGGCATAGAGTAAATATATTATATATAGAGGAAAAACTTTCGTACGTTCCACGCCTCAAAACCCTCAATTTTCGTTGTTGCTTTGGTATATCCTTCATTGTGTTTCGTGTTCTCTTTTGTATATCATTCATTGTCCGCGTAAAAAAATTATGTGGTGAGTTTTCTTCATTTTGACATTTCATTTTGTTCTTGTTGACAACAACTGTAAGTAAATTGCTTTTGTTTACACAAAAAAAAATTTAAAATATTAAAGTTAAAATAATTTTTTTTTAGTTCGACAATCGATACATTCTATATGAACAACCAGATTTGCTGGGTCATCTTTCTGAAAAGGTTTCACGTCGCTCTCGTAGTTCGGAAGGAAGTATCTGAGGATCATGAAAACAAAGTTGTGGCATGTTGCCATATAAATCTATAATAAGCGGCACATCATTTCGACCAAAAAACTAGTGCACAGAAGACATTTCGTTTTCCAATTCTGGTTTTTCAATAAAAAAAACAGCAAATAAATGTATACATTTTATTTTATTACTTGATATATGTATGTACATACATATTACATATGTATCACAAAAAACAAAACAAATTTGCAGATTTACTAACGCAATGGGACATGGTCTTAATACCAGTCTGCATAGGTTCGCGCACAAATACAAGTGGAATGATACCGGTTGCCTTGAATCCGACACGGAAACGACCTTTAGTATTGATCGCTAACTTGCCATCGAAATCATTGTCCAAAGCATCAACGATACGGCCCAAAAGCTCATCACCGACTGGAACGTTCACAATAGCACCGGTACGCTTAACAATATCTTCTTATTTGATCAGCTTGTCGTTACTGAATATGACAATACCGACATTGTCGGGTTCCAAATACAAGGCCATACCCTGTGGAATAAAAAAAGTCAAATAAATGCTGTAAATATGTATCAAGAATAATATTTACCTTCAATCGGCCTTTGTAAGCAGCCTGTGTTGCAGCCTTGGGAAGAGTGCGAGCCACAGTACAGGCCAAACGTGCAATGCAATCGGGATCATTCTTGGTGGGCGAGAAATAACACACAATTGTGTAGGTTGGGAATGCAATTCCTTTTTTAAGTTCTTTTTTCCAACTAATGTCGAATTCGTTTTTAATTTCCAAATTTGATCTTATTATCATTAATAAAACGGATAAGTAGTTTAATTTTGTAAAAAGGACACAATAATTCAGGGAGTTCCTGATTTTGTGAGATTTTCACAAAATACCATCAACGACGACGACGTGTCTGATGAGAATACTTGAACAAGATACAATTCTCATAAGGCACGGCGTCGTCGTCTTTCGATAGTGGTATTTTGTGAAATTCTTACAAATTGTTTGAAGTGAAGGAACTCCGTGAATTATTGTGTCCTTTTAACAAAATTAAATATATTAATGATAATAAGATCAAATTTGGATCACTACACTACACAATATTCATATACACTAAACAATTTGTTGTTGACGTTTTAGAAATTCACCTCCACCATACTCCTTCATATCGAGAAGGATGTGTTCGAAATGTATTCCTTAAAGGTTAAGGTGATTTTCTTCGGTATTAGAGCTTGTTTACATGATTCCTTTTTTCGGATGTTTCTTCATTCTTTCTTTTTGCAATTGGGTAAGGGGTGTAAAAAAGTAAGGGGAATAAACTAACGAATGGAAGAATGAAAATTTTAAGATTTTTTGAAGTTTCTCGTTTGAGAAAGAAAATGGTATGCAAGGAGTAAAAATAAGAACATTTGAAATTGAAAACAATTCCCAATTATGGTTTTTAGTGGTAATGGATGGTTTTAATTGTTTTTTTTTTTAATTTTGCAAATTTCTTAAGAATAAAACAGTACAGTCTGTAGGAAAGCTGTGGATATATTCGGGGTAATCCAAATCAGTGTACACATCAACGTACGTGCCTGTCCAAAAGAAGAAGAATCATATACACACTGTCTAATTAGTACGGAAAAATATAGTGTTTACAATTTTCTAATATAAACCAATATAATGCAGTGTTTTTCTTTTTTAAGTTTGTAGGATTAATAATTTGTTGAGATTATTTTAACACAGCATTCTAAACACGGCGTTAGAGAACGTCAGTCAGAGAGCAATCCACAGCGCGTTTAATATTTGAATCTTGATTTTCATTTTCTCACTAAATGCTAATTAGGTTATTTTTTCCATTTAAACAATACAATATTAAATGACACAAAATAAGTCAAAAAAATAATTTAATAAAATAAATTTCTACAACAAATTCAGAATGACTTAATTACCAAACACAAAATATTGAAAACAAATTTCTTTTTGGAACGCCGCTTTAAAGTTATCTCAATGCAGCGTAAAATAATCTCTACGCCGCATTAAAAATGCGTTGTTTTCCAAAGCCTTAAAAAAAAAATTAGTAAATTATCACAACGCGACGTTTTGACGCCGTGTGGAACTTGACGCGGCGTTAAAAACGCGCTTTATGTGACTTGGGATATGTTTGTTTTACTGTATATTACGACGCGGCGTCAGAACGCGCTATGTTTGACTAGGCTTCTACTCCTGTAATCGAATATAATAGGTGTGAAGAGAGATAATTTTACTTTAAAAAAGAAAGTGTACTTTTGCTACTTTGTATAATACAATCTTGTAAATATACAAAGTAGGTGTTCTTCTGACCGAATGCTTGTTTAAATTCATTCTTAGAACAATCAATACACTATCATCAGTATCAGGTAAAATGTTTGAAACTCTTGGATATTGTTTAACCAGTTTTAAACGTTTATATAGAGTTTTCAAGCACACAATATGTAAAAGGCAGGGAAAAAATAATAAAGTATAACAACTTGCATTCGAGTAACATGCTAGTGGCTCCTCATGGTACAAGAAAACAAGATAGCGACTTTCGTATTTTTACGTCATTAGTGACCCTTGTTGAATAAATTAATTTCCGTTTTAGAAAAAAAACCGAAAAGTAAGTTTTAATTGCTTCAAGTTTGGTCCAATTATTGATTAAATATGCATTGATTGATTTAATATACATTTTAATTCCACTAACACTTCGGATTCTTTCGAAAAATGGTAATTTAATTTAGTCATTTTGAGTCACTGATGACGTCAATTTCGGGATGGCGCTTTTTATTATCAAGTATCTACTAACACGCCCAATTTCGTGGTGAAAAAGAAAAGGAAACTGAAAAGAAGAGGTCAATTATATGACTACTACACTCTCAATTGGCGTCAATTATTTGACAGTTCAGTACTACTACACTCTCAATAGGCGTCAATTTTTTGACAGTTCAGCACTACTACATTCTCAATCGGCGTCAATTTTTTGACAGTTCTACACCAATACTTGTTTAACTAGCTTGTAGGCCTTGTCAAAAGAAGGCAGTAGATTTCCCTCTTTATAGTTTAGTTACTCTATGGTCTAGGGTAACTTGTTCTGTGACTGTTTTTGACGTTTTTCTTTTCGCTACTTCTTTTTATCATTGTGTTGCTTCATTATATTTTCGGTGCTTGTAGAGTCATTTTCATTGTCAGCGATCCATTTGTTTATGTTTTTTTCTTATATTTTTAGTTGGAAAAAATATTTATTGAACAGAGAATACGACATAACTGAGCACTTCGAGCGTAAAAGACTATCATTTTATTATTATTAATTGCTTCATGTCAAAAATAAAAAAAATACTTCTTTTCAAGCAGAAAAAAAGAGCAAGAGAAATATTAAATTTGAGTCAAGCCAGTCAAGCGGAAAAGTCGACAGTGTAGAAGCGTGAGACTCACGGAAAGAATATAACAAAGATAACTTCGAAAAGAGTCATGACTGGCCAGTCAACGTGTAGAAGCACACTAAGCACACAGATATCCCTGTTTTCTCATTGTATATGAATTGCTATAGTACTATCATGGTGACATGTGGACCGTGGCGCTCCAAGAGGCTCTAGGTAAAGTTAACTCGGTAAATTGAAAGAGGCGAAAAAAGAGAATTCTAAGAGAAACTCTGTGACCATGTACTTTTCTCTTTGCAGTTTGCAGTTTATATACAATGATGCGAGTATTGTTTTTTTTTGCACAACTGGATTGCTTCACACAATCAGGGTGACGAGATGGCTAGTTTTAAAAAAGGAATGACAAAAAAAGACTTATTTTGAGTTTTGAGTTTTATACTTTTTCATATAAAACTTTCGAGGGTAGGTAAATATTTAGGTATGTACCTACATACCTACATAATGTGTGTATTTACGCAGGTATACTTGTTATATTACCTTTGATAAAATGTTCAGCTAAATTCATGTCGATCGTCGGTGTGGTAGATGATGAGAGCGAGGGTGAGGGAGATACTAACAAGGAAAACTAAATAAGCACATTGTAATATTATGAGGCAATTAGGATGAGGAAATGAGGAGTGAAGGTGGAGAGGGGATTCGGATAGTATAGGGAGAAGGAAAACGAACAGATAGTAAAAAGATGTGCCGGGAGAGGTAGGAAAGGAAACTCAAAGGAAAGGAATCGAGGATTAGGATAGGGGGGTTGAACGAGGGCCAGTGGGTAGGCCATGGCACGCTTGCGATGCACGGCTTAGCTCGCCGGATGTAGAGGGGATCTTGCCTCCCACTAGACCTCACCTCTTACAAACAAACAAAAATTACATGCCAAATCGATCCTTAGACATACCTGTGCCTCTTCATCTCGGGAATGCACTGCTGTTGGTGGTGCAGTGCTGGCTTTCCCTCACCACTTCTGGAATTCCGGGGCCTAAGTTATGGAATTCCCTTTAAGTCCGCGCACTTACCTCCTCATCGTACTGTTCCGCTCACTATGTCGCCTTTACCACCCCCTGAAAAATTCTCTCAACACCTCATAATAAGCTGGATGCAACGATGACTTAAAATTCTTTGCCGAACGATAGGGATTAGAGGCCTGAGGTTCCTCATGGGGGTCGTCATCACATCCACAACAGGTAAATATAATTTATAACAAACAAACTTTAACTAAATAAATTAATAACAAAACAAATGAAATTAAGAAAAAATAAATTCGCCAAAAAAAAAATAATCTGGATTTCGGGTAGATATAGGAGGACGTCGCTACTTATTTTATCTACTAAATTGTCTGTTTACTTGTCTCTGCTAAGTTGCTGGTTACTACGTCGGCTAAGAAAGTGGGTTGTGGCTTAGCTACGACAAATTCAGGGCACAGCATCGTTTGTAGCTTAGGCACAAACCTCAAGTGGAATATTGCATCTCTTCACTTATTGTATGGCAAATCAAAAAGATAATTTAAAGAAAAAAAAATGTTGGGTACATACAGGTGATGGTTTCCTTTCTTTGGTGATCCAAATGGTGCCGAGTTCTTAATTCGGTGTTTGATGACTCCTGTAGTTTCCTAAAAAAAAACTCATCCAATGCCACCAAACTCTTTATGCCACCTCCAAAAACTTTCTGAATTCTGATGCCACCAAGATTACTGTTGCCGCCAAAGATTCACTGCCGATACCAAAAAAAACGACGGGCGGCTCCGACGTACGAATACGGCCTCGGATGCTGTGCCTAATTAAATTTTGCATAAACAAAATTATAAAAAAAAAAACTATTTTGCTCCATAGGGAACAAAGAAATTTTCCTAATATTAAGTCGAAGTAATATACTCCCACTTCCTTAGTTTTTTATTCTTCCTTCTTTCCTAATTTTCTTCTTCCTTTTTCTTTATCTATTCAACAATTACTTAATTTCAATTATCACTACTTAATATAAAAAACTCCACTTACAGAAAACTAGTTTTTAAAATGTCTTAATTAAACCACTTTTGATATTTTCGGGTGCACTTCTGCCATAACTTGCAGGACACTACCATAGTCGTTGAGGAGAATCTCGTGACTTCCCCGTTTTTCCGTTTTTAAACCACCGCAAACCTCAATTAAGCTATTCCGAGGTGAATTAGAGGACGAAAATCCGTTGACTCCACCACCTATGGGAATCGCGAACTGGAGCTCCCCCCTAACACCTCTTAATACGTAATACTGTGGAGAAAATCGCTCCCAATTTCCCTACAGTATTAACATTTCCTACTTCTTATCTGTTCCACCCATTTCCACCACTATGTTCGCTTTCTTTTTACTCTCGGCGAATTCGAGTTATCTGGAACTAAAACTGACAGAACTAAATCTAGTTTTATTTTTCCTTCTCCGTCGTCGATTGCTTATTTCACTTGGTTCGGGTTTTTTTTTTGAAAAAACAAATTGGTATTAACCCGTGATGTGAAATAATAACCATAACAACAATAATTACTATTTAACAACAATTAATCAACAAACAATGCAACTTTTGTTTTTTTTTTGTGTTAACAAAAATGTCGCATTTGTACCTATAGCCATAGGTACAAATAAAAGTAGATTTGTGTTTAATTTCAGTCTTTGTTGTTGTTATAGTGTTATTATTGTTACTATCATTGTTCCATGTATAACATTATAATTATTGCTAATCTTTTGTAAAAAAAAACAATTTCTTATTCTGCTTTTTTTTAGATTGTTTTCCAAACAACAGCCACACATAGGCAAGGTGTGCATCAGGGAGGATTTCACCGAGTCGAACAGATGCCGGTAATTTATGATTTTATTTTGGTTATTTTTATTTCACTTAAATCAATATTTTTTTTCTTTCTCCTTCCAGCCAGCCGTAACAACATGTGTTTGTGTATTGTGTATATCCTGTTCTCGGTGACGGCGAAAAACAAAGAGGAGCGACAATGATTTTATTTTTTGAATTTTCATTTCATTGGCTTCGTTATCGTTGATGTTGAAGTTTATACACAAGTAGCTTTGTGATTATAGGGACTATAAGTCAAGTTTAGGATTCGTGAACATATAAAATTGTGATAATAATCAAACATTACATTACGATGATAGAGAAACATATTTGAGTTACTGGCAAAATTCTGTCCGTCTGTCTGTAGGTCTGCCTGTCTGTATTTCTGCTTGTCTGTTTTTTTTATTTGTTAGTTGTTTTTGCACGTGTTTATCATAGGCGTTCTTATTATTTATTCTGTATGCTGTAACGATCATGAAATGCTTTAAAATAAATAATAATAAAAATAACGAAGTTTCCTTTCATTAGACTAGTGGCTAGGGCTCAACCGAGCAATATTAAACAAAATTGGGGGGAAAATATGAAACAAATAAAACTTGTATGAAATCAAAAAAACACTATTCATAACGTTTTTTGAAAAAAATGTTAACCATCTTATTTCTTTTGCTGTTTTCTATTTTATGAATTTTTCATTTCAAAATCGTTCGACCAGTTTTTTGAAAAACTTTTCGAAAACATATTTTAAAATTTTGCTTCAAACTTGGTATTTAGTATTTATTGTGTAGTATCAGGGGGTGTTTTTCATTTTTTCAGTTATAATACATTTTTCGAAATTTGTTCTATAACGGTACCTCTCATATAAATGGTTTTTTCAAATGCGGTTTTATCGTAAACTATTATCCCGATTTCAATAAAATTTTGCACTCAGGAAGTCATTTATAATTCAATTAATATCGCATTTCAAAATTTTCAGACTACAGATTGCCTTATAATGACATACTAGAAACAAATTTAAAATATTTTTTCGAAAAGTTTTTCAAAAAACGACTTTTTAAAAAAAACTGGTCAAAAGATTTTCAATATTTTTTTTTTCTTCAATAGACATTTAGTTTTCAAATTTTATTGCATACTTAGTTGTTCAAAGAAAACTGAAACTAATTAAAAAAAATAAAGAATTTTCAAAAAAAAAATATTTTTTTATTTTAATAGACGTGTGGTTTTCAATCTGGCAAAACTTTTTTCGGAGTTGTCTTTTTGCTCAGTTTGGTTTGCCATTTCATAATGAATAGACTTACTCCTGAACAAAGTTTGCAAATTGTGCACATTTAATGGAACTTGACGCGGCGTTGGACTGTATATTACAACGCGGCGTCAGAACGCGCTATGTTTGACTAGGCTTCTACTCCTGTGTAAAAGAATATAATAGGTGTGAAGAAAAATAATTTAACTTTAAAAAAGTACACCTTTATCGCTACTTTGTATAAAACAATCTTGCAAATATACATAGTTAGTGTTCTTCTGACCGAATGCTTGTTTAAATTCATTCTTAGAACAATCAATACACTATCGTCAGTATCAGGTAAAATGGTTGAAACTCTTGAATATTGTTTAACCAGTTTTAAACGTTTATATAGAGTTTTCAAGCACACAATATGTAAAAGGCAGGGAAAAAAATAATAAAGTATAACAACTTGCATTCGAGTAACTTGCTAGTGTCTCCTCATGATACAAGAAAACAATATGCGACTTTCGTATTTTGACCCTTGTTGAAAAAATTAATTTCCGTTTTAGAAAAAAAAAACGGAAAAGTAAGTTTTAATTGATGCAGGTTTGGTCCAATGTCTTATCTGATTGATTTAATATACATTTTAAGTCCACTAACACTTCGGATTCTTTCCAAAAATGGTAATTTAATTTAGTCAGTTTGAGTCACTGATGACGTCAAATTTCGGGATGGCGCTTTTTATTATCAAGTATCTTCCAACACGCCCAATTTCGTGGTGAAAAAGAAAAGGAAACTGAAAAGAAGAGGTCAATTATTTGACTACTACACTCTCAATTGGCGTCAATTATTTGACAGTTCTACACCAATACTTATTTGACCAGTTTTTAGGCCTTGTCAAAAGAAGGCAGTAGATTTCCTTCTTTATAGTATAGTTACTCTATGGCCATGCTCTTAATTCTCTCTCACTCAAATAAAATGTCCCTACACTAGCACTCCAAGCGGCTCTAGGTAGAAAGATTTGTTCTCGTCTCATGATAGTACTATAGGCAATGTTTATACAATGCGTTTCTCAGAAACGTGAACACAAATTCTCAGAAAAAATCAGAACTTTGCTGTCAAAAAATAAAATTGTTTTTGGATTCGCTTTTCAATTTTAGTTTGTCAGAGAGAACTCTGTTAGAAGGAAATAGATACAACATTTTTTGGCGTTTGCTAAGAAATTGTGTTCACATTAATTGTTCGGCTCCATCAAAAGTGACTGAGACAACTTCTTGAGCTCTCCGAAATCTCAAGAAATGTGAACTGGGTGATTGTGTCATGTACACAAAAGGAGTTTTCACGATCACGTGCAAGTGCAACAAGGCTTACATAATTGCAAAATTTAATTTTTATTTTGCAGGTAGTGAATGCACTTTTTCCAATGAGTGCGTTCACGTACATAACTTTTTGATAGGTTACCTTGCTTTTATTGTAATTGGGTACGTTCACGAACGGAGCTTTTAAGTAGGTTAGGTGCCAGTTATAGCGTTGTGTCAGAATTTACAGGCCAACCACACCAGCCATAAACTCAAATTTGTTTTAATGATGCAAAATGCTTCAGTAAAGTTTTTAATGATGGGTTGGAACATTAAAAAATGGGCCACAAACACTGGAACGAAATGTTCCATTATTCTGTCAAGTGACAATCAGCTGTTCAGTAAAACTAATTTTCATCATTAAAATAAATAAATGCTTTTTTTTAATAAATAATACTGTTTCCCGGGTTTGTTTTTTGTCAAAATAAATTATTTTAATTGATTTGCCATCGATTGGCATAAGTTTTTTGTTTTAAATCTTTTTCTAACACACAAAAATATCCAATTGAAAATTTTAAATGATGGTTTTTAATTATCGCTATAATTGTCCCCTTATAGGGTTTTCATACCAACCCAAAACGCGGTTTTTGTGAAAAAAGCCCCAAAACATACACCAAAACACAGGTTTTACCATACTAATTATCAAAACACAAGTTTTCATAAACGACTGGTTTTATATAAAACATGTCGAAAAAACCCACCCGGCGTTGCTCTGGCTTACCCTGACTTTTTTTTAATACCGAAAGCGGTCCAATTATAGCCAAAAATCACAAACGTAAACGAAGTAACAAAACGTTTTCAAAATCGACTAAGCCTTTCAAATTTAATGTTGGTTATATGAAAATATATGAAATTCTATACAAAAATCAATTTTCGATTTTTCCAATTTCCTGACTTTCCGCAGAGTTTTCCCAAAAGTTTCTTTCGTAAAAACCTTTTCCTGGCAATTACAAACAACGGAAAAAAATTGAGCCAAATCGGCCTAGAAGTTCCGATGAATTACTAAACATTCATTCACACCATTTTTATATATATAAGATTTGTGAAATTGCGATTGTTTATTTCCGGAAGATAATAACAAAATAAACACGAATTCCAAGAACTCCGGGGTAATTTTTTTTAGGTGTGTGAGGTTGGGTTTGAAAAAAAGTTTTTCTGTTTCCGTCGAAGTTTAATTTCTGATCGAAAAATGGTCTGCAGAATAGTTGTAAATAATTAAAAAACCTATATGTTTACTTCGGGTTATTTTTCAACATAACCTCAAATATTATGAGATATCGGCAAAATAACGGTCTTTCAATTATTTAGTTTTACTAACTAAAATCGCATTTGATGTTTTACAAACGCAAAGAAACACAACCTTCAGAATTAAAAATAGCTGGCTGGTTATTATTTTCTTTTTTATTTCATTACCATTCGTTCTTAAGAACTAACCGCTTATTGAGCCTCAAAAAAAGCAGTTCATAAACATTTTTCTTAAACATCGCGAAAATATCGATATCATCATCATAATATCAATGTTTTTATGAACGATTTTGAATCCCTAAATGCAAATGAAAAAAGAAGAGTGACCATGATACACAGAAATACAAGGTATGCTCACTTTGGCTGATTTTGCGTGTGACGTCACATTCTTCTGATTTTTGTTTTTAGAGAGTGTAAATAAATGTGTTAATTTGCGAATTTTGTTATTGTTTTTGTATGTTAATTGTTCTTATAATCATACAAAAAATCGTTTAAACCTTCAGTTTTAAAAAATAATCTTCACTTAATAAATAAAATAATAATAAAAGAAGAATATGACGTCATAAAATATCAAGATGGCGATTTGTTTGCCTTTACGAGCATACCTTGTATTTCTGTGTATCCATGAAGAGAGACAGTCAATTACATTGTTGCCACTATTTTTCAAAATAAAATTCCCTAACTTTTCCCTGACTAAATTTCGAATTTTCCCTGATCAAATGAAAAAATAATTAACTCCATTTAATTTTTGTATGCTTTAAATAAATCACATGAAATTGAGGTACTTAAGGAAAAAAAAAATTTAGAGCTTCGCGTTAAGTTATTTAATTTCCACAATTTTCGGAACATTTCAATGAAATAAAAAGTTTTCGATTGTAAATAAGTTAAACAAAATATTTCAACTTCAAAAAATTAAAAAAAATGGAACTCAAATTTTCAAGAGAAACTTAAAAAAATTAAAATTTTTACGTAAGGGTTTGCAAACTCACTGGGACGTAATTTAAATAACATAACATAAAAACACAATAAGTATTTAGTTTGACAAAACTTTTAAATTTTGAATAATAACGATCCAAAATTAGGTTTATTTCGGTCTTTAATATAGCCTAAATAAAAAAAAATGTATAATCACTTCTTAGGGAGATGAGGTCCTAGTTCGTAGCCCAAAAAACATTCATTGGATGTACACTGCCATCGTCAGACGAATTCTGACACGCATGTTTGGTTTGGTGGCCTGCCCTTGACAAGGTGAGCAATCTCAAATCTATGACAAAAAGTAAAGGACTAGCGTGCATTTGCATTGGTACTACAAGTTCTTTAAGAACTACTCCAACCACAGCCCTAGAAACTTTCTTCTTCTTCTCATTAGTCCCAATAGACCTTTTCATAAAGGAGCTGGCGGCTAAAATTGCCTTAAGATTAAGACATTCAAGCAACTGGAACAAAGGCAAGTATGGTCATAAAATTATAGAAAATTATATAGACACTGATAGCCAAACCGACTAGACTGTACCGCACTTAGATTATAACACGGTGGCACTAGCAGAGAATGCTGGAGGGAAAACCGGGTCATAAATAAATACATATCTCGGTCTATACAGACGGTTTTAAAACGCAAGCAGGAGTAGGGTCTGGTATCTTCTCGATAAACCTACCAATAAATATATGTGTAAAGTTGACAAACCAAGTCTAAAAAGATCGACGAATGTCGCAAACAAACAAACCTGGTTACCCTCCGATGGGTTCCCGGACACTGCAATATTAACGGAAACGAAAAGGCTGCCGAACTGGCCAAAAACGGTTCATCAATGGAACCAAGCCAAACCGTTCCCTGGGTACTTGAACCATTGGAAAATAGAAAAAAAACGAATTCACGAATATTGCCTCGAAGCCGCAAACGAGAGATGGTCAAAACTTGATAACTGTCAGGTGTCAGGTCTCAAGAAGTTTTTGCCAAACATCTCACAGAAAAATACAGAATACAATCAAAAGCTAGGTAGACCTCATCTGTCCCTTTTGGTTGGTGTCCTGATGGGTCACAACTCAATGGGGGTCCACATGAGTAGAATGGGCCTTTGCAAATCAAACTTATGTAGAGGGTGTCAAGACGTTGATGCAGAAGACAGCTCATATCACTTCCTTTGTGAATGCCCCAGCCTAGCTCAGACCAGGAAAACAGCTCTCGGAGAAAATATTTTTGACGATTTGGGCGACGACATTTCAAAAAATGCACTTAAAAACATTCTGAAATTCATCAAAATCTCAGGATGGTTTAAGGAGGCATTCCATTACCAACTTCCCCCAAATTGCTCACCTATTCCTCCTATTCCTGGGGACCGCAATGGATCCTTGAGATCCGAGTGAGATGATTTGACTATCGAATTACTACCCCGCTCAACCTAACCTAGAGCAAAAACAAAAATTACGTGTGTTTTTGGGAGATATTTTAATCTTAATCATGGGACAATGCTTTATTTTGTTTTAATTAATTTTATTTTACAAAAAATATGTTAAGGAATGTACTCCGATAATTTTGTTTTGTTTTGTTCAAAGCATATCTAAAAATGTAATTTAATATGAAGTTAGAAGACAGATAGAATTTTTGTGAGGCAAATACACCCAATACTTCCTTTTTTTGTGTCCGTTTATCAAAAAAAGTAGTTTTTTTTCACTCAAAGTTTTTTAAACTTAAATTTTGGAAAGGTTATCAATTTTGCATTTTTTAACAATAAATGTACTTGTAAGCGCACATAAAGAAGCTTGCAGTTCCCGTGAAATTTCGCTCCTCACTCACGCCTTCATACGTCTTTACCTCGTTATTAAGAAGTTCTTTTGGCTGCTTAATAGCACCGTCGCTATACTGGTTGTACAAAAAGCTTTACAGACCAAAATTATAGGAAATTTTATTTGCTATAAGTTGGCATATTAAGTCATTTTGCGTTAAAATACACCAGAAAGGAGTTATACGAGTATGCCAAAGGCGCGAAACTATGAACAGAGTATAACGAAGGAATAAACTATTTTAATATGAAAAAGATCAATATTTTCCCTGACCGGTTTTGAAATTCCTTGACCTAATTTTTGTTCCCTGACTTTCCAGTCAAGTGGCAATTATGAATTAAATCATAAAAGAAGTTTCATTGAAAAGATCAAATCTCGAGTTTGAGATCAAATATTTAAAATTTTAATGAAACTCGCTATAATGCTATTCATGCTAACTTATTTCTAACTCATTAATTATAACAGTGACTCAACCGTCGACTCTAGTCAAGTGTGCGATTAATAGTGTTTTTTTTTTTTTGGTAATCCGAAATCAGTAACAGAATCACCCCGATCCGGAATGCCAAACGAATTTAATTCTGAAGTTTGGGTTTCATTGTATTTGTAAAACGTCATTTGCAATGAAAAAGGAGAAATTATAATATATTTCTATTTCAATTATATTCTCTTTCACTTTATTTGCTTTCTTTCGTAGATTTTGTTTATTTTGTTATTATCTCCCTCAAATCAACGATCACAATTTCATACGTTAAATAAAAAACTGTCGTTACACGATTTTTATTATTATTATTTATTGACAAAAAATTACAAATTTAGTGTTATAAGAAAAAAAGAGCACTAGCTACAGAGGCTTTCCACTCTAAATAATAAGGTAAATTAGGTTATAAAATAATATTATTATCATAAAGATACTTATTAATAGCAACTATATTTTCGATGTTTATGAAGCTTAAAAATGAGTATATTGTTTGGTTTTGTTTAAGGATGCTGTTGATTCTCTTTGATTCCGTGCATGGGGCCAGGCCAATTAAATGTGAGGCGGTAAAAGGATTATTACAAGTTGAACACAAAGGCGGATTTTTTTTTTAAATGTGTTGATGTGTAAGAATGCTGTGCCCAAGGCGAAGACGAACGAAATTTGAGATAGACTTCCGAGAAATTGAAGGTGGGTAGATCGGAGGGCTGCAGATGGTGTTGATTTTGCAGTAGTGGGTATAGTTACTTGTCCAATTTAATACTTTGCTGGTTTTAAGTATGTGACTAATTTTGCATTCCAGGTCCTTCTTTGAGAATGTATCAAAGGTATAGACTGTTTTTTTTATTGCATTCTTTTGCAGCCTGATCAGCATGCTCGTTACCTGTTATGCCAATATGAGCGGGAACCCACATTAGTTTTAACTTTGTTGGGTTCTTAATAAGTAGATCTCTTATAATGTTGATAAGACGGGTGTTATGGTTGGGATTACGTATCGCACTTAGTACCGATAAGCTATCAGAGCAAATTACCGATTTTGTACCTAGTAAAAGCTTTGTTTTGATGGCTTCCAAGATGGCTAGCGATTCAGTTGTAAAAATTGATGCGTATTCGTGTAGAATACCAGTTCTCACTACTGTTCCATTTTCAGAGTTGTAATCTGATTTTCATCCGTCTGTGAAAACGGGATTCCAGCCGTTAGCATTTAAACTGTCCATAACTGCATTAAAATGTAAATGGAAGATCCCTTTGTGGGTTTTTCACAAGATTTATGTTCTATTTTCCAAGAAGGAAATGTTGAGGTGTTATCTTTGATACGTTTAAAAGGTAGGGCCATTTGTTTGGCTGTTGTTAGTTTTTTTAACAATGGTAGACGGGAGTCGCATATTTGTTTTTGAGTAGTTGGCAGAGTCAATTTTTTTGTCGATTATGGAGTTATATGAGAATATAAATTTGAGAAGGATTTTAGCACTAATCTCGGATTGTCGCTGTTCCAGAGTGGGAAGCCCAGCTTCTGCCAAGATGTTCGTTATTCTAGTAGTCCTATAGGCGTTGATACTTTTTCTGGCTGCTTGGTGATATACTGATTTTAGGATGTTAATAGTTGTACTAGGACATTTACCATAAATACATAAACCATAATCTATTTTACTTAAGACTATAGCTTTAGTGACAATACAGAGTGTATTTATATGAACATTTAATTTTGGACTAGATAAATAAGTAATTATGTTTGTTCTTGCAACTAGGCTCTTTTTAAGATTTATGACATGAGTTTTCCAGTTATACTTGGTATTAAATAGCAAACCTAAAATTTTTAAATTGTCTACACTTTCTATGTTAAAATTGTTTATGTTTAAGTTAAGTTGAGAACAATTAATTTTGCGACACACATGAAGGTCTTACATTTATTGAGAGAGCTAATTGGGCACCTGAGATTTTGCACCATTCTAGAATATTATTTATCAAATTAGAAAGGACATCTTTTGTTTTTTGTAGATCATTGTGTTTACACATGATATAAATGTCATCAGCGTATACACAGTGATCTAGAAGACTATTTTTTGAAATTATGTCGCTTATGTCGTCAAAAGCAATCAAAAATAGGACCACAGATAGAGGCGATCCTTGTGGAATGCCGTTATCTAGTGAACGAGAATTTGAAAAAATATTGTTAACCTTTACCGATATCTTCCTGTTAGACAATTGATTTAATAAATGTATATATTTTCGGGCCAATCTCCCATTTTATCAATTTGTTTAAGATTAGGTGTATCCCTATACGGTCAAACGCTTTTTCAAAGTCTAATGAAAGAAGTGTTGCATGGTTGGCAGCGGAAAGTGCTTTAGATATATAATGATCTTTATGGAGCAGACCATCGGGGCAGCCTCTATTGGGTTTAAAGGCTACTTGGTTAGTGCCCCGTGGCTTAGTGGTTAGTGTGTCGGACTGCTAAGCGAAAGAACAAGGGTTCAAATCCAGCTTCATAGCCACCTTTTTTTCTGGGGTACTGCCTCTTGCGAGGAACTGACAAAACCTCCAAGAGTAAAATTTGTCTCGAAAAAGTGCATCTCATGTAGCCGTTCGGACTCGGCGGTAAACTGTAGGTCCCTTCCATTCTTGCAGAGTAACAACACACACACAGGAATGGTTGAGAGTATAAGTCACTAGGCCTTGGCTCCTTAAGGAGCTGTCGCGCCAATAAATTTATTTATTTATTTGGTTAACGCTGATTACTTTTTTGGTTTCTAAAAACCAAAGAAGGCGTTTTGCAACAATTTTTTCAATGACTAGACATTTTTTTTTTATAATTAGCCCGCACTAAAGGGATTTTGACTACCCTTATAATAGGTTTGTTCGATGTTCCCCGCCCCAGTGCGCACTGGGGAATGTCAGTGCATTTCGTTTAGCTGTCAAAAAACTGTGTTTCTGCTCGGGGTTTGATTTAACATCGAACAGCTCAGTGCAACAGTTTTAATTTTTTGACATTTCATGTATGTATTAATTTTCTTTACAAAGTCTACAGTTTTTCCATTTCCATCAGATAGAGTATATCTCGGCATTTTATTTAAAATCACAAAAATAACTTAATAATTGCAAAATAACCTACAAAATATCTTATATTTATCAGATATTGCACTCCAAATTTGTAAAATAAAATTTGTTTTAAACTTCTACCACCAAGCACCAACAGCTGATTTGAATTTTGACAGCACTGATTTCTTACACTGACCAAAAACCTGGGGCGTGAGAGTGTGCACTCAGTGCGTGCTCGGGGTTGACATCGAACACAGTGCAAAAACACTGGGGCGAAAAAAGTGTCACATAAAACACCTCAGTGCGAATCCAGTGTACACCAGTGCGCCCTAGGGCAGACATCGAACAAAGCTAATGTTTAATTAAACACAGCGAGGGCTTTAGGAAAATAGGGAAGGATGTGAAAGGATGCACATTTATTTTAAAGTTCTGCACTTCAAAGAGGGGGGGGGGGGGGGACAGAGTCTGGCAAAGCATTCCACATTCGCGTGGTACGACTAAAGAAAGAATCCCTGTACTTGACAGTACGTCCGAAGTTGGGCTCAAGGGTATATTGATGGGCATTCCTTGCAGTGCGAGTATTACTGTTGAATCGTTTCAGGGGAGGAATGCAACTGGCTATTTCGGTAGAGCATTGTTTGTGGAAGTAGGAGTCAATTGGTTTATTTGTTTTTTGTAAGGGGATGTAAAAATATCATTATATAGTGTGAGAAGCCTTGATTTTACTTTTGGTGGCAGGTTTTTAATCATAGAGTAGGAGATCCGGTCACGGCTGGGAGTTTTACCCTTCAAAAGATTAAGGCCACAATCGAGTTCAATATTTGAAATAACACTTTCAATTTGTTTTGCAGCTGTATTGCCGGCAGATTGCGGCGCAGACAAATGAAGACTGTTAGTTTTTGTTACGTTGAAGGAGTTTGAAAAATTATGGTTTTTCGAAAGATCAGACCAAGAATTAGCAAAGAAGTTGCTAATATCAAGAGCCGAGGATATTGCACCAGTTACTACAGCACTAATTTACCGAGGAATAAAGTTTCCAGTGAGAGAGCGAATATTGTTCCAGATTTTTGAGGTTGGAGAGTTGGGATTGATAGTCGAGGTGAAGTCAGTAAGGCTTTTGGACTTACAATTTTTCATTTCTCTACGGAACAGAGCATTAGATCTTTTATATTCAATTAGGTTCACTTGAGTTGGATGTTTCTTAAAAATTCTCCAGGCTTTCATTTTTTGACATCTCAGTTTTTTTTAGAGTTGCGTTCCACCAAGGGACAACTCTCGAGTTGGTCTTGGAAGCAGTTTGTGGTATGGAAAGATTGGCTGCGAAACGAATTGCTTTTTGTAGCACAGCTTCTGCCTTGTTTATATTTGTGGTCGGTACTTTGTCAGATAAATATTTGGGTATTATTGCTTGGAAAGCTTCCCAATTTGCTATATTAGTTTTGAATTTTGGGTTAGATGTAACCACAAGATTGTGTGTGTTAGTTAGTGTATTTATTACAATTGGAAAATGGTCACTATTGTGAAGGTCTTCTAAAGTCTTTCAAGATGTTAATGGGTAGAGCATTGGGGAGCAGCATGTTATATCAACGTGCGTGAATGTGCAATGCGTTGAGAAATGCGTTGGGGAGCCGTCATTCAAAATCATCAGATCCGAATTAAAGTTGAAGTCTTCAATTACAGTCCCTCGGTGATTTGAAACAGGGGAGCCCCAAAGAGTGTTCCAAGAGTTAACGTCTCCACAAAATAGTATAGGAGTTTGTATTTGACTTACAATATTAACGAGGTCAGAACGAGAGAAAGTCTGATGAGGTAAAATATATATGCATATCATTGTGTATTTGATTGGTAAGTTTATTTCTATAGCTAAAGTTAAGATATTTGAATTAATATTAATTATTGAGATTGGTTATCGGGATAAAGATCTTTATATGCTTGCCTGGCATCATGTATGGTAAACTTTTTTATTGTCTTGATTTTTAGTATTTCTTTTTCTTTTAGAAAACTTTTACATGTTTTAGAAGATGGTGGATGATCCTCAGAGCAGTTTGCGCAATGGGTACGGGTACATGAATGGGGGTCATTAGGTGGCATTATATTTTTACATCTCAGTGTCGTGTGCCCTAAGAGTTGGCAGTTTTTACACCGCATGGGGTTAGGGAAATACTCAACTACCTTACAATTGTACCAGCCAATGTTTACAGAGGATGGTGGACCGAAGGAGTCGAATGTTAAGAGAATGAGACCAGTTGGTGTTTCGGTTCCATTTCTTTTTCTGGAGAACTTGTAGACATCTGTAACACCTTGCGTTTTCATTTCAGTTTTTATTTCATCTTCAGGTACACTTGCAAGGTAAGGAGCATAGACTGTACCTTTAGATAAATTGAGGTTTTTATGTAATGTAACATTAATCGGACAAAGGTTCCGATGTTCCGTGTTCCTTGATAGGAACATTTCAGCGATTTTTTGTGTTTTAGTAAGGATAAGTAAATTACCATCTTGCATTTGTGTAATGGAATCGTAGCCAGTGCTAATTCCATCAATGGATTTTTTTAACAAGAACACACTAAATTTAGAGAAAGGTTTGTTGCTGTCAGATGGAGACATCACTATAAATTTGGGGTTATGTGTTGACATGTGATTTGGCAATGAAATATCAAGGTTTGAGACTGTGTTATTTGTTTTTTCCTTTTCTTTTTATTAGAATAATCGGTTTGCAAATCTACATCGAGATCGCGAAACCGATTACCCGCAAGCACCGGATGGTTTTTATTGTTAATACTATACAATAAAAAGTACTAAGTAGATAACGGGGCTCAAAAAAATAGATTAAAGCAAAAACAAATTTCTATTGGAAAATAGCGGGAAAAGTAACCGATCGAAAAAACAAGAATGACACGCACTGTGAAAAGAAACGATGCGATCGCCTTGAAGGATAGTCGATGACTTTGTCACAATTTTTAATTTTAAATTCTGGTTTTGATTCGGTAAAAAAAATTCAAAAGCATTCGGAATGCTTCTGGACTGTTCTGGGCGACCAACAAAAAAAACGATATAAGAGCAATGATTCGTCTTTGCAAACAAATTTATCTCGGCTAGAGCATAGAAAAAAGAACTGCGACCCGTACCGACCATGCCCTGCAAACCCACATTTTATTTTGTGTATGTGAATACGTTTCGTGCCAACATAAATGCAAACGTATTAATAGTCCCATAAGAAATGTACTGGGACCGGTACACATATGTCGCTAAACGGGTAATTTCCAGTATGTAGACGAAGAAAGAATTATCCTCCCAGTTGTCGTTCTTGTTTTTTTTTCTATGGTTTACGAGATTTATTTCCACACCACCCGCGGCAAGTTCGTGAGATAAACTTATCAGGGTCGCACTTCGTTTACGTGGATTACGCGGTTTACATGAAGGTTTTCCGCAATTGCATGAATACCCTAATGTTTTTTTGCTTTATTACACACTAGCTGGCCTTGCTCGTGTATACCATATATTTTTTGGATCCAGATACCAGCACCACTTATTGGTCACAAACAGCTTCAAAACGCCAAGGTATATAAAGGACAGCTTTCATATGGCATTTTAGAATTCTTCGCTATCAACCACCAAGGAAACAAATACAAGTGTGGTTATGAAGTTGTTCGCGATTAACCGTTGTTTAATATTTTTTTCTAGGCTAAACGGGGAGAATAGACCCCTGCTCCCATGCTACTTTTTTTTTGCTCGCCCAGCTTAAACGCTATAGCTTTTTGTCATACCTTATGCGAATCACCCTGTATACATACTGTATTTTAATAAAATTTAAATTCGGTTTGGTTTTTGCACAAGAATAAAACAAAACGAATTTATTTACTTTTTATTGTATTCGCCATGTTCCTCTTTAATTATCCAAATGGAATCAATGATTGCACCATCTTTATCATCGGAGACCTGTTCAAAATAAAGGTGGGTTTTGTTGTATGCTTTCATTCGTGTATAACCGTAATCCTAAAAAACAAATTGACATTAAGTATTTAATTTGTTGATTAATAAACGTGGATAAAAAAAGTTACATTGCTGTGGAAAGCATTCCAATCCGGTATATTTTTTGAGAAAGGTTCTCGCTTCTCCTTGCAACCAGCGGACCCAGTTATTATTTGAACTGGAGCACCAGGATTTGTATAGGGTGCTTCATTGGTACCATTATAGACTTTGAAATCATAAATCGGCCAAAGACGAGTATAAAAATGTTCATGAGCCATAATTTCAACATCTACACCATAACTATAAAAAAGATCTTCCAAACCAAACCACTGTAGCCAAGGAAGTCCCTTCCGTATGTAGGTTTCTAAATGCTCATTGCAATCATATTCAGTATTGTCACTACAGTACATTGGTCGGTGCCCATACGTTATAATCCATGGCCTAAGCGCTCGGTTCTCGGGCTTATTTGCTTCTTTTAAATCATTTTCCAACCAATCAAACTGCTTAACTAAACTTTTGATGCCATAATTAAGGAAGTAATATACTTCTGTTGAATATGAAATAAAGTGAACTGAACCAAGATTAAAGCTGTACCACATGCTATCAGTATCGCCTGGCATATTAAAACGGGATTTGTAGTTGGAAAAATTGCTGAAAATTGAATATTTTTAACAAGAGAACTTTAATAAACTTATACTTGACGAACTATTTCTCTTCGTGATTCCCTGGGCAAACCATATATGGCAAATATGCAGCTACGGATTCTATTTGGCGCATAAATTCATCACCAACGTTGGCATTTTCTGAGTCCATATCGTAGGCAAAGTCTCCGACATGGATTACCGCGTCATACATTCCACGTTGTGTATCCGCTTGTAAACGACTCAGTGACTGAGCATTTTCGTTGCCTAAGTCACCGAAAATTGCCAAACTTGGAGACCAATCAACTTCGTTGGAAGGAAGAGTAAACCAAAAAACTGCACTCCAACCTAACGATGATCCACAAGTATACTCATACTTCGTTTGAGGCTTTAATTTTGACAGCTTAACCTATTTTTAACAAGGATTAGTATATATTTACATAGGTAAAATGCTTATATTGTAAATAAAAAAAAAACTTATATTCTTCTAATCATCGTTATAAAAGCGGTAATGTATCTATAACTTTGTTTGAAATTAGAAAAAATAAAAACTTCTGGCTCATATACAAAATTTAATGCAAGCTTTTTTTATGTTCTTTTGCATTTATCGAAAATGTCTTAAAAGATTTTGATACAATTTTGCTTAAATACTTTTAAAGTACTCTCTTAAAAATTGCATCTCAATATTAAGGTTCAAAATCCACATTTTTTGTTCCCTTGAGGACTTTTGACTAATAAACGAACATTCGTTTATTTTGACATTTCTTCCACAATCATCTTCTTATTCGTCGTTATCAACCACTTATATCGCTGGCACTCAATGACAGTTGTTATTCTGAAAAGAGCAGAAAATCAATTCTGTTTCTGTCAGAATCACGCACACATAGACACAATTTAAAATAACGACATTTTTATTTAACGTATGAAATTGTGATTGTGGATTTGATGGAGATAATAACAAAGTAAACAGAAATTTTAAGAAAGAAAGCAAACAAAGTGAAAGAGAATATATGTACATGTATCCGCCATGTTTACAAATAAATGAAATTCGAAAAAAAAATATTTGAATCGCATTTGACGTTTTACAAATACAATGAAACGCAAACTTCAGAATTAAAACTGCTTTACAACTGCTTTCGTTTGGCATTACGGATCGGGGTGATTCTGTTACTGATTCCGGATTACAGAAAAAAAATACTATTAGAAAACAAAAGCGGATTACAGAAAAAAAAACACTATTGGAAAACAAAAGCAAGGGTGGTTTTGAGGTTATTTGTCGAAGTGCGAATAGAGCTCGGCAGTTCGTAGCAATTAGATTGAAATTCGCTCTATTTACGTTCCACATTCGATATCCACACTTCGACGAACAAATCATTCGTTCAAAACTACCTTTGTATTTGTTTCCTTGGTGGTTGATAGCTACGAATCAAAAAAATCCATGCGAAAGAAAAGTCAAAGAGGTCGAATGTTCGTTTATTCGTTGATTAGTATTTAAGGCAGGTTAAAAATATAAAAGGTGACATCTCACATGTGTCTTATAAGATATTTATAAATTTTTAATTTCTTTTGGAAAATTCCCTTAAAAAACTGCCTTCAAGACAATTAATAAATTTAAGTGGGTAGATGTGCGCAAATTTTGACACTGGGCCTATTTATTTGCTTTGATTGCTTTTACCTTATGGATGTATTGAGATCTTCTCTTATGACCTCCATCTATGAACTGGCGCGATTCTCCTGTGAAATCAACATAATCATCAGCTGAATTCCATTGCTTTAACTTAACTATAGAGCTTCGGGTATCATCACGCGTCGACCATGTCACTATAATTTCTCCGGAGTTTTCTGAAACGTTAATATTTTAATTTTTTTTTTGTAACTTAAAGCTAAAAATAGCGCCAGCAGCGGTTAGAATTGGCTTTCTTTTTATATAGTATGATTCTGAGCCAAATAAATTGATATACACGAATTTTCGAAGTGACCACATCGCCAACTAGGGGTAATTAAAATAGACTAAGGGGCCAGTTATAGCTACGGTGACCATTCGTCCCGTATTTCCCGGGACAGTCCCGTATTTAACTCGTCTGTCACGGCAATACCCCAGGCGTACAACCGTCCCGTATTTTATTTTTTGTCATTATTATTCAACACGAATTGGGAATAATTTACCCGGCGAGTTTTTCCCTTGCCAGTTTGATTTGCAAAAACCAATGTTAAGCGACACTTTCTGTCCACCCTATTATCCTAATGTACGCGAGCATAAATACATTAAAAGGGAAACAAATAGTCCCTTGTGCGCGCGTTAATTATAAAAGAAATCAAAAAATCCAATTAAATATGCTATGTTACAGGTAAAGTTAAATTCTCGTAAATTAAAAAAAAATATTTAAGAGCAAACGAAAAAACATCAACGAAATTTGTTCAGCTAAAAATACCAAAAATAGCTTTGTTCCACATGCTCCCCAAAACTACGAATTTTAGCCAATTTTTACGAAAAACAGCCAAGTACTGTTCCACCAGGCACAAATTTCGTATTTTTCGGTAGAAGAGTCCTCAAGAGAGAAAGAAAGAAAAAAAATTCTCTCTCCTGACAATTTCAGCCCTAAAAAAATTCTTTGGACAGAAAAATGAGTTTCAAACTGACGTAACAGTCAGTTTGAAATTTAAAAAAGATCAGCTGGGATATTAAGGCTCCTGCAAAGGGAAAACGGTAGATGGACGATTTTTGTGCTGCAATGAACAGGCGGTATATGATTATCATTCACACAAAAGTTGCGTTCTTTTTATTAAAAAGCTCGGTATGCATATGTATACATATATGGACTTCCTATGTCAAATAAACGCAAAGGTAGTGAAAGAAACAATACAAACAATGTTAAAGACCTTTTTTAAGCTGTGCTCGTTTTAACTCTGCGTTTAAAAACCGCAAAAGCTTTTGCAAATTTTTGAATAATTTTTTGTCCAAAATAGACAAACATAATAGCAAATATGTAGTTGCAATAATCGGATTCGGAGAACCTTTTTTGGCACATTAACCTACATACATAAATAATAATTCGCTAACTTCGCTTGAGTCAAACTCGCTAGTACCAGAACAACTCTATTCGCGCGAATGTATTCGCTTTCACCGAATCCGCAGGCTAATGCACACACTGGCGTGTTTTGCAAAAGAAGCTCACTGGCCGCTGCGAAATGGTGGCGAGGGTGGGCCGCATTCCAGCTATAAACAAGAAAAGTAAATACAAGTTGATAATTTTTTTTTCTATTGGAAGTAAAATTTATCAAATTTGATTTTGCTTTGAAGTTTAAATAGAAATTAGTTTTCCGCAACTACGACTTTTTCACAAACAATCACAAACGCAAGTGTTGCTGCGTTTTTCGTCCGTCTGTGAGAGCTTTAGGCGTCAGGTTTAGCGATCAGGAAAACGTATTAGGAAAAAAATTTAAATGGATATTTAACTATGTTTCCATATATGTACATAATATGAAACACAATTACTATACTAATCGAGGGGAAAACACTCAGATATTTTTTTTGCAAACAAATTTTCAATTGAACGACGGAATTTAATTTTTCGTGCCAGCTGATCATTTCCATTGTATATAAACTGCTATAGTACTATCATGAGACGCTAAAATATCTTAGCTCCAAGAGGCGCTTGGAGCGCTAGTGGCAAGGACGTTTTATTTGAGAGAGAATTAAGAGCTACGTTCAGCTACATATGAAAAGACACAAATGCACTTGCCTTACACAAGTATCTACCTATACATCATTATAGTACCCATAATTACGAAAGAAACTTTTGGGAAAAACCCTCCGAAGTCTGTATTTTTGTATGAAATTTTGTGTGTACTTCTTCCAATATTTATAAAAACAACGTTCTAATAAGTTTATGTGAACAAATCCAAAGAATTTAAAGAAATGCAGGACGACATATGCCGGGCCCGCTAGTAATATATTTTTTTTATTATTAGTACTATATTTTTATTAAACAAGCAAATAAATTACATGCTAATACTTAAAATTAAAGAGCTCTAGCTGCAATGGCCTACCGCTCAATAATACTTAAACTAATTTAAAAATGATAAATAGAGGAACAAATTAATTGTATACCATAGTGTCTGTATCAATAAGAATTTCATTAATTTTATATATGTTAGATCCATTATGGGCTTTTAATATCACGATAATGTCGTTTCGAGTTAATATTTTGTTGATGGATGATTTAATTTTGTTGCAGTCGTAAAGCAGGTGTTGAAAACTAGAAGTAGTGTGACAGGTAGGACAAATGGGAGGGGGTTCTTGTTTAAGGATGTGGAAGTGGGTGGCAGAGGTATGGCCAAGTCGTAGTCGGATGAAGTTCGTGATCTTTTTTGGGGATAGATGGGTGGAGACTTAGTTGGATTGATTTTCGTATAGTGGTGTTGATATAGGCTCCATTCGTTTAATTCGGAGTTTTTCCATTCGGTTTTTAATGAGGTCGGTTTTGGTGTAGATGTTGTAAAGGTATATTGGTGATTTACTTGCAAGATTGGCAGCCCCATCTGCCCGCTCATATCCTAGGATGCCGACATGTCCTGGAGTCCACATCAGTTGTCCATTTTTAGTAGCTGTTGTTTTGGAAATTCAATATTTCCTGATTGGAGAATTGTGAAGAGGGCTGACGGATCTTGTATCTTCTTTTACGATTCAGTGTGACGATGATTTCTTTATCGATTATCGAATTGTAAGAAAAGATCAGTTTAGCGTATAGTTTGTACGTAATTTTTTCTCTTCTCTCTTCAAAAGTTGGAAGGCCGGCTTCTGCCAGGATGTTTTTGATAGGGGTTGTGCGGAAAGCGCCAACACTACATCTTGCTGCTTGATGATAAGTAGGTTTTCTGATCCCGAGCGTTGTTTTAGGAGAGTGACGACTCTACCCTCAGCTTTTCATATTCGTTCGATAATTCACGTCCTTTGCCTTCGGACGTACAATTGCAACGGTGCCGTATGTCAAGCTCATTAAACTCCGATTTATACAGCATTGTTAAATGGGGTAATAGAAATCGTGTGGAGTTTAATGCTTCGAAAACTCAATGCTGTCTTCTGTCGTTAAAGCTAAACATTCCCCCAATGCCATTGTCCATGAATGGCACTTACATCGAAGAAACCGAAAAGCTCTCAGTACTCGGTATGTGTGTCAACGACGACCTCCGTTGGAACGACCATATATTTGAGATCGCTAAGAATGCTGCAAAGTGCTTAGGTTTTCTGTATCGGTGTAAGAAGTACTTTTCCCCATCTGATCTGGCTACAATTTATAAAGCGTTTATACGCCCTAAACTCGAGTATAACTCCCACCTCTGGGCAGGTGCTTCGCAAACATCGCTTCACCTGCTTGATAGAATACAAAATCGAGCGTTAAGATTGATAGGTAATAGAACTGCTGCTGAAACAATTGCCCCACTCGAACACCGACGCAATGTTTCATGTCTTTCCTTATTTTATCGTTTCTTTTACAAAAAATGTTCACTCGAAGTAGCCAGTTGCATTCCTCCCCTTAAAAGTTTCTCCCGTAATACTCGTCTCGCAAGGAATGCTCATCAGTTCACCCTTGAGCCTAATTTCGGACGTACCGTGAAATATAGGGATTATTTTTTTAGCCGAACGACACGAATCTGGAATAGTTTACCCGGCGGGATTTTCCCTTGCCATTTTGATCTGCAAACATTCAAAACCAATGTTAATCGGCACCTCCTATCTCTCCCCTCCCTATCTTCGTAATGCCCGCGCAGTGTGTTCTACATTAAAAGGGAAACACATAATCCCTTGTGCGCGCGTTAATTAAAAAAAAAAAAAAAAAAAAAAAGTTGCCATATATACAAATACCATAATCGATTTTGCTTAAGATTAGTGATTTAGTGATAATACAAAGTGTATTTACATGTACGCTACTTTGCTTGATAAGTACTTTACAATATTTAACCTTGCAGCTAGAGACTTCTTAAGATCTAAACATTGGTTTCGGCAATTGTATCCGTTATTAAATATTAATCCTAATATTTTTAAATTTTGTACATTTTCTATTACTACATTATTAATGTTTATAGTAAGCGGTGTACATACATGACTACGGCATACATGTAACACCTTACATTTAGATAATGAAAGTTTAGTTTTTTAACAAAAACACTACTAAAAAACTAGAGATACAAATTAACGCAAATAATAGTGCAATATATTTTGTATTGCAAATAATGGTCTCCACCTCTTCTTATATTTCCACAAATAATATTTTTTACTATACAAATCTACAATCAATTTACATAAAATTTTTTTGAATGAATTTCTACTCACTTAATTTGTACATATTCGAATGGAAAGCAAAATTCAAAACAAAAATCCATTTCATCAAGGACGTTTGTATATATCCAGCAAGAACTAAGTTTGTGTTTAAATTTCAATAATGTGTGTATATTTTTTCAAAACGCCAACCTTTATAATAGTAAACAAAAATTAAAAATCCTAAGAATCCATATCAAAAGTCTGGTCAATGACGTACGTATAAATGTATAAATCCATATATATATAAAAATCAGTTCTCGTATTCCATACAAAAAAAAATTGCACGACTGGATCGCACGTACTTGCTCTTATGTGCGGTCACAGCTTGGAATAAAATTTGAAAAATATTAAGGGAACTTCAAAGATTATATTCGATTTTTCTGACTTTTGATTGTTTGAAAAAAGTACGTAAAATAGTTTTCAGCGGACAAATTTAAACGCCATTGTTTCTTTAAAAAATGTGAAAAAGTGTGAACTTTTTTTTCAAAATCGTTAGAGCCGTTTTTAAATAAAACAGTTTTTTCAACAACTTTTTTTTTTTTAATTAAAAAAAAAACAATTCAAGAATGTAAACTTAAGCACAAAAATAGCGTAAATTTAAAAATACAAAAACCTACCTACATCTTCTTGAATATCAATTTCGATTGTAATCGGATTTCCAGTTTTCGAAAAAGTCGAAGAAAAAAAACCGGTCCTATGGGAGGTACCGTTTTTAGCCCACCATATAAATATTTTTTTCACCAAAATATCATGCATACCTACAGTAGTATACTGATTTTTTTTTATAAAAATTCTTGGAGCCGTTTTCGAGAAAAATAAGCTTTTACATAACAGTTATATGACAGGTAGCGTTAATTTTTGAGCTAAAAAGAAATTGAAATAACTCTTCTGTAGAATGTCAAAATAACCTTAAGTTCAAAATTTGAAGACGATTGGACAAACCGTTTAGGCTGCAGTTCAAAATACATCCGAACAGACAGACAGACAGACAGACAGACAGACACACAGACGAACAGAATTTTGCCAGTAACTCAAATATGTTTCTCTATCATCGTAATGTCATGTTTGATTGTTATCTCAAAATTTTTAATCTGCACGAATGCATAACTTGTATTATAGTACCTATAATCGCAAGTAAAAATGTAAACAATGAAAATGTTGGATCGTGTACAAATCCTTACAAAAATTTATTCAACTCAGCGAAGCGAAACCATTGCGTACGTTCACGAACGTAACTTTTGGGAAAGTTACCTTGCTTGTGTTTGGGCTGGAAAACAGCTGTTTTAAACTATGCTAATTACAACAAAAGCAAGTTAACCTATCCGAAAGTTACGTTCGTGAACGTACCCATTGTGTATACCTATGTACATATGTACCTCTATCCATACATACTTACTTCCTTATGAACAAAGCTACAAAGCACAGCACCGCAACTGCAACCAAAAAAAAACAAACATCTTTCATCTGCCCATAGAATATAGGTATATAAAACGTCTTCAACATCAAAATTTAATATACCTCTATTTCTTAAGTTAGGAGTTTCTCTTCTCTTTGTTTGTCTCTTTCAACTTACAGAGTTATTACTCCAAGAGCCGCTTGGAGCGGCACGGTCCACACGTCAGCATGATAGAACTATAGCAGTTTATATACAATGTCATTCTGATGAACTTTGCAACCGGACAAAATTAAAGATGGTGGTTGGTGCTGTTTTTTCTGAAGTCAACTGACGTTAAACGCTCATTAGGAAAAAAATCTGTTTTCCATTTGTTTCAATTTTTCCTGATGGTTTTTCCTGATCGCTATAAGTGACGCCTTTCCTGTTGCAAAGTTTTTCAGAAATTTTTGTCCTGATGTTTGGATCAAGAAAAAATTGGAACGCAAATAATTGGAACGATTTGAGTAAAATCATTGTATATGAACTTCTATAGTACTATCATGGTGACATGTGGACCGTGGCGCTCCAAGCGGCTCTAGGTAAAATTAACTTGGTAAATTGAAAGAGGCGAACAAAGAGAATTCTAAGAGAAACTCTGTGAACATGTACTTTACTCTTTGCAGTTTGCAGTTTACATATATACAATGATGCGAGTATAGTTTTTTTTTGCACAACTGGATTGCTTCACACATGCAGGGTGACGAGATGGCTAGTTTTAAAAAAGGAATGACAAAAAAGAAGAAAAACGACTTTTGTAAATGAATGGTGTCTGGGGGTGGGTATATGTTTAAGCAGGTTGATAAGTTTATTTTGAGTGTTATATTTTTTTCATATAAAACTTTCGAGGGTAGGTAGATATTTAGGTATGTACCTACATACATACCTACATAATGTGTGTATTTACTTAGGTATACTTATTATATTATCTTTGATAAAAGGTTCAGCTAAATTCAGGTCGATCGGTCGGTCGTCGGTGTGGTAGATGGTGTGAGCGAGGGTGAGGGAGATACTAACAAAGAAAACTTAACAAGCACATGTGTATGTGTATTGTAGTGTGCACACTAGCCCTCTACATTTTTCTCACCCTCAACTGCATCTTAAAACATAAAAATATACACATATCATTGCATTTTCCCAATGCACCTAGTCAACCACACAGTAATACATGATTATTCTCATGGCACTCTTCACCAATCCATTTTCCATAAGCGAGGCATCGAATTTCAAATCTACAAATTTGTCGTCACTAGGTCAGAACCGATATGAAGCACCCAAGCATGCATTGAATACTATGAGTGAGTAATGGATAACCAAAAATCGATGACCAATGCAATTCAACTGCAGGCATTGAAGGGAATCCCAAAACAAAACAAAATACTGATATCGAAACTCAAATGTATAGCAGCTAGGGTTAACGCTCTAAGTGTTTAATAGATTACGACAAAGCGGCACATTTGTGGATGATTGAATAATAGTATTGCGAAAGAAATGGAATTTTGGTGACAAGTGACATGGTAATATTTTGATGATTGACATTTTTTATCTGGCACAAGAAAGTACATATTATGGGAAATGCTATGAAATGTGTATGAAATGCATATGAAATGCACATAGGAAATAAACTAAAGAAAATTGTATAAATAGTAGAGTAAATTTTAGTTTTAAGTCAGAGAATAATTACGTCGAACTCGAAAGGTCGTAGCCTATGCATAGCGACAGCAGGCCTTAGAGTTTAAATAAAATAAAAATCACAAGAAAAATATTTGTTTTCTTTAAAATATTCTCTCCCCGATATTGCTCTTCTCTTTTGTTTAGGAAAGCACGGTAATACGCGGGTTATTACAGTATTGTGTATATCCTGTTCTCGGTGACGGTGAACAACGAAGAGGATCGACAATGATTTTATTTTTTGAATTTTCATTTCATTGGCTTCGTTATCCTTAATGTTGAATTTTATGCACAAGTAGCTTTGTGATTATAGGGACTATAAGTCAAGTTTAGGATTCGTGAACATAAAAAAATTGTGATAATAATCAAACATTACATTACGATGACAGAGAAACATATTTGAGTTACTGGCAAAATTCTGTCCGTCTGTCTGTACGGATGTATTTTGGACTAGAGCCTAAACCGATGAACCAATCGTCTTCAAATTTAGAACTTAAGGTTATTTTGACATTTTACACAGGAGGTTTTTTCAATTTTTACTTGCGATTATAGGGACTATAAGGCAAGTTTAGAATTTGTGAATATAAAAAAAAAATTGATAACAATGAAACATGACATTACGATCATAGAGAAGTCTAAAAAAGTGATCGACAAAAAATGACTGTCTGTCTGTCAGTAGGTATGTATAACGAGCTGCAGCCTAAATGGCTTAAGCGATTATCTTTAAACTTGGTGTGTGTGATTATTTTGGCATTCCCCAGAGGGGACATTGAAATTTAAATTGTAGGCCTAAAAGTAAAGGAAGTGCCATATGACCGTTGAGTTGAGTTGTTTTCTTGATTGAAATTTTTGCATTCAGTAGGTAATCGAGTATTTTTTTTATTTGTTAGTAGTTTTTGCATGTTTATGTGTTTATCATAGGCGTCCTTATTATTTATTCTGTATGCTGTATGCTGTTACGATCATGAAATGCTTTAAAATAAATAACGATAAATAAATAATAATACAAATAACGAAGTTTGCTTTCATTAGACTAGTGGCAAAATTTGAGGGAAAATATTAAACAAATAATTTTTTTATGAAATCAAAAAACACTATTCATAACGTTTTTTGGAAAAAAATGTTGTAAGCCATCTTATTTTTTTTGCTGTTTTCTATTTTATAATTTTTTCATTTCAAAATCGTTCGACCAGTTTTTTGAAAAACTTTTCGAAAACATATATATAATTTTTTTTGACTATGTCAATTTAAAGAAATCTATAGTTTATACTAGGAGAAAAAATTTAAAAAATCTATAGATTCGTTTTCAAAATATTCAAAAACAAAAAAAATAAGTTTTTTAAAAAAAATTATTAAAAATAAAAAAAAAAATATTTTTGAAAATTTTAATAGGCAATATTATTTAAATCATAAAACGCTACACATTTTGAAAATTTTATCAAAATCCGTCAATTAGTTAACGAGAAAGTCTAATTTCAAAAAACCGGTCATATGCGAGGTACCGTTATAAAACTTTTTCTGAAAATTCTTAAAACTTAAAGATAGATTTTGCATAGAAAACATCATTCTGAAAGTTTTATCAAAATCGTAGGAGCCGTTTTCGAGAAAAATAAGTTTTTCATTAAAAGTTATATGGCAGGTGCCGTTAGTTTTGGAGCTAGAATGCCAATTCTAAAAACTGTCGGATATCGATACGAACAGACAGACAGACACACAGACAGACAGACGGACGGAATTTCCGGGCCCACTTTTTTCACTTCTCTATCATCGTAATGTCATGTTTGATTGTTAGATTTTTTTTACGAATGCATAACTTGCCTTATAGTCCCTAAAAATCGCAAGTAAAAAACTATTCGATTACTACTGAATGCAAAAATTTCAATCGAGAAAACAAAAGCTTACACCTGCCCCTAAATAAACAAATTAGCACACAGGAGCAAGTACGTGCGACCCAGTCGTGCCTTTTATATGTATATTTATTTTTTTCTGAAATTGAACAGAAAAAAGGTATAGCAAATTATTTTAACCGTTGTCGTTTTTTTTTTAAATATATATAAATATATTTTAGTGTAAGATTATTTAGGCTACTTACATTTTCCTGAATATCAATTTTGGTTGTAATCGGTTACTTAACCAGTTCTTAGGAAAGTCAATGCCAAAAAAAAACTCCTATGGGTGGTACCAGTCTTAGCCCACCGTCATATTAAAAAAAAATTAATGCACATTGATTTTTTACATACAAAATTCTTGGAGCTGTTCAAAAAATAAGCTTTTACTTGACGGTTATATCGCAAGTACCGTAAATATTTCAGCTAAAAAAGAAATTAAAAAAACCTATGTCGAATGTCAAAATAAACTTATATTTCAAATTTAAAGACGACTGGCCAAACCGTTTAGTAGACGGACAGAATTTTGCCAGTGACTCAAATATGTTTCTCTATCATCGTATTTGATTGTTATCTCAATTTTTTTTTCTGCACGAATGCATAACTTGTACTTAGTACCTACCTATAATTGCAAGTAAAAATTAAACTATAAGGTATTACAAATGTAAAAAAACCCGTGGTATTTTTAGCAATTCTATAGAAGATTAGTTGAAAGAAATATTTTGGTTTAACTATAAATTTCTTTCCCGCGAGCTAAGCTGGGTAGATCAACTAGTAACTATTATAATTATATAAACCTAAAACAAATAAAAGATCTTTGTCACTATAAATCAATAATATATAATCAATCAATAATAATATAAATCAATTTAGAAACAATTTCTGATTGAATTTCTGCACATTGTTCATTCAGATAGGTACCTACCTACATACACATATGTATATACCTATTTGAATATGTAGGTACCTATCTGAATAGAAAGCAAAATTCAAAACAAAAATCCATCCACTGCAAGGACGTTTGTATCTTTGTATAAATACAGCAAGAAGTAAGTTTGTGTTTAAATTTCAAGAATGAATGTGTGTACATTATTTGAAGACGACAACCTTCATAATAGTAAAAAAATTGAAAATCCTAAGGAATTCGAATCAAAAGTCTGGTCAATGATGTATATATGTACAAATATGACAAATATGTATGTAGGTAGTGCTCGTACAAAACTTGAAAATCTTAAAAAACTCATATCAAAAGTCTGGTCAATGACGTACGCATGTATAAATACTTATGTAAGAACCAGTTCTCAGATTACATAGTCCATATAAAAAAAACGTAAGCAATGAAAAAGTGGGATCGTCTATAAATCCTTACAAAAAACTATTCGCCTCAGCTAAGCGAAACCATTGTATATAAACTTCAAAACTGCTAGCAGTTTATATACATATATACAATGAACAAAACTGAATTATTTCATGTTCTCCTTCTGTTTTTTCTTGCCTCACATCGCACATGCGCAGGAAACTAAGCACAAAGCATAACACTAAAAACCATGCTCTTAATTCTCTCTCACTCTAATAAAATGTCCCTACACTAGCACTCCAAGCGGCTCTAGGTAAAAAGATTTTTTCTCGTCTCATGATAGTACTATAGGCAATGTATATACAATGAGTAAAATAACAAAACGTATGAAAAATTAAACTAAATTAAAATTAAAGTTAGAATGTTTAGGACAAAAAAAATAAAAAAAGAAATGAAATTTCAATAATCTTCCCATGCAAAAAAGTCAAGGGAATCTGTGTAGCTTCCGTGATTTTTCGAATATTTTAATGAAACAAATTGGTATCGAATAAAAAAAATATTGACTTACACATACCTAGATGCAAATAAAAAAAATTTAATTTCGTTGCGGCTTTAAAAAGTCGAAAAGTATGAAAAAAAATAGTTAGACATTTGCGCCGAACACATGTACTAAATTGATTTTTTTTTTTAATTTTTCTTTTTAAAGATAATTTAATAATTAAAGATATAATAATTAATTAAAATAAATACGGAATTACGGATGTTTTGTCTTATCAAATTATAGCAACAAAATAGTTATTTCATTTACAGTTTCCTTTGATTAAATTTTTGAAAAATTGTATTTTTTGCATTTTTACGATAAAAATATTCAAAATCACGCACACATAGATATATCGATTCATTGCTACTAGGTGTTAAATGGAATATTCGTTTTTCCTCCCGTATTCTCATTTTTTTTCTTTTTAAACCGCATCCGTCCAGTTCGTCATGTAAGGTCGGTTCTCATAAGAACGTGTGTATTTTATCGAGCTGTCAGTTACATCCGTCGACGTAACGGATGCAACGGATTCTATGGCTTCGCCCCTTGAGATTTTTTTCACACCAATTCATGCAAGTACATTTACATGAAGTTTGAGTTCGATATTTTGGGACACCAAGCCTTCGAACCTGTTTGTCAAATCTCTTGGTTTGCGCCAACCTGTACATGGCCAATGTTGTCAACATTTATTTTTTTGTTTTGATTTGACGAAGAGTAAACATGCGGTAGATAAAAGCAAGTTGTTGCTATATGTTTATTTATTTGTATAACAAAGGAAAACAATTTTGTTTATGCTTAGTTTTTATAATAATCACTTTTCTTGCCAACATTTTTAACCGATAGCTTGACACTGGGCAGGAGATATTGGAGGACGAGGTGTTCCATGAACCTTTACAATTCGTATATATCAACAATATTACATTAAAATTACTTGACCGATGATTAAAAAAATTCTTTGTGTGTACATATTAACATGGTTAGCTGGTAGCCTGGAAGTTTCTAATTGGGTGCGATTAATAGCACCGTTGTTGAGATCCAGAAAACGTAATTCAAACACGAGCAACGCCCAGTGGGTTTGCTATCTTTATATATAAAAATTTCATGGCACGATGTTTGAAGTCAATAAAAAATTTCTATTCTGTGTGTAATTTGGTCCAAATTGAGCCACAGCAACGCGTGGCCGGGTCTGCTAGTATGTACATATTTTAAAGCGGTATTTGACATTAACAATAGAAGTTCACTATTCTAAAATCTTGCAGAAATTGGCGTCTCAGTTAAAAATGACCATGGAGAACTCTTGGTAATTTTGCTGATAATTAAAAGACAATTCAGCACCAAACAAATTTAAGGAAGACGGTGTTAATTAAGAAATGTGAATGAGTTTATCTTGGCTTTGTTATCTCGTACATTCTTGACATCAGGGCTCATATAAAAGAAAAACTGTCTGTGGCAAAGACAGCTATTAATACGGTGTGGTCACAATTTTTCAAAATCACTGTTCAGTTTTTCACGCCACACTTACACATGACGAATTCGTTTTTAATTTTTAGATTTGATTCTGCTGAATAAAGGGAACTGCAACTCGCACATGTGATATTTTTTTGTTGCAAAATTTGATCCGTACATCGTACTTCGTAATTGTAACCTCCTTCCTCCTGTTAGGAGTTCATTGGAAAATAGATTTTCATTCATTTAACACCAACTAAATATTTTTTAATTTATTTTATTAATTTATATTGTTTATATCTTCAGCTCAATAATTTGTGCACATAATATACAGTTAAGTTTGGTTGTTTTAACAAAACAAGTTTAATTTGGTTTAAATGCATCTTGAAGTATTTTTTTACAGAACACTTTTAGTGCTTATAAGCTGTGTGTTTGTCTTTTATTACCCAAAATGAATCAATAATTTGTCCGTTTTTGTCGTCGGATACTTGTTCAAAATATAAATGCGTTCCATTGTGTGCTTTTAAGCGAGTGTATCCATAGTCCTAAAATGTGTCAATACATTGAAAACGAACTTATAAAAAAATAGTCTCTAATTTCCTACCTGACTATGAAAAGCACTCCATTCTGGAATTTTGGTTGTAAATGGTTCTCGACCCTCCTTACAACCTGCAGAACCCGTTACAATATGGATTGGCGCACCAGGATTTCTGTAGGGTTCTGAGTATGATCCATTATAAACTTTATAATCGTAAATTGGCCACAATCGTTCGTATGAATGCTCGTGGGCCCAAAGCTCAACATCAACCCCATATTTGTAGAACAGATCTTCTAAGCCAAACAAATGTACGAACGGCCAACCAACACGCACCAAAGTTTCAGAATGGGTACAATCGTCGCCATTTTCATTACTGCAATACATTGGTCGGTGTCCAAAAGTAATAATCCACGGCCGCAAGGCTCTATTTTCAGGTTTAACCGCTTCCTGTAGATCTTTTTCCAGCCATTCGTATTGAAAAACAAGAGATTTTAGTCCGTAATTAAGGAAATAATATACTTCGGTTGAGAAACCAATGAAATGAATTGGACCCAAATTAAAACTATACATTATACTGTCTGTCTTTCCCGGCATACTGAATCGAGCCCTATAGTTTGAGAAATTACTTAAAATAAACAGTGTAAGTTAGATTTTAACACTGGGCTATCAATTTTCCAAAACTTACTATTTTTCTTCGTGATTACCAGGACAAACCATATATGGTAAATATGCTGCGACTGGTTCTATTTGCTTCATAAATTCATCCCCAATCTTAGCATTCTCACTATTCATATCATAAGCAAAATCGCCAACGTGCAGTACTGCATCATAGTCACCACGTTGTGTTTCTTGCTGAAGTCTCCCTAAAGATTGAGCATTTTCATTGCCCATATCGCCAAAAATTGCAATAGTGGGTGAGTAATTGGCGCCAGCTGGGACCGTACGAAATGAAAATTCAGATGACCAACCCAAATTGCTTCCGCAGTGATAAATGTATGTGGAATTTGGTTGTAAATTCTTTAACTTCACCTAAGGTCACAATATTGCCATGAGAATTGGTGTTTGAAATTAGATGTGTCAATTTATTTACCCTATGTATAAACTGAGACCTGTGCTCATTGCCACCATCGACAAAGTGCTGTGATTTTCCTTCTGCCGTTAGGGCTAAACCTCGAATTCCATATTCAACAATTGATGTGCCCGGATCATCACGTGTTGACCATGTGACTACAATTTCATCGGTTGTGTCTAGAAATAAGAGAACCCAAAATCAATATTCAGCAATATTATTATATATTTATGATAATAGGTCCGAGGAAACAGCTGGATCAATTTTGAATCAAAGTCATTTATAACAAAAACAAAAAAATTGATGGCCCTTAAGAAATGAATAGTGATTTATACTCTCAGCCTTAACCATTCTTGTGTGTGCATTGTGAATATGCAGTAGCTGAGGGGATTTACTATTTTTGTCTTCGAATCCGAACGGATATGAAATTGTTTAATTAATTTTGAACAGGGATGTTGATTGTAATGAGATCAATAACAACTTTATTTCCTCAATCCCACAACCCGTCACTGTTCTATGGACCAGCTTTTGGTTTTTGTGGTGTTACTTCTGAGGATGTAGTCAAGAGTTTCATTTCCTTGATATCAAATGCTGCATAGGTTTTTTATAACTTCCATCCAACTTTTAAAATTTTTTTAAATTATTAAAAATTAAAAAAAAGTCTGAAAATATTTTAATGTAAAATTTCTTTGGCTACCTACATGTTACTGAATATCAATTTTGATTGTAATCGGTTAACCACTTATCGAGAAAGTCGAAGAAAAAAAAACGGTCCTATGGGAGGTACCGTTTTTAGCCCACCAACTTATTTTTTTGCAGGTGAAAATTTGGTCAATCATTTCCTCTCAGGCGATAATTGGTGAAACGCATCAGTGAATAGTATTATTAAACTTCATGAACGTCAGCTGCGGTTCCTTGGGTGGGATGAGCAGTCCAGAGCGTTATAACATTCAAAGTATCAGCTGACGGTCTTTGCACCGAAATACAGCCAGTTGACATTTGCATTTATTTATAGTTGCGTATAAGCTACCATCATTCTAAATTTTAGCTGAGAGGAAATCACTGAAAGTAAATTTTTGTTTGCAAGTTCAAGCATGCAGTTCACGCATAATCCGCCTTGTTACAGCCAGCTGATTTTTTTTTCTTCAGGATGATGGATTAGCTATTTTTTGACAAATTTTTAGTCGGGAGGAAATTACTAAAAAATATTTATATTCTTCGTGCGTGGAAGGCTACCACGAACCATCCCACCAACGAAACTATAGCTGACGTTCAGGAGGTTTTAGAATACTATTCCCTGATGCTATTCACCAATTATCGTTTGAGAGGAACAAATATTTTTTTGCAAAAAAAGTATTTACATATGTATTTATTTTCCTGACGGAATTTCATCAGGAAAATTAATTAATACAGTAAATATTTGTTCAATTGAAAACTTTTTTGACAAAAAAAACTCTTTGAGTGTTTTCCCTTCGATTAATATAGTTTGAAAATCGAAAACAGTTTGGTTTCATTTTGGTCTGCGGGTCTTAGTCAAACCAAGTTTACTTGTACTTACATATACTACTCGAGTATAAATGCCACCTCTGAGGAGATGCTTCTCAAACATCGTGTACACCCGCTCGATAGAATACAAAACAGAGCGTTGAGATTAATAGGAGATAGAACTGTCTCGGAAACAATTATTGCTCCTCTCGAACTTCGACGCAATGTTTTATGTTTCTTTTATAAATAAATTGTACGACTGGATCGCACCTACTTGTGCGGTCACATCCGTCAAAAAAAGTGTCAAAACCAAAACACTTATAGGTTTTAGTAAAAATGGAGTACGCCATCACATGTCTTGTATAATAACGAGTTTATGAAAAAAGTATTTCGAAAATTGTGAGACGGATTTTGATACAATCCTGTTTTTTGTTTTTAATTTTTATTCTTGAAATTTTGGTATGCAGTTTTTTTGATTTTATTAAAATATGTACATACATGCGAATATAAAATTTAAAATAATTTGTTTTGATAAGTTTTAAAAAATATTGTTTTTCAAAAAAAAAATCAAAAATTAATTTTATTCCAAAGAGCCGTTACAAGCTAAAAAATAAAAAAAAACCTTATATAAAAGGTACAGTTAATAGACTTTATCCGTAAATTTGGTTCTGATCAAATGATAGCCAATACCGGTTTCGAGAAAAATTAACTTTTCCTGTAGCGGCGCTGCAAAGAAGGACGATAGTTGCTCGCGAGCTCTACGAGCAGAAAAGACGGGAAGAACACCGGCTTCTCCAAAAGCAAAAGAGTGAGCATGAGAAGAGCGCGATCGAAGATATTGAGAGATGCTACTCCAGGAACAACGTGCGGAAGTTTTACTAACAGGTAAAAAGAACGTGCCAAGAAAATAGACCCGCACAGAAGCCTGTAGAGATAGGAATGGAAACCTCGTAGTAGAGTCACAGTCGGTGCTGAGTACATGGAAGGACCATTTCTGCAGACTTTTAAACGGCGATGAAGACCAAAATCCCGCTGTCAGGCAGAATGAAACATTCAACATGGACGATGACAGAAAAAACTTCCGTCCACCTGACCAAAATGAAGTGAGGATAGCAATATCTAAACTAAAAAACAACAAAGCTGCTGGAACGGACTACCCGCCGAACTTTTTAAAGCGGCCGGAGATGACCTGGTGGAGTTTATACACCAACTCATCTCTAAAATTTGGTCAGCATTTATAGAGACGAGCTCGAGTCTCGAAAAAGTGCATCTCATGTAGCCGTTCGGACTCGGCGGTAAACTGTAGGTCCCTTCCATTCTTGCAGATTAACAACACACACACAGGAATGGTTGAGAGTAGAAGTCACTAGACCTTGGCTCCTTAATGAGCTGTCGCGCGAATAAATTTAATTTTATTTTATAGAGACGAGCTATACAGAGCCATGTCTGGTTTTGGCATCCCCACAAAACTCGTCCGACTGTGCAGGATGACGATGGAGAACTCCCGCTTCTCCAAAACGAAGTATCCGCTGTCCACAAAAAGGTACACACAACACCTGCGGATTGGACAAAACATCACAATAGACAGGTACAACTTTGAGGAAGTTAGGGTCTTTGTTTACATCAGATCCGCTATAACATCTGACAACATCTCGTCAGAAATAAAGCGAAGAATTACTCTTGCCCTGTTTTTATGGGCTGGGAATGCAATTGAGTAGCAAAGCCCTCTCTCAAAAGACAAACGAGACTCTGTATAAAACCCTAATCTTCCCAGTCCTGCTATATGGCGCCGAGGCATGGACTCTATCTAAAGCGGATGAAGATATCCTTAGTCGTTTCGAGCGTAAGATTCTTCGGAAGATTTTTGGCCCTATCTGCGTTGACGGATTTTGGAGGAGAAGGTTCAACCAAGAACTATACGAGCTGTACAGCAAAATTGAACTGGTCAAAAAAATATGCACACCACGTTTAAGATGGCTAGGTCATGTAGAGCGAATGGACAACAATGCTCCGGCTCGCAGGATCTTTGATTCCATCTCAGAGGGTAGACGCAGTCAAGGAAGACCTCGCCTTAGGTGGCGCGCTTAAGTGGAGGACGACCTCAACCAACTTGGTGGGCAAAACCAGGGCAGCAAGCCAAAGACCGAGAGAGGCATGTTGGTTGAGGTGGTCCAGATTCGTACTGAACTGTAGCGCCTCTAAGTAAGTAAAGTAATATTTCAGGTACCGTTATTTTTAGGGCTAAAAATTAAATTTCAATTTCCCCTCGGGGAAATGCCAAAAGAATCACACACCAAATTTAAAGATAATCGCTTGGAGCCCTCTAAGCCGCAGACAGACAGATAGACATTTTTTTCGATCACTTTTTTAGACTTTTCTATGATCTTTGGCCATGTTTGATTGTTATCTCAATGTTTTGTATATTCACGAATCCTAAACTTGCCTTAGTCCCTATAATGCATTGTTCCCCTTAAAATTTTCTTCCGTAATACTCGCCTCGCAAGGATTGCTCATCAGTTTTCCCTTGAGCCCAATTTCGGACAACGTGAAATATAGGGATTCAAACACGAATTTGGAATAGTTTACCCGGCGAGATTTTTCCTTGGCATTTTAATTTAAAGATATTCAAAACAAACATTCAAAACCAATGTTAATCGAGACCTTTTGCCTTACTCGAAAATGGCGAAGAACTGAAAGCAGGATGCAGTTCTTAGAAATGTTAAGACGAAAGGCATACAAGATGTTCTACCAATCTGTATTTTACCTTTGGGAGGAATTAATAACGTCTTGACTATTACGTTTTCTTATAAAAGTTTGATCTTCAATGCCTATGCTTATGTATCCAAAATGGATGTTAATAAGCGGAAAAAATATGCGTTTTGACTAAATGTGTAAGAGACGCATCTGGAGGAATCAAGAGAAAAAGCCGAAGTAATTATGTCTATTTTGAAATAATTATACGTGTCTTACCATCAAACTCATTAATTTATCGCTATATTCTATAAACAATGCTCTAACGAGCTGTATTGCTCGCCTAAAAAGTTCAACCGTAACACTCGCTCAGTAAGGAATTTCGATCAGTTTACCCCGAGCCTAACTTCTGACGAACAGCCAAATACAGGGGTTTTTTCTTTAGCTGTACATTTCCCTTGCCAGTCCGGGGAAATTACATATATCGGAATATGAACAAACACGTATCTATATACGAAATTAACGCACAAAAAAGGAAAAAATGTTCAGAAGATTAAAAATAAATTTATTGGCGCGGCAGCTCCTTAAGGGGCCAAAGCCTAGTGACTTATACTCTCAACCATTCTTGTGTGCGTGTTAATCTTCAAGAATGGAAGGCACATACAATTTACCGCCGGAAAAGAAGGTGGCTATGAGCGGGACTCGAACCCAGGCAGTTTGCTTAGCAGTCCGACACTGCAAGGAAATAACTGGTGCGATGAAAAACTCAAAAACCGGAAAAGCGGTCTGGAACCAGATTGGTGTCATCGGGTTTAGATGGCGGTGATCTAATGCCTAATCAATGGAGTGAAAATTAACTTCTCCCAATCTAGGAAGGATGATACATGAAACTCCGACAGCTACCGTTCAATTAATCTGATGTCACACACCATGAAGATCGTTGGGGAGTTATGAGGTAGAGGTGATTCAATCACATACACAATTCAGAGTATATAAATCATAGAAAAATAGAAATTTCTAGAGATCTGATAAGGATTGCTCTTAGGCAAATAGTAGTTCCGGAAATATACGAGCAGACGATCATTGACATGTACAAGCAATTCAAAATAAAAAAAAGATCTCCTGCAGGAGTCACCAGAGTTCAGAATCATCATAACCTAGATCCCTAAATTTTTGCAACTAACACTTAATAGTTAAATGGTCTGGAAAAAGACTAAAAGAATAAAATCTTGAACAAAATACAACATTACCAACTAAGCTAGTATTGCTAGAATTCAGTTCAAAAGGCAGCTGCAAAATAACTTTGGTCAAATAACATGCAATAACACCTTGGTGTTTGCCGACGTTTTCTGAGGTGGACTTTGTGCCCAATGAAGTGGGAGTATTTTGGTCCCAGTCAAGATCATAGCAATGGTTGGTTAAAGAAAGAGATATCGCAACTAAAAATGAAAATACTTTGGAAATGTACTGTTCGTTCTTACTACTTTAATTACTTTTGCATGAATCCGCCAAGCTTCGAAGATGGAATGACTTTTATTCCCAACTACAATGGAGGACTCAAAGCTTTCTGAGCAAATGGACAAGTTCAATAGAGCTCTGTCACATTCCGGCTGCGCACCCGCCTATAATTCATTCTTTTCGTAACTATCAAGTTATAAAAAATCCATAATCATACACATTAATAGCTACGTTATTTAAATTCAACCTCAAGTCATGACAAATTGCACATTCCTATTCAAGTAATGCGTTGTCTATAGTTCTTATCAATTACATTCTACTTTGTTTACTTGGAAAGTGATAAGTTAATATACTTTATTATATTTAAATCAATATATAGAAATTCTAATACTTTGTACATACACAATTAAAATAACGATATGCAAAAACTGTAACTCATTTTGGTGAAATTCGTTTTTGATTTGTTTGAAAAAGTAAATATATAAATGTTTGTAAATAGTTAACATTTCCAAAACGTATATTACCTCCAAAGGCCAAATGAACCTGCTCCGGCTGATAATGAAAAACCTTATCAAGTTCACATTTTGCAAAAATTATCAGTGAAAGAAATACGCATATTATTTTCATTTTGAAATGTATTTGCTCAGAAATATTACTAATTAAATATTATGCTATGTACATATATCACAATTCACGTATAATATAACAAAGAACACTAAAGTTACACGAACTGCATTGTTTTGTTGCAAGTCGAAAATGAAAATCCAACCAAATGTAAATACTTTAAATACTAAACAAAAAACAACACATACAGAGCAGAAATAGAAATATGAAAAGACAGAGAACTTAGTGCAAACAAGAACCATGGAAAAAAGAAAGCAGAATAACGACTTGACCGCCATTAACTTTTTGGTTTTAACCTCGCTTATCGACAGCTTAAGGGTAAATACAAGATCCAATTTGGAACCAACTATTGTACGTAGCACACATAAAATACAACAGAATGTGCAACCAGTTGTGTGTAAAGCTAACTTGCTCTCATGACTTTTGACAGTAATGGCTAAAACACAATCACGCTTTAGCTTCGGTTTCGCCTGACGTTTACAAGTTCAACCATAGGAAATGAATACATCTTATCACAATTCGCTTTGGCTTTGACGTTACGTTTGGTTCATGTACAATATAAGGTAACGTGACTCAAACGTAAAGCTTAAATAGAAACTGGTTGAACTTTTGCTCGCTTTGACAGAAAAAGCAAAAACAAAAACCGACATTTAGAAAATGTCATTCAAAGCGGACACAAAGCGTGTGAAATGTAACGTGACGAAGCCAAAGCTGAAGCGTGATTGTGTTTTAGCCATATTTTTAACGGCATTGGAGGCGTTCAATCAAATTATATATAAAAATAAAAATACATTTACTGGCGCGACAGCTCCTTAAGGAGCCAAGGGAGGCATTGAAATTCGGCACTCACCGCGAAATTAGTTTTCTGTCTTCGTTCTTAAAATGTTCTTTCTTTTTCGCGCTTATTTGATGCATGCCTCACGCTGCACATTTAAATAGCGTACCTATCGTGATACAAGATACAGGTAACGCTTTCAATGTTTGTTCTTCGTATATACGATGTTTACACATTTGGAGTTTAAAGTTCTATATTCAGTATGTCAAATCACAGTGCACATATCTTAGGTAATATATTGTGCAGGTTGCCAAAATCTGATCTGTCACTTTGTATTAAAAATGGCGGTTCTCAGAGACCTACATCAAAAAAATGTATGAACAAAATTACACACCTCACGTTTGTTTTATATTTTTCTTTATTTCTTGTTTATTAAAAAGCTTTTTTATAAATTAATTACCACAAGTACTTTAAAATATAGCCACAAAATCTAGTTTTCAGAACAAATAAACAATCTGATGGTATCTGGTGGCTGCCATTTTACTTTGATTTTGACAGATGCACATAATATTGCAAAAAAAAACCTCTAATGATATTACGTTAGATATGTGTACTGTGATGTCAAACATTCTATAAAGTTCTCAAACTTTAAGTTTTGATTTAAGATAGACTTTTTGTTTGTAATTGAGGAAATCTTAGTGCCTGCCGCACTAAAAATTTTAGGTAGTGTTAAGTTAAATTAAATTAAAAATAGTTTTTACAACATAATTTGCAAAAATGTTAAGAAATCAGTTTACAAATATTGTTATTGAATATACCTGTTCTGAGATCACCTCACTACTCAATTTACCATTACTTCATTTACGCAAATCTAAAGCTTGTGTTAAAATCATCATTCACAATAGTAACAACAGGCATAAGAAAATAAGAATTAGCGACATTTCAAATAAGATTTTACATTTTAGGTTTGTGATTGTTTTAAGTTGCCTAAAAAATCTATTTTAAATTGTAGGTTATTTATCAATTACTAATTAATTTGTTTTAAACAACTTTTATTTGGTGAGTGCAAATGTCCTTTTTTTAATTTAATCAATGATAACCCAAGACATAATTATATGAAAATAACTCACTGCATCAATTAGTCCAGAAACCTTCCATAAAAGTGGTTGCTTCAACATGCGGTGCATGACAAGAATGGTATTTTTTTTTTTACTCATGCACCACCACCACTGACTGCAATGTCATTTTTTTTCAAAGTGTGACTCCTGCCTCCTGCCATTTGACCCAGTAATTATTTGTGTAAATATTTATAAAAAAAAATTAAAAAATAAGTACAATTAAGTGCAAGCGTCTTAACATTCAAATCGATGTAATTAAACACTTTGATAATCTTTTCGGAAAGGTCATTTGTTATTTGATAAAAAAAAAACGTTTTAAATAAAATTATGTTAACATTTAGAGCTTGAATTTGTTCCTGTGAATTAAGGTTTATTTGTGCCTTAAATATGAACCAATCTGCTGGTTCCATTGAGTAATTTGCATTATTCAATAATTTATGAATGATAGTGTTTCATTTTGAAATACCCAGGCATATAGATTAATCGACTGCAATCTATTATTAAATCAATTATGACGAATAGAACGTACATGGTTTTTTTCCAAAATTAAGTGAATTCGGTTGATTGCATGTCAAACTAACGAACTACAATGTTTCATTATTTTTAGTTTAATTTTCCTTATTCCAGGTCGATTGAAACAAATTACAAAAAAAAAGATTAAACATTAGCAAATGTTGGAATTTGTCCTACGATAAGAGCGTACAAACACAAGTGTACCTCACCCTAAATCTAGCGCATTATACCAAATGATGTCATAATACCGTATAATTGAACTAATAATTCCAAGATTCAATAAAAACAAATTCGCATAGGTACACTAAGTGACACATGATTACGAACAGTTAGTTTTTTTGGTTGTTTCTAGGATTTCGTTTAAATCCTTGGATAATCTGGTTAAAGCCAAATGATATATGAAACAATATATTAATGTTTAAGTTGTTTGGGACTAAAAGATGAATTCAATTTTTATGAGGCCTTTCTAACAGAAATAAAAACAATTTGTAAAGGAAATTCTTTAAGCAAGGAGGAAATAGGCAAAATTATCCGATTCATAGCCTCTGAAGAGGACCCAGTAATGTGCGTGTCTTAAGACCAATTGATAATATTACTGCTGTAGCACGTAGTGTTGAAAAAAACCCAGGTCGATCTTTGGAATCGAGCACTTCACAAACGACACCGTATTTTACTTAAAAGACTTAGGTCTTAAAGCTTTTAAGTTGTTGATTTTAAGCTCGCCAAGGCCGGACGTATGAGGTGCTCGCCCAAATAAACGAAAATCCCAAAAAAATAAAAAAAAAATAAAAAATAATTTGCGCATTGTTGTCGCGAGTATTTATATAAAAAAGTACACACTCGTTTGAGAATTTTTTTTTATAATTAACGCGTGCACAAGGGACTTTTTGTTTCCCTTTTAATGTAACACACTGCGCGGGCCTTAGGAAGATAGGGAGAGATAGGAGGTGTCGATTTTAGATTGGTTTTGAATGTTTGCAGATCAAAATAGCAAGTGAAAATCTCGCCGGGTAAACTATTCAAAATTCGTGTTGTTCGGTTAAAAAAGAACCCCTATTCTATCAAGCAGGTGAAGCCATGTTTGTGAAGCACCTGCCCAGAGGTGGGAGTTATGCTCGAGTTTAGGGCGCACTTAGCAGCATTTTTAGCGATCTCAAATATATGGTCGTTCCAACGGAGGTCGTTGTTGACACACATACCGAGTACTGAGAGCTTTTCGGTTTCTTCGATGTAAGTGCCATTCATGGACAATGGCATTGGGGGTATGTTTAGCTTTAACGACAGAAGACAGCATTGAGTTTTCGAAGCATTAAACTCCACACAATTCCTATTACCCCATTTGACAATGCTGTATAAATCGAAATTTAATGAGCTTGTGTTGTAAAGAATAAAATAATACCCACTCGCGTCGTTGGAAGACAGATAAATATACCCACTCTCTGTGGAAGAAAAAAACAATACACACTCGCGTCGCAAATACATCCTCTTATCTGTCCCAAGACCTTTGTGCTTAACTGCCGGATCGCAGAATGTTCGATTCCATCCCAGAGTGTAGACGCAGTCAAGGAAGACCTCGCCTTAACTGGCGCCATATTTAGTATTTAGACGATAATTTCGATTTCCGGAGTTCATAAAGAAAACTTCAACACTTTAAAGCAATACAGATGTCGGACAGGAAGAATTTTTAAAGTCAAAAAACAAAGGAAAACTCGAATCCGGCTTTTTCCAACTTTCTCATCAGAATACTATGCATCGTATCAAATGCTTTGGAAATATCAATAAATAAACCAGCTGAACATTTTTTCCCAACGAGATTCGACATTATTTCAAAACAAAACTGCGCTATGCATCTTCAGTTGATTTGCCTTTCTGGAAACCATATTGATTCGTGTTAAAAAACTTAGATTTATTTAAAAAAACTAACTACTCTATTTTTTACAAGTTTTTCGAAAATTTAACTAAAAACTGGAAGAAGAGATATTGGTCTATAATTACATATTTCAATAGAAGAACCTTTCGTAAACAGTGGTAATACATCTGCACATTTCAAAGCATCCACTAGAAAACAAGGAATTCTTTTAAAATGACATTCGAAATCCCATCAGCACCACACGAGTTTGAATTTTTTAAAGACCCAATGACTCGTAAAATCTCTAGAGGCGTTATGGACTGATACATAAAACTGTTTTCTAGTGAAAGTTTTCTAGACGAACAGGATTTACAAGACTGCAAGGCTGGACATGGTTGTAGACTATTTGCTATGTTTGCAAAATAGCAATAAAATGCTTCAGCAATGCCACGATTTTCAGAAACATCCACGTTATTACAACGTTTAAGCGTTTTCGAAGCAGAAGTTGTATTAAGAATGCTATTTATGTACTAATTTCCATTCATTTATTAAATTTTCTTTTTTCCGACAAATCGGAATCTCCTTTTTAATTTCATCTGACATTTATATTTACGTTTAAATAACTTTATTCTGAGTTCATCTTTCTTAAATTTCAAACTGACGTAACAAGAAACTCATTTTTCTGCCCAGATTTTTCTAGGGCTGAAATTGTCAGGAGAGAAGCACTCTCTTTTGTCAAAAACTATGAATTTTGTGTCTTATGGGACATTATTTGGCTGTTTTTCGTAAAAATTATCTAAAATTCGTAGTTTTGGGGAGCATGTGGAAAATAGCGTTTAATGGATTCCGACGATGGAATGGTCTGGCTTGCATCTTCTTCAACCTGGCATTGGAGAAAGCAATCAGTGACTCTGGCAGGTCAACAAGATGGACTATCGTCACCAAGTCCAGCCAGATATTGGGATACGCAGACGACATCGACATCATCGGCAGAAGCAGAAGACTCCTTTGCCCAGATCGAGCAGGCTTCATAAAATCTTTGGTTGCACATTAATGAAGGGAAGACTATGTACATGGTGGCTAAGTCTGCTAGAAGTGTTGGTCCAACTATCAGCATAGAAATCTTACTAACAATGTTCTTACCAGTACTCACATAAGAATCCGGGACATGGGTGTTTAATAAAAGGCAATCTGATCCTTTATCCGCGTTCGCGAGGAAAGTCTAATAAGCGAAAAAGATTCAACCAGCAACAGCACCAGCAAGAACGGCCGCCATTATTTTAGAACCCATGTGTTTCAATTGCTCAAGCTAGAATAGACCAGAAACAGCAACGTCAACAGCGCCGTTAGACCAAAGTCCTAAATTTGCTGTTGCTGTTCCTTTGCTACCAACTTTACACAAGTGATATTCAGGGTTACCATACTGCAAAAACTGACAGTGTTATTGTTCTAAAAAGACGATGCTGATGCTGGTGGCAATGTTTTTTTTGCTGGTCAGCATGCTGTTTGCTGTTGACGGTGCTGGTGCTGTTGCTGGTTCAATCTGTTCCTCGCTTCACGAAGAATTGTTGGTCCCGTGTGTGAGGTAGGACGATTCCGGAATCGTTGTGAAAAATATAAAACTCGGTAAATTCCCGTGGGCTGGGCACTTATCTCGCATGAGAGAAGTGGAACCAGCATAAAAAGTCATTTGCAGTTCTTTTAATGGTAGAAGCCACCGTGAGTCGGGCAGTACTTTACACATTTCAAATCCCAACAACACAACGGTAGATATACATGAAATAAAAGATCTTCTCATAAAGCATATAAAAAAAATTAAAACTCATATGGAAACGTTGAGATTTCGGTGACGAATATGATGAGGAAGCTCTTAGCAACTGCTGCTAATATTTGTAGTTTATAATTTTGTATAATTAGTTAAAATATATGTTTAGTTAACAAAAAAAATCAATCCCATCCTCAGGAGAAAATAACGGTTTACTTTTCATTTGCATGCAATAAATTACTGGTAAAAAAATGCTAGACACACAGACAGCGGATCTAAGCCTGAACTACATTCAAATACAAAGTGCAACAAGTACAAAACAGTACTCCTATACTCGTGTAACATTTATGAGAAAAGTCTAAACAAAGAAAACTCTTTTTTGTCTTTGCGATCTTGAGGGAAGTCAATAATATATTTTGTATGGGTTACTTTGTTTTAAGAACTTTGTGGACTTTAATAGCTGAACATGTTTAAGCTTCTGTTCACGCTGACTTTAACTCAGACCTACAAATCCACACACTCACACCCCAATAACTACATCTACTTTCTACTTTTACAAAACTCCGCCTATTTTGTATTTCTTTTTCTCTTGTACTTTTTGAATTTGAATGGAATTATTTTGGGAATTTGCGCCTGTTCTTTTTCATGTTCGCCTGGTGCTTGCGATCGATTTTGGTTGAAAAAACTACAGTGTCGCGGTTAGCATCAGTCATGAGTCTTTTCAGCATGAGTCATGTTATATCGTGTAGCCTGTCATCGATTTATAAAACGTTATCACGTCAAAAAATCTGTAATCTTAAGTCATGTTTGGTTGTTATTTTGACTTTTTTTTTATATTCACGTAGCCATTTTGTCATTTTGCATTTTTGTGTATCGCAAGTAAACATGGACAGTTCATTATTTTATATTACCTATACAAATATATTAATCTGTTTTTTTTGTTTATTCTTTTCAGAAACGAAAAATGGAATTACTTCTTTAAATATTTGTTGGATATAATTGAATATGAGTTGCGTTAAAAAGTAAGCAAGTTTTATATTTGATATTATTGTATACTACCTATTTAAAAAAATGTTAACGATTGGGTCGTACGCACTTGCTCGTCGATGTCGGTTTTTGGTATTTTATTTTTCTTCATTGAATAAGAGTTATTAACATTCAGTTTTGGATAAATAAAATAATTAGTCTTCAATTAGCATTAACGATTGAAATAAGATCACAATACGAACCGTATCTCATCCATAATGAAGAGGTGTTTGTTTACGCTTTTCCATCTGTCCTATTCAACAGGCTTCCCAGGGGATTGAAAAACGGCATATTTTTAATAATATTTTTAACTATGTGTCTGTGAGGCACAATGCCTTTTAGAATGCAACTAGATGTTGCACAACACTAGTTAGAAGAATTAGAAAGATAAGAAAAAAAATGTACGGCGCAGTAAATCGAGAAATAGGTAGAATTAGCTTAAAACTCAGAGACGGCTCTAGCTTGCACTAGGAGTTAAAAAAGTGCTTACCAAATTGAGACTCGAACTCACGATCTCTCGCTTAGTATATACGTATATGCGTATTTATTACTAATCAGCTCCAAATTAGACTAGAAATTACATTTCATGCAATATTTTTGGTTTAATATTCACAAAATAAATTAAAGAGTGAATCGAATGTAAATATATTAAACTATCCAATTGATCCCTGTATGTAACTGGCGCCAAACTGTGCATATTTCTTAACCAAATAGGTTATTTGTAACCGAGTACCATACACAATCTAAGCGCATCAATGTTGCCCATAAAATCAACTAACAAACAGAGTTTCAATAACGAATTTCAGAACTCTGGCATAACAAGTAGCTTGTTCAACTTTTAATACGGTATTTAGCGATATCACTTTTCGGGGCAAAAATTGCCCTTCCACAAAAGCACTCTTTGTTTTTCAAATTACTTTGCAAAATACCGATATATAAAAAACGAAAGCCATGACAAAGTGCGGTAATGAACTACGAGAAACGTAGCCATGAAAATAACCTTATGACCGCCTAAAGTAGTCTTCACAAAAAATGAAGTATCGTAGTAACGACAATTTTTAATCCAATCGCGAGTGGCAGTGGTGCAGATGTTTGCTCGTTAACCTGGAGATCGTCAATTCAATTCCTAGTACAAGATGCCGTCGGTGGGTTTTATGTTAGAAAATAATCACCTGATTCTCGGTCTTACCTTACATTCCCTCAGGTAGCGCTACAGTCCGGGGTGGATCTGGGTCCCAATCAACAAGCTTCTCCAGCCAGCACGGTTCACCCTGAGAATTTTTTCTCGAAGCAACCTCCACTTTTAAAAATATCTATGCACCTGCACCATACAGCAGGACTGCGATGATTATAACCTTATAAAGGGACACTTTAGTTGCTCCAAAGCATTCCCGAAAAACCAGCGATTGGCTTTGTTTGATCTCAGCGCTGGTGTTGGTCTCTGAGTTAATAGCGTAGCCCAGATAAACAAAGTCCCTGCCTACCTCAAAGTTATAGCTGTCTATCGTGATGTTTTGTCAAACAAATTGCATATCCTTGGTTTTAGCACTCATTGAGAGTTCGAAACAATTCTTTCAAGTATGATGTTAAAGAAGTCATATGACAGCGCATCACTTTGTCTAAATCCTTTTAAATTCAAAGGTGTCGGGGAGATGTTGTTGGTCTAATTTTTCCTGACAACGGAATTCATTTCCTCATCGCCGTTATACAGTCTGCAGAATTGTTTTTTTCCATATTTTCAGCATCGACTGCGATTCTACAACAATGTTCCCTTAATCGTCTTTACAAGCTTCAGTTCGAGCTTTGTTCGTACTTTTTGGTAGAACTTTCAAACTTCATTTCTGCACTAACAGCTCTCCATTTCCTCAATCGCGCGCGCTTCTAGTCCTACCTTTTTTTCTTTATGAGAAAACGGTGGTCGTATTTCTTCTTCTGCTCATAGAGCCCGAAGGCAGTTCTAGTCCTTCTGTGTAGCGACACTGGTTCTCAATATTTGGTAACGACTCGATGGGAAAACGACCTGGGGATTTCTTGCAATTGCATCTGTCCGACGTTAAACTTCCACACAGTATGCATACATGTTGCAGAATTGAATATTTTTAAATGATAAATTTTGTTGAAATACAATAAGTCATTATCAAGAAAACTAAAAATTCCAGACACCGCTATATGTACAGTTGTTTTGAACAATTTTTTTTTAACCAAATTTTAGACAATATCGATGTATAGTGCTACCACAAAGTTGAAAGGCTGGAGTTGAAGCTATTTCATGGGGGCCAACTCAATCGTCAGATTCCTTTTTTTGTGGCGCTTTATCGCTTAACGTCAATTTATTTGGAACTCTTTGATTCCGATTTGGTATTTTAGCAAACGATCCAGGGATTGTGAGGATGATAGCTACAAAATATTAACTATTGCTGTTTCATTCAAACATTGAACTATAAAAGAGCACAGACAGCAGATTTTTTGTAGGGACTAAATTAGTTTAAACAAAAATATATATTTTTTTTAATTATTGCTAATAAACTTTAAATATTTCGTCTTTTCAGATTTGTCAAATATCCTGTTGCCTTAATACGATCAGTAGTAATCATAGTCAATAATATTTATTGCATTCCCACTTATGTAATATGGATGACATGTTTATGGCCATTTAAAATCTTTTATCCCGTATTTTACAACAAAGTTGAAGGAATTTTATTTTCATGGCTACTAGCAGTTGTTGCAATGTGGTCCTATTCAGCAGGATACGACAGTAAGTAACATTTGAAGTGTATTCTTATCTTTTTTTTTTTAGTAAAGTGCTAATACAATTTATTATTTACCTAGTGCAATGTGCGTGCTTGTGTTTGCGCTTGTAAAACTCAAACAGTATTAATGACTATATGTAATTATCTGTTGATGGGTAAAATATACATATCCAATATACTGGAATTAGATGGTTAGGTTAGGTTATAATGGCTGTCAGAAAAACGCCTGGCGTACTTAGGCCCATTCCGATATCATATATTATGTAAGATTGTGAAAAGTGATTCACTAATTAAACCATTTGAAGCTTTTGATCAATTGGATCTTCGAGTAAGAATTCTCGTAAGTGTTATTTACGTCTTTGGGACACACATATTATGAAGCTGCTCAGAGTAAACCAATATTAAGAGGCCTTCGTGTACAAAAAGTCGAACTCAAATTCGAAGACCATAGTTTCGAAACCAGGCAAATAAAAATTTGGTTAGAGTGCTTCTACACGTTGACTGGCCAGTCATGACTTTTTCGAAGTTCTCTTTGTTATTTTCTTTCCGTGAGTCGCGCTTCTACACTGTCGACTTTTTCGCTTAACTGGCTTGACTTAAATTTGGCATTCCTCCTTGCTCTTTTTTCTGCTTGAAAAGGGGGTATTTTTTATTTTTGACATGAAGCAATTAATAATAATAAAATATTAGTCTTTTATGCTCGAAGTGCTCAGTTAAGTCGTATTCTCTGTTGAGCAAATATATTTTTTAAAGAAAAATATAAGAAAAAGCAACAACAAATATGAGAGAAATCTCTCACAGCAAAAATGACTCTAAGAGCACTGAAAGCATAATGATATAATAGGTTTGTTCGATGTTCCCCGCCCCAGTGCGCACTGAGGAATGTCAGTGCATTTCGTTTAGCTGTCAAAAAACTGTGTTTCTACTCGGGGTTTGATTTAACATCGAACAGCTCAGTGCAACAGTTTTAATTTTTTGACATTTCATTCATGCATTAATTTTCTTCACAAAGTCTACAGTTTTTCCATTTCCATCAGATAGAGAATATCTCGGCATTTTATCTAAAATCACAAAAATAACTTAATAATTGCAAAATATCTTATATTTACCAGATATTGCACTCCAAGTTTGTAAAATAAAATTTGTTTTAAACTTCTATCACCAAGCACCAACAGCTGATTTGAATTTTGACAGCACTGATTTCTTACACCGACCAAAAACCTGGGGCGTGAGAGTGTGCACTCAGTGCGTGCTCGGGGTTGACATCGAACACAGTGAAAAAATTACCCTCGACTCACAGGGTAAAATGATTTTTCTTCTCAACTTTCGAATTTGCTATCTCTTTTGCACTTATGTGAGTCAAGACTTAACAGTCAACCTATAGAAGCACACTTGTCATGACAGTTCGAAACAACTACCTACACATTTCCATTGGTGTCATATGCATCTCTTGTTTCGTTTGAAGCGGTGATTAGAGAGTGAGAGTTGCTTAGCTATCTAGGGGCTGGATATTTTGTGTAGTATTTTTTCATTCATGGTGGACAAAGCAAGAGTTATCTAACAAAATACAAGTCCATAGCAAAACTGGTTATTTGGATGTATGTTTTTTTGCATATTCATAGCAAAGCATGTTGGACAAATTATCTTGTTCATCATACCAACACATCCGTCTACTTATGGAGGAAAATGATCTTTGAAGCTATGAAGTGATACAAACATTTATTATTTCAGTTTCCACAGAGACTCCTCATTTTATTAATTTATGATTTCGCTTTATGCGATTTTCGAAGTCATTGTGTGATAAATTGGTGTCACGGTGTTTAGTAAAAAGTACTAAGTAAATGATAAATGCTGTAGCTTTTTCCAGATTTATTTCTTTATTTTTTTTATTAATCAATATTAATTAAACAGTCAATAGGTCGTAAAAGTATTTAAAAAAAAAAATAATTTAATACCTATAGTAAATAACTAAAAAAATGGGCACGACTGGGTCGCACGTATTTGCTAGTTAAATTGGAAAGCAAGATCTTTGACAGAAACAAGTAACATTTTCGTTGAAAATAACACAGTTTGAACTTATAAAAAGTAAAGGCTTTGACAATATCCATCCTGTATTTATAAAAGCTATCTTGCCTCTCATTTTACCTTACATAACGTATATATATAATTCAATCCTAACTAAAAGCATTTTCCCAACAATCTAAAGTAATACCCATACCTAAAAACAGTGCAAACACCGAATTCCGTCTTATCGCAGTCCTACCATTTCTTTCAAAAGTTTTCGAAAAACTTATGCAAAAATGACTCACAGACTTCCTTAGTCAACATAATAAAAGTCACAGCAGTACATCTGTTCTACTCGATGTTTTTAAGCGGACCAGAAAAGCGATCGACGAGGATAAGGTCACTTTCTTAGTGCTACTCTGCTACTAGACTATTCCAAGGCATTCGATACTATCAACCACAGCATGTTATGTCAAAAGCTACTGCATATCTATAATTTCTCACCAGAAGCGGTAAAGCTTATCTCATCATATCTCTCGGAAAGACGTCAAGCACTTGTTGGAGATCAGGTTTCAGATTTCTTGCCCCTGTCATCCGGAGTTCCGCAAGGATCAATTTTGGGCCCATCATTCATCGCCATATACATGAAGTTCCTAAAATTATTCGCCACTGTGATAAATAGTACTCCTTTATGTATGATTGAGAATTGTGTGGATAAGATAAATGAGGATTTGAGATCAAACTCAATGCTGTCTTCTGTCGTTATAGCTAAACATTCCCCCAATGCCATGGTCCATGAATGGCACTTATATCGAAGAAACCGAAAAGCTCTCAGTACTCGGTATGTGTGTCAACTAGATCGCTAAGAATGCTGCAAAGTGCTTAGGTTTTCTGTATCGGTGTAAGAAGTATTTTTATTCTTCTGATCGTCTACAATTTATAAAGCGTTTATACGCCCTAAACTCGTGTATAACTCACACCTCTGGGCAGGTGCTTCGCAAAAATCGCTTCTCCTGCTTGAAAGAATACAAAAATCGAGCGTTAAGATTGATAAGAAATAGAACTGCCGCTGAAACAATTGCCCCCGAACACCGACGCAATGTTTCATGTCTTTCCTTATTTTATCGTTTCTTTTACAAAAAATGTTCACTTGAAGTAGCCAGTTGCATTACTCCCCTTAAAAGTTTCTCCCGCAATACTCGTCTCGCAAGGAATGCTCATCAGTTCACCCTAGAGCCCAATTTCGGGCGTACCGTGAAATATAGGGGTTCTTTTTTTAAGCCGAACAACACGAATTTGGAATAGTTTACCCGGCGGGATTTTCCCTTGCCATTTTTATCTGCTAACATTCAAAACCAATGTTAATCGGCACCTCCTATCTCTCCCCTCCCTATCTTCGTAATGCCTGCGCAGTGTGTTCTACATTAAAAGGGAAACACACCCTTGTGCGCGCGTTAATTATAAAAAAAAATCAGAGATTGGTCAATCAAATGTGGTCTCACTCTCAATCCTCAAAAAACCAAATGTCTGGTTATTTCCAAAAGGACTATCGATGTGTCTTGTTTTCCAGCCATCGAACTTAGTACAACAAAAGTGGAATATGTTGATACTGCAAAGAATCTGGGAATACGTTTTAACCGAGAATTGAGCTGGAACAACCATATAACGCAAGCTGTTGGCAAAGCATATGGAGCTCTTCAATTGTTTTGGCCAAATAAAAACTTTACGCCCTTAAAAACCAGGAAAATACTGGCAAAACTCTTGTCGTGTCAATCTCAATGTATGTGTGCGAAATTTTTTGCAAACTGGACAGTATTAGTCACAGAAAAATTAATGTTGCATTTAATAGTGTCGCTCGGTATGTTTTTGGTTTAGGTCGCCGAGATCATATCTCGTTATTTGCAAAAAGTATTTATGAATCACCTTTGACAATCTTTTGAAAATGAGAACATTGGTATTGCTTCTAAATATTGTTCAAACGCATCAGCTTTCATACCTGTATAATAGACTTCAATTATCCCTATCTAGACGATCAAATCAATTCATTACTCCCATGCCTTTCTTCAGAGCGACAGTTTTTTGTTAATGCAGTTCGGTTATGGAATTCGTTACCGCGTCATGTGCGGAATACAGATAATCTTCCTGTCTTTAAGTAAAATGTATTAAATTATTATTCATTGGCATAATTATCTTTAAACATAATTTCTGTTTTCTATGTAGGTTTTGTTGCAAATCACTCTGAAGACTATCATATATTTTTTTTAACTTAAATAATTCTTGTCACCAGCTAAAATTCAAATTCTGTGGTAGTTCATCTCTTTTTTCTACAACCTACTAGGAATTGGAAAACGCTATTTGGGTACAATAAAAAGGTCTACAGCATACACACAGCAAAAAATACCCCTTTCATCCTCTTTCCAGAATCAGAAATTGAAAACTCTCATTGGGCATCAAAATGGGATCTACAGCCTACATATAGAGCTGGACCTGCGGAGCTGCAGCGCGCTGGTTTCCATCTTTCAACCGGTCAGCATATCTAATGAAACCATCTAACCCTTCATCTCATCATCTCATTCATCACTTATTTTCTACGTACTTACTTAGGGGGCGCTATAGTTCGGGATGATCCTGGGCCTCAACGTCTAGGCAACCGTTTGTTTTGTATAAACCAAAATATAAGAAAATATTTGTTGATACAAAATAATAATTTTTGAAAGAAAATGAGATCCGAGACTGCTTCGAATTTAAAGTTTTGAATAATTCTGTGCTGAAAACTTACCGACAAGTCAGGAGATGAATATGAGATCAGTATACGTTCGGCAAAGCAGTTAATACCGATTACGGATAGCGCATCGACAAATGAGGGAGCGGCCTAAAATGTAAAATGTATGATTAAGGTTGAAGGTCCTTAACTCCAGGATATGCGTTTCGCCCAAGCATGAACGGTGGGCTCATCAGTTAGACCGTTCAGTTTTTCTAAGACGCACAATATGTCGATGTTTACCGACTACTATCCATTGCATAAAGCAATGGTGAATTATATGTTTAGGGAACTTTGTTTAAAGTTATGCACCTAAACCTAAAGGGTGTTCAGCTCGTGGACTAGCAAGTGAATAAACAAATATTCAAAACAATCAACTATTGCTAGTTGATTGTTTATCCTGGAGTTAAGGACACTTCAACCTTAATTTGCATATAATTCAATAAACTCCACTTAAACAACAACAAACAACTAGCAATAGTTTGAATAGTTTTGAATATTTGTAAAATGTATGTTTAAATGTATTAAATGAATAGTTTTGAATATTTGTAAAATGTATGTTTAAATGTATTTTTTTAAATAAAATAAATGTTTCATTGAACTGAAATTCTAAATGACCTAGAGCCCAACAAAAATTGCAAATAAATGAATAGAATGAATAGAATAAGAATATTGAGAGAATTTTCAAGTGAATATTTTGTGCCTATTGTCTCAAGTTTTTTATGATCCATTATTTTAATTTGAGTTTGGTTCAATGTCAGAATATGAATGTTTTGGATATTTTCTCCTCAAGACGATGGAGTGCGAAAATGTTTTGAATATACCTTGGCGGATCTATATGTTATGAATTATGTAATTTCTGCATTACATAATATACTTACTTAGGGGGCGCAACAGTTCGGGACGAACCTGGTCTTCAACCAACATGCCTCTCCAGCCAGCTCGGTCTTTGGCCAGTTGCATCCAGTTTCGCACTCCAAGTTGGTTGTCTGTTGTTGGTTCGTCTCTATAAATGCTATCGTACGCAGCCTTAAAATCGATAAAGAGATGGTGGGTATCGATTTGGAATTCTTGGGTAGTTTCAGGCGCTCATATGGTACGGCAGAGAGGATCTTGTAGGCGATATTCAGGAGACTTATTCCTCTATAGTTGGCGCAGTTTAGAGGGTCTCCTTTAAACTCCTCCATGTAAATAATACCCACTTTCTTCCTTTCTTTCTCAGAAAAACAGGAAATTGAAAATGCTCATTGAGCATTGGAATGGGATATACAACCTACACATACAATTGTTGTGCTTGTTTCCCTCGCCAAGTGGCATACCTGTTCATACCACTTACAAATGCCTTCATTTTTCTTCATTTGATGGAGGTATCTATTGTTTTTTTTTTTTTGTAATTCGAAACTTATCCATCTTGTGAGTTTGTGAACTAAAAATGTGTATGATCTTCTCAAGACGTTATTTTGAAAAAAAAATAGAGGTTTATTATATTTCAAAAACTTGTGACTTTTTAAAACATTTTTTTTCTCAAATCGTTGAAAAAACATACTTTACATATTGCAAAAGTTATGTGGTATTTGTAATATATTTAAAGCAGAAAAAAACGTTAAAAAATAATAAAAAAATACAAATTTTCAAGGCCGGATTATTCAAAAAAAATATATGAAGAATAAAAAATCTTTTCCAGACAACATATGTATATATTTTATCTGGTTTAAGCCTCTATCTCACTAACACATGACTTGCGTAGAGCAGTTTTGAGCAATTTTTAAAAAAAATGGTTTCAAGGGTTTCAAAGCTAATATACCATTCTTGGATACGCAATTTAAATTTTTGTAATACATTCACTACGGACTTCAATTATCTCATATCCGTTTGTGCAAAATTATCAACCTTTCTTTGGTTTTTCATTAATAACATTTTGTTTACGTCGCGTCGTTCGAATCGTTTGTAGAGCATACAATTTCCTACAATATTGAACGGTATATAGGGGCGTGAAAGCGTGGGTGAAAAATGCATTTTCTGACCGCGACGATACACGCCTATATCTCGCCTTTTTTGTTCTTTTTCCTTGTTTTTGTATTGTTAATTACATAAATTAAAATCAATACCAGAATGATGTGAATATGATTGGCTTTCATCAGAGATGATGGAATGGTGATCTGATAGAGTAAGCCAAAAAGCAGTCCACCATACCCATAATCCGTAAAGGAGTATCTATCTTATTTCTTTTAAAAGGAATAGTTCAATTTAAGGGGGCTTAGATACGGTCCACTGTTTCCTGCCTATTTTAGTAGTTTGTTAAGAGAGGTTTGCATTATGCAATTGCAATTCTATGGATTAAGGTGAAATAATGTTTGTGTTTTGTATGTTGTGCAGACATTTCCAAATTTAAATTTTACTAAATAGTCAATCGGTTATTACGGTGATTTCCAGACGTGTTTTATTTATCTGCTAAATACTTTTTTTTGTTATTTCAGTCGTAGAGGTAGGAGACGATATAACACCCTGCTTGGATAAACATACATTAGTATTAGCTAATCACCAAAGCACGGCAGATGTTCCGTTTTTAATGGCAAATTTCAATTCTAAGCCAAACATTTTACCAAACGTTATGTGGATAATGGATCGGCTGTTTAAGTTTACAAATTTTGGAATAGTCAGCGTAATACATGATGATTTTTTCATTTCATCGGTAAGTTGAGAACCAAGTTCAGCTCGTACTGAATGCTAATATAAGTGTTTAGGATTAAAGAAAATTATGCATTGGTTCTTTATCTTTACTCATCTTTAGTCATTTTCTTTATAATCTAAGAACACAATTTGAAATGTAGGCATGTGTATGTTTTTCACTGACATCCTTGTAGTTAAGTATGTAGATGAGCTGCAAAACAAAGCAATTTTGTAAAAATGGTATAAGGAAGGCCGATCATTACATATCGAAAAAAAACATCTGACATTTTACGGTGGTCTTGTTAAATTCAAAATTATAATTGGTATTTTGCCATTTTTTACATTTCGAAGAATAAATAAAATAAAATAAGAGAATTGAAACGCATACCACATTAAAAACACCTGGACAAACATTTTATTTTTTATTTATTTAAGAAACCTTTAATCATTTTAAAATATAGTGTTTAAACTTATTTAACCTTAATTTTCATTATCAGGGCAAGCAAAATCGAGAGGCATCGATACAAGATCTGAGAAATCACCTCGAGCATTCCTACAAGAAAAACGATAGAAAATGGATCATACTCTTTCCGGAAGGTGGATTTCTCAGAAAACGCAAACATATCAGTCAAAAATACGCCATTCAACATGGTCTCCCTCATTTAGAACATGTAACTTTGCCACGAATTGGAGCAATGAAAGCAGTTATAGATGTATTGCATAAGGACCACAATCAAAAAGGTTTTATATTGAAGTGACTTTTTGTTTATACACATAAATAATTATGCGTTTTATTTTTTTTCAGATGAAAGTAATTTCCTTGATTATATTCTAGATGTAACGATTGCATATCCGGAAGGAATTCCATTAGGCTTGTTAGATATATTGAATGGCTTTAAAGGTTCTTGTCACACCTACATGCATTATAAATTACACAAAATAACTGAGGTAATTTGGTTTTTATTATTAATAATAAACATGTATAATACAAATCAGTTGAAATAACTAAAATGTATAAGACTGTAGTCAGTCTATATGAAGCGTCAACGCAAGAAAAGATACAATTCACAATACGATCTTGTGCGTTGCGTTTTTGCTCTAGGTATTTCTTCTGAAAAATTCTTGAAATAAATAGTGGCGCATTCCGATAAGACAACCGAGGCAACAATTCTCTGTAAGAATTTTATCTCGCAAGCGGTTAAGAAATCAGAAATCAGGCTTAATTCTTTGCCTGACTGGTCTCCACTAGGAGGATTTGGAGGCACTTCAATTAATTGAAATAGTAACGCCACATTTATACTTTCGTATGAAATGTAAATGGTGGTTGGGTGCTGTATGAATAGGGTAGGCACTGAACGGCGTCCAACAGGCGATGCCCAGTCCTGCGACTATCTCGTACGCATCAATTGTGCTTATTTTACCTCCTCGCGGTAACCACATCCGGACATTCCTGCTAAACTTATAAGCGCGAGTGTTGAACACAGAAAAAATTGCAACACTATAATTCTCTGCTTTAATGATTCTTCTGATCGATTCGCAGAATTCTTGCACGAGCCCCTCGTAGTACGTAGTACGTAGAGGTAGTACGGCGAGCTCTGTTAGAACTCTTAACAGACCACTGCAATCGCAAGAAACCGCCAGAACATATGCCGATCGAATATCCGGTAACCTCTCAAAAAATCCATTACCACCAGCATCGAGTGCCGAAGACCAGTGGCAACACTGCCAACAAGCCATCAGAGATGCCGCAACTGATGTGTTAGGTTTCACCAGAGCACCACCACGAAACCTCGGGCTCGATGACGAATGCAAGCAGGCTCATGCAGCTAAACAAGAGGCATATAAAGCGGCGCTGCAAAGAAGGACGAGAGCTGCTCGCAAACTCTACGAGCAGAAAAGACGGGAAGAACACCGGCTTCTCCAAAAGAAAAAGAGAGAGCATGAGAAGCGCGCGATCGAAGATATTGAGAGATGCTACTTCAGGAACAACGTGCGGAAGTTTTACCAACAGGTAAAAAGAACGTGCCAAGGAAAAAAAAAACCCGCACGGAAGCCTGTAGAGATAAGAATGGAAACCTCGTAGTAGAGTCACAGTCTGTGCTGAGTACATGGAAGGACCATTTCTGCAGATTGTTTAACGGCGAAGAAGACCAAAATCCCGCTGTCAGGCATAATGAACCATTCAACATGAACGGTGACAGACAAAACTTCTGTCCACCTGACCAAAATGAAGTGAGGATAGCAATATCTAAACTAAAAATCAACAAAGCTGCTAGAACCGACGGACTACCCGCCGAATTTTTTAAAGCGGCCGGAGATGACCTGGTGGAGTGCATACACCAACTCATTTCTAAAGTTTTGTCAAAAGAAAGTAAGCCTGATGAATAGAAATTCAGCATCGTTCGTCCGATCTACAAGAAAGGAGACCCTTTAAACTGCGCCAACTATAGAAGAATAAGTCTCCTGCATATCGCCTACAAGATCCTCTCTGCCGTACTATGTGAACGCCTGAAACCTTTCGTCAGCAACCTAATTGGCCATTATCAGTGTGGTTTCAGACCAGGAAAGTCCACAATCGATCAAATGTTCACGCTACGGCAGATCCTGGAATCTACCCAAGAATTCCAAATCGATACCCACCATCTCTTTATCGATTTTAAGGCCGCGTACGATAGCATTAACAGAGACGAGCTATACAGAGCAATGTCTGGTTTTGGTATCCCCACAAAACTCGTCCGACTGTGCAGAATGACAATGGAGAACTCCCGCTGCTCCAAAACGAAGTACCTGCTGTCCACAAAAAGGGACACACAATACCGGCGGATTGGACAAAACATCACAATGGACAACAATGTTCCGGCCCGCAGGATCTTCGATTCCATCCTAGAGGGTAGACGCAGTCAAGGAAGACCTCGCCTTAGGTGGCGCGCTGAAGTGGAGGACGACCTCAACCAACTTGGAGTGCGAAACTGGAGTCAGCTGGCCAAAGCCCGAGCTGGCTGCAGAGGCATGTTGGTTGAAGACCAGGTTCGTCCCGAACTGTAGCGCCCCCTAAGTAAGTATATTATGTAATGCAGAAATTACATAATTCATAACACATAGATCCAAGGTATATTCAAAACATTTTCGCACTCCATCGTCTCGAAGAGCAAATATCCAAAACATTCATATTCTGACATTGAACCAAACTCAAATTAAAATAATGGATCATAAAGAACTTGAGACAATAGGCACAAAATATTCACTTGAAAATTCTCCCAATATTCTTATTCTATTTACTTAAAATTTTTTTTGAAAATTTTTGAACAACCTCTATTTTACCAAAAAGATTATTACAGGAATTACTAAACAATTTATTTGCAATTTTTGTTGGGCTGTAGGTCATTTAAAATTTCAGTTAAATGAAACATTTATTTTATTTAAAAAAAATACATTTAAACATACATTTTACAGTGAGAAAATAGTCACCTAATTATCTATCTACTGCTCCAAAAAAATCTTTTCTATCTTTCTAATCCTATTAATTAGTGTCGTGCAGCATCCAGTTGCATTCTATTATTATTATTATAATTTATTAACATGTTATTAAAATTACAATGCTAATATATGGTCTTCGGCTCATTATGAAGATTTTCATGTTTCATACAAAGGATTATTATTAAAATTAAAAAAAATTAACTTGGGTTATACAATGTGCATTAAATCGAGAGAAAAAAGGAAAAGCTAGATGTCTATTTTACGTTTTTTTATAAAGTTGTAAACGTTTACTATATTTTCGTGACTAGGCTTCACTGATGGATGTTGACTGTTGTTGATTAGATGTAGTGGTTGGACAGGTGTTGAAGTTTAGAATGTGGTTAATATCGAATTGACAGATGCAAATTGGGTATGTAGGTGGGCTTTCTCTGCGGAGTAGACGTTGGTGACTGGTGATAGTATGACCAAGGCGCAATCTAATGAAGCATGTATTCATTGAGTTCGTAGTTGTTGCTAGAAATGTGGGTTTTACTTTTTCTTGGTTGACGTTAGAGTAATGATGAAGGTAATTGTTCCAGTCTGATAGAAATTCTAATTTTTGTTTGTTGTTAATGTCGTGAAGAAGATCAAGCAGTGTGTCCATGACAAAATTATAAATTGGTGATCGGTGGGCTTGAATAGCAGCGTCATCAGCGAGCTCACTTCCCTTAATACCCATATGAATGGGGACCCACATTAGTTTTATTTTGTTTTGGTTTTTGATTAAACAATCCCGGATTTTGGATACAATATCTGTATTGTGATTACGGTTTTGGCTTGCTTTAATCACAGATAAGTTGTCTGACACTATAACATATTTTCCAGTTTTTGTTGTGCAAGTTCTTATTGTCTTAAAAATGGCGAAGGCTTCTGCAGAAAAGATGGATACTTTGCTATCGAGAAGTCCTAAGCATATAAAAGAACCATTTTCCAGGACTGATGCAAAAGATAAGTATTGTGCGGTTTTAGATCCAGCAGAGAAAGCGAAATTCCAACCATCTTCTTTGAGTACAGATGCAACCCTAAGATAAGCTTGGCAAAATATTTTGCTTGCAGTGTTATTTTTGCTGTAATTTGATAACTGCATTTCAAAAGAATTAGCTTTTATAGACCATGGTGGTCTATAACGTTAATTCCTAATTCACACGCCGCATTTAAAGAGATTGATATAGCTGAAGAGGTCTTTCCTCTTCAACACCAGTAGGAAAGTTTTACATGGAGCCTTGTCCTTGTAGATGCGATCCGTTCTTCTAAAGTTACATTCTAAAAAGGCAATGCGCCTTACAGACACATAATTAAATATTATTATTATTATTGAACTATTATATTTTATTTATTTAATTATTTTTATTATTATATTTTTGAAAATGGATATTTTTTTACTTGCGATTATAGGGACTATAAGGCATGTTTAGGATTTGGGAATATAATAAAAATTGAGATAACAATCAAACATGACATTATGATCACAGAGAAATATAAAAAGTGATAGACAAAAAATGTCTGTCTGTCTGCTGTCTGTCTGTCAGTATGTATAACGAGCTGCAGCTTAAACGGCTCAAGCGATTATCTTCAAATTTGGTGTGTGTGATTCTTTTGGCATTCTCCAAAGGCGAAATTAAAATTTTATTTTTAGGCCATATAACCCTTCCATTCTTGCAGATTAACAACACACACACAGAAATGGTTGAGAGTATGTCACTAGGCCTTGGCTCCTTAAGGAGCTGTCACGCCAATAAATTTAATCTATTTTTTAATAACCGTTTAGGAAAATCTTATTTTCCTCATTCATCCAACGATTTTGATGAAAATTTTTGAGATTTTTTTATTGGTATTGGCTATAATCTGATCGAAACCAAATTTACGGGAAAAGTCTATTAACGGTACCTTTCATATAAGGTTTTTTTTTTTGGATTTCTGTCAAATTTTGTTTTTGAGAAGATATATTTAGCCAAATTAATTCTGCATATCAACATTTTAATTTTTCTTTTCTAATTAAAATTTTGATTTTGTTTTTGAAAAATCAATATTTTTAAAAAAACTAATCAAAAAACATTATTTTAAATTTTATAATTACATGTATATTAATAAATTCTAAAAAACTGCATACAAAAATTTCCAATTTTTTAAAAACAGGATTTTATCAAAATCCGTCCTACAATTTTCGATTTTTTACCATAAATTTGTTATTATACAAGACGTGTGATGGCAGACTCCATTTTTAACCGTTAAGGGTTGTGGTTTTGACACTATGTATTTATAACTTCAGAACGTGTTATTTTTATAAGTAAATGTTACTTGTTTCGATCAAAGATCTTGACTTCCAATATGATTAAGCACCTAAGAGCAATTACGTTCGACGCAGTCGTGCCCATTTTTTCACTTGTAATAATAATAATAATATTAATAATAAAAATAATATTAATAATAATAATAATATTTTAACTAAGTGTCCGTAAGGCACATTGCCTTTTAGAATGCAACATGACGGTGCACGACACTTACTAGTTAGAAGAATTAAAAATATAGGCTTTTTTCGGCGCAGTACATCCAGAATATATGACTATTTTCTCACATAAAACTCACGGACGGCTCTAGCTTGCACTAGGAGTTCAGAAAAAAATGTTCTCAACCTGAGTATTAAACTGACGACCTCCGTACTTTTAATTGATTTTTTATTTTACTTTTAACTTATAACTTTACTTACTGGCCCTATGCGGGCGCGCTAAATTAGTCTCTAACTTAATTTGAATTGCCTTTCGGCCAAGAAAAAAACTTAAATTTATCTTATACATACTGGGTTTTATTTTTCATCCAGAAAATGAAAAAAAAACTGGTGATCTATATCGGTTGATCTATCTTAAACTACTTAAAACTAACTTAAATAAACCTAAAAATAAAAAGTAGTGCCCCGTGGCTTAGTCGTTAGTGTGTCGGACTGCTAAGCGAATGAGCCTGCGTTCGAATCCAGCTAGCCACCGTCTTTTCCGGGGTACTGCCTCTTGCGAGGAACTGACAAAACCTCCAAGAGTAAAATTTGTCTCGATAAAATGCATCTTATGTAGCCGTTCGGACTCGGTGGTAAACTGTAGGTCCCTTTTATTCTTGCAGATTAACAACACCAGTAAGTTGTTTTTAAATTTTATATTTTTTTGAATTTATTTATATTTTTTTTTATTGTTTTTTTTTTGCTGTCGTTGCAACTGCTCTACCTAACTTAAAGATACTAAAGATTAATAGGCGGTATTTCGTCTATGTTGACTGAAAATATCGGGTTTTACCTAAGCCACCAGAATTGGTGAACCTGATCAAGCAAGATCGGAAGTGATCTCGGTCGAATCGGAGGCGCTCTGCTTCGCTCCCAGCGACTATGTCTCCGTTGTAGAGGAGCCGCTTATCGACTGTTCTGCGGCCGACGTGGTAGATCAACGGAATCGCCGATCTATCCTATCTATCTATCGCTATCTAAGTACAGGAAAGCCTCGAAATATTCATCCTTGGTGGAGTACGAGGATTTGTCCATTACTTTAGGTCATCGCCCTTACAATATGTCCGCGAATGGGCTTAATTAAAAAGTTATCTATCCTGTTTGTATTAGCCCCGTTGCATAAAACCTCTTTGGAATAATAGTGTTTGTACTCTGGTGTTATATAAAGTCCCAGACAAGTGCGAAGACACTGTCTCTCGAACACCCGAATCTTATCCATTTGAGATGGTGCAACGTTGAACCACACAGGGCATCCGTAGGCAATCATCGGCCTGATTAGGGCCATGTAGCAAATCACTTTCACCCTGCTAACAAGGCGGCTGCTACAACAACCGTCTTGTCAGAGCATTAGCTCCCCTAGCCCTGGCCAGAGCAGCCTCTACATGTCGATTGAAATATAGATACTGATCCAACCAGATACCAAGGTACTTTACTACATCCTTACTCGGCAGTAGATGTACATGTGGCCTAGCGATCACTAGTTTGTGCTAGTTCTTTCTCGTATCCCTAGAGGCCCCAGCCAAAGGGGTTCTAAACAGGAAAATTTCACATTTCTGGAAGTTAATTTTCAGCTTCCAACCGTTAGAGTATTGTTGAATTTTACCGAAATCACGTTGCAAGAGAATTCTGATGACTTAAACTTTTGGAGCTGTTCTGTACGCAATTAAATCGTCAGCATACGCAATTGCATGAGGTAGACTCCCAATGAGATCGCTGGTGTAAATACTAAAGAGAATCGGCGAGTTCACCGCTCCCTGTTGCAGACCGTTTTTAATATTAAACGTTGTGGTAGATGTTACATTGCTACTCTTGACAACAAACTTTCTAGCATTAAGCATATCGTAAAGCATATATAGCAGTGGTTTACTTATGCCTCATTTAGTAAGCTTCAGAATTGTGCCATGTGCTGGGTGCCTGGAAATATATTTTTATTCTCGGCCCACTTGGACAGAGCTCTATTGAAAACTTTTTCGAATACCTTGTTGATACTCTGAAGAAGACTTATCGACCGGAGATTTTTTTTTTTTTTATAATTAACGCGCGCACAAGGGACTATTTGTTTCTCTTTTAATGTAACACACTGCGCGGGCATTAGGAAGATAGAGAGGGGAGAGATAGGAGGTGTCGATTAACATTGGTTTTGAATGTTTTGCAGATCAAAATGGCAAGGGAAAATCTCGCCGGCTAAACTATTCCAAATTCGCCGGATTAGAATTATTCTTTTCCTTTTTTTGGGAGAGGATGTACAACAGTGTTGAACAGTGTTGTGTATATGTTTGTTGCTTCCTCAGGGAGAATTCGTAGTACAATAATGTGTATACCATCGACTCCTGCTGACATTTAGCTCGGCGATGGGGGCGTTTGCCAGATTGTCTTCATAAAACCAATATTCTCAGATCGCCATGCAAAACATCTTATCTACTGCACCAATGCCACCGCTTACGCATTTACGTACATTGTGTAAGAAAATGTCGGTTTAAAAAAAAAGAATCGCTTTTTGGCTGTGAGTCACAAAAAAAAAATTGAGGGGAATTTTGACATAAATCCTATCTAATAACATCAAATTAAACCTGTTGACGCCGGTTTTAATTATTGAGTTCAGAATTTGTGAATATAAAAAAAAATTGAGATAATAATCAAACATAACATTACCATCACAAAAAAGTCTAAAAAAGTTAGTGATAAAAAATGTACGTCTGTCTTTTTGTCAGCTGTCTATCAGTGTTTAAAAATCTGCGCCTAAACGACTTAAGTGATTACCTTCAAATTTGGTATGGGTGGTTCTTTTGGCTTCCTTAGAGAGGTTATTTTTTCTCCAAATTAGTTCCAACCATTTTAAAGAAAATTATTGAGAGTATTTTTGTAGGTACTAGCCATCTTTTTATCAAAATCAAATTTACCGAAAGTCTATTAACGGTAACTTTAATATAACAGCTTAATAATTTCCGACTATTTAGGTAAAGACTCATTGGATCCCTATCAAATTTTATATTTAAAAACGTATAGGTAGCCGAATTGATTCAACATACAATTTTTTTTCTATTTATAATTATTTTTTTATTTTAATTATTTTTAAAATCTATTACCTAAATGTTTTATTCTGTATTTTTATAAACCTTCCCGAGGGAAACTTTAACCGTATTGTAAATGTCAATAAATTTTAATTTTAAATAAAGTCATAAAAATGCATACTAAATTTTATCAAAATCAGTCCTGTAGTTTTCGAAATCCTTTTTCATGGCATACTTCTAGCTTTCAAACTTTCAAATATTTGATCTGAAAATCAAGATTTGCTCTTTTCAAAGAAACTTGTTTCATCATTTAATCCTAGTATTGGTCATTCACTGACGAGCATACACAGTATTTGATATCACACACAAAAATACCAGGCATGTACAGTTGATATATTCAAAATGCCATGTTTGTATTTTCTCACTTCAAAAAAACCTTTATTTGTTATTTTGTATATTTAATGGATATTTGTTAATTTTTTGACTAAGCACGGGCTGGCACAAGTTCACAAAAAACAACAAAAATAACAAAATATTTTCCATTTGACGTTTGACCGAAAGACTATTTACATGTATGTGTGCATTCAGATCAAATCTGCCAACTCATCAGCGATCAAATCTTTCGTGTTGAGATTTGATCTAGATTTGCTCTTTTTCTTGCAATGAAACTCTCGAAATTGAAAAAGATCAAATCTTTTGACAGAAAGAGCAAATCTTTTCTTGAATGAAACTCGCTATTCATATGTGTTACTTGTTTCTCTCATACCTTCCGATGTTATTCAGGGCCTTATTATGACACGATTCGCCAGAAATATTTGGCGAATGCGATTATTTGGTATTACTGTTTTCGAATCGCCTAATTACTTTCGCCTCATATGTCAAAAATTGTGGCCAATTGAAAACGCGTTCTATTACCATAAGTCTTTATCTGTCAGAATCGGCCGAACACTAAATCCGGGTGACTTTAAATTAATAAAAAAAAATCTTTTTTCTTTTCTATTTAAGTTAAGGTTTTTTGCTTGTTCTTATCCAAACCGGACAACTTTGTAAACGCATGTTTGTAAAGCCCACAATATGAAATAAATCATAATACAAATACAAATTCACGGTAAAGAAGCGCATCATACATACTTTGTTTCATCTATAAAAGCCCTAATTTGGACAGAGTGTCAACTTCCAACGAATTTTATGCTTTTGTCAGACTCCATACAAAGTATTGTTGCCCATTATCCTCACACTGAAATAATTTTTGCGGGTGATTTCAATGTACACAATTCAAGTTGGCGTCGCTATTCTGACTAGACGACACCCAAAGGAAGGTATGTTGAAATCTTGGCTGAGTTAAACCAACTTACTCAGCTTGTTGATGAGCCAACCCGAATTCCTGACATCACAGGCCAAGCCGCCAACACACTAGACTTGTTTCTTACCTCCGATCCTGATAAACACAGGATCCTGCCGCCAGCAGGTTTTAGAACTCCTACTGTATTCGAGAGCGTAAACGATTTCATGGGACCAATCTTCTTTCGCACTCGTACAGTCGCAAGAGTATTAAAAGATCTTAACATACACAAATCCGCCTACCCGGATAATACCCCCGCTATTGTTCTGAAGAGATGTTCGTCAATGCTGGCAAAACCATTCCTCTTGTCTTTTTCCGAGTGGATGGAAGACGGCATTTGTCCCAAAAAAAGGCGAATCTTCTTCTCCCTCAAACTATCGACCAATTGCACTTACGTCCCTTCTTTCCAAGGTCATGGAAACGTTGATTAATTGTCAGCTAAAGAAATATCTTGAGGACCGATAGCTTCTTAATGACCGGCAGTACGGCTTTCGTAGCTCTCAGCTTTACATATTCGTTTCCAGATTTACATCCATGTTCTACGGATGTGGAACTGCAACGGCAGCATATGATAAGTTCATTAAATTTTGATCTTGACAGTATTGTACAATGGGGAATAAGAAACCGACTAAAATTTAATGCTTCGAAAACTCAATGTTGTCTTTTGTCGTTAAAGCGAAATATACCCCCATATGTATCCCTGAGTGGCACTTGCATTGAGGAAACCGATCACCTCTATGCCATCAACTCGTGTATTTATACAAATTTACAAACTTTCATAAGCTTCCGTCTGGTTAGGGCACAATCTAAGCTTTCGGTTGTTTCTGCTTTTCGAGTTCGAATTAGTACTTAGTTAAAACACATTGCAAATATGTAGTATACTTTTAGGAGCAGGGTTGTTGTACACAATACATTCTGGTATTGTCTTTGTATATAAAATCTATAGTACTATCATGAAGACGATTTTTTTAATTTGAACTCAGCTCATGTGAGGGCGCTACAGTAGCCTAAGTGGATTGTAGTGGAAATGAGTAGAGAAGCAAAAAAGTAAGAGCAAGAAATATATATTGGGTAAGAGAGTGAACTCTTTACTTTTTTGGAGGATGTGGCTTGTAGATACATTTGATCAAGTTCAGTAAGTTACATACATAGTTGTTTTGGTTTTGTTTTTTTTTCTTAGGAATATGCAGTAAGATACAAGTCTACCGATATAGGTAAACAAATGTGTGCTTACTACTGAAACTGAAAGTATTCTTACGTTGCTATATTAATATGAATCCTTTATTTTGGATTCAATAAAGGGATCGCAGACAGAAAATTCAGAGGAAGAAACATAGATACATACATATCCTTAGTTAAATCCTTATTAGCGATATTGATGTTGTTGACCTTGTTTTGTGTATCTTTTTTACCTTCACTATTCACTTGCCTACATTTTAAATGTTGAATTTTTTGTGTTGTCGTTGATTTAACACACACATTCCTATAATTAACTACATAGCTTTATGTTTGCTGTGAGAAAAAATATTTGTTGGTATTTTTGTTGGAATTTGGTAACTTGTGAATGATTTCAAGGCAGGTATTTTGTAACTTGTGAATGAGTTCAAATTTGTGTACCTATCTAGCAATTTAATTAAAAGTCAACCTAAGGTATTTGAATAGTATAGGGAAAGGTACCTATGTTTAAGTATTAAGGTTTATTTTTTTTTCCGAAGGCGCAATAGGTATAATAATTTTGGACTTTTTGAATTTTTTTTCAGATTTTGGAATGCAGTCTTATAATATGCAGATAAGATGTTTAATAAAATTAATTGATAAGTTTTACAAAAAATTAAAAAAAAATCTATAATTAGTTAGGTAGGTGTAGGTATACCAAGATATAAGTTAGAAGAAAAAAATATTCAAAATGTTGGTAAAACTTATTAGAAATTCAAAGAGTCGTTACAATGAAAGGGGGAAAGACGAGTTATATTCGTAGTGGTAAACATACAAACAAAAATCCATCATTAAGGGCAATATTTAAGAGAATTATGAAAATCGATAACTTTGGCACCGCAAATTAATAACGGAATATTGTAGAAGGACTAGATACAGACATTTTATACTAAAGGAAAAGGGGTCTATCTCCTAGCGTTTATGCAGGAGGTGCAATTTTCTAAAAAAGCACTTGCATTAAAAAAAATATATTCAAAAATAACTGCATTACATACAGTTATGTTCTAAGTCTTTTTTTAAAGCTCAAAGTCTGTTCTTTCATAAAGGTTTTCTAAATCTTTAAATATCTATAAGAACTTTTTTAAAAACTTATTTCAAACTCAAAATTTCAGAAAAAATTAAAAATAAATATTTCATATTGATTTTTTTTTCAAAATTGAAGAAATATGTTCTAAATTTGCTTTTAATATTTAATATTACTCCTATTAATTCTTAATTGAACACTGAAAACGAGATGATATTATGTATTCTAGTGTTCGAGAAAGTTGAAATTTAGCAAACCGACTATTTTATAATTTGTTTGGTATTTAAGTGGTCTTCCCTCTGCACATTTCGGGTGGAGTAGGTACAATAACTTTGGCGCTGCAAAATAATAAAAGATTCTAGTAGAGGGACTAAATACAAGTATTTTTAGCTATGAGAGGCGGGTCTATAACCCACCTTTTAGGCGGGAGGTACAATTTTACTAAAAAATACTTTTTATGAATTTTTTTTTCATTAAAAGTAATTTTTAATAAAATTGTAAAAGAACGATAAGACTTAAAATTAAAAGTTATACTTTTTCTGAGAGACAGAAATGTGCACTTAATTTTAGTTTTTTAAATTAATTAACAGTTTTTTGAAAAAAAAAATAACTTCAAACTCAAAAAAAAAAACACAAAAATGATAAGTTCTCCTAAGCATACGCACCTACCCCTAATCCAATAGTGAAAACATTTCTTTTATTTTCTTCTTTACAATTTTCATACACTTTAGTGTATTTTTTTACTTAGCAATTCTTTTGCTTTAAAATTATTTTTTTAATTTAATAAAATCTTAATTTTTTTCTTCTTTACAATTATATATGTATATATGTATGTATGTATTTTTTTTATCTTTTCCTTTACAATTAAATCAAATAACACTATGTATTTACAAACACTTCACAAACTCTTACATTTTTACCTTATACTTCACAATTAAACACAATAACAGTAATAAGTAAAAATTTCTAAAAGCATTTAACGACATTATTTTACTACCATCATTTGAAAAAGTGACAACGTCTTGTTTTACTCAAGGTCCCATTATAATTTTCTTACCTTACATGATACATGTTTCAAGATTGTATTCTTATACAATATCCGAAAATACACCTTATCGTACAATACTACCATCATTTCAAAAAGTGGCAACGTGTTATTTTACTCATCGTCTCGATGATTTACTTACCGTACTCAATACATGTTCAAAGAATGGATTAATATGCCTACATATGTATTCAAGCAATATCACCAAATACCATATTTCCACCCCTACCTTATTTTTCAACCATTATTCAAAACCTGGCTGCAAAACATGTTCCAAGGATGTATTCATATATTACCTACCAAGCAAAATAAGAATATACGATCGTCTCGATAATTTCCTTACCTTACTCAATACTTGTTCCAAGAATGTATCAATACATTTAAATATTCAAGCAATATCAGCAAATACTATTTTTCCACCCCTACCTTATTTGTCTACCATCAATTCAAAACGTGACAGCAAAACATGTTCCAAGGATACATTCATATATTACCTACCAAACAATAAAAGCATATACCATATTTCCACCCCTAACCTAAGTAAATTAAACGCCTTCTTCACCCTCTTAATGTGATATTCACTTATATTTTCTCTTGGTACAACATGCCTCTTCATTCTCTTACATTCCACAAGTTGTGGACATTAGTTCTGCTTCAGCTCTATAGAGGGACTACGCAAAAAATCTCCCCATGATAGTACTATAGATTTTATATACAAAGGTATTGTGTTAAAAAAATGGTTGTTGTACACAATGAATCCTTAATTGAAAAACAAAATGTAACATCCGAATATCTAAACATTTTGTTGCCACGTCACAATATATTAATTATAATTAAATTTTAAGTGAAACAATACCAAAGTTTTTATTATATCTTTCTAATACAGGTACCTAGTGAAGAGGAATCACTCACATCATGGCTATATGAACGATATTACGAAAAGGAGAAGATACTGAAAAAATTTTACGAAACAGGATTATTCGACGATGTTAATTTGCCAACACAAATTATATGTCAAGACATTTTGCGATTTGTCCTCATAAATGCATTTTTTATTACATCGTCGTACGTACATTATCAAATATTTCGCATCCTTTTAATGCAATATTTCTTTATAAGTCGAGTTTATATTCAAGTTTCCTAAAATAAAAATACTAATCAATTTTTATACTACGATGCAAGCAGAGATATTTCATTACGCAACATAAATGTGGGTTGGGCAACCGCAACCGGGACTGTTAAATAGTACATATTCTTTAATGCATGTGCCTAAAACCGGATGTAGTGAAGTGAATGCACAATATAAATAAAATCAATTGTCTATTTTGTTAAATTTATAAGTAGGAAAACATAAATAAAGAAATTTATTAATCATGTGATACTAAAAAATAAATAGTGTCGTTATATTTTGAACAAGTTTTTTTTATTTGCTTCGCTTCGCACCAATTTTTAAATTCTAGGAGGAAAGATGTAAGAGAATATATTAAGGTAAGTGGGCGTAATTGGCAATTCTTAGTTGCAGTTCTGGTGGAAAAATGCAGAACCAAATTGATAATACCGGTATTCACCACAACCCTGTTGGGTTTCATCTTGAATTTCTTAAGATTTGCAAATTAAAATCTTAATCAAATCACATAGCGTTAGTGACTTCTTTTTAACAATAGGCAATCTTTAAATTCGAACTCAGCTCTACAATAGATGTTCATTCTTATTTGACTAATTGTTGTAGTAGTGAGGCCTCTGGTCATAATCAAATTTTGTTAACCTTTTAACTAAAAGAAGGTAAAATTGGATTTTTGAAGAATTGAGACAAACACTTAGGTATTTGTAGTCCAGTCGATAGATAGTTTTAGGTCGACAAAGGTCGGAACTTAATGAAACCCTAGGATAATGTCAAGGGATGGTTAACCAACATTTTCTAAAGTTTTGAATCTCGTGAACCCTGTGCAAAAAATGTGAGGTGCAATGGTGTAAATGTTAACCCTTTCTTTTGTTTTTCATTAATTAGGTACTTTTTCAACGTTAAAAACGTTGAGATTTTTTTTTTAAATCATACAATTTTCTACAATAATGATTATTCAAATGTCAATTCTTTACCAAGATAGGTAGGCGGTTAGAAAAAAGGTATTTTTTCATATTTACCCGAAAATGCCAAAAATAGCAGATTTTTACTTTATTTCTCCTGTTATACTCGAATTATTCGACGCAGCTATTTTTCGGGAGACTTGATGTATGAATCAATGAAAAATACGTATTTTCTGACACGTGACCCTTGAATTCGCTCCTGGAGGCGCAGTTATTTTAAGAATGCATGGATCTAGTAGCTGGACTCAGTACCTATTTGAAAATGTAAAACATAAATAAATTTCGAGTGGAAAAATACATTTTTCCTTGCGATTATAGGTACTATAACACAAGTTATGCATTCGTGCAGATTAAAATTTTGAGATAACAATCAAACATGAGAAACATATTTGAGTTACTGGCAAAATTCTGTCCGTCTGTCTGTCTGTCTGTACGGATGTACATATATTGGACTGCAGCCTAAACGGTTGGGCCAATCGTCTCCAAATTTTGAACTTAAGGTTGCTGTGACATTCTGCAGAGGAGTTTTTAAATTTTTTTTTAGCTCAAAAATGAACGGTACCTGTCATATAACCGTTATGTAAAAGCTTATTTTTCTCGAAAACGGCTCCAAGAATTTTTATAAAAAAAAAATCAGTGTAGGTATGCATTATATTTTAGTGAAAAAAAAATTAATATAGTGGGCTAAACGGTACCTTTATACCTATTTTACCTATTTTTAATAATTTTTTTAATTTTTATTTTAAATCAATATTTTGAAAACGGGTAAATGAATTTTTTTTAATTTTGTTTTTAAATGTACGTTATTTTTGTGCTTAAGTTTGTATTCTTGAATTATTTTTTTTAATTTTAAAAAAAACCGTTTTATTTAAAAACGGCTCCTACAATTTTGAAAAAAAATTCACACGTTTTTACATTTCCTAAAGAAATAAAATGGCGTTTAAATTATTTTACCTAATACATTTTAACGTACGTTATTCGAACAATCAAGTCATAAAAATCGAATAAATACTTTGATGTTCACTTTAATTTTTTTTAAATTTTATTCTACAATGTGACCGCACATATGAGCAAGTACGTGCGATCCAGTCGTGCAATTTATTTTACTCGTCTTCAGATGCCAATATCTTGTTTATGTAAAGGTCCTAGCTGAGTATAGTCGTTATCGATTGGTTTCACTCGGGGATCCACTCATTCTGATTCCCCAATGGAACAGCAAAAATTCCTCGTCTCAATTTTGACGTTTTTGTTTATTTTAAATTTTTAATTAATTTATTGGCGCGAAAGCTCCTTAAGGCCTAGTGACTTATACTCTCAACCATTCCTGTGTGTGTGTTGTTAATCTGCAAGAATGGACCTACAGTGTACCGTCGAGTCCGAACGGCTAGATGAGATGCACTTTTTCGAGACAAATTTTACTCTTGGAGGTTTTGTCAGTTCCTCGCAAGAGGCAGTACCCCAGAAGAAAGGTGGCTAAGAGCTGGATTTGAACCCAGGCTCATTCGCTTAGCAGTCCGACACACTAACCACTAAGTCACGGGGCACTACGTTTTTGTTTGTGTGAGTGTAAACTTTGTTCATAGACGAACAAAAAATATGTACTCCAGTAGCGTTACCGGGCGGCCAAGAAAAATAAATTGCACGACTGGATCGAACGTACTTGCTCATATATTATGTGTGGTCACATTGTAGAATAAAAAAGAAAATTAAATTAACATCAAAGCATTTATTGGATTTTTGTTACTTTTGATTGTTTGAATAAATTACATTAAAATTGTATTGAATAAAATAATTTAAACGCCATTTCTTTAAGAAATTTAAAAAAAGTGAATTTTTTTTCGAAATCGTAGGAGCGGTTTTTAAATAAAACTATTTTTTAACAACTTTGTTTTTTAAATAAAAAAAATAATTCAAGAAAACAGTTTTAAGAACGAAAATAACATACATATAAAAACAGAATTAAAACAAAATTGACTTACCCGTTTTTAAAATATTGATTTTTCAAAAAAAAAATTTTTAATTATTAAAAATACAAACAAAGTTTTTGAAAAAAATTAATGCGAAATTATTACTAAGTGTATTACACTGATATTTTTTCATAAAATTCTTGGAGCCGTTTTAGAGAAAAATAAGTTTTTACATAATAATAATAAGTTTTTGACTATTAATCTTATAGGTATGTAGGTGAATAAATTTTTTGCACACGCTCCAGCGAGAAGTTTGTTTGTTTTTTTTGTCAAATAATTTCATGAATCTATTTTTTTTTTTATTTTATAGGTATTTGTTTTTGTGTTTCTGATTAACCTTAATTCATAGATTTGTACTTAAAGTACATACAAATATATTTATATTAATCTTAGAGCTACTTACAAATATTATTCACAGCAGATTCATAAGTAATTAATTTGATTGTACTTTTTAGAAGTTAGGAACTTAAAATAATTCATTGATATGTCAATTATGTATATACATTTAACAAAGTTTGTATATTGGTTTGGACAATCTAAGCTATGTTGTTTTATTTTGTTAAATATTTATTTTATATATTTTGTTTGTAATGTCTATATATTTTGTATTTGTAATGCCATAGAAGTACATTTTGGTTATACTTTTCATATTAACGTAATGATGTATTCATAAGTATATGTACATATGTATTTACTTGTTCCTTTTTTTAAGTTAATAATTAACTGCTGAGAGTTAAACTTTCTAGCCTCTATAGTTGTTTGGTGAGCTTATTTTATAGAATGGAGCAAGGAATTGTTTATCCTAGCTTTGAATTATGAGTAATTGTTCAGAGCCCACATTGAGAATGCTTATTGGCGATAAGTAGTATCTATCATTAATCGAGTAATCAATGTTCCCCCTAAATATGTGGACCGGGTTTAAATGAGTCTGGAGAGTTAAAATTCTGTTTTTTTTTTATTTTGCTAAAGAGGTAAGGTAGAATAGAAGAGGTATTATCTTTGAATTAGAATACAGTAAGTTATTACTAAACCATTTACCTGATGGTCTTCTGCTTTTGGAAATACATTTTCGGATTATTCTCCTTTCAAATCTTTGTAGCTCCGGCTACATTTCATGAAGACGAATTCCCAAATATTTGATTGATTGTTTCAGAGGTATTAGGTTTCCCTCGATATATAACTCGAGTTGGCGACTCTCGCGAACTGCCAAGTGGTGACCTTCACCCGGCGCGTTTCGAAAACAAGCGAGTTCACATTTGCTAAAGTTTTATACATATATGTATGTTAAAATAATATGATGTGATTTTATTTCATTTAGAGCCTCATGTGGTCTTTCATGGGAACTGAGATGAATCGTATCGTCAGCGTATAGGATTGACTCAGAGTTATTGACGCGTATAAGGAATTCGTATAAGTACACATTAAATAAAAAAAGGCCCAGTATAGATCCTTAGGTAAAACCTGCTAGTATTGGGATGGAAGATGAATACTGTTATTCAAAGCAGACTTTTAAACTACGATTCGAAAGGAAGCTTTGGATTATTTTGATATAATTACGGGCGAATTGAAGTTGATTAAGTTTGAAGATTAAACCTGCGTGCCATACTGAGTCAAAGGCCTTAAAGAGATCAATGGTACAGGCAACCGTACATTTTTTATGTCTTATGCGCGAAACAGATTGAACCAGCAAGAGCAACAGCACCAGCAACAGCGGTCGCTATTATTTTAGAAAATATGTGTTTCAATTGCTCAAGCCAGAATAGACCAGCAACAGCTACGTCAACAGCGTCGTTAGACCAAAATCCTAAATTTGCTGTTGCTGTTCCATTGCTACCAACTTTTAACAAGTGATAATCAGGGGAACAATACTGCAAAAATAAAAAACTGACAGTGTTATTGTTCTAAAAAGACGATGCTGGTGGCAATAGGTTTGTTCGATGTTCCCCGCCCCAGTGCGCACTGGGGAATGTCAGTGCATTAAGTCAAACTGCCAAAAAACTGCATAGCTGCTCCAGTGTTTATTTAACATCGAACAGCTCAGTGCAACATCTTTATTTTTTGACATTTCTTTCATTTATTTTTTTTTTCTTTAAACAGTGCCAAATAAATAGAAATTAAAAAAATGACCCACGAAAGCAATATTTTGTCTATACACACATTAATAACTTAAAACCTACAAAATAATCTACGAAATATTTCATATCATAAAATTGCACACCAAATTTGCAAATAAATTCCCCCATTCTCTGAAAACGAACTTCTGCCAACAGCTGATTTGAATTTAAATTTTGAATTTTGACAGCTCCGATATCTTACACCAAGAAAATACCTGGGGCGCATGAGGGTGCACTGAGTGCGTGCCCGGTGTTCACATCGAACACAGTGCAAAAACACTGGGGCGAAAAAAGTGTCACATAAAACACTTCAGTGCGATTTCAGTGTACACCAGTGCGCCCCAGTGCTGACATCGAACAAAGCTAATAGGTTTGTTCGATGTTCCCCGCCCCAGTGCGTACTGGGGAATGTCAGTGCATTTCGTTTAGCTGTCAAAAAACTGTGTTTCTGTTTGGGGTTTGATTTAACATCGAACAGCTCAGTGCAACAGTTTTAGTTTTTTGACATTTCATTTATGTATTAATTTTCTTTACAAAGTCTACAGTTTTTCCATTTCCATCAGATAGAGTATATCTCGGCGTTTTATCTAAAATCACAAAAATAACTTAATAATTGCAAAATATCTTATATTTACCAGATATTGCACTCCAAGTTTGTAAAATAAAATTTGTTTTAAACTTCTATCACCAAGCACCAACAGCTGATTTGAATTTTGACGGCACTGATTTCTTACACCGACCAAAAACCTGGGGCGTGAGAGTGTGCACTCAGTGCGTGCTCGGGGTTGACATCGAACACAGTGCAAAAACACTGGGGCGAAAAAAGTGTCACATAAAACACCTTAGTGCGAATCCAGTGTACACCAGTGCGCCCCAGGGCAGACATCGAACAAAGCTAATGTGTTTCAATTTTTTTCGCTGGTCAGCGTGCTGTTCGCTGTTGCTGGTTCAATCTGTTCCGCGCTATAGATTTTTAACAATTGTGTCATGAAAGCAAAGGAGTCATTTCTTTTATTTATTTCTTCGTTGCCAAAAAGATTTTGTATTTTTATCAGGATAATTTTTTCAAGAATTTTTCCAAGGTTGGATAGTAATAAGATCGGACGGAAATCTGTTAAATTGTTAGAATTTTTTTTTATTGGAATGAGTTTGGCTACTTTCCATGTTGAGGGAAAGTAAGAGTTGTTGATACGGTTATTAAATACAGGGGTTATGTGTTTAGCTATAGGTGTTTTAACCTTTCTTAGTATAAAGTTAGATATTTTATCTGGTCCAGCAGATTTTTTGTTATTGAGAGAAGCAATTACAGATTCAATCATGTTAGGTGAAGTGAAATTTTCATTTGGAGTCGAATTGGATTTGTTTGATGGGGAGAAGTTGACAATAGTGAGATCTTTATTCCAAATAGAGAATGCACAGTTAAAAGTATTGACTTCAAGGTGACTTTCTATATCGCTATAGGGAGCCCTTAGAGAGAATAATATGATCCAAAAGCATTTGCTTTTTCAGAAGGTGTAGAATATGATCTATTGCAGTGAACAAGTTCTTGGAAGGAAAACTCTTGATTTTTTGCGTCCAGTAATTTGGTCTATTGTCTTGAATACATTAGACGAGGGTTTTAAACTGCTGAGTTTTAATCTAAATTGCTCATTTAGTTCAATTATTACCTTTTCTTTTACGATTTCGCTTCCGTTTAGAAATAGTCCTAATCTGTTTCTCGCTTAACTATTATTATTTGGCATTTTGGAAAGACAAATAGTTAACAATCGTTAACAATTTATTTTCAACTATAGTATATAATAGAACGCCCCACGTGTACCGGTCCCTGTACTTTTCTTATGGGACTACTAAATTCTGCAATTTTGAGGTCCAACAATAATGCAAAATAGGAAGCTTGTGTCATACCGAACTAAAAGTTTCTTTCCGTTCTATCTGCCCGTAAATGTGCCCTAATTTGCGGATTTCTCCGTTTACGGGCGAGCGCATTTTACGGACGAAAATTGCACACCTGGCTTCTCATGGTGTTTGCAATGAAGAAAATTTGACAGATACTTCCACGGCCCAGGTTCGTCCCGAACTGTAGTGCCTCCTAAGTAAGTACTTCCGCGGCATTCCAACCACTATGGGTAGACGTGCTCATTTGACGAACGGATTGGAACGTTTCGATGGTTTTGACACTAGCTTCCGTTTTCTCCCGACTATTATAGTTAGCCCTTTAAGAAAATACAAGCATTTTTGACATTCCGAACTTGAAAGCGTATGTAGTCATTTCGGGTTGGTTGTCGTTTCGTACGACAACGTAGGTCTCAATTCTTCAATTATGTTAATTTTGGGGTTTGGGAGAGAAGGTTAGTTATGGCCACAGTACACATAGCTAAGGTAATATATTGCTCAGGTGTTCAAAATCTGATCTGTCACTTTGTATTAAAAATGGTGGTTTTTAGAAACCTACATGAAAAACAATTATGAATTTCATTCAAAATTTCAATGATTTGATCTGAATCCTGATTTGCTCTTTTTAATGAATCAAAACATCATTTAATCATTGAATTGATCATTCACTGACGAGCATACACAGTATTTGATATCACACACAAAAATACCAGGCATGCACGCACAGTTGATATATTCAAAATGCCATATTTGTATTTTTCACTTCAAAAACACTTTTATTTGTTATTTTGTATATTTAATGGATATTTGTTATTTTTTTGGCTAAGCATGGGCTGGCACAAGTTCACAACAAATAAGAAAATATTTTCCATTTGACGGTTGACCGAAAGACTATTTTATTTACATGCATGTGTGCATTCGCTATTATTTTCACACGTATTCTATACATATAATAAAATGTCAGGGTTTGCAGTTCTTTTTTCTTTTTTTCTGATACATCTCTGGACGCCAGAATTCCGTTTTTGAACGGGCAGAAGTACGACACTCTTTTTGTCAATTCTCTCTGGCTATTTGTTTTATTATCGCTGTCATTCCTTGCTTTGGAAATTCAAATTAGAATATTGCTAGAAGCTGGACTAGCAGATAGCAGCATTCAGCATTATTATCGTATATCGTTCATAGTAATTGCGATGCAATTAAGTTTTGTTTGTATACTTTTCAATAGTTTTGTGTAATGTGTGTAATTGAAAACTTATTTAATCAAACGTAATTTTGTTAACATACTTTGAAAATAATCAATTTTCATGGCTTTACAACCAGAAAACCAAGAATTAAATGTACGATCTAAGAGACCTTCAGGTGAGTCATAAATGAAGTTGATTAAGTTATCTATGTACTTTATTTACATTTTAATCGATTTTTATCATTACATTATTGTGTGTTGTACCTCTATGCATAACTATGTACATATTATGATTATATTATCTAGATTCGGCATTTAAACAGCAGCGCCTGCCAGCCTGGCAGCCGGTTCTTACTGCTGGCACCGTATTACCCACCTTCTTTATAATTGGAATTGCTTTCATACCAATTGGTGTCGCCCTTATGTACTTTTCGGATAAAGTTTGCGAACATATAACTGACTATACATATTGTGTCAAGAATGGTGAAACCAATCTAACCTGTGCCGAGTACTTAACTTCAAATCCATCAGCATCTTGTGAATGCACAATTGATTTCACCCTAAATAAAGATTTTCTGGTATGTAGTCTGACTTAAAATAATTAAAAAAAATGCATGTTTTATGTTGCTCTTTACTTATTTTGCAGGGTAATGTGTACATGTACTATGGATTAACCAATTACTATCAAAATCATCGAAGGTATGTAAAATCTCGTGATGACGATCAGCTTCTTGGACGTCTCTCTCAGCCTCCGTCGACTGATTGCGCACCATTTAGCTACAACGGGACAAGGCCCATTGCTCCTTGTGGTGCTATTGCAAACTCTTTGTTCAATGGTAAGATCTTACAATTATTTTTTGCATTAGCTCTAGGTCTATATATAATATAAGATAACAGAAAACGGGCTTATCGTGTTCTCCAAAACAAAAACATGATTTTTATCTTGCCACTTACGAAACACAATCCATTTGCTTCATTTTTGTATTTCAACACCTTACAATGTGGGCAAACTTGTGTTCATAGATCAAATCGTCAATTAAAACATCGTAACCGATAGTCGCTCTTGAAGTATTTTAAACGTCGCGTTTTTGTAATATGCTAATCCTTTCAAATTCATTTCGCCCTTATTGTTGCTGTGCAGTCCGATTGGATTGAAAATTAGCTTGGTTTGTAGCGTTTCAAGTTCTTCCAACCTTATTAGTTCCAAGTTATTTGAATGTCTATTAAACAAGCAAAAAAAACAAAACGCTGCCGCAATAATTTGAATCATAAAAATACATTTTAATAATATAAAATTAATTTATTCATATGTCTAATTAATTTTTGATCTATTTAAAAGATACTCTTGAATTACACTTTGGATTGGAACCTGTGCCTCTTTTAAATACTGGCATTGCTTGGCCCTCAGATAAACAGATTAAGTTCCGAAATCCGGCAGGAAATTTACAAACTGCATTGCGCGATTTTTCAAAACCACTTGCTTGGCAAAAAGAACTATGGGAGTTAGATCTGCAGGACAGGGAAAACAACGGATTTCAGGTTTGTAATATATAATAATTATTATTATTTTTATTAACAGAATAATTAAAGAAAATTACAAAGTTAACTCTAAATTTAAAAAGCACTAGTAGCTGAGCCTATCGGCTTTAATTAAATTTTTAATTTTTCATTAATATAAGTTACAAAAGATTCCAATTACATAACATATGTAACGAGATTACCTGGCAACGACCCCCAACAACCAGAACAAGGGATGACCATACGACAAAAGAAGAGACGGCTAGAGATAGATGGGCTATCTTAGAGTAGTTTTGATCTATGACACGATCACTATCCTTTGAATAGTAGACGTGAAAGGTCACATAAGAAAAGTGTGTGTTAAAAGTAGAATCTTCTTAATTCTTTAAATAGTTATTAATAAACAATATAGTTACGAGTTGAAAGGACGAACGGACGACCTGTGAAGGTGGATCAAGATGGAAAAGCTCAGCTCCAAACAGCTCCAGAGTGAACTGAAGAATAGAGGCCAACAACAGGAATAAAGAGAGTTGATAAATCGAATCCTTACCTACGACAAGGAGAAAGGAGACCAGACGTGCACGCATTCGAGGGTTGAATCTGAGACAACAAGCTTAATAATAACAGATCCTGAAGCACCAGTAACCGAAGAAGGCGATGTACCAACAGTGTCAGACTCGGTAACGATAGACGATCGAGCTTTACGGGAAAGAGAATGGGACATAATCAGTGGAGAGAGGAATCTATTAGAAAATTAAAGAAATATACTTCTAAAAGAACGGGAATTGGTTGACAAATTAAAGCGACTGGAAGGCGCAGGCACAGCAGTGATTGAGACCACACGAAAACAACGGTTAAACTGTAGCATAAACGACATTGCCGACGTACTACTGATGTTCTCCCCAGGAGACATCATCTTTGACGGCCGAAAACTGGGTGAATCGCGTAGAAATCTTAACGAAGATATATGAATGGGATGAGCGGGCGCTTCTAATGGCAGCAGCATTTAAAATGAATGGTCCTGCTTGGTACTGGTGGGATACCACCCACGAGATATGCGGATCTTGGGCCCAACTGGCTATGGGACTGAAATCGAATTTCCCGCAGCACCATAACGAAATGGAGATTCACCCACAAATGACGCGCAAAACCAGACGTCATAATGTCCATCGAAAGCTTTTGTTTCGAGATGAACATGTTCGGCAAAAGAATCCACCTTGCAGATAAGACCATCGTTTAATACATTCACACGGGATTGAATAACGCACAGCTAAGTTCGTGTTTAGCGGCGGCAAACTTTAATTCAACCACGAGGGAAAGTAGCGTTTACGCTAATAGACCACCAGTCAACGAACAGTTTAACTAACGATAATCACAAACACCAAACGAATGATCTACCGGACAACATCGTTCTTCACCCATTTGCTACAACTGCAATCAAGCTGGCCACATCCCTCGATAGTGTACGCAAAGCAGGAAGAGACCATGGGTGAACAACAAAGAAAATAATTTTAGATACCAGGCCAAATTCTAGAAACCCATAGACAAGAACGTGCGAATAAATATTCTGCAATGCAAAGAACAACCTGATTGCTTTAACAAAAGAGTCACTGTAAAGGGTATCTGGACAAATCAAAAAAGAGCATATGCACTACACAGCCTTCATCACCCCCGACGGATTATTTGAGTTCAAGGTCATGCCATTTGGGCTCGTGAACGCCCCAGCTTATTTTTTAAAAACTCATGAGATACACAAAGCAAAAAATGCTGCTTGAACGCATTGTTAGTTACATGAACGAGTTCGTCATCCCCGCACGTTCCTATCAGGACGGAATGGTTAAATTAGAAAAGTTTTTGACTGTACTGAAAGAAGCTAACCTGACGCTGAATCTTAAGAAGTGTGTGTTTTTTAAAAGGGAGATAGAGTTTCTGGGCCATATTGTCAAAGATGGCAAGATTCAACCTGGGAAGGCAAAGACTCTCGCTGTTCAGGAGTTTGACAGGCCCACGAATGAACACCAGGTGAGACAGTTTATAGCACTTACCAGTTTTTTTCGAAAGTTTATCAAGGACTACGCTCTGACTGCATAAACCCTTACCGAATTAACAAAGAAAAATCAAAAATTCATATGGGAGCCTAAGGAACAAGCTGCGTTTGTTCAGCTTAAGAACTCATTGGTTAGTTCACCTGTTCTAGTGCTGTATGATCGGAACGCCGAACACGAGTTGCATACAGACGCCAGTAGCAAGGGTCTTGATGGAACTTTGCAGCAGAAAGAGAATGATAATCTACATCCTGTCGCGTACTACAGCAGGAAGACAACAAAAGAAGAGGTTAAGTACCATAGCTACGAGCTTGAACCGAATGTTACGTACAACTAACAATATGATCTTCTCATTCGACTTCCATTGTACCAAGAATACCATTAAGCCTTCCCTTTTTAACATGTCGATACATTATCCAGGAACACACTTGAACCAGCTCAGACCACAGATTTCGTAGACATAAACATCCTGAAGATAAACATCGAAGAATCTGACTAGGTTTATTCACTGCAGCTCCAGGGTCCAGAGGTAGCAGATATTCTTAAGGTATTACAAAGCCCTGTGCTGGTGAACCCGCTAAGCAAATACATCACAACTATTCCTTATTGACTTTATCGAAATACTGACGGTGAGCTTCGACTTTTTATTCCAAAAGGAACAAGGAAAAGATCCTGCGAAACAGCCATGGCTTGATGGGATACTTCTCCGAAAAAAAGACTACAGCCCATTTACGAGCACGATACTGGTTTCCTAGGATGACACAATTCATTAAAAATTCATTGAGTGTGCTTTTAACAAAAAGGAAGTCCACCCTCGGGGTGAACTTTTTCCGATTCCAAAGGGGAATGTGGCATTTGACACCTTGCCCATAGACCATTTGGGGCCCTTTTTAAAATCAACAAAAGGGAACACTCATCTCGTGATACTAGTTGACGCCTTCACCAAGTACGTCCACATTAAAGCGTTGCCTAACATGCAGGCGAAACCCGTTATCAAATTTCTAACGAATATATTTTTCACCTATGGCACACCCCGACGTATAATATCGGATAAGGGAACCGCGTTAACATCACATTCCTTCGCAGAGTTTACAAAAAATTATTCGATTCAACACATACGAACTATACTACACGCGCTTCTAGCCACCGTGAATGACGAAACCCGATGGGATAAAAAGGTCAGATTTGTTCAATAGGGCATTAATAACACGCGAAATGAATCCACCGGTAAGACAGCGCATCAATTGCTAATGGGATATATAGCCCATGACCATTTCAAAGACGTTCTAGCTAAATGCATGGACCTGAATCAAAACAAACCATGCCTTAAAGAACTTCGAAGGAAAGGAGCGGAATCCACTGAGACACAACAAGCAACACAAAAACGCCAGCATGAACGTAAACATAAAAAAAACAAAAATTTATAGGGTTGGAGATTTATTTATCTCGGTGAATGACCAAACCGGAACGTCCCGTAAACTTGAAGAAAGATACCGTGGACCTTACCGTGTTGTATCCATCCTCCCACTCGATCGGTACCAAGTTGCGTTTGGTCTGCCGATAGAACGAAACCCTGGATTGAATTGGATCTTGAACTCGACGAGGGCGTTGAAGACTGAAGGATGACCGAAACTGAACGAGATTACCTGGCAACGACCACCAACAACTAGAACAAGGGATGACCATATGACAAAAGAAGAGACGGCTAGAATAGTAAGACTAGTTTTGATCTCTGATCACTATCCTTTGAATAGTTGACGTGAAAGGTCACATAAGAAAAGTGTGTGTTAAAAGTAGAATCTTCTTAATTCTTTAAATAGTTATTAATATACAATATAGGTAACGAGTTGTTATTGAATCAGAAACGAGTCATAGAAACGAGTCATACATCTATTATATATAAATCACAGGTGTCACGTTGTTGCACACGATGAACTCCGAAACTATCTTACCGATTTTCACGTTTTTTTTTATAAATTTTGTTTTGCTGGCGTTCCTAAGATAGGATAGTTTTTATTCCTTATTTTTTATTATTTAATTTAAAATTCAACTTTTATTTAATTTCCATTACACCAAAAAAAGGGAAACGTCAAAACAAAAGGTATGTACGATTGTCTGCGTTCCTCAGGGTTACCACTTCATTATTTTTTTATTAATTAAATTTTTTTGTACTTTATATGTTATTAAAAACAAAAAGTAAGAATGAAACCACTATTTTGAATATTGGCTTTAGGCCTCATAATGAGAATAACCAGAAATGTATCTTAGAAGGGAAATTCAGTTTTCAAACAGTTATTGGTAAATTTATCGGAAAATCCTCTACGTGTATTAAAGGGTGTATGAAAAAATTAAAATAAATTGCACGACTAGATCGCACGTACTTGCTCTTATGTGCGGTCACAGCTTGGAATAAAATTTGAAAAATATGAAGGGAACTTCAAAGATTATATTCGATTTTTCTAAAATAGTTTTCAGCGGAAAAATTTAAACGCCATGTTATTTCTTAAAAAAATGTGAAAATGTGTGAATTTTTTTTTCAAAATCGTTAGAGCCGTTTTTAAATAAAACGGGTTTTTTAACAACTTTTTTTAAAAAATTAAAAAAAATAATTGAAGAATACAAACTTAAGCACAAAAATAACGTACATTTAAAAACAAAATTTAAAAAAAGTTTTCGAAAAAAAATTAATGCAAAATTACTCAAGCTACCTACATCTTCTTCAATTATCAATTTTGATTGTAATCGGATCACCAGTTTTCGAAAAAGTCGAAGAAAAAAAAACCCGTCCTATGGGAGGTACCGTTTTTAGCCCAACATATTACATTTTTTTTTCACCAAAATATAATGCATACCTACAGTAGTACACAGATTTTTTTTTATAAAAATTCTTGGAGCCGTTTTCGAGAAAAATAAGCTTTTACATAACAGTTATACCGGTATCGTTAATTTTTGAGCTAAAAAAAAAATTGAAAAAACTCCTCTGTAGAATGTCAAAAGAACCTTAACTTCAAAATTTGAAGACGATTGGCCCAACCGTCAACAAAATCTCCACAAAAAAGACCAATTAAGTTAAAACAGAAAAAACACACATACAAAATATTATCATTAAAGAGTGCCAGAACAAAACAGAAAAAAATCGCATTTTTGTAATATTTTTATTTTATTCATAGAAAATCTCATTTTTATATTTTCTTATTTTATTTTATTATCTTACGGATATACTCCGCGGATGTAGTATCTTCAAAATCATTCATTTCTTCGCTGAAGATTAAAGAAGCTTCCCTCGCTTCATCCTCAGAACTAATACTTTTTGTTCCTTTAGAACACCCTGTAATCAAAGAAAAATATTAGCGTATACCGGATTTTTCTGGGCAAGCCGCCCGTACTCTTGACTTGTTTCTTACTTCTCACCCTGATAAATATACCATTAGTGTAAATTCTTTATTTGGCACTTCAGACCATTGTGTCATTTCAGCTAATTTCTCATCCTCCGCCCATCCAGTTAAAGAAAAACTTCAATACAAGAAAGCCAACTGGGACGGCCTGAATATTTTTTTCCGAAACTTTAACTGGTCACTATGCTTCCTCGATAGTGACATTGATGCCAGTGCTGAAATGTTCACAAATGTGATTCTTCTGAGGATGCGTGCTTTTATTCCTAACAGAGTTAATAGCATCAAGCCCAAAGAAAAGTCCTGGTTTAATTGTGAGTGTAAAGAAGCTATCAGGCTCAAAGAAGTAAGTAGGTTTGTTCGATGTTCCCCACCCCAGTGCGCACTGGGAAATGTCAGTGCATTTCGCTTAGCTGTCAAAAAACTGTGTTTCTGCTCGGGGTTTGATTTAACATCGAACAGCTCAGTGCAACAGTTTTAATTTTTTAACATTTCATTCATGTATTAATTTTCTTTACAAGGTCTACAGTTTTTCCATTTCCATCAGATAGAGTATATCTCGGCATTTTATTTAAAATCACAAAAATAACTTAATAATTGCAAAATAATCTACAAAATATCCAAGTTTGTAAAATAAAATTTGTTTTAAACTTCTAACACCAAGCACCAACAGCTGATTTGAATTTTGACAGCACTGATTTCTTACACCGACCAAAAACCTGGGGCGTGAGAGTGTGCACTCAGTGCGTGCTCGGGATTGACATCGAACACAGTGCAAAAACACTGGGGCAAAAAAAGTGTCACATAAAACACCTCAGTGCGAATCCAGTGTACACCAGTGCGCCCCAGGGTAGGCATCGAACAAAGCTAGTTTTCGATCCTAAAAAGCCAACCCTACAGAGGAAAATCGGAACAAGCAGAACAAACAAGGAACTCATGCAACTCCGTTATTGAAAGAACCAAATTTTTGCATGACCAAAAATTACGGCAAAAAATTCTGCAGTGTCCCAAAGGCAGTAAAAATGTTTGGTCATTTGTAAAAAAATATTAAAAACTCTTCGGGTTCAAACCTATTGTCTACTCTTCAGAGAGAGGCAAACTTGCTTGCAGCTCATTTAGCTGCCAGCTCTACGCTACCTTACAGCAACGTTGCCCCCCTTTACTTCAGAATGTAAATTTTTCCATGGGACATATTTTTTTCCGCACTCGTACAGTAGCAAGAGTTCTCAAAGAAGCCCCCCATTCTTCTGAAGAGGTTTTCTTTCAAAGTGGCTAAGCCACTTTAAGCCACTTTCCTTTAAAAATTCTATTTTTTCATCAAAGAGTGAAGCATTTCGAAGGCTATCCCGCTTTCTTCTCTTTGTGAATTCAACTATGGTTGACATTAAGTTGAACCTTTTTGATCAGTCAGCAACTAGGTATTACGCTCTCTGGAGGCGATCTGAGATTGTGCCTTCAAATGTTCCTCTGATTAGAATAGCTACATATATCATCAGCATCTTGGTATACACAAATCCCCTGGCCCGTATGGTATATCCCCCATTCTTCTTAAGAGGCGTTCTTCCACAATGGCCACTGCGTAAGCTTTTCCATCGCTCCTAATCTTCTGGAATCTTTCCTAGAAGATGGAAAACAGCATTTGACCAGCATGTCCCTAAGAAACGTGACCCATCCTCCCCCTCCTCCTACCGAGATATACCAATAACATCGCTTCTTTCTAAGGTCATGGAAACGCTGATTAACCGTGACATATGGAATGACTTCATCTCCATATCTCGCCACAGAATGCCTCCAAATCTTAGCTAAAGAATACTCTGCGAAGTATGCATTGGGTTGGCAAGTTTTGCTCAAAGACTTCTACGTTGATGATGTTATGACGGGTGCAGACAGCATAACAACAGCAAAAGACATACAGTCACAATTGTCATTGTTGCTGTGGGAGGGAGTGCTCCAACCACCAACAATTGCTTGAGAATGTTCCATTAAAAGATCAGAAGATATCTCTCACCGACGACAATAATGAAGGCGCTGTCAAAACCCTTGAGCTAATATGGGTTTTAATATTCGCAAATGATGGGAAATTTACCAGCAACAAAAGTGCAACCAGCACGTCCATTCATCAATACAGGAATCGACTTTTGCGGTCCGTTATGGGTTCATTACCGAACGAGAGGGAGTCGACCCCAAAAATCTTATTTATCAATATTTGACTGCTTCGCTACAAAGGCGGTACACATCGAAGTCGTCAGTGATTTAACTACAGATGCCCTTTAACCTTATAGCCATTCACCATAACCATAATCTCTTTTTATTCCAGCTCGGAAACATCTACCTCGATAAAATTTACCGCTTTTACCTGGCCTTTACATGGGTAATTTGGAGATAAGTGTCCAAACTCTTCGCAGTTAAAACATTTAGGACCCTTTTTCTTAGAATCGCATATTTTATTTACTTTTGTGTCCTTTTTGACCGCAGTTAAAACAACTAAAGTTAATTGCCTCTGATAGTTATGTGGAGAGTTGCTGGCCGAAGACAGTGGCGGAGTGCCAACATTTTTATAATTTATTTTAAATAGAGCCAATAGTCTCAGTAGCTAGGCTCGTTTAACGTTAATCTTAACTACCATGTAATTTTAATTGCGTGTTAATAAATAATAATAAAAATAATAATAATAATAATAATAAGTGCTGCCATAATCTAAAATTTCATAATGTTAATAGTTAACATTTTCTAGAAAGAAATTCGAAATGTTTTACATATAAATATTCTTGTTTGGGACATATTTCCTTGTATTGGGGTTTCGGTGTAGACCTGTTCAGCTACGGTACTATGGGTTAGAACATTTTTGATTAATCTTACCAAGTGTTAAGGTAGTCCTAGACTTGACAGTTTGAATATTAGTCCTTTTATCCAAACTGTGTCAAAGGCTTTTTCGATATCCAGTAAACAGGCGACTGTCGTCTCTATCTTGTTGAGTCCGTGTGTCACGTCGGAGTGCAGTCCAAGAAGCGGATGAATGGTGCAGTGTCGTGCTCGGAAACCATACTGACATTAAGTTATGATTTCCCTTTCCCTGAAGAAATGATGCAGCTTTCTCAGGATAAGTCCCTCGAGGATTTTGCTGACACAGCATAGAAGCAGTTGGTTTTCTTCGGAAGAGCCACCACTTTTGCCGTTTTCCATGTTTCGGGGAAGTAGCTGTTATTCAGGCAGTGAAGATGATCGTCAGCAGTAGGATGGCGAGATTTGGTAGCTTTTTAAGCACAAAGTTAAAAATCCCATCATTTCTTGCTGGCTTCTTAGAATGGAACAAGAAGGAAACAAACTGCTTTTTGTTCACGGAGCTCCAGAGAATTGACATTTTGAAGACTTTAGGGAAAGAACATGGCCCGAAAAACAGTTACTAATTAAATAAAAATAAATAATAAATTGTGTTGTTAATCTGCAAGAATGGAAGAGGCAGATAAAGTAAACGTTAATGAATATGTTTTGGTTTTCACGATGGATCTATAATCCGTTCTCTTAGGGGCCAGTTATAGCTATCATTGAAAAACTTAAAACCGAGTTTTTATATGTTTTCCTTCGAAAAGAAACACAAATGATATACTAATCGATAGCAAATCATACAAAGAATTTTTTTCGAAAAGAAAAACCAAATTGCAAAATATTTTTTACTAAAAATGTATTTATCTGTTTTCCTGATTCAAATTTTTCGTGTCAGCTGATTGTTTTTTGACAGAAAATGGAACAACTCGTTCCAGATTTGAGTTCCAATTTCGTTCAGTTCCAATGACAGATTTGTATCCGAATTTTTTTTTCGTGTGTATTTGAACCAGGAAAATTTTTCCAATGACAGAAAAATTCAATGATTGCTATAACTGATCTCTCAAAAAAATTACAATGATTTGTTTCAATAATGCTTTTCAATGATAGCTATAACTGGCCCCTTAGTCGTCTATAATTTTACTATGTTCAACATTCAGTCCAATAAGGGCTATTGCTTCTTGTGGAATTAAACGGAACGAAACGTGGTAGCTTAGGACTTTGGTACCATTTTGAGTAATTTCTTGTTGGCACAGATAGAAAATACTTCTATAAGACGAATCATTTTATAGAGCGATAGAAACTCAATTTTGGCCAATGCGATTTCACGATTTTCACGATAGAACAAAAATATTCTTTTGCAAAGGTCATACTCAAATGGCAGCTGACTCGAGGCATTCCTCTATTGAACGGATCTATAGGAAAACCAATATAAATGTTCCAGATGATTATATTGATGTCTTTAGGAAAGCAAGAAAGAGAAACCCCTACCAGGTACAATATTTGGATCACACCTATTTCAGCTGGTTCACATCCGTTGCTTTCTTCAAATCTATTATGGCTGGTTAAAAGAATGGGGATGCGTGTGTAACTGACATAGATGCCCTTAAATATTCAAATTCCGCGATTTTCAACAAACTAAAATTTAGTGACTTGGTAAGGTCAGAAATTCAAAAAAAATACGTTGCTGTGAGTAATCTCCTCTGGACTTTAAGAAGAAAGAATGAAAGTCACTAAAAGAAAGTACAACGACTTACAAGATTTGAAAAACTCATTGCCAAGGGAATACCACCTAACTGCAATAAAATAAAAAGTATTGTTATTTTCGATTTAACAATGTTTTTAGATTATACACACTATTTTTTAAATATATTTGTGAAAAAACAACGATATTATGTATATAAAATCAGTGAGTTACAAAGTCTGCTTATGGGCCGACGATATGGTTTGTGTTTACTTCTTTCCCGTTATTTTCTCTACAAACATTGCATTAATATAAAACACATCCCCAGTACTCGAAGTCTACATTGCAATCTCATTAAGGAAACAAATTTAGGATGAGATACCGAAGTTATATGGCGTTGCGGAAAACACCCATTTCGATAGTATTATCAATCTGTATATACAAAGGTAGGATTGAAAAATATCCTCCTGAAATTACAATGTCGGGTACATAGCTCTTTCAGCTTGGGGGTTGATATTGGAGTGGTGGTGGACATATTCTCTCCAATTAATTTTTTTGAAGTTGCTGGATGTGTGCGAGAGGTTTTTTGGCGTATTTCTTGTTAAATTCTTAGAAATGTATAAGTGGTTCTTCAAGAGCTGCTTTTGTAGTCTTATCGGCTATCTTATTTCCTGGTATTCCAGCATGCCCTGGGACCCATATGATTTTTAGATTTTTGTTTCCGATTATCTTATCTCGTAGGCGTTGAATTATTTCTGTTTTGTTGGTAAGGTTTTTTAATGCTGTGATAATTGACAGACTAGTGGTCATTGTGGCCTTAAGGATAGCGAAAGCTTCAGCGGTAAAAATGGAGGTGGAGTCGGCTAGGAGACCTTTTGCTTTCACAAATCCAATTTGGTAAACGACTGCAAACGCAATAACGTGATAATTTTTTGATGCGTCTGTGTAAAGGAAATTCCATTCCGTCATTTTGAGATTTGTAAAGGTCTTAATAAACATTTTTCTGTACACGTCATTGCTTGTTGTTTCTTTTGGGAGTCTTTGAAGTTCAGTGCTTATGGAGTCTATTGGCATTATCCACGATGGGAACATTCCACATTTTATAGAGTTCATCTGAACTGGAAGATTCCACTTTATTGATAGGTTTATCGCATTGAGCAGTGATGACGGATGGTTTTGGTGTTTGGTGAGTTTCTACAGCAGTTAACTTTGAGAAGAATGTAGGCTGTTAGGTATTCTATCCTTTCATTTATTGATGGTAGTCCGGCGTCTGTTAAAATATTTTTGATTGGATGATTATTTTCAGCATTTACTCTAAATGGGAAGTCCGTAGTCTATTTTCGCAAGCAGAATTGATTTTATGACATTGATAAGGCAATTTAAATTGCAAAAAAAAAATTAAATCATGTTAGCCCTGGTAGCGAGGCTCTTTTTAATATACATACAATGAGACATAAAATTAAATTTATTATCAAACATGATTCCTAATTTTTTTGGTTATTTACATTTAATATCAACGTACATTTACATTTAAATTAATTGTAATATTTTTTTGAGCAGCTGTTTTTTTTTACAAATGTGAAGTATTTTTACATTTTTATATCGATATTTTTGTTCCAGAATATTTACCCCATTTTTCTATATCAATAAGTATTTTTTGAAAAATCAGCTTCTACATCGTTTAAATCTTTGCATTTAGATAAAATAATGAGATCATCGGCGTATAAGGAATATTTAATTTTGTTGTATTTTGTGATTTTGTTAAAAGCAATGGCAAATAACACACAAATTAAAAATATATATTTTTTATTAGTTTTAAAAATATTGATTTTTCAAAAAAAAAATAATTTTTATTAGAAAAAAAGTTATTAAAAATTTTTATATGCAGAATTAATTTGGCTACATATGTATATCTCCATTCTTGCAGATTAACAACACACACACAGGAATGGTTGAGAGTATAAGTCACTAGGCCTTGGCACCTTAAGGAGCTGTCGCGCCAATTAATTTATTTAATTTACATGTATATCTTCTCAAATATAAAATTTGACAGAAATCCATAAAGCCGTTACCGAGCAACCAAAAATTAAAAAAACCGTTATATGAAAGGTCTCGTTAATAGACATATGGTTCTTATCAAATGGTAGACAAAAAATTCTCAAAAATATTCATCAAGATTGTTGGAACCGTTTTCGAGAAAAAAAAGCTTTTCCTAAACGGTCGTGTGGCAAGTACCGTTATTTTTAACTCTAAAAATAACATTTCAATTTCCCCTCTGAGGAATGCCAAAAGATAAACACACCAAATTTGAAAGCAATCGCTTAACCCGTTTAGGCTGCAGCTGCAGGATGGACATTTTTTTGCCAATGACTTTTAGGCTTCTCTATGATAGTAATGTCATGTTTAATGGTTATCTCAATTTTTTTTTATTTACGAATCCTAAACTTGCCTTATAGTCCTTATAATCGCAAGTAAAAATGGCAAACAATGGATAAAACACGTGGTTATCAAAATCGGTGTTACCAAACCATTTTTAAACCCGTTTTCAAAGATTTTGAATGTCATTTAAGATTTTTACTAAAGAATTTTTTTTAGTAGAAGCCATTTGAAGATAGATTTTTCATATTTTAGTATGTTCATAGGTAACACTAGTTTTTCTCAAGGAAAAACAAGTACTTGCTATTCAGTCGTATAATATTATAATGTATGTAGTAGTCAAATAAAAAATTAGGTTAAATTAATCCAATTTCAGTATTGTTTTTGTTTAATTTTAGAATGAAGACTTTATTGTTTGGATGCGAACTGCTGCGCTTCCCAGCTTCCGTAAACTCTATCGCCGGGTGGACCATACGAAACCATATTTCATGAACGGCCTCAAGCGTGGCAATTACACTCTTAAAGTCACTTACCGTAAATATGCCGAATATTAGCAAACAATACAATGGTTAAAAATAATTGTTTTGTTTTTTTTCTCATAGAATATCCCGTAACAGCATTTAGTGGTACGAAGAAAATGATTTTATCTACAACTTCACTTATGGGCGGAAAAAACCCTTTCTTAGGAATCACTTATATTGTGGTTGGTTCTATATGCTTGGTTGCTGGAATCGTTCTTTTAATTATCCATATCAAATGCAGCAAAAGGTTTGTTATCTAAACATATAAGTAAAACACATTTACTGATTTTTTTTTGTTTTAGTACCACGGAAATGATAAATGTCAACCCAAGAACGCCATATTCTTAATCATATCGACGTTGGCAATCTTTAAAAATATCTGAAGAAAAGTGCCTATCCTCCAGCACCCACAGTTACTAGTATTGTTTTATATTTATTTTTGTTTTTTTTTTGCACTTGTAATTTGAAAGTTTATCTTGTTCTTTGTTTTTATCACTTAAGAAATAAAATAATTTAAAAGAAAAAAAGGAAAGGGTACGGTTTGGTTTTTATACATATAACTTGAAAGCAACGATGGTTGTTGTCTGCTTATAACATCCTATGTTTATTCTAAACTAAATGTAAGTGTGCGTGTTTAATTAAAGTGAGTTTCCTGTGTTTGTCACTGAAGGTGTTGTCGGAGACTCTTCTTCTGAAATGGAATATGATTCACACACGTTTTGGTAGAAGCCGGGAGTGGTCCTGGTCAATACCATTACATGTTTTGCATGGCATGGTTGTTGTCTAAATAATTTATTTTAAGTGATTTTACATTCCAATCTGAACCAGGACTACGCAAATGCAATTAATTCTATTTGTATAAAATTTAAAAAATACTTAAAGGTAGGTATCTACAAACTACAACATTATTTAAATGATATAAAAGAATTTTTTTCTTTTTTTAAAGTTCTTACTCCTACAGCCCCTAGCTTTAGCTGTAATCATAGGAAGATTATATTATAATATGTAAATAATAATGTCTATTCATTTAAAAATACATATGTACAATTAAATTGTCAAATAGACTTTATTGAAAACGTATGGACTTACTATACAAAGCTGAAGTAGAAACTGGTTGAACTTTTGCTCGCTTTGACAGAAAAAAGCAAAAACAACAACCGAACTTTGGAAAATTTAGGACGACAGTATAGAGAATGTATATACAATGCTAAAATACAATGATGGCTAAAACACAATCACGCTTCAGCTTTAGCTTCGTCACGTTACATTTCATACGCTTTGTGTTCGCTTTATGTGACATTTCCCAAAGTTTGGTTGTTGTTTTTGCTTTTTTCTGTCAAAGCGAGCAAAAGTTCAACCAGTTTCTACTTCAGCTTTGTGTTTGAGTCACGTTACCTTCTCTGTTCACAAACCAAACGTAACGTCAAAGCTAAAGCGACATTGTGATAAGATGTTTTGATTTTCTATGGTTGAACTTGTAAACGTCAGGCGAAACCGAGGCCCCAATCCTGAATACGAGTTGAGTAAAAGCGAGTTTCATTCAAATTTCAAAGATTTGATCTGAAAATCGAGATTTGCTCTTTTCAATGAAACTTGTTTCATCTTTTAATCCTAGTATTGGTCATTCGCTGACGAGCATACACAGTATTTGATATCACACACAAAAATACCAGGCATGCACAGTTGATATATTCAAAATGCCATATTTGGTATTTTCTAACTTCAAAAACACCTTTATTTGTTATTTCGAATATTTAATGGATATTTGTTAATTTTTTGGCTAAGCACGGACTGACACAAGTTCACAACAAATAACAAAATATTTTCCATTTGATGTTTGACCGAAAGACTATTTACATGTATGTGTGCATTCAGATCAAATCTGCCAACCCATCAGAGATCAAATCTTTCGTGTTGAGATTTGATCTAGATTTGCTCTTTTTCTTGCAATGAAACTCTCGAAATTGAAAAAGATCAAATCTTTTGACAGAAAGAGCAAATTTTTTCTTGAATGAAACTCGCTATAAGTTTTCATGTGAGATCGACAAATTGGTATTCTTGAACACGACTCACTAATTATCGGTATTCCCCAACTCGAATGTCGAACGTCAAATGAGATTCGAATGATACATACCTATTCCTGAACTCGAAAGCGACGCTTTTTTCTGTGAGAAAGCATTCATGTTTAAAAAGTGTTCGAGAGCAGCAGTGCTGGATGCAAAAATGTAGGTACAAATAAAAAAAGACTAATTTTCTAATTGTTATGAATAATGAAGTGTTTGAAACAAAATTTAAATATTTTTGTGTGGTAGGTATTTGGCATAAACGACGATATGGCTTTTGTTTTGAATTTGTGCTCCATTATTTGCAGCAAATATACAAAAATTGTTTTATAAAACATCTCTGTACTTTTTTTTTGAACTTTTACGATTCAAACTGAATAATTTACTATGAAATTACATTTAACGATTAGTTCTCAAATCGAAAGATTTTTTTTGTGAAAGTCAAGTCAACATTTAGTGAAGTTAGCTACAATTCAAAGGGTGTGTTCAACATTTTCGGAGTCATGTCATGTTTTTGGCTCTCACTAGAGTTGTGGAATACCGAATCTTACTCGAATCGAACTGCGAGCTCTCGAGTGACATCTCACAGCCACCACACGGGTACCCTGTGAGAGTGCAAAGCCGCGGAGTGCTACTGCCTGTTCTTTTTTTATTCACCATACAAATAAAATAAAAAAATTAAAGTGAACATCAAAGCATTTATTCGATTTTTGTGACTTTTGATTGTTCAAATAAAGTTCGTTAAAATGTATTGGGTGAAATAATTTAAACGTCATTTTATTTCTTTAGGAAATGTAAAAAAGTGTGATTTTTTTTCAAAATTGTAGGGCCGTTTTTAAATAAAACGGTTTATTTTTAACAACTTTTTTAAAAAAATACACGCAGTAAGCATTCCTTGCAACTTTTCCTTTCCACACCCAATTTGACTTGAAAATTGCGGTAAAATCGGTCTGTGCTTTAAAACACTGAATTCAATTTTATGTGGTTAAATTTAACGATTAATAAGCGCATCATTCATATATGTTTTCTTTATAGATCTTCTAACGAATTTGATGCTTTGTCTGACTCCATTCAAGGCATTGTTTCCCGTTACCCTCACACTGAAATCGTTATTACGTGTGATTTCAATGTTCACAATTCTTGTTGGCTTCCTTATTTGGCCAGACAACACCCGAAGGAAGGTATGTTGAGATTTTTGTTGAGTTAAACGATCTTACTCAGCTCGTTGATGAGCTAACCCGAATTCCTGGCATTGCATTTCTGACTGCCAACACTCTAGACTTGTTTCTTTCTTCCGATCCTGATAAATGCAAAATTCGTGTATTATCGCATCTAGGCACATCTGACCATTGTGTCATCTCTGCAAATTTCTCGTGCCAACTTATTTCAGTTAACGAAAAAACCCCAAGAGAACCGTTTGGCAATACGAGAAAGCCAACTGGGACGGTCTCAATAACTTACTCAGAACCTTTAACTGGTCACTATGCTTCCTCGATAGTGACATTGATTCCAGCTCAGACATGGTCACACATTTGATTCTTTTAGGAATGAGTAATTTTATCCCAAGTAGGTCGAAGAGTATCAGACCTTAGGAAAACTCATGGTTTGAATTGAGCTGTAGAGAGGTTATAAGGCTAAGAAATGCAAGTTTCCGTTGTTATAAACCCAACATCACTGAGGAAAACCGGAAAAAGTTTCAGAAAGCTAGAAAGAATTTTCATACAATGTTCATATTTTATGGCACCATTCATCTTTCGCACTCGTTCCGTCGCAAGAGTATTGAAAGATCTCAATATAAATAAATCCGCTGGCCTGGATTATTCTTTGCGCAAGCTTTTCCATCGGTCCTATTCCTCTGGACTCTTTCCGAGTGGATGGAAAACAGCATTTGTTCAGCCTATCCCTAAAAAAGGCGAATCTTTTGCACCCTCAAACTACCGACCAATTGCACTTACGTCCCTTCTTTCTAAGGTCATGGAAACGCTGATTAATTTTCAGCTTAAGAAACATCTTGAAGAACGAAAGCATGACCGGCAATACGGCTTTCGTAGCAACAGGTAAACTGGTGATCTGATGGTTTATCTCACCGAACAGTGGAACCAATCTCTCCATCGTTTTGGTGCAAGCAAAATTATTGCACTTGATATTTCTAAGGCATTTGATAAAGTTTGGCATCAAGCCCTTTTATCGAAAATGCGTGCGTTTGGACTCGACGAATCTCTTCTTCGTTGGATTAGTAATTACCTTTCGAACCGATCAATTCAAGTTGTATTGGACGGTTTCAAATCTGATATTCACAAGTCCTGGTGTGCCCCAGGGCTCTGTTTTGTCTACGGCTCTTTTCCTTATATTTATCAACAACATATTATCTGAAACAACCAATCCAATTGTTTTGCTGACGACAGTACTCTCAGCTTTTCATATTCGTTTCCAGATTCACATCCATGTTCTTCGGATGTGGAACTGCAAAAGCAGAGTATGATAACTTCATTACATTCTGATCTTGACAGCATTGTACAATGGGGAATAAGAAATCGCGTCGAAATTAATGCTTCTAAAACTCAACTTTGTCTTTTGTCGTTAAAACAAAACATACCTCCAATGCCACTATCCATGAGCGGCACTTGCATTGAAGAAACAGAACACCTCTCAGTTCTCGGTATGTGCATTACAGACCACCTATTGTGGAATGACCAAATATTTGACATCGCAAAGAATGCTGCGAGGTGTTTAGGTTTCCTTCGAAGATGCAAGAAGTTCTTCACCCCGTCTGATCAGGCTACAGTATATAAAGCATAATATCCAACTGAAACTTTAGTATAATACCTATATTTGGGCAGGTACTCCTATAGCCCACTTGAGTTTTCTAGATAGAATTCAAAAGAGTTTTGAAATGATAGGCGACCGAACAATAAAATACAAATTTACAACTCTTGGCAACCGCCATAATGTTTCGTGCCTTTCGTTATTCCATCGTTATTTTTACAAACAATGCTTTAGCGAAATAACCAGCTACATTCCTCCCCTGAAACGATTTAACCGTAATATTCACACAGCTAGAAATGCCCATCAGCTTACCCTTGAGTCTTGTTAAATTATATAAGAAATTTAATGGGAACTTCACTGTATAAATATGAACTTATTGATTTCATATTAACTTAGAATTTTGTATTTGATAACTAATTGAAAATATTTTGTTGTTGTTCAGAAACTAGCTTCGAGACATCATTAATAATAAAATTAATATTATTCTTCTTTTTATACTTGAACTGTTTTCCTGTAATTCAAATTGCTCTCCATAATCATTCTTAGGTTATGAGCCCAGATATAACCGAAATAAAAAAAAAAGAATTGAAAAATAAATACTTTTTAAACGTTGTGAGTTGTGAGATCAAGATTAAATCAAGAAAAAAGAAAAATGGCTGATCATTCATCAATTGTAAAGATCCTAAAATTCGATGGCACGAATTTCAGTAATTGGAAATATCGTGTTGGGATTTTATTAGATGAAAATAATCTGCGCAAATATATCGAGAGTGACATAACAGAGATATTGTCGAAAAGTGAAGCTAAGAATTGCGAAAAACATAGATTGGAAGAGAAGAAATGCATTTCAATATTAGTGCAAACTATTCATGATAGCCTATTGGAATATGTGAGAGAAAAGACAACAGCAAAGGAAATGTTCGACACGTTGTGTGGAATTTTTGAGAGGAAGAACATCGCAACACAATTATTACTGCGGAAACAGCTACTCATGATGAAGTACAACGAAATTGAAAGCATAATTACACATTTTCTTCGCTTCGATTTCAAAATCAGGGAACTGAAGTCAACTGGAGTGAAAATGGATGATATTGATGTTGTTCTTCATTTACTGCTTACATTACCAAGTAGTTACGATCATTTAGTCACGGCGTTAGAGACTATGAATCAAAACGATTTGAAATTGTAGTTCGTGAAAACTTGGTTGAAGGATGAAAACAACAAGCGAAATGGTGATATCCCGACGAGATCAAGCGAGCCAGGTGCAATGAACGTATAAGGGAAGAAAAAGCAACTAATTTGTTATGGATGCGGTAAGGCTTTTCATATAAAATCAAAATGTTTTTCCAAAAAGAAGAATTATAATCAGGTGGAAGGTGCACATAAGATTTCAAGTGAAAATGGTTCAACAATGTGTGCAGTTGTAAGTGATGATGCACTACCTTCAGCACAAACAATGGAACAGAGAATTAATACAATGCCCATAAAGTTTGTATTAGATTCTGGTACTTAACAGCAAGGGTTATTTTCAAATATTGAAGAACGTCGATGAAATATAAATATCGGTAGCAAAGAAAAATCAAAGCATTTCAGCAAAGCAGCCAGGGGACATTTGTGTAAAGGGTTTTAATGATAACGATTCATCCGTCAAGATAATGAAAAATGTTTGAAATGCAACTTGATATGAATTAAAAGTCTATCGAATAACGGCTTTCGATTTTTTTTGAAGGTAACTATGCATATGCAACAAATAATGGAAAAGTCATGTTTGTAGCAAAGACCGTTGGAAAACTTTATGAAGTTATTTTACTTGTGAATAAAAATGGTTTTGGTGGAATCTTGATGAGGTTGTTATTGAACCGTCGTCACAATCGTTATGGCATTTCCGAATGTCCCATTTAAATACAAATGATGTGAATAAACTGATAAGTCGTCAAATGGCCATAGGATTGGATTGGAACAAGTTAAAATTGATACTAGGTCAACATTTTGTGAATCGTGCATTATTAGCAAACAAACAAGAACATCTTTTCAAAGAAATAAAAATGTGAGATCCAATCGTATTTTAGAATTGATTCACAGTAATGTCTGCGGGCCGATGTCAGTCACAGGTTATGATGGAAGCAGGTACTTTGTTTCGTTTACTGACGATTATTCAAGAGCGTCAATGATTTTCTGCATTAAACAAAATAATGAAGTTCTGAGTAAATTTAAAGAATTTGTTGCTATGTCCGAAGCTTTGCATGGCAAGGAAGTTGCGAAATTAAGGGTTGATAATGGTGGAGAGTTCACTTCGCATGAGTTTAAAAGTTTTTGAAAGTCGAAGGGTATTCAAATAATATTTACATACAATCCAGAAATGAACTCGGTGTCTGAGCGCCTGAATATAACAACTAAAGAAAAGGCGACAACTATGCTCTTGACAAGTGGCTTACCTAAAAAAATGTAAGAAACAGATCACCAACAAATGCAATTGCAAAACAATTCAATTTCAAGACACCGCCAGAAATTTGGTTTGGACGAAAACCTGATTTATCGCATTAAAGAATTTTTGGTTCAGAATGTTACAATTTCTTACCAAAGAATAACCGATCAAAATTGGAAAGGAAGGGAACTAAATTTTTAATGCTTGGTTACGGTTCATCAATGGTTCAAAAAATGGTGATTGGAAGGGATGTAACATTCAATGAAGTCTCTGTTTTGAAAAAAAAACTAAAGTCAGAGACGGAACTGAATCCTATGAATCGTTGTGCAAAGAAAAACAAAAATCTGAAGCTCCTGGAAATTGAAAATAATCAGCTTATTGAAAATATTGTTTACGATGAAGAAATTTCAAACTCTAACTCGAATTCATCTGAAACATATTATAATCACGGAAAATGTCAATGGCAACGAAGATGTTAACAATAAACAATAAAGCAAATAAAGAATGCGGTATTATTGAAAATAATGATCAAAGGAGAAGTGAACGTGTTCGACGAGAACCGGAAAGATTTGATGATGAAAGATGTTCATTTTGGGCTCGCGGCTGAACATATGCCGAGGATGATCCAACTACGATTGCTAAAGCGATGGCAAGAGGATTGACCAGAATGGAAAAGAGCGATTGAGTGTGAGTATCAATATTTGATACAAAAGATACAAATAAAGAACAAAAGGTATGTAAATTGAATAAAGCATTTTATGGACTTAAACAAGCATCTCGTGCTTGGAACGAAAAATCCAATGAATTTATGATCCGAATTGTTTTCAAGAGATGTGAATCAGATCGATGCTTGTATTTGAAAAGTCAGAACGGAACTTTTTGCTATCTTCTGTTATACGTAGATGACATACTTTTGTTTTGTAGAAGTATTAATATAATTCACATAATTAAACAAATGTTATCTAAAGAATTTAAAATGACTGATATGGAAAAAGCGAGCTCTTCCTTAGGAATGCACATCGAGCACAATATCGAGGATGTATTGTGCTCAGCCAGCAATAATATTCCATTACAAAAATTCGATATGAGCGATTGATTGTAAGTTGAGCATCACAGAAGCAACCAACAGTCAGCTTATCGTCAACTGAGGGTGAATATGTAGTTTTAACTGAAGCCATTTGTTAACTTAAATGGATAACAAAACTTCTGACCGAACTTAAAATAGAATATAATGAACCTGTTATAATTTTTGAAGATAATAATTCATGCATTAAAATTGCTGGGGAACAAAAAGAAAGTAAACGAATGAAACATCTGGATATCAAACACTATTTCATTCGGGATGAAATTGCCAATGGTTTCGTTCAACTGCATCAAATATCAACTGAAAATCAATTAGCCGATGTGATGACGAAAGCACTTGCCTAACTTCAGACGTACTGTTAAGTATAGAGATTCTTTCTTTAGTCGCACCACACGAATGTGGAATGCTTTGCCTGGCTCAGTTTTTCTCTCCCATTTTGATATGCAGAACTTTAAAACACATTATCGGTATCTCCTATTTTATCCCTCCTCATTTCCTTAATGCTCGTAAGGTGTTTAACATTTTAAGGGTACATACAAACTCCTTTCGCGCTTGTAAATTATAAAAAAAAAACATAACCCTAGCCAATTCCACCCCAGGTTAAGGCGAAAGTGTATAATTGCTTGAATTTTTTTTTAACTATGAGAACGCTTTTATTAAGTCTGTTTCACTACTGACATTTCTTGATCGTTCGCATGAATTTGGACAATCGAGCAAATGCGCACAATTTTTTTTAATATCATATATATATATCAAATACAATATATTGTTATTGCCAAATTTGTTTTGGAATAATTCAATATCAAAAAAAAAAACATACACTTCGTACAATTTTTTTTTTAAATATTTTTTTAACTAAGTGTCTGTAAGGCACATTGCCTTTTCGAATGCAACATGACGTAGTTAGAAGAATTATAAAGATAGGAAAGAATTATTTTCGGCGCAGTAGATCGATAATTAGGTGACTATTTTCTCACTTAAACTTTTTTTTTATTAAAATAGAGTCGAAAATAAGGTTTTATAAAAACAAAAAATGCTCTTGGTATTAGCTGACAAAGTTTTTCGATAGAGCTAAGACAAAATAAGATATTTGAATTTGATAAATATTTAAATTCAAAAGGTGAATTTCGCAAGTTAAAAAATCCTCATTTGCAGTCTATTCCCCTTAGAGTAGGCAGAAATATTTAATTGATGGTAATAAACTTTATGAATCAGTCAAAAGTATTGTTTTACATTAATTTACATTTTTATTGTACATAAGTGTATGTACATTATACATATTAAAAAATCGTTTTTTTTGTACCGTAAAAACGAAATAGTCGAGAACTTAGGTTCTACCTAGTGAAATAAGGAATGTCTGCACGTGTATGCATGGATTTAACTACTTTAGTATACGTGAGATTCGTATTTTAGGATTATGCGCATTATTTCTTACGAGTCGATGTCCTCGTGCCCTGGAATTACTATGAAACGAAGTTGTGGCGTATATTTCCTATTGTTATTATTATTTTGGTCGTAGCATTACAGCGGCTTTTCGGCCCAATTCTTTACAATAAAATCAAAACAAAACATAACTTATAAAGTGCTATTAAGTAATAATTTAGTGTTTGCACAATTTTGCTACTGAAACTTAATAATCCAATCGTTTTGAAAGAAGTGTAACTAGAAGTTTTTAACTAATATTTCGTACACTTGGTAGTGTTTTTGTTGTGTCATTGTGTATAGAAAAATAGAGCTAAACCAAAATATAAAAATCAAAATTCGTTTAGTTATAGGTATTTGGATTAACTTATTGAATTAAAACAAAGTTGTTTTTTGTTGCAGTCATTTCCTTAGGTTTATCGTATATGTACATAACATATAGATTTTCTTTTAATTTTTGTGTGTACTTTGTATTTGGTGTGTCGGTGCTCTTGTCAAATAAGGACTCTCAGCATCTGACTCAAATACAATCAATTTTCCCAAACATGTCCTTGACCTGCAAATAAAGTGTTAGCACAAATAAATGCAGGTATATACTATATATGTATGTATTTACATACATACTTTACTTATATACAAACAAATGAGAATCTTACATCGGTGAAAGCAATATTTTTGTTGGTTGTTTCTAAGGTGAACATTTTTTCTTTTTCCTTTAATTTTTTTTGGATTTGTAAGAAAACAAATTTTACATGTATGTATGTGTGTCAATTTTTTTAAAAATTTAAAAGAACATGTTAATAACTCGATGTTAAGAAATATTGAAGAAAGTCCTTTCTTTTTTTAATGAGCGGTTCTTACATACATTGTACATTAAAATTAAAATTAAAATGACCGCTTTACACTCTGGCTACATATTATTTTATTCAGAAATTGAATTGAAGGATGCATTCAACACAGAGACCATTATGTACTACTGAGTACATGAAAACTGTTTTATTTTTCAATTAATTCAGTTTGATTTTTTGATATTAAATTTACTTAGTTTTGGTCTATTATGGCTTTTGGGTCTCGAAAAGCACTGTACTGCTAGAAAAATTACTATTATAACAAAGCAGGTTGGTTGGCCTTAACTGTGTATAATGGTTGGGAGCAAACGGGAGCTAGTGTCAAAACTGAACGAAACGTTCAAATCCGTTTGAAAAATGAGCACGTCTACCCATAATGGAGGGAATGGAGGATCCTGTCAAAATGTATTCATTAAACAAACACTATCTAGCTTTATTCGTTGAATTTTAACCAGGGTCGCCCCAGGTTTTCTTGACAACTCCAAGAGTTACCAAAAAAACCTGGATTTTTTGGATCTCAAAATACACAAAAGGGCTGTCAATTAAGTTACTGACATACCACAAGAAGCACTGACTCTCTTGTCGCACAATCCACAACGTCAAGACTCCATTTTTGTCACTTTTTAACTATTAAATGTAAAACAATGCATAAATTCACATTTGCTATAATTTTGTATTTGCAAATACGAATTAACAACTTACCTGCAGCAAATCAACACAAATCACAAATTGACAGCTAATGTCAGTAAACGACAGCACCAATCAATTATTTCAAAATGGTTTGCTCTTTTGAGAAGTGCACATACAATTCGGAAACGGCTCCCCCTTTTGCTTGTTATGGTACCTGTGGTTATCTTAACGATGCCACATGTGTTGGCTCAAGTAATGCATTTATGGAAAGGATAACCTCTTCTAAAATTGCGTTTTGGTACTGTGCCGAGTGTAGAAAAATTTCTAACTGCAATTCAAAATATCCACTTTGAAAGCAGATATTTTAAAAAATCTCAAAAGGATTTGTAGAGATCAACAATAATTTCACTGCAGATGTTGCTAATATTTCAGAAATTAACATATCTGCTAATGTCTCTACGTCTATTGGATGACCTGGTTTTGAAAACTCAGCTTTTTCCTACATTCAAGCCCATTTCCTCAAATTTACTGAATGTATGTAGCTAAATCTGATAAAAAAAGGAAGAGATGTGGCAACAGCCGTGAAAAATACACGCCATCCCCCGAAACGTTCAAACGTTAGAAGCAAGCCCACAGTTTTAAATAGGTAGTTTAAAATTACCCCTTTTGATTCCGCACAATAGTTTGACATCCTCAGCAGGTCTTACGCTCCTACTGTCGGTGATGGAAACACATTGATTAATTCAAATATACAATCATTGGCCAATGTTGAAATTGCATCTAATGATATTGCTACTTCAAGGCTTTTGAGGCGGTGGCCAAGCCTAGATCAAATGCCTTTTTACTTTTACTTATGGGGACTATAAGGCAAGTTATGCATTCGTAAAAAAAAAATCTAACAATCAAACATGACATTACGATGATAGAGAAGTCAAAAAAAGTGGGTCCGCAAATTCCGTCCGTCTGTCTGTCTGTCTGTCCGTATCGATTCCTACAGCCGAAACGGTTGGACGGTTTGACTCAAATTTTGCATATAGTATTTTTAGAGTACCCGACAGTTCTTTGAATTTGCATTCTAGCTCCAAAACTAACGGTACCTGCCATATAACTTTTAATGAAAAACTTATTTTTCTCGAAAACGGCTCCTACGATTTTGATAAAACTTTTAGAATGATGTTTTCTATGCAAAATCTATCTTTAAGTTTAAATGGATTTTTGAGAAAAAGTTTTATAACGGTACCTCCCATATGACCGGTTTTTTTAAAATCAGACTCTTGTTAATTAATTAACGGATTTTGATAAAATTTTCAAAATATGTAGTTTTTTATGATTTAAATAATATTGCTTATTAAAATTTTCAAAAACATTTTTTTCTTAATTTTTAATTTTCTTCAAATAGTGTACACATTCATTCTTGAAATTTAAACACAAACTTACTTCTTGCTGTATTTATACAAAGATACAAAGGCCCTTGCAATGGATGGATTTTTGTTTTGAATTTTACTTTCCATTCAGATAGGTACCAACATATACATATAGGTACATAGATATGTATGTGTAGGTATCTATCTGAATGAACTATGTGCAGAAATTCAATCAAAAATTGTTTGTAAATTGATTTATATTATTATTGATTGATTATATATTATTGATTTATAGTAACAAAGATCTTTGTTTGTTTGAGGTTTATATAATAGGTACTAGTTGACCTACCCAGCTTAGCTCGCGGGAAAGAAATTTATAGTTAAACCAAAATATTTCTTTGTACTTTTGTAATAATTGTTTTTTGCATTTGTAATACCTAATTGTTTAATTTGTACTTGCAATTATTATAGGTAGGTACTAAGTACAAGTTATGCATTCATGCAGAAAAAAAAATTTGAGATAACAATCAAATACCTATAACATTACGATGATAGAGACACATATTTGGCAAAATTCTGTCCGTCTACTAAACGGTTTGGCCAGTTGTCTTTAAATTTGGAATATAAGTTTATTTTGACATTCGACATAGGATTTTTTTAATTTCTTTTTTAGCTGATACTTGCGATATAACCGTCAAGTAAAAGCTTATTTTTGTCAAAAACAGCTCCAAGAATTTTGTATGTAAAAAATCAATGTGCATTCAATTATGGTTAAAAAAAATATGACGGTGGGCTAAAACTGGCACCACCCATAGGAGTTTTTTTTTTGGCATCGACTTTTCTGAGAACTGGTTAGGTAACCGATTACAACCAAAATTGATATTAAGGAAAATGTAAGTAGCCTAAGTAATCTTACACTAAAATATATTTATATAGGTATATTTAAAAATAACGGCAACATTTAAAATAATGTGCTATACCTTTTTAAAGCAAAAAGTCTGTTCAATCATATTATTTTTTAAATAAAGAATTTCAGAAAAAAATAAATATATAAAAGGCACGACTGGTTTGCACGTACTTGCTCGTGTATGCTAATTTGTTTATTTAGGGGCAGGTGTAAGCTTTTGTTTTCTCGATTGAAATTTTTTCATTCAGTAGTAATCGAATAGTTTTTTACTTGCGATTTATAGGGACTATAAGGCAAGTTATGCATTCGTAAAAAAAAATCTAACAATCAAACATGACATTACGATGATAGAGAAGTCAAAAAAGTGGGTACGGAAATTCCGTCCGTCTGTCTGCTTGTCTGTCTGTCTGTTCGTATCGATATCTACAGCCTAAACAGTTAGGCCGATTTGATTCAAACTTGGTACATAGTATTTTTAGAGTGCTCTACTCGACAGTTTTTGGAATTGGCATTCTAGCTCCAAAACTAACGGTACCTGCCATATAACTTTTAATGAAAAACTTATTTTTCTCGAAAACGGCTCCTACGATTTTGATAAAACTTTTAGAATGCAAAATCTATCTTTTAGTTTAAATGGATTTTTGAGAAAAAGTTTTATAACGGTACCTCCCATATGACCGGTTTTTTTCAAATTAGACTTTCTCGTTAACTAATCGACGGATTTTGATAAAATTTTCAAAATATGTAGTTTTTTATGATTTAAATAATATTGCTTATTAAAATTTTCAAAAACATTTTTTTCTTAATTTTTAATTTTTTTTTTTAAACTTATTTTGTTTTTTGAATATTTTGACAAAGATTTTTTTAATTTTTTCTCCTAGTATAAACTATAGATTTCTTTAAATTGACATACTCAAAAAAAATGTATATATATGTTTTCGAAAGTTTTTTCAAAAAACTGGTCGAACGAGTTTGAAATGAAAAATTTATAAAATAGAAAACAGCAAGAGAAATAAGATGGCTTACAACATTTTTTCCAAAAAACGTTATGAATAGTTTTTTTTTTATTTCATTAAACAAATAATATTTTCCCCCAAATTTTGTTTTATATTGCTCGGTTGAGCCCTAGCCACTAGTCTAATGAAAGCAAATTTCATTATTTATATTATTATTTATTTATCGTTATTTATTTGAAAGCATTTTATGATCGTAACAGCATACAGCATACAGAATAAATAATAAGGACGCCTATGATAAACACATAAACATGCAAAAACAACTAACAAATAAAAAAAATACTCGATTACCTACTGAATGCAAAAATTTCAATCAAGAAAACAACGCAACTCAACGGTCATATGGCACTTCCTTTACTTTTAGGCCTACAATTTAAATTTCAATGTCCCCTCTGGGGAATGCCAAAATAATCACACACATCAAGTTTAAAGATAATCGCTTAAGCCATTTAGGCTGCAGCTCGTTATACATACCTACTGACAGACAGACAGTCATTTTTTGTCGATCACTTTTTTTAGACTTCTCTATGATCGTTATGTCATGTTTCATTGTTATCTAAATTTTTTTTTATATTCACAAATTCTAAACTTTACCTTATAGTCCCTATAATCGCAAGTAAAATTAAAAAAAACTGTGTAAAATGTCAAAATAACCTTAAGTTCTAAATTTGAAGTCGATTGGCTCATCGGTTTAGGCTATAGTCCAAAATACATCCGTACAGACAGACCTACAGACAGACGGACAGAATTTTGCCAGCAACTCAAATATGTTTCTCTATCATCGTAATGTAATGTTTGATTATTATCACAATTTTTTTATGTTCACGAATCCTAAACTTGACTCATAGTCCCTATAATCACAAAGCTACTTGTGCATAAATTTCAACATCAACGATAACGAAGCCAATGAAATGAAAATTCAAAAAATAAAATCATTGTCGATCCTTTTCGTTGTTCACCGTCACCGAGAACAGGATATACACAATACACATACACATGTGCTTATTAAGTTTTCCTTTTTAGTATCTCCCTCACCCTCGCTCACACCATCTACCACACCGACAACCGACCGATCGACCTGAATTTAGCTGAACATTTTATCAAAGATAACAAGTATACCTACGTAAATACATACATTATGTAGGGATGTATGTAGGTACATACCTAAATATCTACCTACCCTCGAATGTTTTATATGAAAAAAATATAAAACTCAAAATAAACTTATCAACCAGCTTAAACATATACCCACCCCCCAGACACCATTCATTTACAAAAGTCGTTTTTCTTCTTTTTTGTCAATCCTTTTAACTAGCCATCTCGTCGCCCTGCTTGTGTGAAGCAATCCAGTTGTGCAAAAAAAAACTATACTCGCATCATTGTATATATGTAAACTGCAAACTGCAAAGAGTAAAGTACATGTTCACAGAGTTTCTCTTAGAATTCTCTTTGTTCGACTCGTTCGCCTCTTTCAATTTACCAAGTTAATTTTCCCTAGAGCCGCTTGGAACGCCACCGTCCACCGGTCGTCATGATAGTACTATAGCAGTCTATATACAATGATCGTAATGTAATGATTGATTATTATCACAATTTTTTTATGTTCACGAATCCTAAACTTGACTTATAGTCCCTATAATCACAAAGCTACTTGTGCATAAAATTCAACATAAACGATAACGAAGCCAATGAAATGAAAATTCAAAAAATAAAATCATTGTCGATCCTCTTCGTTGTTCACCGTCACCGAGAACAGGATATACACAATACACATACACATGTGCTTATTAAGTTTTCCTTGTTAGTATCTCCCTCACCCTCGCTCACACCATCTACTACACCGACGACCGACCGATCGACCTGAATTTAGCTGAACATTTTATCAAAGATAATATAACAAGTATACCTACGTAAATACCCACATTATGTAGGTATGAATGTAGGTACATACCTAAATATCTACCTACCCTCGAAAGTTTTATATGAAAAAAATATAAAACTCAAAATAAACTTATCAACCAGCTTAAACATATACCCACCCCCCAGACACCATTCATTTACAAAAGTCGTTTTTCTTCTTTTTTGTCATTCCTTTTTTAAAACTAGCCATCTCGTCACCCTGCTTGTGTGAAGCAATCCAGTTGTGCAAAAAAAAAACTATGCTCGCATCATTGTATATATGTAAACTGCAAACTGCAAAGAGTAAAGTACATGTTCACAGAGTTTCTCTTAGAATTCTCTTTGTTCGACTCGTTCGCCTCTTTCAATTTACCAAGTTAATTTTCCCTAGAGCCGCTTGGAACGCCACCGTCCACCGGTCGTCATGATAGTACTATAGCAGTCTATATACAATGATCGTAATGTAATGTTTGATTATTATCACAATTTTTTTATGTTCACGAATCCTAAACTTGACTCATAGTCCCTATAATCACAAAGCTACTTGTGCATAAATTTCAACATCAACGATAACGAAGCCAATGAAATGAAAATTCAAAAAATAAAATCATTGTCGATCCTTTTCGTTGTTCACCGTCACCGAGAACAGGATATACACAATACACATACACATGTGCTTATTAAGTTTTCCTTTTTAGTATCTCCCTCACCCTCGCTCACACCATCTACCACACCGACAACCGACCGATCGACCTGAATTTAGCTGAACATTTTATCAAAGATAACAAGTATACCTACGTAAATACATACATTATGTAGGGATGTATGTAGGTACATACCTAAATATCTACCTACCCTCGAATGTTTTATATGAAAAAAATATAAAACTCAAAATAAACTTATCAACCAGCTTAAACATATACCCACCCCCCAGACACCATTCATTTACAAAAGTCGTTTTTCTTCTTTTTTGTCAATCCTTTTAACTAGCCATCTCGTCGCCCTGCTTGTGTGAAGCAATCCAGTTGTGCAAAAAAAAACTATACTCGCATCATTGTATATATGTAAACTGCAAACTGCAAAGAGTAAAGTACATGTTCACAGAGTTTCTCTTAGAATTCTCTTTGTTCGACTCGTTCGCCTCTTTCAATTTACCAAGTTAATTTTCCCTAGAGCCGCTTGGAACGCCACCGTCCACCGGTCGTCATGATAGTACTATAGCAGTCTATATACAATGATCGTAATGTAATGATTGATTATTATCACAATTTTTTTATGTTCACGAATCCTAAACTTGACTTATAGTCCCTATAATCACAAAGCTACTTGTGCATAAAATTCAACATAAACGATAACGAAGCCAATGAAATGAAAATTCAAAAAATAAAATCATTGTCGATCCTCTTCGTTGTTCACCGTCACCGAGAACAGGATATACACAATACACATACACATGTGCTTATTAAGTTTTCCTTGTTAGTATCTCCCTCACCCTCGCTCACACCATCTACTACACCGACGACCGACCGATCGACCTGAATTTAGCTGAACATTTTATCAAAGATAATATAACAAGTATACCTACGTAAATACCCACATTATGTAGGTATGAATGTAGGTACATACCTAAATATCTACCTACCCTCGAAAGTTTTATATGAAAAAAATATAAAACTCAAAATAAACTTATCAACCAGCTTAAACATATACCCACCCCCCAGACACCATTCATTTACAAAAGTCGTTTTTCTTCTTTTTTGTCATTCCTTTTTTAAAACTAGCCATCTCGTCACCCTGCTTGTGTGAAGCAATCCAGTTGTGCAAAAAAAAAACTATGCTCGCATCATTGTATATATGTAAACTGCAAACTGCAAAGAGTAAAGTACATGTTCACAGAGTTTCTCTTAGAATTCTCTTTGTTCGACTCGTTCGCCTCTTTCAATTTACCAAGTTAATTTTCCCTAGAGCCGCTTGGAACGCCACCGTCCACCGGTCGTCATGATAGTATTATAGCAGTCTATATACAATGATCGTAATGTAATGTTTGATTATTATCACAATTTTTTTATGTTCACGAATCCATTGTATATACATTGCCTATAGTACTATCATGAGACGAGAAAAAATCTTTTTCCCTAGAGCCGCTTGGAGTGCTAGTGTAGGACATTTTATTTGAGTGAGAGAGAATTAAGAGCATGGTTTTTAGTGTTATGCTTTGTGCTTAGTTTCCTGCGCATGTGCAATGTGACAATGTGAGGCAAGAAAAAACCGAAGGAGAACATGAAATAATTCAGTATCTTGTTTTGTTCATTGTATATATGTGTATAAACTGCTGGCAGTTTTGAAGTTAATATATAATGGTTTCGCTTAGCTGAGGCTTAGTTTTTTGTAAGGATTTATACAAGATCCAACATTTTCATTGTTTACGTTTTTTTTATATGGAATATGTAATATGAGAACTGGTTCTTACATATAAGTATTTATTCATGCGTACGTCATTGACGAGACTTTTGATTTGAGTTTTTTAGGATTTTCAAGTTTTGTATGAGCACTACCTACATACATATTTGTCATATTTGTACATATATACATCATTGACCAGACTTTTGATTCGAATTCTTTATGATTTTTAATTTTTTTACTATTCTATTATGAAGGTTGTCGTCTTCAAATAGTGTACACATTCATTCTTAAAATTTAAACACAAACTTACTTCTTGCTGTATTTATACAAAGATACAAAGGCCCTTGCAATGGATGGATTTTTGTTTTGAATTTTAATTTCCATTCAGATAGGTACCAACATATACATATAGGTACATAGATATGTATGTGTAGGTATCTATCTGAATGAACTATGTGCAGAAATTCAATCAAAAATTGTTTGTAAATTGATTTATATTATTATTGATTGATTATATATTATTGATTTATAGTAACAAAGATCTTTTGTTTGTTTGAGGTTTATATAATAGGAACTAGTTGACCCACCCAGCTTAGCTCGCGGGAAAGAAATTTATAGTTAAACCAAAATATTTCTTTGTACTAATCTTCTATAGAATTGCTAAAAATACCACGGGTTTTTTACATTTGTAACACCTAATTGTTTAATTTTTACTTGCAATTATTATAGGTAGGTACTAAGTACAAGTTATGCATTAATGCAGAAAAAAAAATTTGAGATAACAATCAAATACCTATAACATTACGATGATAGAGACACATATTTGGCAAAATTCTGTCCGTCTACTAAACGGTTTGGCCAGTTGTCTTTAAATTTGGAATATAAGTTTATTTTGACATTCGACATAGGATTTTTTTAATTTCTTTTTTAGCTGATACTTGCGATACCGTCAAGTAAAAGCTTATTTTTGTCAAAAACAGCTCCAAGAATTTTGTATGTAAAAAATCAATGTGCATTCAATTATGGTTAAAAAAAATATGACGGTGGGCTAAAACTGGCACCACCCATAGGAGTTTTTTTTTTGGCATCGACTTTTCTGAGAACTGGTTAGGTAACCGATTACAACCAAAATTGATATTAAGGAAAATGTAAGTAGCCTAAGTAATCTTACACTAAAATATATTTATATAGGTATATTTAAAAATAACGGCAACATTTAAAATAATGTGCTATACCTTTTTAAAGCAAAAAGTCTGTTCAATCATATTATTTTTTAAATAAAGAATTTCAGAAAAAAATAAATATATAAAAGGCACGACTGGTTTGCACGTACTTGCTCGTGTGTGCTAATTTGTTTATTTAGGGGCAGGTGTAAGCTTTTGTTTTCTCGATTGAAATTTTTTCATTCAGTAGTAATCGAATAGTTTTTTACTTGCGATTTATAGGGACTATAAGGCAAGTTATGCATTCGTAAAAAAAAATCTAACAATCAAACATGACATTACGATGATAGAGAAGTCAAAAAAGTGGGTACGGAAATTCCGTCCGTCTGTCTGTTTGTCTGTCTGTCTGTTCGTATCGATATCTACAGCCTAAACAGTTAGGCCGATTTGATTCAAACTTGGTACATAGTATTTTTAGAGTGCTCTACTCGACAGTTTTTGGAATTGGCATTCTAGCTCCAAAACTAACGGTACCTGCCATATAACTTTTAATGAAAAACTTATTTTTCTCGAAAACGGCTCCTACGATTTTGATAAAACTTTTAGAATGCAAAATCTATCTTTTAGTTTAAATGGATTTTTGAGAAAAAGTTTTATAACGGTACCTCCCATATGACCGGTTTTTTTTCAAATTAGACTTTCTCGTTAACTAATCGACGGATTTTGATAAAATTTTCAAAATATGTAGTTTTTTATGATTTAAATAATATTGCTTATTAAAATTTTCAAAAACATTTTTTTCTTAATTTTTAATTTTTTTTTTTTAAACTTATTTTGTTTTTTGAATATTTTGACAAAGATTTTTTTAATTTTTTCTCCTAGTATAAACTATAGATTTCTTTAAATTGACATACTCAAAAAAAATGTATATATATGTTTTCGAAAGTTTTTTCAAAAAACTGGTCGAACGAGTTTGAAATGAAAAATTTATAAAATAGAAAACAGCAAGAGAAATAAGATGGCTTACAACATTTTTTCCAAAAAACGTTATGAATAGTTTTTTTTTTGATTTCATTAAACAAATAATATTTTCCCCCAAATTTTGCCACTAGTCTAATGAAAGCAAACTTCGTTATTTGTATTATTATTTATTTATCGTTATTTATTTAAAAGCATTTCATGATCGTAACAGCATACAGCATACAGAATAAATAATAAGGACGCCTATGATAAACACATAAACATGCAAAAACAACTAACAAATTAAAAAAATACTCGATTAGGTACCTACTAAATGCAAAAATTTCACTCAACGGTCAGGAAGTGCCATACCGTTACTTTTAGGCCTACAATTTAAATTTCAATGTCCCCTCTGGGGAATGCCAAAATAATCACACACACCAAGTTTAAAGATAATCGCTTAAGCCATTTAGGCTGCAGCTCGTTATACATACCTACTGACAGACAGACAGTCATTTTTTGTCGATCACTTTTTTAGACTTCTCTATGATCGTGATTTCATGTTTCATTGTTATCTAATTTTTTTTTTATATTCACAAATTCTAAACTTGCCTTATAGTCCCTATAATCGCAAGTAAAAATTGAAAAAACTCCTCTGTAAAATGTCAAAATGACCTTAATATTATCACAATTTTTTTATGTTCACGAATCCTAAACTTGACTTATAGTCCCTATAATCACAAAGCTACTTGTGCATAAAATTCAACATCAACGAATGAAATGAAAATTCAAAAAATAAAATCATTGTCGATCCTCTTCGTTGTTCACCGTCACCGAGAACACCATATACACAATACACATACACATGTGCTTATTAAGTTTTCCTTGTTAGTATCTCCTTCACCCTCGCTCCCACCATCTACCACACCGACAACCGACCGATCGACCTGAATTTAGCTGAACATTTTATCAAAGATAATATAACAAGTATACCTACGTAAATACACACATTATGTAGGGATGTATGTAGGTACATACCTAAATATCTACCTACCCTCGAATGTTTTATATGAAAAAAATATAAAACTCAAAATAAACTTATCAACCAGCTTAAACATATACCCACCCCCCAGACACCATTCATTTACAAAAGTCGTTTTTCTTCTTTTTTGTCAATCCTTTTAACTAGCCATCTCATCGCCCTGCTTGTGTGAAGCAATCCAGTTGTGCAAAAAAAAACTATACTCGCATCATTGTATATATGTAAACTGCAATCTGCAAAGAGTAAAGTACATGTTCACAGAGTTTCTCTTAGAATTCTCTTTGTTCGACTCGTTCGCCTCTTTCAATTTACCAAGTTAATTTTCCCTAGAGCCGCTTGGAACGCCACCGTCCACCGGTCGTCATGATAGTACTATAGCAGTCTATATACAATGCACGAATCCTAAACTTGACTCATAGTCCCTATAATCACAAAGCTACTTGTGCATAAATTTCAACATCAACGATAACGAAGCCAATGAAATGAAAATTCAAAAAATAAAATCATTGTCGATCCTTTTCGTTGTTCACCGTCACCGAGAACAGGATATACACAATACACATACACATGTGCTTATTAAGTTTTCCTTTTTAGTATCTCCCTCACCCTCGCTCACACCATCTACCACACCGACAACCGACCGATCGACCTGAATTTAGCTGAACATTTTATCAAAGATAACAAGTATACCTACGTAAATACATACATTATGTAGGGATGTATGTAGGTACATACCTAAATATCTACCTACCCTCGAATGTTTTATATGAAAAAAATATAAAACTCAAAATAAACTTATCAACCAGCTTAAACATATACCCACCCCCCAGACACCATTCATTTACAAAAGTCGTTTTTCTTCTTTTTTGTCAATCCTTTTAACTAGCCATCTCGTCGCCCTGCTTGTGTGAAGCAATCCAGTTGTGCAAAAAAAAACTATACTCGCATCATTGTATATATGTAAACTGCAAACTGCAAAGAGTAAAGTACATGTTCACAGAGTTTCTCTTAGAATTCTCTTTGTTCGACTCGTTCGCCTCTTTCAATTTACCAAGTTAATTTTCCCTAGAGCCGCTTGGAACGCCACCGTCCACCGGTCGTCATGATAGTACTATAGCAGTCTATATACAATGATCGTAATGTAATGATTGATTATTATCACAATTTTTTTATGTTCACGAATCCTAAACTTGACTTATAGTCCCTATAATCACAAAGCTACTTGTGCATAAAATTCAACATAAACGATAACGAAGCCAATGAAATGAAAATTCAAAAAATAAAATCATTGTCGATCCTCTTCGTTGTTCACCGTCACCGAGAACAGGATATACACAATACACATACACATGTGCTTATTAAGTTTTCCTTGTTAGTATCTCCCTCACCCTCGCTCACACCATCTACTACACCGACGACCGACCGATCGACCTGAATTTAGCTGAACATTTTATCAAAGATAATATAACAAGTATACCTACGTAAATACCCACATTATGTAGGTATGAATGTAGGTACATACCTAAATATCTACCTACCCTCGAAAGTTTTATATGAAAAAAGCTTAAACATATACCCACCCCCCAGACACCATTCATTTACAAAAGTCATTTTTCTTCTTTTTTTTCATTCCTTTTTTTAAAACTAGCCATCTCGTCACCCTGCTTGTGTGAAGCAATCCAGTTGTGCAAAAACTATACTCGCATCATTGTATATATGTAAACTGCAAACTGCAAAGAGTAACAGGCCGACTCCACACGATATCTGTATTGCTAACCAGATCTCTGACATAAATATCAGACCATTTTCTTTTTTCTTCGCTGGGCAGTTCATGTCTTGATATTTCATTAAAGCAAGAGAGGCTTATGTGTTTGTTTCTCTCAAACGATAGAAATTCTTCTTCTTATATTTGTTAATTTTATCATTTTAAAACATTTATTCCATTAAAAAAATATAGATGTTGTCTCATTTACTCTTGTTAATACACATCAAATAATAAAAATATTGTATTCAGGCTTTTTCACTGCAAACTAAATTTGTAAAGCGCACAAAAAGAGCAACTACCCGCATGAGAGACAAAAAATAATGAGATGAACCCTAAAAAAAGAAAGAAAAAACACAAACGTCAAATTGTTATCAAGACATCGATGTCAAGATAGAACCGCGGAGAGAGATGTCTAACATCCCAACAGACTCCGAAACAACGCGACTCCATTGGATATTTCATCTCATGTTGAAGATTATGAGAGAAATTATATCGTGTGGAGTCGGCCTGTAAAGTACATGTTCACAGAGTTTCTCTTAGAATTCTCTTTTTCGCCTCTTTCAATTTACCAAGTTGATTTTACCTAGAGCCGCTTGGAGCGCCACGGTCCACATGTCACCATGATAGTACTATATAAGTTCATATACAATGCCGTCACCGAGAACAGGATATACACAATACACATACACATGTGCTTATTAAGTTTTCCTTGTTAGTATCTCACTTACCCTCGCTCACACCATCTACCACACCGATGACCGACCGATCGACCTGAATTAAGCTGAACATTTTATCAAAGATAATATAACAAGTATACCTAAGTACGTAAATACACACATTACGTAGGTATGTATGTAGGTACATACCTAAATATCTACCTACCCTCGAAAGTTTTATATGAAAAAAATATAAAACTCAAAATAAACTTATCAACCAGCTTAAACATATACCCACCCCCCAGACACCATTCATTTACAAAAGTCGTTTTTCTTCTTTTTTGTCAATCCTTTTAACTAGCCATCTCGTCGCCCTGCTTGTGTGAAGCAATCCAGTTGTGCAAAAAAAAACTATACTCGCATCATTGTATATATGTAAACTGCAAACTGCAAAGAGTAAAGTACATGTTCACAGAGTTTCTCTTAGAATTCTCTTTGTTCGACTCGTTCGCCTCTTTCAATTTACCAAGTTAATTTTCCCTAGAGCCGCTTGGAACGCCACCGTCCACCGGTCGTCATGATAGTACTATAGCAGTCTATATACAATGTCCTTGTGCAACCTATGAAAAACAATGTAAGCGTTGACGATTGCCACATCCAACAAGTGGTGAAATATGCGGTTAGTTAGATAAATGAAAAACTTAAAAAATTATTTAAGTAGTTTATCTTTATTTTATTTAATTAAATAAATATTTTTCACAACTGTTTTGTATATTTTGTATGGATGTCCTGACGCGTTTCGGAAATTTTTCCATCGACATCCATACAAAATATACAAAAAAGTTGTAAAAAATATTTATTTAATTAAATAAAATAAAGAAGAACCACTCAAGTAATTTTTAAATTTTTCATTTATATGAATCAACTTCTATTTGTTGATGTTTTATTCTGTCCCATTGTGAAGATTTGGAGGGTGGTGGAACAAGCTCTCGAAACAGAAATGGTTTGTTACCAACATAAGTCGAAAGAAGTCGAACACTTGTTGTCCATCGCCATCCACAAAACGCTGCTTATATCTATTCCGTAAGCGTTAGCGACATATTCTTCGGAATATTCTCGCTCAACTTTTTGTTCCACCAGTTCAGCATCGCTCGACAATTTTATGCTTGGCAACTCGATTTGAGCGCACGGTTCCCAAACTATATATACCACGGCTTCTAAGGTATGTTAGCAGGCCCAATGATGTGTAAGAATTATCGAAATATACAATATGGTTCACGTTGCTTAGAATTTCGTTCGAAAAACAAACAGCTCCGAGATCTCGTGCATTTTCTGGTACCACGTTGGCCCCTGCACCAGAATAAATTTCAAATTAATATAAGAAGTGATCACAAATGGTTCCCCATTTATGTGGTATTGCCGAGTAGGGGTGCCACCCACTTTTGTAGCATACATCTGTTCATCTACACCATAGAGTAAATATTAGTTACTCTATGGTCTAAACAAAGACGATGAAGCATCGGAACAGACCCAAAGCGTTCGTTGAAGTGGGTTATTAGAGGTCGAACTCGATGCAACTTTTCGTATCCATGCTGGTCGTTCGGGTTTATAGTCGAGTTATTATTGAAATGCAAGAACTGGCGCATTTGTTCGAATCTCATTCGTGTCATTGTAGCCGGAATTGCTTCTAGCGAATGTTTTCCCCAGTAGGAACGAACATTTGGAAAGTGGTAAACAGACATGAAGACATGATTCCGATTAATTGTCGAACCTCTTGTTTATTGGTAATAAATCGAATTTCAATTTTCTGCTGCAAAGCATACATCATCAACCATATATTGTATAAATTTATCAGTCACAAAGTAATGGAAGAAATCAAATGGTGTTTTCAAAGATTTTAATTCATCTGGCAGCTCTTTTACCCAACGAAAAATGACTTCGTTTACATGCAGCTGTCTTTTTTTCCTCCACAACATGGAGTTGAATTCCTGAGCATGTACTTTTTCATTGTATTTGAGGTACCAATGTATTGGCCATTGGTCGAACAACCTGGGCCACCTTCTTCTTCTTGTAATTCGTTGTCATTCGAGTAGCGTTTTCGTTTTCTATAACGTGAAGGGGTAATATTAGGCTTAGATACACTAGCGGAACTAGATGCGGCATTAGCTCTGGTATTTGATTCCGAAGCAGCAACTGAAGCAACGGACGTTGAAGGAAATGATGCCAAGGCTGAACTCGGCTCTGACTAATGTCTAAAGCGCTAATGTCTCTTTAGTCTTCAGCAAAACGATTCCTAACTGCTCAATTATTAAATGCACAAAAATTAAATGAGTTAATATTTAATTCCATTTATGATACTGTATAGTGGCCAAAAGGAACACTTGTAAAGGAATTCGAATCTCGTAGAAAAAGTAATCAACCCATCTGCTCACCAAAGGAATCGCAGTCGGCTTAAAAAAAACTAAATAATTTATGTTTTACATCTCTAGCACTCCATTCTCCACTTTGTCCATCATAAAAGAAGCAAGATTGCTCTACTATGGGTTTAAAACCTTTTCTAACAGAACTTCATCTCTTACAAAACAGACCGAAAGTAGCTCGAATCCAGTCAATAACCAGTCGACTGGATTTGTATTTAATTCCAGTTAAGTGCTATAAACACCAGTCAAATTTGACTGGAAACCAGATATCCTATCCTACTTAACATATTAGTCGTGTTATATTGGAAATCTATAGCTAGCATAGTAATGGAAGTCCCGATAAAACCCTAAAATCACTCCATAATTCGCCTTTAATTCAAGCCCCAAAGTTGGTTCTACATTCCAGGTGGTTGACATTTCTTTCCAAGCAATCCCGGGTTTATCTCAACTTCTTATAATATTCACTATTTTCACTAGCTTAATCATCCACACTTCTGGCTTGTTGTTGTTTCGCCGTATAAAGTTTTACTAAGCTGGTTATACACTTAAGCCTAGTACTCAGATCGCGCTAAGCTAAATTGTATAGTTGGATAGAAAACAGCTGTTTTACAAATCTTTGATATTTTGTGAAATATACTTTACAAAAAATAATTCTTAAAAACAATTCTAATTAACAAGAACACGAAGGTGTTTTTTTCTGCGTTAAAAATTGTTTTTTTTTTGCGTTTTTGTTTTAGGGTTTTTTAATTGAGTTTTCCAAATACAAATATTTATCAAGAAATTCCATTTTTTTTCAATTATTCGCATCCAAAATGACAACTGTCAGAATTTATCTTTTGAAAGGTTGTATTTAACATTCTTTCACTCGCTAAACTTTGTGGAGACTTTTTTCTTGGTCGTTAGCCTGACATATGGAATTTAGCTTGAACTGAATAGTACTCAGCTAAAAAGCCGGGCTAAAATTTATCTTGGGTGGAAATTTGTATGGAAGATACATTTTAGCGCGATCTGAATATTAGTACACGCCTAAATAAATGTGAATGTGGTATATGTTTGAATGTTAGTTCCGCATATTCCGCCTTGACAGCTTAACGGATTTTGATGAAATTTGGTAGGTAGATGGATGGTTTGCTGGATTGGGTAATAGGCATGGTTCGTGTGGGAGAGGCTTAAATTTGAAATGATGTTTGGCTTTAGGTTCGATTTTTATGCTTTCATAATGCTTCACCACTGCAAGAATTTGTGAAATTTGGTAGATGGAATGGTTATACGAGTAGGACACACTCAAAGGATACTTTTCTTCCAAAAAATGCACTATACCTACAGGAGAAATCTGAATATTTTATTTAATGTGTTTTGATTAAAATAATAAAATTACTTAATCTAAAGTCCACGCAAATGAATAAGTCGTGGGTAGAAGCTAGTAACAAATAACAATCAAAATGGCAACGCTGGAAATTTGATCTAGATTTGCTCTTTTTCTTGCAATGAAACTTATATAACGTACTTGCTCATATGTGCGGTCACATCGTCAAATAAATTTAAAAAAATGCACGATTGGGTCGCACGAACTTGTTCTTATGTTAGATAATTGGTTAGTGGCTGCATATGTATGTATATAATGGGTATTTTTTTTTTAGACGTGTGGTTTTCAAGAAGTAATAAAACGCATATAGTTTAATGTTATGGCCAAGAATTTAGCTTGATTATAAAGATAAGGGTTTGCATTATGTTTTAAAAATGATTTCGGGGAATAAATTCCAGCCGAGACCCAATTTTATGAAAATCGGGATCGGTGGCCATCTCGTTTTGGTCCCATTCACCGAACGTGTGACGCATTTGATGGTCGTTCGGCTTCAATTCTTGCACGAGTTGGATTTTGTAAGCCTGCAAACCAAGATCCTTCCGCAAAATCTTCAATAAAGTGGATGGGCACATCTCCAATTGTTGCGCGCGATGGCGGATGGACTCATTCGGGTCTTCTTCGATGCTCTGCTCCACCGAAACGAACCTTTATTTTGGTAATAAATTTGAACAATTTGCAAACTTGTTGGGGAGTAAATCTATTCAATATGAAATGGCAAACCACACTGAGCATAAATCAATAGACAGCTGTCAAAAAGACCAAATCCGAAAGAAGTATTGCCAGATTGAAAACCACACGTCTATTAAAATAAAAAAATAATTTTTTTTTTAGAAAATTCTTTAATTTTTTTAATTAGCTTAAAAGCTTTCTCGGAAAAACTAAGTATGCAAACAAATTTGAAAACTAAATATCTATCGAAGAAAAAAAATATTGAAAATCGTTCGAACAGTTTTTTTTTTAAAAGTCGTTTTTTGAAAAACTTTTAGAAAAAAATATTTTAAATTTTTTTTCTAGTATGTCATCATAAGGAAATCTGTAGTTTCCATCTGGGAAAAAAATATTTAAAAAAATTCAATCAACCCATTTTCAGAATATTTCGAAAACCAAATTTTTTTGTAGAAAATTTTAAAAAATCGAAAAAAAAAGTTTTTGAAAATTTTGAAATGCAATATTTATTGAATTATAAATGACTTCCTGTGTGCAAAATTTTATTGGATCGGGATAATAGTTTACGATAAAACCGCATTTGAAAAAACCGGTTATATGAGAGGTACCGTTATAGAACAAATTCCAAAAAAATTGTTCTAACTGAAAAATGTATTGTTGTAAAAAAAATATCACCCTGAAAGTTTTATCAAAATCGTTACAGCCGTTTTTGAGAAAATCAATTTTTTTGTTAAAAATTGTATGGCAGGTACCGTTATTTTTTGACCTAGAGCAAAAATGAAAAACACCCCCCAAGACACTACTTAATAAATACTAAGTAACAAGTTTGAAGCAAATCGGCTCATCCGTTTAGGCTGTAGAGACGCGAACAGACAGACAGACGGACGGAATTTCCGGACCCACTTTTGTCAACTTCTCTATTATCGTAATGTCATGTTTGATTGTTAGATTTTTTTTGCACGAATCCATAACTTGCATTTTAGTACCTAAATCGCAAGTAAAAATGTGAAAAAGTGTGATTTTTTTTCTAAATCGTAGGAGCGGTTTTTAAATAAAACGATTTTATTTTAATAACTTTTTTCAAAAATTAAAAAAAAAAATAATTTAAGATTGCCAACTTAAACAAAAAACTAATTTACATTTAAAAACAAATTAAAAAAAATCCATCTACCAGTTTTCAAAATATTGATTTGTGAAAAAAATAACAAAATTATTAAAAATACAAAAAAAAAAAGTTTTTGAAAATAAATTAAAATAAAATTACTTAGGCTAACAGCATCTTCTTGAATGTCAATCTTGATTGAAATCAGATGATCAATTTTCGAGAAAGTCGAAGAAAAAAAAAACGATTCTATGAGAGGTACCGTTTATAGCCCACCATCTAAAATTTTTTTTCACCCAACATAACCTACCATTGTACACTTATTTTTTTCAAAAAAATTCTTGGAGCCGTTTCCGTGAAAAATAAGCTTTTACCTAACGGTTCTATGATAGGTACCGTTTAAAAAAACTGTTTAAAAAAGCCCTCTGTATAATTTCAAAATAACCTTATGTTCCAAATTTGAAGTCTTTAGTTCAATATACATCCGTTACGGATAGACAGACAGTTAGACAGAATTTTGACAGTACCTCAAATACATGATACACAGAAATACAAGGTATGCTCACTTTGGCTGATTATGCTTGTGACGTCACATTCTTCTGATTTTTGTTCTTAGAGAGTGTAAATAAATGTATTAATTTGCCGATTTTGTTATTGTTTTTTATGTTTATTGTTCTTATAATCATAAAAAAAATCCTTTAAGCCTTCAGTTTTAAAAAATAATCTTCACTTAACAAATAAAATAATAATAAAAGAAGAATGTGACGTCATAAAATATCAAGATGTATCATGCTCAAATATGTTTCTCCATCATCGTAATGTCATGTCATTGTTAGATATTTTTACGAATGCATAATTTGGATTTTATAATCACAAGTAAAAATTAGAAAAGATGATCCAAGTTTCTATTAAATTATATAGTTTTTCTATGAGACATTAGTTTATACTAGTATAGTATACAAGAAGGGTTTTACACGGCCACCACAACGAAACCCCTGGTTTGATGACGAGTGTCGGCAAGCACACGCAGCTAAACAAGAAGCATGCAAGACGGCGCTGCAAAGAAGGTCTAAAACTACCCGTGCGCTCTACGAGCAGAAGAGGAAAGAGGAACACCGACTTTTTAGAAAGAAAAAAAGGGAACATGAGAAGCTCGCGATCGAGGAAATGGAGAGCTGTTATTGCAGGAATGAAGTTCGAAAGTTTTACCAAAAGGTAAAAAGAAACTGTCAAAGGTACAGAGCTCGATATGAAGCTTGCAAAGACGATCAAGCATCGTAGTGGAATCGCAGTCGATGGTGAGAATATGAAAAAAACCATTTCTGCAGACTGTATAATGGCGATGACGAAACGAATTCCGCTGTCAGGCAGAATGGTCCACTTTATCTGGGCGAAGTAGACCAACAATTCCGACCACCACATCTGGATGAATGATGATGATCTAAACTTAACTGCAACAAAGGCGCCGGAGCCGATGGCCTAGCTGCCGAGCTATTCAAAGCTGCAGGCGATGACTTGGCTTATAGTATGCACCAACTCATAAGCAAGATATTGTTAGAAGAAAGCATGCCCGATGAATGGAATCTCAGTATAATTTGCCCGATCCTTAAAAAAGGAGACCCTCTGAACTGCACCAACTATAGGGGTATAAGTCTCCCTAACATCGCCTACAAGATCTTTTCTGCTGTATTGTGTGAACGGGTAAAGCCATTCGTCAACAACCTGACAGGTCCATATCGATATCAGTGCGGTTTTAGGCCAGGAAAGTCCACTATCGATCAAATATTCACATTACGGCAGATCTTGAACTTCAAATCGATACCCACCACCAGCAGCATGCCCCTCCATACCTTCTTCATACTAACATTACATAATATAATGGGATATAAGTCCCAAATCGTAAGACTGGGCAATTGAGTAGCAAAGCCCTCTCTCGGGCAATTAAATTGTCCCTTTATAAGAACCTCATCATCCCAGTCCTGCTCTATGGTGCAGTTGCATGGACGCTGTCAAAAGGGGATGAAGACGCTTTAGGCTGTTTCGGGAGAGAGATTATCCGGGTGATTTTTGGTCCCGTATGCGTATGCATTAACGGAGAGTGAAGAAGAATATACAATGAAGAACTGTACCGGCTGTACAGCGACACACACCTAGCCAAAAGAGTAAAAATTCAACGTCTCAGATGGCTGGGGCTGGGTATAGAGCGGATGGACATCAATGCTCCGGCACGGAAAATCTTCGAATCCACCCGAGGGGGACGGTGCAGTAGAGGAAGACCGAGACTCAAGTGGCGCACACAAGTGGAAGAGGACTTCAAACGACTCTTAGTGCGAAACTGGAAGCAGCTAGCTAGGGACCGAGGCTGGATGGAGAAGCATGTTGGTTGAGGCATAGGTCCACCCCGGACTGTAGCGCCACCTAAGGTAGGTAGATAGAATTATACAATTGATAGTTTTCTATGTTTCTATGATGGTATCACAGTATCACCCTTGATAGAAAAGATCGTGGATACCCCTTAGCCACATTGACACTCAATTAAAAATGAGAAAGATTCTTCCATGAACCTACATATTTATAACTAAACAAATTTGTCGATAACGATACTTACAAAAAATGTTTTTTTTTTAATACTAGAACTCTATACAATCGTAGAATTTATTTTTAAACAATTTTGAATTACAAAGAATATAAACAAATTTTTTCTTTCAGATTAAAAGTATTTTCCTAAAACGGGTAAAGCGTTGATTTTATCATGTTACAATATATTCTGTTATTTTATCTCAGTAACGGATAAAAAACAGTCCCATATTGTGTTTTTTTTTTACTGAAAATCCAAGCTGATAATTTATTATATGGTAATAAAATGATTCACAAAACAAAAAAATACAACCATGACCACAAATAGAGAAAAGTAAAAGATAAAATGTTGTTTCTTTAAGTGTATATTATATACATTTGGTCATTTAAATGTTTCTTATCATAAAAACCAAGCACGAACATATCAATGTAAAGGGTAAAGTAATTTGCAACTATTAAAGGACTCGAAAGAATGTGACATTTCATCAGTCATAAAACTCTTGCCGTTAAGTGCACTTGCTGAAGGTTATTAAAAAAAAAGATTTTTTTTATAAGCAAAGTGAAAACCAAAGTTAAAAACTTACAAGCCGGTCCATCATTTGGCAATCTAACTGAAAATTTGAAATTGTTAGCTGCCTAGTGAAGGGCTTCCTTGTATGTGTAACACATCAGTGATTTTGATATAAATACTATTTTTCTATTCCTATTTCATTTATTATAAATTTATAATTTTAATATGTAATCTACTTTTAAGGTGCCAACATGGCTTCAACTATTTTCTTTTTACTAGAATTAATCACAAACAGAAAGAAAACACTATAAACGGAAAAAAAACTAGGCCTGGTAAGTTAAAATGCAGGACTAATAAATTATCGCCAGTAAGTTCAAACATTTTTTAAGTGATAATTTTGTAAGATAAAAAAAACAAAATCGAATTTATACATATGTACATACAAAAAATTATTACAGAAAAACTGACCCTGAACAAACAATAATGTTAAAATCTATTCGGTTCATTTTAAAAAAGCATTTATTTAAGAAATTGTAGGGACATATTAAAATTCTTAATAATTATATAAAAACAGCATCAGTGGTACGTTCTTTCATTAACGATTGTTAACAATTGTTCAAGAGAGGGGATACAAATATCTCAGAGAAAAACTAATCTGCGAAAATCTTCGGGAAATATGAATTCTTTTTAAACGTTTAAACGTTTTTAAACTGTGGCAAAAACTTTTAAACGTCAAAATTATATTGGTATGATTAGGGCTCTTACACGGTAAGTGGAAATTTAATCGATAGACATGTACACGTCAAAACAAAGCCGAGGTGGGACGCAATCGTATGTGAGCTTTTCCAGCAAAATATAAATGTGTGCGCGGACAGCAAAAACAATATGGCGTATGCAATTAGTCAGATTATGGCGAATGCGGCAACAACTCAACGGGGCGTTTCCCTTTCGCGATTGAACGCCAAAGGTAACGTTGAAAACGCGCTCTATTTGAAGTGTTGTTTGCATTATTATTTATTTTAACGTAGCGGTAAAGGTGGATGTGGATTGTAGAACCTGCCGCAGTTAAAACGAGATCGATTTAAATGGAACAATAATGATTTGTTGCGTTGTTCTCTACGCCACCTTTGCTTTTTTTGGAATAGCGAGAAAAGGAAAGGACGTGAAACAGACGTCATATGATAAGAACTCAAACAAAACAACGCAACGTAAGGCGGGAGATAATTAGCGTCAGTGATTTTTGTAAAAATGATTGTAGCGGAACAGTGCTTTCTATTAACACCTTTAAAAGGAAGTCGAAGTTTTTATATTTTGCATCCCATATTTCTTCTACTTAGTACTTATCTTATTAAGACCTAGTGTGTATTATGCCGTTATTTCCTTGCCGCAAGAGCTTAGTGCCCATCTTGTGTATGAAACTCCGTCAATATGCTGTCAAGAGTTTCTTTGTGTTCTGTGTAACTCCATTTAGATTTTTTTTTCTATTTCTATTTTTAACTTTAACCTTAAAATTTAACTAAAACAAAAAAAAAATATTTTTATCGGCGCAGCTTAAAAAGTTAGATTTGGAGTAGGTTCAAGATTTGGTAAATGCAAAGTTTCTTTTCCATTTAAATAATCTGCATATAATCCTATCATTTCCCACCTACTCCAAATCCTATAGTTAGCTCAAGCACTAATTGAGAGATCAAATCTCAAGAAATTTTCTTGCACACAGATTCGCTGTTTTTGTCTTTACTTTTTTTTGGGGAAATAAGATAGAATCGATCTTATTACCATCTACCTTATTTAACGGCACCCCACAGAGAGCTCTCGCAGCTTTAAAAACGCGCTCTAAGTGACGTGGTGACGGCGGAGTTAAAACGAACTCTGTTTGACGAGGTCTATAATTATTTGTTGCAATATTCCTTATGCTATATTCCCCCCGACCAAATGATTTACAAATCACGCCTTATCTAACTATTACGTGTTAAAGTTTTCAATTTATGTCGGCCTTGACATTACTTTCAATTTCAATAATTTAAAATTAAAAAAAAATAATAGTTTCCGTGTTTTTTTCAATTGTTTTGGTTTTTTGTTCATTCCTGGCAAGAATAAAATAACTTTAAATTTATGTAATGTAATACAAAAAATACTTAAAAGCTTACCAACAATAATATCTTTAAGATTGTTTGAAGAGTTGAAAATTCATATTTTATATTTTATATTTTAATTTTTAACTATTGTTTTGACAGATTGAGAGTTTTGTTTTACTTTTACTTCACTAAAGTGCTGAATTGTAAAACAGATGTCAGATTCGTAATTTAAAATAAAACGCGCCTTATTTTCGAAACAGATTGAACCAGCAACAGCAACAGTAACAGCAACGTCAACAGCGTCGTTAGACCAAAGTCCTAAATTTGCTGTTGTTGTTCCAGTGCTACCAACTTTACGCAAGTGATATTGTGCTAAGAAGACGATGCTGGTAGCAATGTGTTTGATTTTTTTTTGCTGGTCAGCGTACTGTTCGCTGTTGACGGTGCTGGTGCTGGTGCTGTTGCTGGTTCAATCTGTTCCGCGCTTTGTACTATGTTCCCACCGAACTGATTTAGTCAAATGATTTACAAAAAATCATGATACCAAGACAATAAAAATAGGCCCGTTCTTCTACTCCCTAAAACAGATTAATTTGAACAATTTTAACAAAATGTTGTTCGTTTACACAAATATTTGAGAGTTTTCTTAAGAAGGCAGAGATTGTGAGAGAGCAAAATATTTCCCCTAACTCCCTATTTTAAACAAAAAAAAAAAAAAAAAATCGGGAGAAATATGAGTTCTTTCAAACTCAAAAGTACATTTGAAATGTGAGGTTTTGTGCAGATTTTATATTTGAAGAATTTTAAATTAACTAAATTTTTTAAAGTTAAATCCAAAATAAATAATAAAATGACCTTATAATGGTCTAATAAAATGTTTTCCATCACAATTCTTATTTTATCTGCACTTATAGGAATTTCCTTTGGGATTTCCGATTTTGATCTGAAAACTTGATTTTTTTTGTTCCGAATGGAACATGATTTTGATTGATTTGTGTTTGCCATTGTATTAGTGCATATGTCACGCTAGTACCCAGCGTTGCCGCCAAAGAAAAAAATGTAGTGTATTTTTCCCAAAGGACCGTGCCATTACGATCTCATAGTAAAAAAAAAAAAGATCTATTTAAAAATATAAACACTATATATATAGTGAGATTGATTTTACAGTTAATGATGAATTGCTGGTCATAATTTTACTTTCAAGCTTGCCAAAGTCTTTAGAGAGTTTTGTCGTTGCTATGGAGTCACGTGATGAATTACTAACAATGAGTATTCTTAAAGTTAAGCTCTTGCAAGAAGGTGATCGACGTTTAGAAAAGGGTGAGGTTCTAGGTAAAGATGAAGTGAGCTTTGAACAGGCATATGCAGTACGATCAGGCAATAATCCAAAATTCGTCTACAAAAAGAGATCTGTAGGAAAGTGTTTTAACTGCGGCAAGAGGGGGCATTTCGCCGCAAAATGTACAGAACCAAAGAAACGTTATGGTCATAAATCGGTTGCTTCTTTTTCTATGCTTTCGGCTTCCCACAACAACATGCTTGCTTAGCAATGGTGGTGCATAGATAGCGGGGATACTTCACATATATGTTGTAATGAATCATTATTTACCGCTATGCGCGGTTGTAAGGAACAAATTAAGCTAGCAGATGACAATTATATAACGGCCACTGGTATCGGTACTGTTGTTCTCAAAACGGAATTCTGTGAGCTAAGATTGAAGAATGTTCTTTTTGTTCCTGGGTTAAAGGCAAATTTTATATCTGTAAGCAAATCAATAGAAAACGGGTGCAGCGTTGAGTTCACAAAAAACCTTGCTAAAATCAAACAAAATGGTGAAATCATTTTAAATGCATGGCTCAAGAATGACCTTTTTGTGTTCAAATACTATCACACAGAGATTTTATATGCATGTAATTCGAATGTAAGTAATTATAAATAAAAGGCACGACTGGGTCGCACGTACTTGCTCTTATGTGCTAATCCTTTTTAAGTGCAGGCGTCTTTTTGACAAAGATTTTATTTTAATATTTTTTGTATGACGTGCAACTTCCTTAGAATCGTTTTGGGGTGAAGCTCGAACGAACATGCGTCACGACAAAGGGATAAACACATAAATATATAGAATTGTTAGCTTTTGCAGTTTTTTAGTGTAGTATTATCTTTCCACTTGCTGCTTACTGTTTATAATATAATTTGCTAATAGAAAGATACAAAGGACATTTTTCAGTTAAATTTTCATTTTGGTATGGAAAAATTTGAACAACTGGCATAAAGATTCGTCGGAATCAGCAGTATGGCAATAATGCTAGGTAAAGGGACCTTTATACGTCCCAATATGGGACCAATGGAATTTATAAAGGATTTAGGTACCTATAATAAGGTTGCAAGGAAGGTAGGTACTAAAATTAAGATATGTGTTCCAACTACTGTTAAGCCAGTAGGTATAGAGACAATATTAAAAGTTAACACAGTGGCTTTGTTTATTTATAGGAAGGTGTAAACTTTTGTTTTCTCGATTGAAATTTTTGCATTCAGTAGTAATCGAATAGTTTTTTTTATTTGTTAGTTGTTTTTGTGTGTTTATCAAAGGCTTCCTTATTTATTCTGTGCTTTTATGATGATGAAAAATACTTTAAAATACGTAAGTATGTATGTAATGTAGGTTGTCACTTTCTTTTATTTGACTAATGGCTTGGCTAGGGCTTAGCCGAGCAATATGAAATAAAATGTTGGGGAAAAAAATTTATGAATTCAAAAAAACACTACTCATAACGTTTTTTGGAAAAAATGTTGTAAGCCATCTTATTTCTTTTCCTGTTTTCTATTTTATGAATTTTTCATTTCAAAATCGTTCGACCAGTTTTTTCAAAAAAATGTTTTTTTTGAAAAACTTTTCGAAAAATCATAAAACACTACATATTTTGAAAATTTCATCAAAATCCGTCAATTAGTTAACGAGAAAGTCTGATTTTAAAAAACCGGTCATATGGAAGGTATCGTTATAAAACACTTTCTGAAAAATCTATTACAACTAAAAGATAGATTTTGCACAGAAAACATCATTCTGAAAGTTTAATCAAAATCGTAGGAGCCGTTTTCGAGAAAAATAAGTTTTTTAATAAAAGTTATATAGCAGGTACCGTTAGTTTTGGAGCTAGAATACCAATTTAGAGCACTCTAAAAATAATATATACCAAATTTGAATCAAATCGGCCCAACCGTTTAGCCTGTAGATATCGATACGGACAGACAGACAGACAGACAGACAGACAGACAGACAGACAGACAGACGGACGGAATTTTCGGACCCACTTTTTTTGACTTTTACGATGATAGACGTAATATCATGTTTGATTGTTAGAATTTTTTTTTTTTTTTACGAATGCATAACTTGTCTTATAGTCCCTATAAATCGCAAGTAAAAATGGCATGATAGATATAGTCATCTTAACATAAATAGTTTGAACAAAGTTTACGTCAATAAAATGGTCAAAGGGCTTTTGTTAGGAGCTACTCCAGATAAATTTCAGTGCATGATTTGTATGAAAGGAAAAATTTGTGTTAAGCCTTTTCCATATGAGTCGTCCACGAGGCCCACGGATCTTTTGGAACTCGTTCACACTAGGTTCACGCAAGGTATTTTGTCACCTTTATTGACGATAAGTCACGAAAGATTTGTATCTATTTTATTAAAACGAAGAATGAAGTCTTTACGGTTTTTCAAAAATTCAAGTCCATGGTAGAGCGTGAAACGGGATATTTAATAAAAACTTTGCGTAGTGACAATGGCACCGAGTACCGAAGCCAAGATTTTTTGGAGGAATGTGGGATAGCGCGTCAATTCTCTGTAGTCTATACTCCACAGCAAAATGGAGCTGCTGAAAGAGCTAACAGAACTATTGTAGAGATGGCTAGGTGCATGCTTATACAATCTGGGCTTGATGAAAGTCTTTGGGCTGAGGCTGTTAATACGGCAGTGTACCTACGAAATAGATGTCCTACAAAAATTTTAATAAACACCACACCCGAAGAAGTATGGACTGGTCGCAAGCCAGATGTTAGCCATCTTAAAATTTTCGGTTGTACAGCAATAGCTCTCCAAATTTCAACCAAGAGGTGAAGAATATCGAATGGTCGGCTATTCAGGCACTTCGAAAGCATATCGACTTTTTGACAAGCATAATAGGAGAATTATTTAACGCAGATATGTTTTATTTGTAGAAGATTTTGTTGACACGGGGAGTTTTATGTTGGTAGAAGGAAATGGCGGTGAAGACCATACGACATAACAACAGGAACACCAACAGGTAGAGCAGCGAATCGAACAGCAGGTTGAGCAACAGAGGGATATTTTAAAACAGATAGAGCAGATTGAGGTTAGTGAGCCGTTAGACAAAGATCTACAGCAGGAAAAACAAGGATTTATTCAGAAAGACAAAAAAAATAAAACCGAGAATATACCCTAAACGAAAACGGTCCACTTCAAGTAGTGACAATGATGGTGAGAAAACGCCAACCTTTGGTAAAGGTAGGCCAAAGATAATTAGATCCGGAAAGCGTGGAAGACCCAAGAAACAATATAATATGTTGAATAATATAAGTACAACGAACAACATTACCATCCCTCAAACAGTGGCAGAGGCTTTATTGTTACTAGAAGCTTCAATCTGGAAAAATGCAGTCTATAAAGAACATCAGAATTTGTTATCCAACAACACATGGGATCTGGTAGAGCTTCCTGAAGGAATAAAACCAATAGGTTGTCGATGGGTGTTCACTGTAAAAAATGATGTAAATGGTAAGCTCCATAAGTTCAAAGCGCGACTGGTAGCAAAAGGATTTGCTCAAATTTTTGGAATGAATTTCCACGAAACGTTTTCACCAGTAGTGAGGTATTCCACAATTCGAATAATTTTAGATTTAGCTGTAGAAAAGAATCTTATGCTCCATCAAATGGATGTATCGTCTGCATATTTGAACGGGGATCTTCAAGAAGATATATACATGGAGCAGCCAGAGTATTTTGTCGACCAAAAGAATCCATGAAAAGTGTTAAAGTTGCGAAAAGCTTTGTATGGGTTGAAACAATTAGGGAGAGCATGGAACGAGAAACTAAATGCCGTCTTAAAGAAAATTGGATATCGCCAATGCACTAGTGAATCCTGTGTCTATTTTGCGGATAATGAACGCGACTTTAGAATCATCGCCGTATATGTTGATGATTTTATTCTAGCTGCTGATTGCGAAGAGTCGATTAATCAAATGAAGACCCAAATTAAAAAGGAGTTTAAAGTCATCCATAATGGTCGCGAGGAAAAAACTGGTCCGATTTCCATTTGTCAAAGACAACTTATCATGAATCTACTACGAGATACTGGGATGCTTGAATGCAGACCAAATCAAACACCATTGGAAGCTGGTCAACAGTTTGGATGTCAAGACGAAAATTGTAACCGAGCAAATAAAGAACAATATCAGTCAATCATTGGTTCATTAACAACTTATCTGGCAATATCAACCCGGCCAGATATCATTCACTCAGTTAGAAAATTAGCGCGTTTTAATGTGGACCCTCACGAAGAGCATTTCACAGCAGTTAAACATCTGTTGAGGTACTTAAACTCCACAAACAAATATAAATTGCGTTATTTTTCAACAGGTAAACAACTTGAAGGTTATGTTGATGCTGACTGGGGTGGTGATGTCGCAGATAGAAAGTCGTATACTGGTTTCACTTTCTTGCTTGGAGGTGCCGCTGTATCTAGGGAGTCCAAGAAGAAATCAACAGTGGCATTAAGTAGTACTGAGGCGGAATACATGGCCCTATCTGCATCTGCAAAAGAAGCTGTATATCTGAAGAGACTGGTCTGTGAGCTTGGAGGTGCTCAGTTTGCTTGCTCATATATAACTTTACATGGTGATAATCTAAGTGCTCAGCAGCTTGTGAAGAATCCTGTTCATCATCCACGCAGGAAACACATTGACATAAAGTATCACCATATCAGGGAAGTCTACAGTAGCGGTGCTATCAACCTAAACTCAATTCGAACTAACGAAATGTTAGCCGATGTTTTAACTAAGAATCTACAGAAAGTGAAACATAATAAATTCTGTAAGCTTTTAGGGCTTGTTATATAATTTAGTTAAATTTTAAATTTTTGAATATTAAAATAAATTTCAGGATTTCATAATATAACTTTAAACAATGTTAATAGCGTTGAGGGAGAGTGTTGAAAGATTATTGTGAATGTACCTTTTTCTATTTTCATCTTTCTTTATCAACGCTCATACTTATAACAACATACATAAATCATGATTTATACTAATGCGTTCTCTTTAACATATCTTTCTTGTATTAATACTTAACTTTATGCCTTTTTTCTAAGTCAGTCTTAAATAAACTCTTGAACTGAATCGTTTACTTTTATTTGGGACTCATCACTTTGGAATTTTCAAAAAACAAAGGTTTTCAGCCAACTCAACTCAAAATATTTTCTCATTTAGGAAAACATAACAACTTTTTCGCTGTCAAATAGATGAGAAAATCTTCAAGCTAAGGCACTGAAGTGTGAGAAAATACTTTGTTTGCTTGTATTCTGTCTAGAGAGGCAGAGTAAGTAATCCTCGTGCCACCGAAGAACAAGAAAATTATCTTGCTAAAAACACGATTGTACAACTTCGGCAACGCTGCTTGCAACTTATTTCATTTGAATTAAAACTTGCACAGGCTCATAGAATTTTGTATCAATTGATTCTGAAAGAAAGATGAGCTAGATCCATTGATTGATTATTTATTTAAAAAAAATTACAATTTTGTTCACAATTGAAATAAATTACAGAGCAAACACACACTTGTCAAACTGACAGCTCAATATTCTACTGGTATTATCAGGGTAAATCTGCTGAAAAATCCAGATATAGAAATTGATCTCAGATAACAAAAAAATCTATTTTTTCCCAGTGGAACACAAAAACTGGGGAAATCTGTCTTTTGGCAGATTTATGTAGATAAAAAATAAATATTTAATTATTTTCTGTTGCGATAAGGATGTACACATATATTTACATATGTAGACATTCTTTTAAACGTTTTAGATTTTAGATACTACCCTCAAAAACAAAACAAGAATTTGAATATATTAACGTTAAGGGAATTAAAGTGAAACTAAAACAAATAAAATATGCCGCTTAGATTGTAAGCGTGGTTTTTAATTAAAATTAAATGGTTACCGCGGGGAGGTAAAATTAGCACAATTGATGCGTACCAGATAGTTACAACACTGTGCATCGCCTGGTTGACGCCGATCAGTGTCTACCCTATCCATACACCACCCAACCACCCAACCATTTAGTCAAAAAGTTAGTCAAATTTTGTTAGTAAAATCATCTCATATCATCTTAGATAGATTTCATGCCACTGCAGATTTTGGCATGTGAAATCTTCTTATTGATGTAAGCACAAGCCCAAAGACTTCAGACCAATTAGTCTAACATCATTCTTCTTAAAGACTTTTGAAAGACTAATAGACATCTATATTCGGAAGTTATATCTCCCGCTCAGCATGCTTATACCAAATGTAAAAGTATGGAAACAGCACTTCACAGCATTGTAAGTACTGTGGAAAACACACTGAAACACGAGGAGTATACCCTTGCTGCTTTCCTAGACATTGAAGGAGCCTTCACCAATGTGAAAATAACGCAGTGAAAAGTTGTTAATCTTCCTTCAATAGAAGGGGTTCCATTGATCCTGTCAAATCAGGCCAAATACTTTGGTATGATTCTAGACAGAAAACTGAATTGGAATCTCAATATCAAAGAAAGAGCCAAGAAGGCAATGATAGCATTCTATGCCTGTAACAGAATATTTGGAATGACCTGGTGACCTAGTCCCAAGATTACAATGTGGATGTATACGGCAATAGTGAGACCAATACTTACATTACATGGTAATCTGGTCTGGTGGCAGGCTACGAAAATTGCTTCCCACCTAAGAACCATTTCAAGAATACAAAGAATGGCTTGTATAGGCACCACCGGGGCTATGAGAACTACCCCTACTGCAGGGCTGGAAGCTATTCTCAATCTAAAATCCTTAGACTTCTTTGTGCAAGAATTTGGAGCAAACATCGCCCTCCGCTTAAGCCAAACGCAAAACTGGAGATCGAGTTTCGTGCCCACAAAAAGGCAAACGTATTAGTAGTCCTATAAGAAATGTACAGGGACCGGTACACATATATCCCGGACAGGGTATTTTTCAGTTTGTAGACGAAGAGAATTATTCTCCCAGTTGTCGTTCTTGTTTCTTTTTTCTATGCACCAGCCGAGATTTTATTTTGGTGAGAATAGTATGGCAAATCATCGGCAAAAAATTTTTAGGCAATCAATTTTTGTATTACTGAATACAACAAAATGGAGCTGTAAGGCTACTTGCACACTCACCGATTTTGGACGGCCGAATTTATACCGGTGGTCCAAATTTCAATAATCAACCACATGTGGGTACGGGACCTTGCACACATGCCGATAAAATTCCGGTGAGTAGCCGTCGACTGTCACTGTATCGCCGGCATTACCGGGAAGTAGTGGCGTACGTGACTAAATACAAGCTTACACAAATTTAAACATGTGAAATCTTTTTTTTGGTGTGACCATAATTATTTTGAAAACTTAAAATCTCCTTGACGAAATCTGAGATTTAATTTTGGTGGGAACATGATATTAAGCCTGACAATGATGGCCACGAACCAAATGTTATGAAACAGACCTAATTTATAACAGCTGTCGTTGACATATAATTTTTGATTAATATTTGACAAGTAGTTTCTTTAGTGGTCGACGAACTTGTATCGAAAAAAACAAATTAGTTTTGCTCGATGGGACCAATCCAATTGTAATTAAATAATTATTAATAGTGGACATTATGCAAATACAAATAAATTACTAGCTGTTTTCAATTCGCGAAATTAAAAGAATATAATGAAATGAACAAATTTGCAATGTTTGCCAATGGGCTTTTGGGCAAATCATTTTGCTGGGGCATTATGGTTGCCTCATTCACGTGGATAATAACAATATTATTGTACCTTCATCTAACAAAAGATACTTCAAGAGTATTTTTGCCAAAAAACAATACAGCGCAAACATATAGAGTACCTTCCGAGACGTACATTCCAATTACAAAACATCAGAACAACGAATATAGTAATAAGTTGGATGAAATTTCCACGAAGCATTCCGTCAATCCATTAGTGTCCAAATATGCATTTATGCAAAGATTAGGTAAGAACTCTTAACTATGTACGGATTTGTTTTCGATTCAAGAGATTGTGAAACCAGATTTATTGAATTTTAAATTTTACTTTTGAACAGGTAGTGGCAACAGGTATGGGGTGATAAATAACCTAGACGACCAACATACTCGTGATATAGGCTACAAAAACCATGCATTTAACGCTTTAGTTAGTAATAATATTGGATTATTTCGTGATATTCCAGATACTCGGCATAAAGTGTAAGTGATTTCCATAACAATATCAAAATGTTAATATCTTGAATTACAAGAAGGATATGAATGGTTTACCTATTGCCCTCAATTAGTTAATTAATTTAAAAATTGCAGGCGTTTAGGTTGGGTACAAGAAGAATGTATTGTAGGAATGTTCTATTGTTTGAATTGCATTAATGAATTAGTCGAATAATGTCGATGATTTCTTTGATAGCCTTTAGTTTGAAAAAGCTGTTAAAATTTTAAAATTTCTTGCCCATAATTCTATTGCCAAAACAAGTTCGTTATGTAAGATTTTGTATAAGTCATGTCTTTCCAGATGCCACAATCAAGTTTATGATGAAGAACTTCCAAGCGCATCAATTATTATGTGCTACTACAACGAACACAAGATGACTCTACTGCGTTCAATAAAATCCATATTGGATAGAACGCCTGTTAAATACCTTAAGGAAATTGTTCTAGTCGATGACTTTAGTGATTCCTCAGATTTGACAAGCGGATTGCTTGATAATATACGTACGTTTGATTTAGATCATAAGGTCAGACTTCTAAGAAACACAAAAAGGGAGGGTCTGATAAGGGCACGCGTCATTGGATCAAGAAATTCCACCGGCGACGTACTTGTTTTCTTAGACAGTCATATTGAAGTAAACAAAGATTGGATACAACCTCTATTACACATAGTCAAACATGAAAACTCGACACTTGCAGTTCCGGTTATAGATATTATCAACGCAGATACTTTTCAGTATACACCTAGTCCACTTGTTCGAGGTGGCTTCAACTGGGGCCTACATTTCAAATGGGAAAATCTCCCGGATGGTAAATAAAATACAATAATTTGTATCGATACAAAATTAAGCCTGTATTTATTAAATAAAGGGACATTGAAGGACGAAAATTCATTTTCCGGTCCATTTAAATCGCCTACTATGGCTGGTGGCCTATTTGCTGTGGAAAGACGATATTTCACACACATTGGTGAATATGATATGGGCATGGACATTTGGGGTGGGGAAAACCTTGAAATTTCATTTCGTGTCTGGCAGTGTGGTGGTGCTATAAAGATTTTGCCTTGCTCTCGAGTTGGTCATATATTTCGAAAGCGCAGACCATACAGCTCTCCAGAAGGCGTCAATACAATGCTTAAAAATTCACTTCGATTGGCATATGTTTGGATGGATGAATTTAAGGTAAGTTTTTTGCATTCAATGTTAATAAAAAATTGAGTTAATATTGTCTTTTTTTCAACAAGGACTACTACATAAAGCACGAAAACATTGGTAGATTTTTTGATTTTGGAAACATTCAAGAGCGTGTTCAATTGAGAGAGAAATTGAAATGTTCAAATTTTACATGGTATATGCATAATGTTTATCCAGAATTGGATTTGCCTGGCGAGCATAAGAAAATGCTGAAAACATCGAAATCAGTATTCCAACCCTGGCATTCAAGGTAAGTCTAAGGGATTGAATATCGATTTTCATAATTCAAGCACAAACAGTTTTTCTTTTCTATAGAAAACGAAAATATACTAGTAGCTTTTTGATGCGACTCTCCGGTACTAATTTGTGTGCTTCTGTTAATGGACCAAAAGTAAATGGCTTTTATAAAAAAGGAAATACAATAACATTGGAAACCTGTATGAAAAGGAAAAACCAAATATGGTAAATGTTTTGCATTAAACTTAGACTTAGACGTTAATTTATTGATAACAAATCCAGAAACTAAATTTGAATATATATTAAATAAATTGCACGATCGCACGTACTTGCTCATGTGCCGTCACATCGTCGAATAAAATTTAAAAAATAAGCAACACTAACGTAGAAAAATAAATTAATAATTTTATTAATTTTAATTAGAAAAAACCTTATTCAAAATTTTGATATGCAACATTAGTTTGGCCACCTAGATATTTTCAAATATAAAATTTGACAGAAATCCAAAGAGCCGTTACCGAGAAAGCCAAACATTAAAAAAACCATTATATGAAAGGCTCAGTTAATATACTTTTCCTTTTGGTTCTTATCAAATGATAGCCAATACCAATTAAAAAATTCTCAAAAATGTTCGTCAAAATCGTTGTAGCCGTTTTCGAGAAAAATAAGCTTTTTCTAAACGGTCATATGGGCAGGTACCATTATTTTTAGACCTAAAAATAAAATTTTAAATTCTCCTCTGGGGAATGCCAAAATAATCAGACACACCAAGTTTGAAGATATTCGGTTAACCCGTTTAGGCTGCAGCTCGTTATACATACTGACAGACAGACAGACATTTTTCTCGATCACTTTTTTAGACTTCTCTATGGTCGTAATGTCATGTTTGATTGTTATCTCAATTTTGCGTATATTCACGAATCCTTAACATGCCCTTAGTCCCTATAATCGCAAGTAAAAACGTTATATAAAAGGTACCGTTAACAGACTTTCCCGGTATATTTGGTTTTTATGAAATGATAGCCACTACCGATCTCAAAAAAAAAAATCAAATTTCATTAACATCGTTGGAGTTGTTTTCGAGAAAATTAGGTATTTCCTTAACAGTTGCTAGGAAGTACTGCCATCCAGGAAGAGCGATGGGATGGGCCGGGCAAAAGGAGGATGAAAAACTGTGACGTGTACAATGGTGATTGTGAAAGAAGACCACAGCTTTTATTTGGATGCGGATTCGTCATAAGCGGTAGACATAGGCAAGAAGTCTTGGGCTTTCGACACGTAAGCGAGCGACTTGTGACAATCCGTATCAAGGCTAAATTCGCCAACATAATATACCTCATGCCTCCACAGAGGATACAGATTTTGCCACCAAGGATTACTTCTAAGAGCTCCTCGACAAATCCTATTAGCAATGCCCTAAATACGACTTTAAGATCGTAATAGGCGATTTTAATGCCAAAATAGGTAAAGAGGAGGACTTTGGTAGGACTGTCGGAAAACATAGCCTATACGACACAACATCTGGAAACGGACTTAGGCTAATTGACTTCGCATCGGCACATATTTCTCACTGCACGGTTTCCTCATCTCGGTATATACAAAGGGACTTGGCGACACCCAGATCAAAAAACCGTCAACCAAATTGATCATGTTGCGATCGATGCAAGACACGCCTCCAGTATTTTGTATGTTCGCAACTTCCGAGCAGCTAACATCGATTCGGATCACTATCTTGTTGCAGCCAAGGTAAGAATGCGAATAACCTGAAATCCACTACAACGGAGTAATACTGTGAGGAAGTATGACGTCGGAAAGCTGCAATCGCAAGAAACCACCAGAATCTATGCCGATCTAATATCTCGTAACCTCTCAACAAATCTATTACCGCCAGTATCAAGTACCAAAGACCAGTGGCAACACTGCCAAGAAGCCATCAGAGATGCCGCAACTAATCTGCTAGGTTTCACCAGACCACCTCCACCAAACCTCTGGTTCGAAGACGAATGCAGGCCCATGCAGCCAAACAAGAGGCATATAAAGCGGCGCTGCAAGGAAGGACGAGACCTGCTCGCGAGATTTACGAACAGAAAAGACGGAAAGAACACCGACTTCTCCAAAAGAAAAAGAAAGAAGTTTAACCAACAGGTAAGAACAACGTGCCAAGGAAAAAAACCTGCACAGAAGCCTGTAGAAATAGGAATGGAAACCTCGTAGTAGAGTCACAGTCGGTGCTGAGTACATGGAAGGACCATTTCTGCAGACTGTTAAACGGCGATGAAAATCAAAATTCCGCTGTCAGGCAGAATGAATCATTCAACATGGACGATGAGAGACAAAACTTCCGTCCACCCGACCAAAAACCAACAAAGCTGCTGGTGGAGTGCATTCACCAATCTCTACAGTTTGGTCAGAAGAAAGTATGCCTGATGAATGGAACCTCAGCATCGTTTGCCCGATCCACAAGAAAAAAAGACCCTCTAAACTGCGCCAACCATAGAGGAATAAGTCTCCTGAATATCGTCTACAAGATCCTCCTTGCCGTAATATGTGAACGCCTGAAACAATTCGTCAGCAACCTGATTGGCCCCTGTCAGTGTGGTTTCAGACCAGGAAAGTATTTTAAAAAAGGATTCCGACAAGGTGATGCGCTATCGTGCGATTTCTTCAACTTAATACTTGAAAAAATTATAAGAAACTCGCAAGTCAATTGTAGTGGGGCAATTTTTTTCAAGTCTGTGCAATTGTTATCATACGCAGAACTCGGCGAGCTGTCACTGGAATATTTGCTAGCATTGGAACTGAAGCGGCTAAGATGGGACTAGCAGTCAATGATAATACAGACAGACAAAACATTTTTGTCACTAACTTTTTTAGGCTTCTATCGTATGATTGTAGTGTTATGTTTGTTCCTTTTCTTATGAAAGAACTAGCTGACCCGGCAAACGTCGTTGTGCCATATAAATTATTTCTAGTGAATCTAATTTTGGATACTGCTGAATCGGGCTATTTACCTCAAATACGATGAATGTGGACAAAACTGTTTCGCCCTTGTGTTTTAAAATTGTTTTGCGCGCCATGAAATAAGTGGTCTTCTCGATCCCGAATATCATTACATTTGTGCGTGTGTGTGTTTAAATTGCGAAGTAAAATAACCGGTAAATGTGTACTGGCATGTCTGACAAATTTTACAGCTTTATGTATCAACCGATTTGTATGATACCAAGTCGCCTGGCAACCGACAACTACTGCTAGGTCTGGAAGTTTAAACGGTCTACGTCGACATTTTTTGATATATACGCGATTGCGACATGCTCACACGCATATTTTGATTATATTGTTTGATTTTCTGTCTCTAATATTTCGTATATTTGCTGCTTTATTCGTTCGACGGTCCAAATAGTACCACTTTGCGTCTGGTTGGCATTATTCATTGTAGCACACGCACACAAATAGGCCAAATTGATGTAACTACTGATGAAAAACTGAATGCTGATAATTTTTTCTTTTAGTATTTTACCTATCTTTCACAGTCACAAAACACGTACAACTTTCTTGTAAAATAACAAAAAAAAAATTAAGGCATTGCGTTGTGATATACAAAACGAATTCAAAATGAAATGTCAAATCGACGCGACAACATTTGTCAATCAACATTATAGTGGCTAAAACACAATCACGCTTTAGCTTCGGTTTCGTCTGACGTTTACAAGTTCAACCATAGGAAATCAATACATCTTATCACAATGTCGCTTTGGCTTTTACGTTACGTTTGGTTCGTGTACAAGATAAGGTAACGTGATTCAAACGCAAAGCTAAAGTAGAAACTGGTTGAACTTTTGCTCGCTTTGACAGAAAAAAGCAAAAACGAAAACCGAATTTTAGAAAATGTCATTCAAAGCGCACACAAAGCGCGTTAAATGGAACGTGACGAAGCCAAATCTGAAGCGTGATTGTGTTTTAGCCATAAAAGCAGAAACAACAAACACGCTTTACGACCGACTTTGACAATAAGAAAAAGTTCGAAAATACGAAATATGTATCACTGATCACAATGCGGCTTTCTCTATAAACGCTTTGTTTGACGATCGTAAGGATAACGTAACAAAACGAGTGATATACAAAAAAGTTCGAATTGAGTGAACTTAGATTTTTTTTATTTTTACAGTAGATTCTTAATATTTTCACATTCACGATGTTAGAACAGCGCTCTAAAGCCTTATATACGTAACGGGACGAAGTCGTTCTAAAGCGTGTATGTGTTTGAGCCTTAAATAATTTCGTTCTTTTTTTAAAAACGAACTACAATAAAATATTTTTATATTGTTCATTAAAAAATACTAAAATCGCGAAGATGAAAATTTGGGGTACATTAATATAAAAAAATGCCTGCATATGGACACCATCATTACTTTTCATATACACACGAAATTTCACAAAAATCGGTCAAGGCGTTTCGGAGGAGTTCGACCACAAACACCGTGACACGAGATTTTTATATATTAGAAAAAGAAGATTTACCGGCAAACTGTCAAACAAAATCGCGAACGAACAATTTGTTGGTCGAAGTGTGGATCGTATATGGAACGCGAATAGAAGTTGGCAGTCAGATTGGAATTCGAGACGAATATTTTGTTTTGTCAAATTTATCATATTTTAGAAACTAAAATGCAAATTAAGTATTCTTTGAAGTGTGGATCGTATGTGAAGAGCGAATAGAGTTTATCAGTTCCTAACAATCAGATTGCAATTCGCGACGACCAATTTGTTTACTCAAATTTATCTTGTTTTAGAAATTAAAATGCAAATATAAGTATCTTAATATTAACATAAATTATATTTCCATCATTTGGTGCTGATTTTGTGTAGAATTAAGGTTTATCAATAGCATATAATCACATTTATTCGTTGGTCGTTGGTCGCTCTCATTTGAATAGTTCTTTTCTGAAGGTTTTCAACAGTTCGCTATAACTGGAGCCTTTATGTGGAACATAAGTAATTATGTCCCGTATCAGCAAACGGACCTTGAAGGACGACCAAAAAATATACGCCCAGTTAAACTGGCACACAACAGACGATCTTAACTTGGAGGAAACCGGTTTCAAACCTCACATCAAGCACACACGGGATGAACTACTTTGGGGTAAACCCAACATTTTACAAAATTGTGTGGCGCATTTGATATTTCTTTCACATGGCGTTTTTGTATTCGTCTCTATCAATCACCAAGAAAACACAAACAAAGGTGGTTTTGAATTTATTCACGCGCGAACAATTTGTTAGTCGAAATGTGGATCGTATGTGGAACGCGATAATGATCAAATAATGAATGAAGATTCGTCCATTTCTATATTTTTTCATATGGCATTTTCTTATTCGTTGCTATAAACCACCAAGGTAACAAAAACATTATTGTTTTTGAGGGCTTTGGCGTGAAAAACAACATGAACGATTAGTTTCGTCCCTAAGCTCAGTATAAATCCCATATTCTGTTTAATTAAAATCTTTAGAGAAGACGAATAACATCAGATACGTTTGCAATATGCAACTTCTAGGCTTCTGTCCAATGGATTATTAGTTCTTATATTTTTAGATACTGCAACAATGGTTGTCTAAACTAAAGGACAACAAATTTTGATTTATTTATTATACTATTAATTTGTGTCTAAAAATGATTTTTTTTTATTTATACTCAGGTACGAAACAGACAAGTCTGAAATTATTTTGGATAAATTATTGTGTCTGGAAGCATCGTTAAGCTCAAATTATGCATATCCAGTACTTGGAAAGTGCCATGAAATGTTAGGTGATCAACAATGGAAACACACAAGCTCAGTGAGTCGAAAATATCTGCTAAAAGAATTAATTTTTCTATAATAAACTTTCTACTTTAACCACAGGAAAGCAGCCCTATATATAATATGGCTACTGGAACTTGTATAAAAGCTTCAACAGCAAGTGAAGGAGCTACATTGCAGTTGGACCTTTGTACGAAAAATGTCCCAAACGCATGGGACATTATCTCAATAGAATAAAAATTGCATATACAAAAAAAAAAAATTAAAACCTGTATAAACTTTTGTTAAATAGAAGATATTTACATTTTTGTTAGAAATTTTAACTTTTTAAATGGTTTATTGCTAAGAAATTGACCTTCGGTACAAGTCGGGGAAAAAGCTTTAATTGACGAATGACGGATAATATTGATCAATAATAATCAATGTAAATCTGATGCATCGTTATCATCATGAGGAAAAACTCGGAAATAGTATTGTTTCGTTTATGGGAACGGGTAAGACCATAGTATTACACAAAAGCAGCGTAATTTTGATGACAAGGTTCTTGGTTCTGTTCTGTTGGATTCTATCAACCCGCTATAAGAAACCAACGTGAAGTTGGCCCGATTTCTTACACCAAGAAAATACCTGGGGCGCATTAAGGTGCACTCAGTGCGTGCTCGGTGTTCACATCGAACACAGGTTCACATCTAATAGGTTCATGAGTACTATCATGGGTGCCATTTGGCTTCTTGCTATCTTCAGGATAAATCTGAACCTAACAGGCGAACTCCACGAGACATAATTTCTCTCAGAATCCTCATCATGAGGATTCGCGTTGTTTCGAGTTGTGTTGGGATGTTAGCGATACCTTCTTCTTGGATTCTGTTTTGACATCGATGTCCGACGTTTGTTTTTTTCCCTTTTTTTGTATGTAGATGACGTTTCATCTCGTTATTTTTTGTCTCTCATGCCGGTAGTTACTTTTTTGCAGCGCCGGTCTTAGCCAAATGAGTGCCCTGTGCGAAATCTGCTTTAAGCACCAAAATGAAACAACATACATATTTTTGCAAAAAAAATATCTATAAAAATGAAGCGAAGACATGTCCAGATAAGAAAGATCAACTCAGGAAGCAAACTTTTCGGCGAAAGCTTTAGCCAATTCTCTTACGAGGTGATCGTAGTCTTTCTACTATAGGCATTAGCATTAAAAAGAAGACAAACCTACAAATCTTTAATATGTCATGGTTGTCCTAAGCCAATTTTTTATTATCTCTGAGCTTATAAAAACTTCTTTCTCCTGAAGCTATTGTTACTGGTTTTATGTTTAAAACTTTGAAGAATATATTCTAGGCTTAAGCTTAATACAAAACAATAACAAGTGCAAAAAGAACAACCCCCAACATTATTTATAAAACATTTACTTGCGATTAAATGTACCATAATACAAGTTATGTATTCATGCAGATTAAACAAATGAGGTAACAATATAACATGATATTACGATAACAGAGAAACTTATTTGAGTTTGTGACAAAATTCTGTTTGTCTGTCTGTCGTTTTCAAATTTAAAACATAAGGTTATTTTGACTTTCTGCAGAGGACTTTTCTCATATTCTAAGGGTGCCTGCTATAAAACTGTTAAGTAAAAGCTTATTTTTCTCGAAAAAGGCTTCAAGGATTTTTAAGAAAATTCTCATGTCTAATAAGATTCATCCTGATAAGACTCACGACTGATGCTCACCGCGATACTTTAGTTCTTTCAACCAGAATCGATCGCAAGTACCATGCGAATTTGAAAAAGAACAGGCGCAAATTCCCAAAATAATTCCACTCAAATTCAAAAAGAACAAGAAGAGACAAAAAAAATACAACATAGGCGGAGTTTTGTTAAAGCAGAAAGTAGATGTAGATATTGGGGTGCGTGTGTGTGTGTAAATTTAACGAGAGGGTTCGTGGGTTAACGGGCTGTATGTTGGTGTCGCTGCCATCAATGTTTTCTTATGACGTTATTACTTAAAATCAATTATAGCGTACATCTCAGGATTAAATAACAAACTTTTATTTGTAGATTTTTGTGCTTACGCTAAAAATGTTAATTTAAAAAATATTTTAATGGTTTCAAGATTATTTAGGATGAAGCAATTATATCTTCTGTCAAAGGTCGTGCAAGTGGAGGTAATTTATTTGGTATAAGAACATCACTACTTAAATAAATAAATAAATTTATTGGCACGACAGCTCCTTAAAAAGCCAAGGCCTAGTGACTTATACTCTCAACCATTCCTCTGTGTGTGTTGTTAATCTGCAAGCATGGAATGGAAGGGACCTACAGTTTACCGCCCAGTCCGAACGGCTACATGAGATGCACTTTTTCGAGACAAATGGCACATTCGCTTAGCCTTAGCAGTCCGATGATGATCTCGTTCTTCTATCCGAATCACCAGAAACCCTGCAATTGATGATCAACAGGTTAGCAATCTACTGCAAGAAATGGGGACTGGCAATTAATACCGAAAAATCAAAAATTATGGTGTTTGCACGATCTTCACAAAGACCAAATCGAAGAAGCTGGTACTATGACGGGAATATTGTGGAAATCGCCAAAAAAGTTAAATACTTGGGAGTCACGCTGACTCAGACATTGGATTTTAACAAACATTTGAAAGCGAAAGCCAACACATCTCAGAGCTTAGACAATATGGATTGGAAAAAACGTTTTTTTCAAATGAAAGAATAATTTTGCCAACAAAATATAGAATATTCGATTCAATAGTAAAGTCAACGCTCTGTTGCGCCTCACAAATTTGGGGAGTATATGAGTATGAAGCTATCGAAAAATTCCACAGAAAAAATCTGTTTAACCTACCTCAGAATACTCCCAGTTACACAATTTACATAGAAACAGGTCTTCCAACACTTCTTACCAATACCCTTAAGACACAAGCTGACTTCATAATTAAAACATTTGCACAACAGAACTTCAGAATGACAAAAAGATTGCTTCTGTATGAACTAGGAAATAAAGACTGGTGGTATGCAAGATGGCAAAATATTGGTAGTACCTGCGGAGAGGAAGCAATTTAATTGGTTTGAAGAATTAACTTTAATTAATTATCTGCAAAAATGAATACATTTATTCAAAAGGCACGCGAATCTCAAAATTATTGTTAAACTGTCAGCTCAATTTTAGTCTTGGTGAAAAAAAAACTACTTCCATTATTCACTGAGCTACGTGAAATTTCCTTAATCTTTAAGCCAAATGTGAACTTCCAGACTCCCCTTAAAATGGAAGCTTTAATCAATTCTGTACGCTTTGCAATTTAAGATCAAAAGAAGATTGTTACCACTTATTTAGTGTATGTCCAATATTGGCTTCTTTCGGCAGAAATACCTTATCAATGACCGATACAATCCATATTTTAAACGACTGTACGACTGGAAAAGATTGAGTAAAAATATAAAATCTATCTTGAAGTATATCGGATGTTACTAGTGACAGAATTTGTTTGATCTTTAAAATTAAGTTATTAAATTAAGTTTATTTTTTTTTACTGTAACACATGCAAAAATATATACAAATGTTAGCTTTTAAATTCATAATAGAAATTGTACTTGAATTTGTTAACTTAAATAACTGAATTGATTACTTACTTATTACTTAAAATTATCGTCCGTAAACCGACTTTTCAGACAACCAACTCTTTTTTTTTAAAGAAACTTCAGTAGATGGGCTAAAAATGGAACCTTTTATAGGTCAGATTTTATTTTTTCAAAAAGTTTTTTTGAAAAAACGACTTTTTAAATAAACTGGTCGAACGATTTTCAATATTTTTTTCCTCGATAGACATTTAGTTTACAAATTTTATTGTATTTAGTTTTTCCGAGAAAACTCTTAAACTAATTAAATAAAAGGCACGACTGGGTCGCACGTACTTGCTCTTATGTGATAATCCTTTTTAAGTGCAGGCGTCTTTTTGACAAAGATTTTATTTTAATATTTTTTGTTTGACGTGCAACTTCCTTGGAATCGTTTTGGGGTGAAGCTCGAACGAACATGCGTCACGACAAAGGGATAAACACATAAATATATAGGATTGTTAGCTTTTGCAGTTTTTTAGTGTAGTATTATCTTTCCACTTGCTGCTTACTGTTTATAATATAATTTGCTAATAGAAAGATACAAAGGACTTTTTTCAGTTAAATTTTCATTTTGGTATGGAAAAATTCAATCGATTCAAATTTTTGCATTCAGTAGTAATCGAATAGTTTTTTTTATTTGTTAGTTGTTTTTGTGTTTATCAAAGGCTTCCTTATTTATTCTGTGCTTTTATGATGATGAAAAATACTTTAAAATACGTAAGTATGTATGTAATGTAGGTTGTCACTTTCTTTTATTTGACTAATGGCTAGGGCTTAGCCGAGCAATATGAAATAAAATGTTGGGGAAAAAATTTTATGAAATCAAAAAAACACTATTCATAACGTTTTTTGGAAAAAATGTTGTAAGCCATCTTATTTCTTTTGCTGTTTTCTATTTTATGAATTTTTCATTTCAAAATCGTTCGACCAGTTTTTTCAAAAACATGTTTTTTTTGAAAAACATTTCGAAAACATATTTTAAAATTTTTTTTTAGTATGTCAATTTTAAGAAATCTATAGTTTATACTAGGAGAAAAATTTAAAAAAAATCTATAGATCCGTTTTCAAAATATTCAAAAAACAAAATATTTTTTAAAAAAAATTATTAAAATTAAAAAAAAAATGTTTTTGAAAATTTTGATAAGCAATATTATTTAAATCATAAAACACTACATATTTTGAAAATTTCATCAAAATCCGTCAATTAGTTAACGAGAAAGTCTGATTTTAAAAAACCGGTCATATGGGAGGTACCGTTATAAAACTTTTTCTGAAAAATCCATTAAAATTAAAAGATAGATTTTGCACAGAAAACATCATTCTGAAAGTTTAATCAAAATCGTAGGAGCCGTTTTCGAGAAAAATAAGTTTTTTAATAAAAGTTATAAGGCAGGTACCGTTAGTTTTGGAGCTAGAATGCCAATTCCAAAAATTGTCGGGTAGAGCACTCTAAAAATACTATATACCAAGTTTGAATCAAATCGGCCCAACCGTTTAGGCTGTAGATATCGATACGGACAGACAGACAGACAGACAGACAGACGGACGGAATTTCCGGACCCACTTTTTTTGACTTCTCTATCATCGTAATAATATGTTTGATTGTTAGAATTTTTTTTTTTTTTACGAATGCATAACTTGCCTTATAGTCCCTATAATCGCAAGTAAAAAATTAAAGAATTTTCGAAAACAAATATTTTTTTATTTGAATATATATACATACATACATAGATATGCAGCCACTAAGCAATTATCTAAAATAAGAACAAGTTCGTGCGACCAAGTCGTGCATTTTATTTTAAGTTGATAGTGTTACTTATTTTTTTAGTTTTATTCGACGATATAACCGAACATAATGAGCAAGTACGTGCGATCCAGTCGTGCAATTTATTTTATTCAGGCTTCACAATAGCTTAGCCTCCTGTGTATTTGCACATCCTTCACATATGGTGGGTCCGACCCTGCTCTTTTGATGCGCTTCAACATTTAAAAAAAAATTGGACACTAACCTTAAAAGTCTAGTTCTTCAATTATAGACGACTCAAAAATTGATTTTCCAGCTAAGAAAAAAGAAAATTATTTGATATTTATATCATAGATTTCGTTGGCGATATTGATATCATGTGAAGTCGGCCTGTAATGCCGGTCATACACACTACGCCTTATGTTTACTTAAGAATTCTGTCTGCCTGTGCAGGTTTGCCTGCGCAGGTATAACGTATACCGCTGAGTCTGTGGGACAATCTGGTGTACCGGAGAAATCTTGAGTTCGTTTCACTATGGCATATCGTTAGAGGATGGCGGCGACGCACGAGCAGCCGCTTAACCATCCTAGCCACTAGCCAGTGACTTCTGACTTGATAAAAACTTTTTCAGAGATTTTTTATGGAAAAGCTTAGGCTTAACATCCAAATCTATGTACAAAAATTCGTAGACAACAAAATACAGTTATTGTGATTTTTGAAAATCCGTAAATTTTGTATGCAGGTAAGCAAAATAATTTTTTTATTGAAGACCAACAAAGATTGGATTGTAGTGCCCCGTGGCTTAGTAGTTAGTGTGTCGGACTGCTAAGCGAATGAGCCTGGGTTCAAATCCAGCTCATAGCCACCTTTTTTTCTGGGGTACTGCCTCTTTGGAGGAACTGACAAAACCTCCAAGAGTAAAATTTGTCTCGAAAAAGTGCATCTCATCTAGCCGTTCGGACTCGGCGGTAAACTGTAGATCCCTTCCATTCTTGCAGATTAACAACACACACACAGGAATGGTTGAGAGTATAAGTCACTAGGCCTTGGCTCCTTAAGGAGCTGTCACGCCAATAATTTTTAACAAAGATTGGCACAGAGTTCGTTTAAATCGAATTTAACAGTTTGAGAAGTATAGAGATTTAGGTTTAGGTCGGGTTTGAGAACTAAAGGGAATCGCGAACTGTCATCTCAGCGTTTTAAGTTTGGTACTAGGATGATAAGGCGATGATTTCTTATTATTGACACTGTGTCTCCACGATCTATATTTTATAGAATACTCTTTCATACAAACAAAAATAGAATGCTAGAAAATTTATGATGGGCATTTCATAGCATACTATTTCATTTGCAGAAATATCGTGGAGAAAAATGTATTATTGTGTTCTTAGTTCTTGCTCTAATAGCATTAAGAGAAAACTATGAGCTGTGCAATATGTGGAATGATTTTTTTTATAGAATGCTATTTGCCGTCTCCACGAGCAAATTTTTTAAAGAATGCAGTCTAGATCCGTTTTATTAATGATAATTTTCACATTTATCTCATTTCCCCTACACAATATACGTCAAACTATTTGCTTCAATTTTATATTACTATAAAATATATGGCGCAAAATTATAGACAACCTATTTTTAATACGTTAACTTCACACTACTTAAAATGTTTAGTTCTGTACTAAGTATTTTTCAATTATAAACAAAATAACCTCTTCCCTAGTTAAAATCAAATTTGAAAGTTCGAGAACCTTAGGGAATTTTGTTGTTATTGGATTTAGGCTGGGTTTGTGTGTATTTTTATTTTGAAAGTGGCGCTTTGTGAGAGCGAGCCGTCATTCTCTCTGAGAGTTTTTAGCTTCACACTAAAAAGATAATGCAGGGGATTCCTGTTATTAAAAATCTAGTTTTTTTTTTTTTTTTTTTTTTTTTTTTATAATTAACGCGCGCACAAGGGACTATTTGTTTCCCTTTTAATGTAACACACTGCGCGGGCATTAGGAAGATAGGGAGGGGAGAGATAGGAGGTGTCGATTAACATTGGTTTTGAATGTTTGCATGTTGAAATGGCAAGGGAAAATCTCGCCGGGTAAACCATTCCAAAGTCGTGTTGTACGGCTAAAAAAAGAATCTCTATATTTCACGGTACGTCCGAAATTGGGCTCAAGGGTGAACTGATGGGCATTCCTAGCAAGACGAGTATTACGGGCGAAACTTTTAAGGGGAGGAATGCAGCTGGCTACGTCGAGTGAACATTTTTTATAAAAGAACCGATAAAATAAGGAAAGACATGAAACATTGCGTCGGTGTTCGAGAGGGGCAATTGTTTCAGCGGCAGTTCTATTTCCTATCAATCTTAACGCTCGATTTTGTATTCTATCAAGCAGGTGAAGCGATGATTGTGAAGCACCTGCCCACAGGTGGGAGTTGTACTCGAGTTTAGGGCGTATAAACGCTTTATAAATTGTAGCCAGATCAGATGGGGAAAAATACTTCTTACACCGATACAGAAAACCTAAGCACTTTGCAGCATTCTTAGCGATCTCAAATATATGGTCGTTCCAACGGAGGTCGTCGTTGACACACATACCGAGTACTGAGAGCTTTTCGGTTTCTTCGATGTAAGTGCCATTCATGGACAATGGCATTGGGGGAATGTTTAGCTTTAACGACAGAAGACAGCATTGAGTTTTCGAAGCATTAAACTCCACACGATTCCTATTACCCCATTTAACAATGCTGTATAAATCGGAGTTTAATGAGCTTGACATACGGCACCGTTGCAATTGTACGTCCGAAGGCGAAGGACGTGAATTATCGAACGAATATGAAAAGCTGAGGGTAGAGTCGTCAGCAAAACAGTTAAGTGGATTAGAAGTAACAGACAGAAGATCATTTATAAAAATGAGGAAAAGAGTCGGAGACAGAACAGAGCCCTGGGGCACACCAGCATTTATTTTATGGGAATCAGACTTGAATCCGTCCAATACAACTTGTATTGAACGGTCCAGGAGATAGCTTCTAATCCAACGAACAAGAGTATTATCGATCCCAAAAGCACGCATTTTCGATAAGAGAGCTTCATGCCAAACTCTATCAAATGCCTTGGAGATATCAAGAGCAATAATCTTACTTTCACCAAAGCGATGTAAAGATTTGTTCCACTGTTCGGTGAGATATGCCATCAGATCACCAGTGGAACGGTTGCTGCGGAAGCCATACTGACGGTCATGGAGAAGCTTACGATCTTCGAGATATTCCTTAAGCTGACGGTTAATCAGTGTTTCCATGACCTTAGAAAGAAGGGATGTCAGTGCTATGGGTCGGTAGGAGGAGGGGGAGGATGGGTCACCTTTCTTAGGGACAGGCTGGACAAATGCTGTTTTCCATCTTCTAGGAAAGATTCCAGAAGAGTAGGAGCGATGGAAAAGCTTACGCAGTGGCTTTGCCAGTGTGGAAGAACACCTCTTCAGAATAATCGGGGGTATACCATCCGGGCCAGCGGATTTGTGTATATCGAGATCTTTGAGAACTCTTGCTACTGTACGAGTGCGGAAAAAAATGTGTCCCATGGAAAAATTTACATTCTCAAGTACAGGAGGGGCAACGTTGCTATGCGGCAGCGTGGAGCTGGCAGCGAAATGGGCGGCGAGCAAGTTTGCCTTCTCTGAAGAGTAAACAATTGGTGTGTTATTGTCGATGAGCGTTGGAACCGAAGATGTTGAGGAGTTTTTAATATTTTTTACAAATGACCAAAAATTTTTACTGCCTTTGGGACACTGCAGAATTTTTTGCCGTAATTTTTGGTCATGCAAAAATTTGGTTCTTTCAATAACGGAGTTGCATGAGTTTCTTGCTTGTTTGTGCTTTTTCCGATTTTCCTCTGTAGGGTTGGCTTTGTAAGAACGGAAACTTACTTCTTTGAGCCTGATAGCTTCTTTACACTCAGAATTAAACCAAGACTTTTCTTTAGGTTTGATGCTTTTTACTCTGTTGGGAATAAAAGCACGCATCCCTAGAAGAATCACATTTGTGATCATTTCAGCACTGGCATCAATGTCACTATCGAGGAAGCATAGTGACCAGTTAAAGTTTCGGAAAAAAATATTCAGGCCGTCCCAGTTGGCTTTCTCGTAATGCCAAACGGTCCTGGTGGGAAGTTTTTCTTTAACTGGATGGGTGGAGGATGAGAAATTAGCTGAAATGACACAATGGTCTGAAGTGCCAAATGGAGAAGTTACACTAATGGTATATTTATCAGGGTGAGAAGTAAGAAACAAGTCAAGAGTATGGGCGGCTTGTCCAGCAACATCCGGTATACGCGTTGGCACATCGATCAGCTGGGTAAGGTGATGTAACCCGGCAAAGAGCTCGACATACCTTCCTTCGGGTGTTGTCTGACCAGAATAGCGGAGCCAATTGGAATTGTGTACATTGAAATCGCCCGCAATAACGATTTCAGTGCGAGGACAAAGGGAAACAATTTTCGAGATAGAATCTGACAGCGCATCAAACTCGTTACAAGTCGAATTGCTGTCGAGATTTGGACTCCTGTAAATAAAACAATAATGAATGACATGCTTGCGGACAGTGAATTTGAGCCACAAGAAGTTAAAGTCCGTGTTGGAACATTGCCCATATTGGGGAAGGCTCTGGCAAGCAATATCATTTCTAACATAGACCACGAGACCATGATGGGAAAAGAGTAATGGCACCAAGCTATACCCATGTAGAGTAAATTCTGATAAATCAGTATTTACTCCAACCTGGGTTTCACTTAATGCCAAAACAGCTGGCCTGTATTGAACAGTGTAGACGTACAGGTGAAAGAAATTCTTTCTAATACCACGAACATTGGAATACACGACACAAAAATCACTTACCATTTAAAAATACTTACACACAAAACACAATTCTGAATAAGTCGAACCATGCAGTGAAAATCAAAATTAATCTCTGTAATAATCAAACTGTCTTAGGTGTTATGCCCATAAGACAGCTTGCATACAAAAAATCAATTTAAATATTCAGCACAATAGGACAAACTCAGATGCCCTTATCTATTTACCGCAAGCATACGATGCCTACAGTAGATAAGAAAGAGGCAGTTAAGCTAAGCACAAGGGTTGGGACAGATAGGAGGATAATTTAATTTGTTATGCAAGTGTGAATTATTTTTTTTTTTTTCTTTCACAGCGCGAATGGGCATCTTATCGACTTCCAACGACGCAAGTGGATATTGTTATTATCTTTACAGCACACGCGAGGGGGTTTTGCCAATTTCTCAAACGAGTGTGTAATATAATTTTTTTTTAACACTCGCGATAACAATGCGCAATAATTTTTTTTTTTTTACTTTTGTTTAATTGTTATGCGCGCACCTCGACCCGACGTCCGGCCGCTATGAGCTTAAGATCGACACTGCTTTAGTTTGGTATTAAAGCGTCTATAATTCTGCGCCTATATATTTATATATTTTAATAAAATTTTCTATCGAAACCAATTTATTTGTACCTATAACTTGTTTTCTGTCTGTTTACAATTTCGTTTAGACCGTCAAAAGACACGACAGAAAGTTGTCAAAAACGCTTTTGACTTTGAAAATTAGATGATATTTTTTCCTGAGCAAATCAAACAAAAGAACCAAAATAATATATCACGCTCTGAACGTACTCATCAACTCCCCGTTTCTTTGAAAAGAAAATCTACTACACGTATTGATTTTTTGACAGTTGAATTTTTTTATGAAAAGATGTCAGAGGTGAAAGAACAAAATTTTACTACGAAGGAGAAAAAATTTTAGAATGATTTTTTTAGTAAATTAGTGCAATGTATCGCGTAAAATAAAATTTTATTTTCTTTCCAAGTGAATACTTAAGAAAATGTTTTATTAGAAACAAAATTTATATGATCAAGAACAAAGTGATTTAATTAAAAATGAATCGTCATCAAGTCTTAAGTGGTGCGTGTAATGCTGGAGATCGGTGTTATGCAGTTGGATCTGTGGAAGGAATTCCCTTTACGGTGAGAAGAAAAACAAAAAAAAAGAATATAGTTAACTCCATAGAATCTGGCCATTGAAAACACCTCCTTCGATTAGATTTTCATGTTGATTAGCACAACCTTATTGACACAATATCCAACAAAAAATATTTTTTTTCCATAACCAATTAGTGTAGTGGCCGTGGGGAGGTCGCATAGATATACAGATGAAAGCAGTTCTAACATACTTAACTACTGTTTTTTTTTTTATTTCAATAAAAGTAATGTTGTTTGTTTGCCTTAAAGTGTATTCATTTCTCTCTGTTAATTTAATTTTATAATTATTTTCATTTAAATGTTCTTCGCCTTAATTTCTACTTTTTTTTTTATTAAATTGGTCATTGGGTTGGTTTTCTAAATCGAGAAGAGAATGAGGCATGAAGTTGATTTCTTTGTGAAAAAAGGCAAAACGCGACAAAAAATAATCAGCCAAGTACCCAAAATTGTCATATATTATATCTTATTTTTGATGTCTTGATTTTAAGTTGATGAGAATGATTCCCGAGAGTATGTCGTCGTCGTTAGATGATGACGCAACGTTTTCAAATTTGTGTTTTATACAGTTTTTTGGCACAGTTCTAAGTTTTTATTAATATTTATTACATCGTTGTCGAAGGGCAGGACTTCTTTTAAATATGTCTTACTATACGTATACAGCAGCAATTTTATTTTAAAATATTTTTATTTTATCTCGTTGGGAAAAACTTGTTTACTTTAGAGCTAACTAGCCCAGCATGTGACTATCTGTTTCTCTTTGCTTAGCAAATAAAATCTTCAAACCAAATGATGCTTGTATTGTCAAATTAAAAGATCCTATAATTAATTTTAATTTACATTAAAAAAAACTCAATTCATGCCGAATTGGACAGACAATTGTCTTTAGCAGGGTAAACCATTAATGTACATCTTTTCTCAAAAGTCTATAGGAATGATATCTATCTTAACAACGTTATTTAATAGAAACCCTATCCAACCTCGTTATTGATCCCAAGTCCTTTTTCCAGTTCGTCAATTATAAAAGAAAGACTGATGGTTATCCTACCTCTCTCTCCTTCAATACTGATATTTCGAATAATCCACAAGATATCGCCAATTTTTTGGCCACGTTTTTCAAGCAATCTCACCGACGATTCCTTTCAACTTGACTCAGATTATTTTGATTATTTGCCGAATTTCTTCATAGGTTCTTCTTTTCCTCTTACTTACTTACTTACTTACTTAGGGGGCGCTACAGTTCGGGACGAACTTGGGCCTCAACCAACATGCCTCTCCAGCCAGCTCGGTCTTTGGCTAGCTGCCTCCAGTTTTGTACTCCAAGTTGGTTGAGGTCGTCCTCCACTTGAGCCCGCCACCTAAGGCGTGGTCTTCCTTGACTGAGTCTACCCTCTGGGATGGAATCGAAGATCCTGCGACCCGGAGCTTTGTTTTCCATTCGCTCTACATGACCTAGCCATCTTAAACGTGATATGCGTATTTTTTGACCAGGTCAATATTGCTGTACAGCTCGTATAGTTCTTGGTTGAACCTTCTCCTCCAAAGCCCGTTAACGCAGATAAGGCCAAAAATCCTCCGAAGAATCTTACTCTCGAAACGACTAAGGATATCTTCATTCGCTTTAGAAAGAGTCCATGCCACGGCGCCATAGAGCAGGACTGGGATGATTAGGGTCTTATACAGGGTCTCCTTTGTCTTTCGAGAGAGGGCTTTGCTACTCAATTGCACAAACTTGAACAAAATTGTCCCACTACAATTGACTTGCGAGTTTTTTATAATTTTTTCAATTATTAAGTTGAAGAAATCGCACGATAGCGCATCACCTTGTCGGAATCCTTTTTTGACGTCAAAAGCTTCTGTGAGGTCATTACCAACTTTGACGGAGCAGCGAGATACAGTCGAGCCTTATCTTATAGAAATAAATAAGAACAACTTAATGACGAGTTTTTCATTCTCTCATTTAACCTAGACAACATTGTTTTCTCAAATGCAGGTCTACTACCACTAACCTTGTTGAATTTGTATCCAATATTCTTTTAGCCCTAAAGAACGGAAAGCAACTAGATGTAAACTCTACTGACTTTAGCAAGGCATTTGATAAAATTTCCCAGACTTATAATATTTAAACTTTCCTCCATAGGCTTTAAACCTATCCTTATAAAATGGATTTCTTCTTATTTAGGAAACCGCTACTACAATGTTCCTTTCAGATCTAACCTCTCCTACCCATTTTTAGCTATATCTGGGGTCCCCCAAAAGCAGCCACTTAGTTCCTCTGCTTTTTATCCTTACTATTAATGATATCGAAATGGTCATAAAACATTCCCATATTTTAATGTACGCTGATGATACGAAGTTTTTCAAGACTATTTCTTCCAAGCTTGACTCTTCTCCCATTCAACAAGATCACGATAGTTTCTCACTCTGGTGCCTCAAAAACTGCTTAGAGCAAAATATTTCCAAATGTCAGTCAATCACTTTAACGTTTAAACGTTTAAAATCTTTCCCACGTATCTACCTTATCCATAATCAACCCATATCTAATGTGGATTCGATTCGTGCAGTTAGCATATTATGTGACCTTGAATACCTCCCAAGTATGGTCCCCATATTAAAAGGTTCACATCTCGAAAATCGAGAGCATTTAACGTCGTTTTCTTAGATTTGCTCTTCGCTGTTTGTCTTGGAATGATCCATTTATCTTGCCCCCTTGTCAAAATCTGTGAAACTCTTTTTAATTCTATATTTTTCAGCACAAATTCCCGTAACCTAAGAAATCCTCGCCTGTTCTATCTGCCTACTCACCGCACCTCATATGGTTTCGAATGCTGCAAAAGACTTAAACTGAAAACTGTTTTGACTTTAACCTTAGCACCCCCTGCTTAAACTCCTTCTTCGGAATCATCATCCCAACCCAATAGTTGTAAGTTAGCCGTAAGTTTCATATTTTTAAGTTAGTATTAAGCTAAATAAATTTTAACTAGAGTTATTTAGTTGGTTTATGTTTTAGTTTTATTTTGACTTCAAAAAATATAACATTTTTATATATATATATATATAAAACATAAAATATTAGATTTCATAAGTCGTTCGAATACAAATACATTTTATATACTTAGTAAAATTAGAAAATTGTAGGAATACAACATTAAATTGTTCTATCTTTAAAACTTCTTTGATAATAAGTTTTCTATATTTTAATGCAGCAACAGAATAATTATAGAGGGAATCCCAACCATCTTCTCCATTTAGTAAGCTGAGGAATTCAATATCATCGAAGCTGCGTTTATTGAAGTAAATAAACCAAAATAAACTGCAAAAAAGTGAAAGGTATCCTCTGGAGCTTTCATGTTATAGAGGCTGCACGATGAAGGCAGATCGGGTCGGTGTAGCATATAATTAAGGTTGAGCAATACTCCTCTTACTTTAATAATAATGCTTATTTTATCCAGTGGATTGCTATTTAGCAGATATGATCTATTCTGCATACTGAAATTCAAATGGCTATAGTGGCTCCTAAACACTGATGACCTAGCTTCAGATTCGTATCGTATTCGTATCTTCTATACAACACTTTTCCAAATTTTGTCTAAGATTATGTTCAATTTTAATTGTAGCAGGGCAGGTTGTTCATTTTGTGTTATTTCAACATCAATACCGCATATTGAAGCAAGGCTCGTCCACTCTTCTAACATACATCCTATCTCCTGGATTATCATATTTAGGACAATTTTAGGAATTCTTCTGTCCGTTATATTCATAACTTTTACAACGTAGTTAAAATGCATATGAAGAGTATCCATTACCAAAGGATGTCTAGATGTCTATTTATCTTCAGATTCGAAGTCATTAAGGGCCCTATTAGACTTCAAAACTGAATGTGTTAAGTCAAGTTGTTGTTGAACGTCAAAAACTTCCATTTGTGTTGAAAATAGTGTACGGTTTTGTTTATTAAAAAAGATTTTAGAAAATATGAACAAAATAAAATAAAGAGTAAAATGGATCTGTTTTTTTTTTGGCGACGAAAACCAACAGATGAGGAATGCAAAAAAAATATGATTTCTTAATTGAGGAGTTTGAGAGATACATAGTTCCAACCCACTTGAACTACTTGACACTTTGAAAGAAACAAATTAGGTACTTATTCCCTTTGCTCAGCTAATTATTGTCTTTTACATTATTCATTCATTTTATAATTTTGGATTAACAAACATGCGTTTGAGTTAGTTTTGAATATCATGGCTCGATAGTTACAGCTACCAAAGTTCAGTTGGAAATGACAACCTGCAGCTTCTGTTGTTTTAAGCGAAGTTCTAGACGTTCTTGAAACAAAAAGTTGTTGTTGAAATGATTTCTTTAATAAATCTGGATTGCCTGAAATTGTTGGATGTGGATTCAACCCACGTTGAAGCTGAGTTTCAATATCATTATTTAAACAGAAAAGAAAAAAGATTTTTGTTTTTAAAAACACACGCTTTTCAAAATAAACTGCTTTATTATTTAAAGTCACCAGGATATAAAGTTCGACCGATTCTGATAGATAGAGACGAATTTTCGCTAATGTTAATGGAACGAGTTTTTAATTCGCCATATTTTTTGACATGAGGTGAAAGTAATTAGGCGATTCGAAAACAGTAGTACCAAACATTCGCATTCGCCAAATATTTCTGGCGAATCGCGATTCATAATAGGGTCCTAAAACGTCTAACTATTTGTACTCCCGTACAATTTCTAAACACCATCATTTTAGATTTTTCTAAGTTCACTAACAAGTTCCACCGTTAGTAATATTGATCGAGTCTGTATCAGATAGAAACACTGTATCGTTAGCATACATGACAGCAGGTATTGTTACTCCTTCCAAAATATTTCCACCTCTTACATCAATTTTAATTTAGAGATTTTAAAGCTGTTGATAACTATGCTCTGCAAACTGATGCTATCGATTTCCCTTGGCATTTATGTCAAAATTTCACCAACTCTACCGAACAAGTTGACTATTTTCAATTGCTTGTTATTGAACTGTTTGAAAAACATGTTCCCCTTAAAACGGTGTCAGTTCTTAGCAAAAATTACCGCTGGTTGACCCCTGATGTTTAAGGATCAATTAAGAAAAGAAGAAAATCGTATTTGAAATAGAAGCAACGATAATTGGGAATTATTTTGACGTGCAAGAAATGATGGGACATTTGTATATTATTCGGAGAGCTAAAAAACTATTTTACATGTCAAAGTTTGATACAAAGCAATCTTCTCGCAAGCTATGAAGCAACGTTCGGTCAATTGGTATTGGGAAAAAGGAGATGGTTCGAAATTTTCCTGATCCTGATGATTTAAATACATTATTCATATTGAGAGACATCCAAAGCCACAACTCTGTGCCTAATGATCAAATTGCTTGTGATCCATCTACAATATTTGAGTTTGATTCTGTCTCTGAATCTGAGGTTGTGGAGAGCATTCGATCTTTTAAGTCCGATGCTGTTGGAGATGATGGGGTGCCAATGTGTTTAATAAAAATGATAACAACTCACGTTTTGAGCGTCCTGACGCAATTCATACATTTTTGAATTGCGTCCTCATCATTCCCAGAAAACTGAAAAATAGCTAAGGTCATTCCTGTGGCCAAAAAGTCGAGCCCAAAGTCATGCTATGACTTTCGTCCAATTAGTATTCTTCCTTGCCTGTCGAAAGTTTTTCAGAAACTTCTGGCCTCACAGATCGAATTACCTTAACAGGTTTAATTTACTGTCACCACTTAAGTCTGGTTTCCGTGTGAATCACAGCTGCCAAACTGCACTGATCAAAATCATTGAAGATATTAGGTGTCAATATGACTTGGACAACTAACTGTTCTCTGTCTGCTGTATTTCTCAAAGGCTTTTGACAGAGTAAACCATGAATTACTTTGCCAAAACCTAAAGTACTATTTTGGTTAAGATTTATCTGTGTAATCGTTGCCAAAAAGTCAAAATTGGCCAGGCATAATCAGAACCTTTAAACTTACACATGGGTTTAGATTAGATTATTTTTATTACATCGTTAAAAATTATGTACAATTGGCCTTTAACTAACTTATAACTAAAATGAATCATGTCAGCTAAACAACAGGGGCCCGACGTACTTTAGCTGGTTCTATACAATGCTATATTTTTACTTATATCATATTGTTGTTTGCATAATCTTTTAATTGAAATGCTTAGTTATAATAACTGTCTTTGGTTTTAAAAAATTGGGGTTAAGATGCGGTGTTGTTTATCTTCTGTTGTGTCCGCTGCTGGTTCTCTCGTAGAACGGGGCTCCGTCGTTGTTCATAATATCCTCGAATCGAGCTAGCGATGCTGGGCTCTAGTTGTTGCTGGAATAGTTGCTGGATTTCCAAGTTGGGGTGGTCCTCCAAGTTTCTCAAAATATTTTTGGAGAACTGTGTCATGAACTGATTTATTGGGATCAGTTTGGTGTCTTCATATAGCTTCTTGTTTGGACATATTTCCTTGTAAGGGGGTTTCGGTGTAGGCCTGTACAGCTACGGAGTATCTTCCTTTCAAAAACTTCGATCTTCTTCATATATGTTGGTGATATCGTGAATCATCAGCTGCTTATAGATGAGGAGATTGGTATTAGTGCTTACTCCGTTTCTTCCTCTAAGAAGCGGGTGGACCAGATGTAAGAAGTTGGCTCTCTTAAGCATAAATGAAGCGTGCTTGTTGAATTTGAAGCGGTTAGTGAAATTCACTCCAAGCTATTTTGCTGCTGTCTTTGTCCTTATCACTGTGTTGTCTGGTAGCTTGATACTTATATTATCACAGCGTGATGCGAAACCTCTCCGACCTCTTGTTGCTGTTGTTGTTGTTCTGAAGCAGATAAGCTCGCTCTTATCGCTATTTATCTTTAGTCCCCATTTTAGGTAGTAGTCCCATAAGTTTCTTATGTGACTTTCAACTCTCCAGGCTGCGATTTCTGGTGAAATGGATGTTGCATATGTTAAGGAGTCATCGGCATATAGCTTCGTTTTTGTCCCTGGGATGTTGATCGTCTTTCTTTGTGAATATTCTTTGTTTACCTGTACATAAAAGGATCTATGTGTTAGAAAATTTTTGATTAATCTTACCAAGTGTTCTGGTAGTCCTAGACATGACAGTTTGAATATTAGTCCTTTTATCCAAACTGTGTCGAAGGCCTTTTCGATGTCTACTTACATATGGGTGTACAACAATGCACATTTATATAAACGACCTTCCTAATGTGTGTTCTGATGTATCGCTGCATCTATATGCAGATGATGTACAAATTTAATAGTATAGATAATGGTCTTACATTTACCCGGCTAAGTCTCAACTTAATGCAATATCCAAAAAGCAGATTGACACCTCACTCCTGTCTCCAGTTTTTCAACTCCAGCTTCAGTTTGTTGAAAGTGCTTTAAAATCAATCGGTCAATTTCAACAGTAAATCACACTTATTACATAGTACGAAGAATCTATTCTGGATTAATGAAAGTTTTTGTTTCTGCCTCCATGTTGTCAAGATTTAAGAAAAAAATAGCGAAAATTCTATTGAAATAAAACTAAATGTTTTCTTTTTTAAGATTTGTCAATTTTAATATTTATTTAAATTTTGAAACAACATTTATTTAATTAAAATCGCGACGCGCGTTTCGGACTTTGTGTCTATCATCGGGCTAATAAAAATCTGGATTACATAGATTGGTCCTTGGATGCTCGTTTCAGCAGTTTCTTGATACAAGCTGCTATATTTTTTGCACAAAGTTATACAAAATAAAGCACCGCTATACATTTTTGATAAGCTTCAATTTTCCCAATCTTCTTCGAACTCTATTTTGTCTATGCAGCCAACCTATGGAACTCTCTTCCTCCCACAATTAAAAGAATAATAAGTTCAACAAATTTTAAAACTGCAAATATGTTACGCCCAAAAAAGAATGAATGAAAGTATTTTACTTCGAGATTGAAAAAACTGAGGTTATTTTAACAATCACAACAAAAATAAAAATACAAAATTTGTAAACAAAAAAGTGGCTTCTAACAACATTGTATGCGTAGAGTTCTCAACATTGCTGCAGAAGAATAATGTTATGAGGAAAATGCGTGATATAAAGAACAACATCTCTTCAAACATCTTTCTTGTCAAAGGAATGCACTCGCCTATAATGTACATATATGGGACCAGAAAATCACCCAGAGAATTTTTCCCTCGAAGTAAACTAAAGTGTCCTCACCCACATTTCACATTTCATGCATCTGCACCATACGGCGGGACTGGAATGATGAGATTCAAAAAAGGGGCAATTCAGTTGCTCGAGAGAGAGCTTTGCTCGTCTATTGACTTATTAGCCCGAGGAAGCAGCGATTGGCAAGATTTTATCTTTATTTGATCTCAGCACTGGTGTTGTTCTCTAAGAGAATAGCGGAACCCAGGTAGATAAAGTCCCTTACTATTTCAAAGTTTTTAGCTATCTATCTTGTTGTTTTGTCCCATACGTTGATTCTTGAATTTGGCCAACAAAGGTTGAGAACCCTCCACAATAATTTTGAAAATAAAATCTTATTAATTCGAAGTGTTGTTCATTTGTGGTACTTGCAATGATTCCTATTCTATTCTATCCCTTTTAAAAAATTATTTATCTACCCACAGATTCAGATTTTATTAAATTGTATTAATTCTAAGAGTTTGTGATCAAAGAATTTGGCGTTGATCTAGAAACTCACATAGAAATTTGGGTGAGAACATAGGGATCACAAACCAAGAATTTAAATAACAATTTCTTTCTAATAAGAAATTGATTCAGACCTCTTTATTTTCAATTCAAAAACCAATGATAGAGGACCTAAAATCATGTTTTTTTGCTATAACGGACAAATTAACAACATATATAGGGCAGCAACAAGATCCTTCCATCTGTCCCGATTCGCCGCGACTGACCTTAGCTGTGGCCACGATTGAAAATCTTGAGAACGAGCTTCCCCCAAAACAGATGACCTCCAAGTTGATTTCGGTCTTCCAACGCGTCTATTACCCTGAGGATTCCATTCGAAGGATTGCTTCGCTATGTTGTCATTAGGTTTCCTCGGTGTATGGCTTACCCAGGTTCGTCCCGAACTGTAGCGCCACCTAAGTAATGACCTATCCAACGCCACTTCCGTTGTCTGATGTCGGCGTCCAATTTTCTCTGTCCGGTCCTATTCCACAGTTCAGCGTTCGATATGGTTTGCGGCCACCGGATCTTCAGAATGTACCGCAGACAACGGTTAACGAAGGCTTGCAGCCTGCTCGAGATGATTGCAGAGCATTTCCATGTTTCTGAAGCATATAATAGCACAGATTTTACGTTGGATTCGAAGAGTCTCAACTTGATGCGTAGCGATATTTTGCTGGAGTTCCACACAGGAGAAAGGATTCCAAATGGACTACGGGCTTTGTTTATTCTATTGTTTACATCCAGGTCCGTTCCGCCATCGAGTGCTATGAAACTGCCCAGGTAGTTAAACTGCGTGACCTCCTCGATGGGTCCCTGCCTTAGAGTAACTTGTTGTGTGCTTTGGCCCGTAATCATTATTTTGGTCTTATTTGCGTTGATCCTTAAGCCAGCCACCTCCCCATTTAGTTGCAGCGAATGACATATTTGATTTAAGCCAGCCGTGTTGTTCGCCATTAGACATATCATCAGCATAGTCTATGTGGCTGAGTTTGTCAAACAGACTCCATTGGATACCATGCCTCTCAGTTTCACCCACCGTGGCAGTCATCACATCGTCAATTGCCAGTAAAAACAGAATTGATGACAGGACATCTCCTTGTCTCACTCCTTGACGCACATCAAAGGAATCGGAAAGCTGTCCATTGTCCATTGTGCAAAACGAAACACCTTGCGTTGTTGTAAGATTCTTTAATAATGGTGACAATTTTCTCAGGGATAAATCTCGCAATAAACGATCTCCATATGCATTCACGATTAACCTTGTCGAATGCCTTCTCAAAATCCACAAACATGAGGTACAGCGGTGATTGGTACTCAGACGACTGTTCGAGTATGATTCGCAAGGTGTTGATGTGGTCGACACAAGACCGACCACTACGAAATACCGCCTGGTGCCTCTTGAGGGTAGTTTCGATCCTGGATTTTATCCTTTCGAGAACAATGGTTGCCATTAATTTCGGAAAAACGCACAATATGGTGATACCGCGCCAGTTATTACAGTTTTTAAGGTTCCCTTTCTTTGGTAACTTCACAATAACTCCACCCTTCCAGTCCTGTGGGTATGGGTATGGGATGGATTGCGTTTTTAATCTCTGTACCCTTTGGGGGACTGAGAAGATTTGCGCATGTTGTTCAATTGTGGATTCAATTCTGCATTTTGGTCACTATTTAGCAGTGCACAAAAGTGCTCCTTCCATCTTTGTAGCTGATCTTCTATCGTCACTAAAAGGTTGCCATTCAAATCTAACACTGGATGGTTAGTGTTCGTACTACTACGCCGGCCAACAATGTCCTTAGTGATTTTATACAGTTCTCTTGCGTCCCCTCTTCCTGCAGCCTGTTCCGCATTTTCCGCAAGTTTGTCCCCCCTTGCCCTCTTATCACGTCTCACACACCGCTGCACTGTCTTATGAGATGCTCTATACTCGTTCCGTAGAAACAATGTTAACAACATACAATTTTATAATTTCATTTGAACCTTTTGTCTTCAAATGGTCTGTTGTTGCATGCCATAAAATAAAATTATAAACGTACCTGTTAATTATGTAATATTTTCCATTTTTGTTTTTAATAATTTAAAATTGAATTCTTCTAAATCACTTTTATGTTTCAGGCTTATGCAGCAGGATGTAACATTGTGATATTGGCAAGCACATTCGAACGTGTGCAGATCATACCAGGAGCCACGCATGGTTATATTAAAATATCCGCATTAGATTGTAGCACAGATACGGGAAAAATTGCCGCAGCCTATGAAGATAAAATATGCATCTTCGAGCCCACGCCAGTTATTCAAAACGAAAGACCTTCAACACACAATCTTGACTACAGGTAAACAAATATGCTTTTGTAACAATAATGCTTCTTGTATTTTTTTGTATCATTAAAGATGGGTTCAAACTGGATCATTTTCTAACAATTCGAATGTTACGACTTTATCATGGAATTTAGAGGGCACTCGCCTATTAACTGGCGGGGGATCCTTGCAAATGTGGAGAGAAAAGGTTTCTGAAGAAAATGAACCAACAGGTTGGTTGTTTTAAATTGATTTTTCTTATTTGATAGTGATTGCAAGCTTTTCTGGCATTAAGCTTATGCTGCATCTACACATTTACATATTATTGAAAACATATACCTATAACTGTTCCTTTTTAGATTTGAAATCGTACATTATCACATTGCCTGAAATAAAAATTTACACTGTAGCTTCTGATACAGGTACTGCACTCGATTATTGGTTAAAAAGCGAGAACATTCTTAAACCTATTTGTAAGGTTTTGAAATTAACAATAATTAAAACTAATATTAAAAAAAAAGTAATGAAAACTTTTTTGTGTGAACTAATAGAGGCGTAGGTTCTACTATTGATAGAACATTAAATCTTAACAAATACCTTATTAGGATTATTGTGCTTATTAAGCTTTTTATTGTGAATGTAATACTAGCTGTACTCTCCCGGCGCGTGGTTGCTTAAGTATTACATTATTTCGCAAATTCCTAAATTACAAACAACAACTAACATAAAAAGAAAGAACTGCTTAAAACCTTGCGCACGCTAAAGGAACACACACATAATTTAATCAAAATAAATCTGGTTGTATTGCTACAGCGGCATCCGTAGGCACAAAAATGTGCGTAGCAAAAAAATTCTTTATGAAAAATACACGTATGTGCCATCTTTAAGTTAATAAACTGGCCGGCTTTATTGATACATTCAGATGAATAAATAAATTAATTTTATTGGCGCGACAGCTCCTTGAGGAGCCAAGGGCTAGTGGCTTATATTATCAACCATACCTGTGTGTCTGTTCTTAATCTGCAAGAATGGTAGGGACGGACCTACAGTTTATCGCCGAGTTCGAACGGCTAGTTGAGTTGCACTTTTTCGAGACAATTCTTGGAGAATTTGTCAGTTCCTCGCAAGAGCCAATAACCCACTCATTCGCTTAACAGTCCGACACACTAACCACTAAGCCACGGAGCACATTCAGTACGCTGTAGAACGCACACAGTTCCTCTTTGTTTATCCTTCTCCACTCGCCGAAGGAAAAAGAGGTTGAAAGAAACAGCGATTGGCGAGAGGTATTCTTCGTTTCATATTAGCGCTAATATTATTCCAGGTAAACAAAGTTCCTAACTTCTTCAAATTTATAGCTATATTTCGCGTAAAAGTGCCGGTGTAGTTTATACCGACCTTGATGAAGAGTTAGCAAAGAACGTTGAATTGTTGAATTTCATCGAAAAATCATCTTCGGTGAGCAAGCTCAGCCGTTTCGGCTGAGTCATAGAAAATTGGCTCCAACGAATCGACTGCTGCAAACTGGCCCGCGGTAGCCATATGAACGAAGTCGAGTTCTATTCATAAATGATTTAATTGTACTTTAAGCCGATAATAAAGTTTTTGGAACTTTTCCAATGGTTTGCGTTTTATTAAAAAAAAAAGTTGTCAAGTCCTTAAAAAAATACCCTTTAGCGCGTCTCTATAAAATCTTTCATACGCGCCTTTAAAATTGATGAAAGATTTGAAGCTCTTCGGGTGTTGAGATGTTGGGAAGACTGATGCCCCTATGTCTCAATAGTTCTCACTTCAAGGATCGGGCAAACAATGCTAAGATTCTTTTTATAGGTCATTCTATTTTTCTGACCACACGTTGCTTGTTAGAACCATGTTAACTTTTCTTTTGCAATGATTCTAATGGATGCGAAAGGCCAGCCCACATTTTAACATACAAGACGTCAACGACATATATAAGGAGTATAATAAAGAACAGAAGTTTAATAAATTATTTTGTTTCGGAAAGTAGTACGTTTTTTACTTTTACTAAGTAAGTAAATAAAAATAAATTAAGACAACAACAACTATTGCTAATAGTATTTGTTGTTGTTTTTTGTGGAGTTTTTGCTGAATAAAATTCCATTTAAAGATTGTAGTGTCCAAGCCCAAGCATCTTTACGTTCACTCTGTGCAATACAGGCCAGCTGTTTTGGTATTAAGTTAAACTCAGGTTGGAGTGAATACTGATTTATCAGAATGTGCTCTACATGGGTATAGCTTGGTGCCATTACTCTTTTTCCATCATGGTCTGTGGTCTATGTTAGGAATTTGCTTGCTAGAGCTTTCCCCAATATGGGCAATGTTCCAACACGGACTTTAACTTCTTGTGGCTCAAATTCACTGTCCGCAAGCATATCATTCATTATTGTTTCATTTATAGGAGTCCAAATCTTGACAGTAACCCAACTTTTCCGGAGTTTGATGCACTGTCTGATTCCATCTCGGAAATTATTTCCCTTTGCCCTCGAACTGAAATCGTTATTGCGGGCGATTTCAATGTACACAATCCCAATTGGCTCCGCTATTCTCGTCTGACAACACAAGTTACATCACCTTACCCAACTGATCGATGTGCCAACGCATATTTTGGATGTTGCTGGGCAAGGCGCCCATACTCTTGACTTGTTTCTACTTCTCACCCTGATATATATACCATTAGTGTAACTTCTCCATTTAGCATTTCGGACCATTGTGTCATTTCAGGTTATTTCTCGTCCTCCACCCATCCAGTTAAAGAAAAACTTCCCACCAGGACCGTTTGGCAATACGAGAAAGCCAATTGGGACGGCCGAAATATTTTTTTTTTGTGATTCCTCTAGGGATGCGTGCTTTTATTCCTAACAGAGTAAAAAGCATTAACCCTAAAGAAAACTTCTGGTTTAACTTGAATATAAAGAGGCTATCACGCTCAAAGAAGTAAGTTTCCGATTTTACAAAGCCAACCCTACAAAGAAAATCGAAAAAAGCACAAACAAGCAAGGAACTCATTCAACTCCGTTGTTGAAAGAACCAAATTTTTGCATGACCAAAAATTACGGGAAAAAATTCTGCAGTGTCCCAAAAGCAGTAAAAATGTTTGGTCATTTGTAAAAAATATTAAAAACTCCTCAACATCAAAGTAAGATTATTGCTCTTGATATCTCCAAGGCATTTGATAGAGTTTGGCATTAAGCTCTCTTATCGAAAATGCGTGCTTTTGGGATCGATGATACTCTTATTCGTTGGATTAGAAGCTATCTTGTGGACCGCTCAATACAAGTTGTATTGATGGATTCAAGTCTGATTCCCACAAAATAAATGCTGGTATGCCCCAGGGCTCCGTTCTGTCTCCGTCTCTTTTCCTCATTTTTATAAATTATCTTCTGTCTGTTACTTCTACTTCACTTAACTGTTTTGCTGACGACTCACCCTCACATTTTCATATTCGTTCGATAATTCATGTCCTTCGCCTTCGGACGTACAATTGCAACGGTACCGTATGTCAAGCGCATTAAACTCCGATTTATACAGCATTCGAAAACTCAATGCTGTCTTCTGTCGTTAAAGCTAAACATACCCGCAATGCCATTGTCCATGAATGGCACTTGCATCGAAGAAAGCGAGAAGTTTTCAGTACTCGGTATGGGTGTCAACGACGACCTCCTATGGAACAACCTTATAATTGAGACCGCCAAGATACTGATAAGTGCTTAGGTTTTCTGTATCGATGCAAGAAGTTTTTCTCCTTCTGATCTGGCTACAATTTACAAAACGATGGGTGCTTCGCAAACATCGCTTCACCTGCTTGATAGAATACAAAATCGAGCGTTAATATTGATAGGAAACAATTGTCCCTCTCGAAAACGGACGTCTTTCCTTATTTTATCGTTTGTTTTTTTAAAAAATGTGCACTCGAAGTAGCCAGTTGCATTCCTCTCCTTAAAAGTTTCTCCCGTAACACTCGTCTCGCAAGGAATGCTCATCAGTTCATCCTTGAGCCCAATTTCGGACTTACCATGAAATATAGGGTTCTTTTTTAGACGAACAACATGAATTTGGAATAGTCTACTTTTTTCCTTGCCATTTTGATCTGCTAGCATTCAAAAGACACCTCCTATCCTCCCCCATATATTCCTAATGCCGGCGCAGTGTGCTCTACATTAAAAGGGAAACAAATAGTCCTTGTGCGGGCGTTAAAAATAAATAACCAGCAAAGCTAATAAAAATGAATTGACACAACAACAACTATTGCTGGTTCTTTGTAGTTGTTTTTTTTGTGAAGTTTTTGTTGAACAAAGTTCAAGTTAAAGGTTGTTTACTTATTAAGACTATCAGCGTAAAGACTCAAAATATTGTGTGTAGTGGTCAACTTATGTTCCTTGCTTAAGCATTGACTTTCTCACAGGAAAATATTATCATTTCGATATTTGAAATTGCTTCAATTTACTCGGCTTAAAAGTTTGTAAAGCTGACTTGTTTGCGCATTGCACGTATGAATAAAAAACGGAAAATTAAAAATTATGGTAACCATACATGGCTTCTTGGTTGTTGATATGTTTGTTTACGTTTCAGCAGTGAAATTCGAAATTGGAGGCGGTGAAAGAGATGTTAAAACTCCAACTAATGAGTCAAACAGCAATGAAACAGCTTGGGAATCTGTCTGGAGTTGCCAAACCGCAATACCCGTTTATCATATGGCATTCAGCCCAGATGGAACACTGTTTGCAACATCAGGTCGCAACGATCGTCTCGTCAAGATCTGGTATGAAAATAAGCACGGTAAGTTCTTAAAGTGAAAAGCAAGATGACATAAGATAGTTCTGAATATTTTTTTAATTTTAGTGCTTTTTCCAACAAAAAGTTTTGATGCTTCGCAATTCCGCTCGGGCACCTTCGATGACTCGGACTTAAACTACACTTATGTATATATTGCTCATCCGCGAGCGGTGACAAATATTTCCTGGAGAAAAACTAGCAAATACATGCCTAAAGGATCTGTTTCAAATATGCTCGTTACATCATGCCTGGACAATATATGTCGCATTTGGATAGAGACTGTTCTACCCGATGATGGTTTGGTCAATATGACTCAATTTGATCCGCTAGCTTCACAAAATCCAAAATTCAGGACACACCGACATAAACATCGATTTATGCAACGTCTAAAACACATGAAAACATGTTTCCACATACGAAGGCATGCCAAAAACGGTGCAATAATAGGAAATATATCGACTTCAGCCAGTGACTCACCTTTCCGACAAGGACCCATACCATCGCTTCCATCTTCGTATAGTGTGCATGATTTTCATTCATACGGATTTCATGGAACTGGTGTTAGTCCTGGCATGCATTTTCATCTAGCTGCGTCAATCAATGCTGAAACCGACATCCCTCTAGTTCCATCGATGCAGACTTCAGACCCCTCGAATCAAAATAATTTTATCTTGCATTGGTTAAACAATAAGGAGATGCATTTTTCCCTTCAAGCAGAAGCCATTCTGCAAGAACTAACACGCAAAATAATTGACAGAGAAGACAATAATAACAAAACTACAACTAACTTTAACGGCACAGACAATCATATGAACATGGAAGACACTGCCGCAGAAGATGCAAAGAAAAAATTTACAAAGTCAGTTCACAAATCGTTTTCTATTGATGAGAGCAACAGTGATGAGCATTCCAACAGTAAGCATTCCGGTCAGCATGGTCCTCATGGTGGCGCATCCCATTTAAATTCAATCTCGAACACAACTTCGTTGAACTCCTTGGCGCCCGATAATAATCCAGCAGGGGGGCATATAATTGATTCATTGGATATGAAAATCGATTGTTTGCTGAGGGATTGGCATCATAGCCCTGATTTATTGTACTCGATCCATCCAATTGATGGAAGCTACTTAATATGGGTTATTGAATGGTTAGACGACTATTATCCAGGATCTTTTCGCCAGGCTCAAGTTTCATTCTCGACACGAATTCCGGGAGCATTTCCATTGGGCGATGCAATGTCAATGTCCACAATGGTTAGCCTATACAATACTGGTGCAAGTCCATTAAATTTTCGCGAGATGGTTAAGTCTGTTAAGAAAAATGAAAATATTTCGGACGAAAATGGAAAAGATCCACAAAGTTTGTCAATCGTTTCTGAGGAAAAAGAAGTCGATGAAGACGAAGATAACAACGATGGTGAACAAGATAACGAAAAAAAAGAAGGAAATAGCGAGGATCAATCGAAGGGCAGTAATTCTGATGACATGGTCAATACTATACCATCACCAACTGTCTCAATGGTTACAAAACATTCAAATGGAACTCTGAATTTATGGCAGCTAACTTTCTCTTATAAGACAAAATTTACACAAGTTCTAAGCATTGGCCATGTATGCCGTGCTTCTGGGCATAGGTTCCGTGTGAATGACATAACCTGTCATCCAGTTTTGCCATTATTGGTAAGTTAAAAATTAGACGATTTTGGTTTTTTTTATAACTTAAAGTTTTTGGAATAATATTTTGGTAAAATTGAGAGACGGAGAGACTTAAATATCAATACTTCAAAGCTTGTGTCAGCCTTAATACTGCCTGTCCTCACGTTTTTAAAAGGTTCAGGTTTAAAAAGATCCCTAATACCGACAGTATGACTTTTATAAAGGTCCCGATATATTTGACCGAAAAAGTAGAATCAATAATTATTGTACTGGACAAAATAAATTCTAGTGAAATCTAGTGCTCTTTTTGGTCTCCTACTCTCTCATATCTATCAATCTCTTTGATTCAATTCAATTTGCTTATTAATTTAATTGAGTGTGTGTTTTTTATATATATTTAAATATTTTGAATTTGTTTTCTAGGTATCGACCTCTCATCATAACATTCCTGACGCCAATAGCAGTGTTATGAGTCCATCAGAAAAACACCATAATTTCAACAAAGACATATTTGCCCCAGCCGGTTTCTGTTCCGAATTGATTCTTTGGCGCGTCGATGCAGTTGGCCCACTATGCCATTCTGGAGGAGTTAGTGAATTAGCCCGCATTAATTCGCCTGAAATATCTGCGTTTAGTAATGTTGCCTGGATTCCGACCCTTCTTCCAAGCACGACATTAGGATCTTATAGTAACTCACCATCAGCTTGCTTCGTAGCAAGCGATGGTGAAAACTTGCGCGTCTATCAAGCTGTAATTGACGCTCGCACATTGCTTGCTGAAATATCCTCATCAGAGAGTATTAGCAAAAAAGAGGGTTCCTTAACATCATTATACTCCGAGGTATCCTCTGAGAATTTTTACCACAAAGCTTCATTGCACGATAAAATAAAAATTGTTTCACAACAATCAACTGCGCGTCCAGGATGTATCATTCAGCTGGATGCGCTTTCGGATGCTAAACATGACTGGCAGAATACGCAGTTTCTTCATGTTTTTCAAGAACAACTCATCACTGGCGAGAGGACAGATAAACAGAAAAGTGACGATGAGGCAACCAATCAGCCAGGCTTCATGGAATCACAATTAAGTGCAATGGTAGACTTGCAAAGAAATTCCGAGTTTGAAGAACCATTTTATATAGTCATAATTGAAAAGACATTGAAAGGCAGTACCATCCATATGTGGCGTATCGTTATTGCATCGAAACCACAAACTTCATTTCTTTCTGAATCAGCAATGTATGTGCCCGATTGCAATCTTACTCAAGATTTAGACGATCCAGAGATAACGCGTCGAATGTCAATGGACAATGGAATTTCAGGTGGAGAGGGCGGAACTCAACTCGAGGCACCACATATTTCTATAGTGACAAAAAAAGTTTGCACCCAGGAACTCCCCATGCCGGAGGGTGTAGATGTGATACACGCATCACCTTCGGCTGGTCATCTAAGCTCTTCCTCGATTTACCCAGCCTGTTTTGCTCCATACATTATTGTTACAGCATGCTCGGATTCAGTGTCACGGTTTTGGAAATGTGATGTTGTAACAGGAGAAGGTGGTATTGGCGACTTGGAGACAACTAAATATGAATGGGCAGAGTGGAAAATGTTTAGTCGACAGCAGGATTCAGCTATTGAAATATCTGGTCAACCACTAAATATTAGTGCCGCTTACTCAGGTCGTGTTGCGTGCGCCTACAAATATGGAAAATCTTTTACAAGGCCACACAAAGGTGACCCGGATTCGAGATATATCAACTTATGTGTGGCGATATACGAGTGCGAAAGTACTGGTGGAAGTGAATGGGTTCTTGAAGATACTATTCATCTGAGAAACGTCCATTTACCACGCATCAATATTGATCATAGTCTCGATCTGAGTTACCTGCATGACAACAGATATATACAAAAAAAACAACGACTTAATCAAGTTATTCAGACTTTTACCCATGAAGATAATAGATCGCCTAGAAGTGGAGAAATTACTCCAGAACTGGGAGTTAAGCCAGCATCTGGTCTCTTGGCAGTACCAAGTTTTAGTACTCTCCAATCGCTACGAAAAAGCATCACAGAAAATGGAAATACATGTCCACTCACACAGAAGCATTTGGTCCAGTTGGATTGGGTGTCCAAAGAGGATGGTTCGCACATCCTAACAGTAGCAGTCGGAAGTAAGATTCTTTTATACACCCCAGTATCAAGTGACTTGGCGCAAGCTAACATGAAAGCGATGAAGGAATCGCGATCTACTAACCGACCAATACTTAGAAAATCTAGTTCCTTAGCACAACCGCATTTCAACGATGAAATTCGTTGGATGAAATTACGTCAAATTGATCTACAAACAGCCGATGGATTACCACCTCTTCCTATGCAAATTTCATGGGTTCGTGATGGTATTCTAGTTGTGGGCATGGACTCAGAGATGCATGTCTACTCGCAATGGAAACCGCGATATGCCCAAGCACTTAGTGTTGAGGACCTTATGGATACGCGTAATCTGAGGGATGAAGATTTACGGTCTCTTGCAAATGAAACTTCTCAAAGAAGATTGAACAATGTTCCATCAATGCCACTTATGAGTAAAGCAAGTACGGCTAATTTACAATTGCTTTCGGTTGATAAAAAGAAGAAATTTGGAAATATTAGCACCGCCAATATTCAGTCTGGTGCGGATACACAACAATTCCACGACTACATGACAGACTATGGTCTGTTTCAGGCTTCAAGAATAGCATGTCCAGTTTTGCCGCAGTACCACCCTAAGCAGCTTATGGAGCTTCTAAACTCGGGAAAAATTCGATGGGTGAAAGCCATTTTAGCACATCTGGTACGTTGTATGAGTGGGCCGTATTTAAACGCTGGAGCCGCTGCGGGAGATGATGAAAGTGTGCAGAGACAGGTTAGTTGTATTTCTTTACTTATGTTTCAAAATATTTTTGTTTTAGAACTTACAGCGTTTTGAGTTGAACTAAACTGTTATTTAGTATAATTCTCATGGTTAATATTATATAAACTTCCTTACGAACAATTTACTGCAATTCTAACATCCGTCATTTCTATCAAACAATTCTTGCTAAACCAGTTTTAGCCAACCGTTTTCTTAGAAGACCGTTTTCAAAGAATTTTATAAACATACAAAAATTACGGATGCAAATTTGCTATATGTGTTAAAAGAAAGTAAAAAGAAGTGATTATGCCTTTTAGGATAAGCGAAGAGCCACAGCACTGTACAAGAACAAGGCCTGGCTAGTACTGCAGCGTTTTCAAATTGTAACTTTCTGAATCTTTCCAACACCAATATTTCTTTGATTCTTTTAAATCTATTGTCAACTGAAATGACTAACGATGATTTTATTTAAAAAAGCGTAGTTAAACAGGTTACTCTTTCTTGCAGCGAGCTTGGTCGAGATCGAGAACACTTTCTATAAGTTTTGTGGGAGCAGCGACCAGCCCAAACGAACAACGAGGTTCCACTACACAAGTAGATATCTACATATATCTTGGACATGCTACATTTATTTGCATTATTCTAATTTCATAGATTCCCGAAGAACTAATGTTGGACTACGCCGAGATTACTTCTATTCCACCACTTCCGCTATGGGTTCTGTTATCTGCAGATAAAGAAGGTTCCGGACAGGGAAAACAGCAAAAAGAAGAAGTTAAAGACTACGACGAGCTTTTTGACATGGACGCCGAAGAAGATAATCTCGATGACTTGCTTGACGACGAGTCCGAGCCGCGTCGCAATGATAGAAGACCATCAATACCTGAGAAAACTGGTGTTGCACACTTTGGTCCCCGTCAGGGTCAGCTTCTTTCCAGATTGCTTACACACACACATCTACCGGGTCTATCGTCGTTAGATCAAATGCATTTGCTTGCTTTGGCCGATACAGTCGCAACATGTAACACAGACTTCTCCGAAAAATTCGCTATTGATGCAGCGAAAAGTGCTATAGCCCGAGAGAATTTGCATAATATCGACGAAACTGGGCACAATATCTCCACAGAATCTCTCGATGATTGTGCTCTTCGGTTCTTACTCGCCATGAAACACTTTTCTTACTTAATGAGATGCCTTCCGCTTAACCAACGCTCACATTTTCAAAAACAGGGTGTAGGCACTTCAAACATAGTTTGGGCTTTTCATTCTGAAGGCGAAGAAGAACTACTTAATTTGATTCCATCATACACAAAAGGCGAATTAAAATGGTCTACCCTTAAAGAATTAGGTGTTGGATACTGGTTGAAAAATGTAACCGTCTTAAAACAATGCATAGAGAAGCTAGCCAAATCAGCATACCAATCAAAACATGATCCTCTAGATGCAGCATTGTACTATTTGGCTATGAAAAAGAAGTCTATAGTTTGGGGGCTGTTTCGTTCTCAAAGAGATGAAAAAATGACAGCATTCTTTCAAAATAACTTTAGTGAAGATCGTTGGCGCAAAGCAGCTCTGAAAAACGCTTTTGTGTTGTTAGGCAAACAACGGTTTGAACATGCTGTAGCATTCTTCTTGTTAGCCAACTCTTTGCATGATGCCATTGAGGTTTGTTTGAATAAATTGGAAGACTTTCAGTTAGCCCTTATCATAACCCGCCTGTACGAAGGTGAACTGGATATGAATACTCCTTCTAGCTACAAGAAACTGATAAATGAGCATCTTCTTGGGCTTGAAGCAGATGGCAGCGGTTGTCAGGATTTAAGTAAAGCCCATCCGGATCCATTTTTGCGTTCCATTGGATTTTGGATTTTAAAAAATTACTCTGCTAGTCTGAGTACACTTCTTTTGAATAACGTCGGTCAGAATCATTATGCTTACAAAGATGATGATGGTCTCAAAAATGAGAATACACAATCCACCAATCCAAACGTATTTAACTTTTACATTTATCTTCGAACTCATCCACTTCTTATAAGGCAGCACATTGCATCAACTGCACAAGAAAAGAAGCTTACTCAAGTTATTCTTTCCGGATTCAGCTATACTGGAGATATGGGAAATGCAGGCATGAGTGATAAGCAGCTGCAGCTAGAAGATAGCATAACTCCTTTGGAACGGCAGTTGTATTTTACCACTGCTCATGCTCATTTTAAAGCCGGCTGTCCTGCATTAGCTCTCGAGGTCTTGAATAAGCTCCCAACAAAAGTTATAGACACGGCAGCAAACAGTGAAGTTACAACTCCAGCTGAACGAGCAAAAGATGAGTTGATAAATACGGGAATATTAGATTGGAGTAAACCTTCTGCTTCTGCGGATACCAATGGAAGTTCAGCGGCAGACTTAGATTGGGGTGCTCCGATTTCTGCAGTAGTAGAAGACGAAGGTTTTAAAATCGATTGGGGTGATGATCCAGCCGATGCCGATGACGACGAGGAAGAAGACGAACGGAAAACACCGACACCGCCAGCTAAAAGCGAACAAATAGACAAACAGGGAGAAAAGGCGCATGAGAAACTCGACATAATGGCACAGCAATTAAAATTTGTTGCATGTTTGAAAATTCTCATGGAAGAACTATCAACTCTTGCAACAGGCTTTGAAGTAGATGGTGGCCAGCTTCGTTACCAATTGTATATTTGGTTAGAGAGAGAAGTGGATGCATTAAAGCAACTTTGTAATTATTGTAATGCTGAAAATGATGCCTTAGAAAACAATCAAACGATCGAAATGACTCAAGTAAGTAGATGTTTTGTTATTTTGATTTCACTCGGGTAAATTGAGAATTTTTTTTAAAGACTGACAAAGACAATAATATCACTTCGCAAAAGTTAACGGATAAACCAACATTACATGAAATTTTAATGCAAGAAAAACAAGACTTTGAAGCCAAAGTTAAACGAGCAGCGAGACGTAAAAGGTGGCTGAAAGGTAAGATATATGAGCAAAAGTTTATAAAATAAATAAATTTACTGTCGCGGCACCTACTAAATGGTGGTTTTGGCGACCCATAGGCTTATCAGACATACACACTTAACACTATACTACATTTGTCTAAGTTACAAATTATTGAAGTGAGTGCTTTGAAGGAATTTGTGCAAGCAGAAAATGGGTTATAATATACAGAGACAGTTAAGATCACAGTAGTGGATAATTAAATAGAAATTGTTATTGAAAGGTTACAAAAGGTTTCTTTCTGTAGTTTTGTTAGGGCGCGGAAAATAGCGGAAATCCTGAAAACACGTTGACAAACTTTTTTGACGAAATCGCTATTTTGTAATTTTGTTCATGATGGTCGGAGAAAAGGCAGAACTTTTAAAAGTAAAATTGTTTAAAAAAATCGTTTCGTACCAGTGATTCCCAAGTTATAAAAGAATTTGTTTTTTAAAAGAAAAGTAATTGAAACTAACCTTTAAAAAATAGTCTGTTTCCGAATATTTTCTTTGTGGAAAGCAAAGTATTTGTCGAACGGGCTGACCCTGGCTTCTTCATATAAAGTCTCTTTGCCGCTGTTTTTATTAAGTAAATTTCTTGAGATGATGGCCAGTATTTTACTTGTCTCTTGGCCAATAATATAGATCCGTCTGGGAGGAAGACCAAGCTTCTGAAACTACATAGTTGTCGTTTGACTACCGCTACGGGCTATCAATCTTCTGAAGAAGAAAAACTCAATTTTTTTTATTAGATTATATTAGAAATAAGATCCTTAAGAAGATGGCGCCCAACAAATGTATTTATTTATCTATCTTAAAAGGAGTATGTATGTTACAAATAACTTAGTTCGTCTATAAACACAACCATTGATGAATGTTTAATTATTATTTATATTTCTTTTGCCCTTTACAAAATTCTAAATCTTCTTACTAGTCTCTTGGGATTTTTACTTGCATCCTAAAAGGCAATGCGCCGTACAGGTATATAGTTAAAATAGTATTATTTATTATTATAAGTTATTTTCCCAGACAAGAGTACTTACTTACTTAGGGGGAGCATTGTTGTCCATGTGCTCTACATGAAACTAGCCATCTTAAACGTGATATGCGTATTTGTTGACCAGGTCAATGTGGCTGTACAGCTCGTATAGTTCTTGGTTGAACCTTCTTCTCCAAAGCCCGTTAACGCAGATAGGGCCAAAAAATCCTCCGAAGAATCTTACGCTCGAAATGACTAAGGATATCTTCATCCGCTTTAGATAGAGTCCATGCCTCGGCGCCATAGAGCAGGACTGGGATGATTAGGGTTTATACAGAGTCTCCTTTGTCTTTTGAGATCCGAGGTACACAAAGTCCTTAACTACCTCAAAGTTGTACCTGCCTATTGTGATGTTTTGTCCAATCCGCCAGTGTTGTGTGTCCCTTTTAGTGGACAGCAGGTACTTCGTTTTGGCCTCATTGACTGCTAGTCCGATCTTAGCCGCTTCGGCTTCAATGTTAGCAACGTTCCAGTGACAGCTCGCCGAGTTCTGCCAGTGATGTCTATGTCGTCAGCGTATGCTTACACAGACTAGAAAACAATTGTCCCACTACAATTGACTTGCGAGTTTCTTATAATTTTTTCAAGTATTAAGTTAAAGAAATAAAACGATAGCGCATCACCTTGTCGGAATCCTTTTTTGACGTCAAAAGCTTCTGTGAGGTCAGTACCAACCTTGACGGAGCAGCGAGAGTTCTACATCGTCATCCTGCATAGTCGGACGAGTTTTGAGGGGATGCCAAAACCTGACATGGCTCTGTATAGCTCGTCTCTATAAATGCTATCGTACGCGGCCTTAAAATCGATAAAGAGGTGGTGGGTATCGATTTGGAATTTTTGTGTAGTTTCCAGGATCTGCCGCAGGGTGAACATTTGATCAATTGTGGACTTTCCTGGTCTGAAACTACACAGATAGGGGCCAATCGGGTTGCTGACGAAAGGTTTCAGGCGTTTTCATAGTACGGCAGGGAGGATCTTGTAGGTGATATTCAGGAGACTTATTCCTGTATAGTTGGCGCAGTTTAGAGGGTCTCCTTTCTTGTGGATCAGGCAAACGATGCTGAGGTGTTGGTTTATGCACTCCACCAGGTCATCTCCGATCGCTTTAAAAAGTTCGGCGGGTAGTCCATCGGGTCCAGCAGCTTTGTTGTTTTTTTAGTTTAGATATTGCTATCCTCACTTCATTTTGGTCAGGTGGAAGGAAGTTTTGTCTGTCATCGTCCATGTTGAATGGTTCATTGTGCCTGACAGCGGGATTTTGGTCTTCATCGCCGTTTAACAGTCTGACTGTGACTGTGACTCTACTACGAGGTTTCCATTCCTATCTCTACAGGCTTGCGAGTTTTTTCCTTGGGACGTTCTTTTTACCTGTTGGTAAAACTTCCTCACGTTATTCCTGGAGTAGCATCTCTCAATATTTTCAATTGCGCGCTTCTCATGCTCTCACTTTTTTTTTGAGAAGCCGGTATTCTTCCCGTCTTTTCTGCTCGTAGAGCTTGCGAGCAGCTTTTGTCCTTCTTTGCAGCACCGCTTTATATGCCTCTTGTTTGGCTGCATGGGCCTGCCTGCCTTCGTCATCGAACCAGAGGTTTCGTGGTGGTGGTCTGGTGAAACTCAGCAGATCATTTGCGGCATCTCTGATGGCTTGTTGGCAGTGTTGCCACTAGTCTTCGGTATTTGATACTGGCGGTAATGGATTTCTTGAGAGGTTACCGGATATTAGATCAGCATAGGTTCTGCCGGTCTCTTGCGATTGCAGCTTTTCGACGTCATACTTCCACACAGTATTACTCCGTTGTTGTGGTGTTCGGGATATTCGTATTCTTACTTTTGCTGCAACAAGGTAGTGATCCGAATCGATGTTAGCTGCTCGGAAGGTGCGAACATCCAAGATACTGGAGGCGTGTCTTGCATCGATCGCAACATGATCAATCTGATTGACGGTTCTTTGATCTGGGTGTCCCCAATTCCCTTTGTGTATATCGAGATGAGGAAACCGTGTGCTTGCAATGGTGACGTTATGTGCTGTGAAGTCAATTAGCCTAAGTCCGTTTTCAGACGTTGAGTCGTGTAGGCTATGTTTTCCGACAGTCCTACCAAAGATTTGTTCTTTAACCATGTTGGCGTTAAAATCGCCTAGTACGATCTTTTTTTTTGTTTTGTCGAGGAGCTCGTAGAAGTCATCCTTCGCGGCGTCAGCTTTGTCCTCTGTGGGGGCATGAGCGCATATTAGGCTAATGTTGGCGAATTTAGCCTTGATACAAGTCGCTCACTTACGTCTCGAAAGCCCAAGATTTCTCGCCTAAGTCTACCGTTTATGACCAATCTGCACCCAAATAAACGCTGTGGTCTTCTTGCACAATCACCGTAGTACACGACACAGTTTTTCATCCTCGTTTTGCCCGGCCCATCCCATCGCTCTTCCTGGATGGCAGCAATTCCTGTTAGTTGTTTGGCTGCACGTGATCTGTTAAGAGTTCTAACATTCCACGTGCAGATCCGAAGGTCGTTGTCCTTAATTCTTTTTTCTGAGTCGTCAACAGTTAATCCGTCCTTTTCTGAGGCTATTATTCGCTTCGCAATTTTTTTTCCATGGCAGGGTTGTTAACCCCACGCACAACCCCCTACCTGGAGCGCCAGGTCCTTTGGTTGGATTTCTTGGACAAAAGGAACCGGAGAATCCGGAGTCCGTAACACACTTCGGGGATATGAGCGCTGCCGTTGGCCCATTAAGAGTTCATCCGCCACCATCTCTATTTCAATGCCCTGACTTGCATTGAATTGTCCCAATGACCTTATCTCCAAATACGTCGAAGTAGCTCATTAGGGTATCTGCTTCGTTGACTGTTGACGCTACCGTTGGTCCAATTTGTTGGGCTCATCCGCCGTACGTCCTCTTTCTGAGGGGCTCGTTCAAGACTACTGCGAATTGATCAGAACAGTCATTTAAGCAGAGCATTATAGTGTTGGTATTTTTTCTGTGTTAAACACTCGCGCTTATAAGTTTAGCAGGAATGTCCGGAGGGACAGACCAGAACCCGGTGGTTACCGCGGGGAGGTAAAATAAGCACAATTGATGCGTACGAGATAGTTTGATCTTATTGCAAAACAAAATGAACTCTCAGCTTTTCGTATTCGTTTCGAGATTTATATCTTCGGATGTGGAACTGCAACGGCAGCGTATGATAAGTTCATGACATTTTGATCTTGACAGCATTGTACAATGGGGAATCAGAAATCGCGTCGAATTTAATGCTTCTAAAACTCAATGTTGCCTTTTGTTAAAGCAAAACATATTTGCATTGAAGAAACCGAACACCTCCCATTTCTTGGTATGTGCATTACAGACCACCTTCTGTGGAATGACCAAATATTTGACATCGCAAAGAATGCTGTGAGGTGTTCAGGTTTCCTTCGAAGATGCAAGAAGTTCTTCACCCCGTCTGATCTAGCTACAGTATATAAAGCATATATCTGACCGAAACTCTAGTATAATTCGCATATTTGGGCAGGTGCTCCTATAACCCACCTGAGTTTTCAAGATATAATTCAAAAAAGAGCTTTGGAAATAATAGGCGACCGAACAATAACAGAAAAATTTACAACTCTTGGGCACCGCCGTAATGTTTCGTGCCTTTCGTTATTTTTACGTTATTTTTACTCACACTTCTAGGAATGCCCATAAATTTACCCTTGAGCCTAACTTCAGACGTACTGTTAAGTATATAGATTCCTTCTTTAGTCGCACCACACGAATGAAGAATGCTTTGACAGGCTCTGTTTTTCCTTCCCATTTTGATATGCACAACTTTAAAGCTAATGTTCATAGGTATTTCCTCTTTTATCCCGCCTCTATTCCCTAATGCTCGTACGGTGTTTAAACATTTTAAGGGTAAACAAAACCACTTTCGCGCGTGTAATTTAAAAATGTGATATATAGAAGATTGGCAATTTCTCAAGTTTTAGACTGTTTTTTTTTGTTTTCCCTATTTTGTTGTTGTGTCTAAACCACCCCTGTGTTAGAGTGAACAAAAAAAAAGATTAATATCGGTCAAGCCGTTTTTGAGAGTTGAATAGCGATTGATTTTTAATAGTATAGATAGATTTTTTGAAGCTAGCTACATATATAGTTTCTAAAAAATAAAAAAATATTTTGAATTATTTATCAAATTCAAATACTAAATTAATACGACCTTAGTTAGGCATTTATACAGTGAAAAGTTCCCCTTAAATTACTGACATAATTTATTAAACCTTGAATTCTGGCTGCAAAAAATATAAACTGAAATAGGCACCGTTCCACTGGTGATCTGATGGCATATCTCACCGAACAGTGGAACAAATCTTTACATCGCTTTGGTGAAAGTAAGATTATTGCTCTTGATATCTCCAAGGCATTTGGTAGAGTTTGGCATGAAGCTCTCTTATCGAAAATGCGTGCTTTTGGGATCGATAATACTCTTGTTCGTTGGATTAGAAGCTATCTTCTGGACCGTTCAATACAAGTTGTATTGGACGGATTCAAGTCTGATTCCCATAAAATAAATGCTGGTGTGCCCCAGGGCTCTGTTCTGTCTCCGACTCTTTTCCTCATTTTTATAAATGATCTTCTGTCTGTTACTTCTAATCCACTTAACTGTTTTGCTGACGACTCTACCCTCAGCTTTTCATATTCGTTCGATAATTCACGTCCTTCGCCTTCGGACGTACAATTGCAACGGTGCCGTATGTCAAGCTCATTAAACTCCGATTTATACAGCATTGTCAAATGGGGTAATAGGAATCGTGTGGAGTTTAATGCTTTGAAAACTCAATGCTGTCTTCTGTCGTTAAAGCTTAACATACCCCCAATGTCATGGTCCATGAATGGCACTTACATCGAAGAAACCGAAAAGCTCTCAGTACTCGGTATGTGTGTCAACGACGACCTCCGTTGGAACGACCATATATTTGAAATCCCTAAGAATGCTGCTAAGTGCTTAGGTTTTCTGTATCGGTGTAAGAAGTATTTTTCCACATCTGATCTGGCTACAATTTATAAAGCGTTTATACGCCCTAAAATCGAGTATAACTCCCACCTCTGGGCAGGTGCTTCACAAACATCGCTTCACCTGCTTGATATAATACAAAATCGAGCGTTAAGATTGATAGGAAATAGAACTGCCGCTGAAACAATTGCCCCTCTCGAACACCGACGCAATGTTTCATGTCTTTCCTTATTTTATCGTTTCTTTTATAAAAAATGTTCACTCGAGGTAGCCAGCTGCATTCCTCCCCTTAAAAGTTTCGCCCGTAATACTCGTCTCGCTAGGAATGCCCATCAGTTCACCCTTGAGCCCAATTTCGGACGTACCGTGAAATATAGGGATTCTTTTTTTAGCCGAACGACACGAATTTGGAATAGTTTACCCGGCGAGATTTTCCCTTGCCATTTTGATCTGCAAACATTCAAAACCAATGTTAATCGACACCTCCTATCTCTCCCCTCCCTATCTTCCGAATGCCCGCGCAGTGTGTTACATTAAAAGGGAAACAAATAGTCCCTTGTGCGCGCGTTAATTATAAAAAAAAAGAAAAAAAGTAAAACACCCAGTTCCTTTTAAAAAATAACTTACTAATACAAAAAATCATAATTCTATTCTTAGCCAATGAAACACTTTTGCGTACACTGCTAAGTTACTGTTCACTTCATGGAGCCAGTGGCGGTGGCTTGGCATCGGTTCGAATGGAATTGGTGCTCCTGCTTCAGGAATTACAACAGGAAAAAACACAACAGCAATTGTTGAGTCCACTCCCATTTCCAACAACTCTTCCTCTTTTGAGCGCATGTGTTGCTGGCAATAAGACTGTTATAGCCGATCCAATTAAGTACCTACAGGTAAGATACATAATTTCAAATTTATCCTTTTTATTATTATTTTTATTATTTTTTATTGCAGTCCCATACACAGGATATGCTTCAAACCGTTGTAGATGTTCATTCTCCATTCATTGGCGTCAAAGAGAACACTTACTGTGAGATATTTGTGCTTCGTGATTTAGCCATTGCTTTGTCATCGTGCATATATCAATCACTCTGTGATTCAGAAAGTTTCGTTGTCAGTCAATCGTTAGTTTCCAACGGTTATCAAAGTCCTGGCATTGAAAATATTGCTAAATTAAACGCATCCTGCCAGTGCTCTCACTTAATGGTGAATGCCAATATCTACCAACGCAAACGAAAGTATTCAACTGATGAACCAGCACCAGTCTGTACCTTACCATCAAAATGGCCGGGTGTAACCAACCTGAGAGCTCTTCTCGCACGAGAGAAAGATGAAGACATACCAAGACTGACTGTTCTTTTGCTAGAGGCTTTTGTAGCCACTTATATGTCACTTATGGTTTACGCCTTAGCATCGTGTGATTGCCATATTCTGTACCGTTTAATTGGACAGAAATTCACTAACTCTACGTGGTCATCACTCTTTGGAGGCGGAATTAAAAAATTGTTAAGAAAAGCAACTTCACAAAGTCATCTAACACAAAGTTTTCAATCTCAAAGCTTTCAATCTCAAAGCTCCCAAGATATACCCGATGAGAACAGTGTTTGGAATACCGTTACGTCTATAACCAAACAGAGAGTTAAGTTAAATATGAAATTGCTTGGCACATTCAGTAATCCAAGTGGCAGTTCTATCATGAAAGAAGACAAACCAACCTATAGGGAACAATTTGTTTCACCAGAAATGTCAATGGTTTCATATTTCTTAATCAAACCATCCAATATAGGTAAGTTACTATTTTTAAGGGTTTCTCATCAAATATCAAAATATTTACTTAACACATTTCAAAGACTCAAATGATGACGAGTATGATACTGATGATTCGTATGCATCAGATGAGGAAGAAGATCCGGACGATGAAGAAGTATTCGGCGATGCGTTAAGTACCGGTCCAGTGACATTAACTAAACAAAGAAAAGATAATACAGAACACTCGAATCCAATGTCTTATTCTTGGAATATTATGCGATTGGCTATAATTAAGCTGACATCAATAAAATTGCAAGAACTTATTAACATCGCTGGAATCGAGAACCAAGGTAACTATTTCATATTTATAAAATCTTGCAAAATGGTTCTTTTTTACATTTTAAAGAAAAAAGTGTGATGAAGAATCACTTTAGTTGTCCAAGAGACACCTTTGCAAGAATTTTTTCTCCGTTTGATCTCAGGGTGGACCAAGTCCCTAAATAACTCAACGTTATAGCTTTTTATTGTAAACAAATCCATTTGGCTAGTGAAGAAATAGGCATCCAGAGAGAGTTTAAGTATTTGGACATAACTATAGATTACAAACTTATAGGGAACAGAGAATTTAAAAAAAATTCCTAAGGGTTACTACTACCAACCCGTGTACCAGTTTTGGTCGGATAGAATCAAACTTGTGGGTGGCTTCATAAATGTTTAAGCCTAGCTTATGAAACACAACAGTCCCGGGAAAAGTAACAATGATTCCTCATCCGTAGAGATAGCTTGAAATGTGCCAGGCTAATTCAACTAGTACTCTAGCAGCCTGATCCTATTCTTACCGCGAACTCACAGGGGGCATCATCTTCATTCTTATATTGGCCCCACTAAACGTGGCCACAGATTGCTTAGAAAGCATTCATGATAATTTGAAAGAGGGGCAAAGGACTCCGACTTGCAGGTCCTTGGAATTTATTTATTACGGCATTGCCGTCAGCCCGGTTAGCAAATTTTGTTGCATGATTGATTTTTATTTTTCTGAAGTATACAATCCGTTGAGGGGCAACAATTCGGCAAATACTCAAAAAGTGAAAACAATCATCTTGCACAATGAACAGAACTGGGTGAAACTTCCGTTGTATGAGCTTCCATTTAGACAGAGTAGTTCGCTTCGTGTTTTGAAAATTAGAGATATTTCTTTATGCCTGGACACATTGACGGAAAGTCGCAATGCCTCACCGCACATATCGTAGCTACACACAAAAATAAACTTAGTTGGAAAGTAAAACAAATATAATTTTTTTCGAATAAGTTTATTTTCCATCAGTCTCCGTCTCTTAGTAACCATTTTTAAAAGTAAGTAAGTAAAGTAAATCAACATTAGGCTGTGAGTATATAATTCTATTCTCCGATTCTCGATCTCTCACTGCAAATTTGTCATGAACAGAATTTACATAATATATACTTCTGAGTAATTTGATACAGTTGGTCTTTGATTTGATTTAATACTTTCACCAAAGCGATATAAGGATTTGTTCCACGGTTCGGTGAGACATGCCATCAGATCACCAGTGGAATTATTACTGCGAAAACCATACTGACGGTCATTTCGTAGCTTTTCGGTCTTCGAAATATTCTTTAAGCTGACGGTTAATTTACGTTTTCATGACTTTTGAAAGACGGGACGTAGGTGCCTTGGGTTGGTTGGAGGAGGGGGGAGGATGGGTCACCTTTCTTAGGGACAGTCTGGAAAAATGCTGTTTTCCATCTTCTAGGAAAGATTCCAGAAAAGTTTATTTTTTTCGAATAAGTTTATTTTCCATCAGTCTCCGTCTCTTAGTAACCATTTTTAAAAATGAGTAAATGAAATGTAAAAAAAAAATTTAACAAAACGCAGAAAATAAATTTTTCTATTTCTTTTATATTTTGATTCTAGTTTCATGCACATTTACGTCAATGTAGCTATACATATCGTTCAAGTAATTCTTCTCAAGTAAATCAACATTAGGCTGTGAGTATATAATTCTATTCTTCGATTCTCGATCTCTCACTGCAAATTTGTCATGAACAGAATTTACATAATATATACTTCTGAGTAATTTGATACAGTTGGTCTTTGATTTGATTTAATACTTTCACCAAAGCGATATAAGGATTTGTTCCACGGTTCGGTGAGATATGCCATCAGATCACCAGTGGAATTATTACTGCGAAAACCATACTGACGGTCATGGCGTAGCTTTTCGGTCTTCGAAATATTCTTTAAGCTGACGGTTAATTTACGTTTTCATGACTTTTGAAAGACGGGACGTAGGTGCCTTGGGTTGGTTGGAGGAGGGGGGAGGATGGGTCACCTTTCTTAGGGACAGTCTGGAAAAATGCTGTTTTCCATCTTCTAGGAAAGATTCCAGAACATTTTGGAAGAACACCTATTCAAAAGAATCGGGGGTATACCATCCGGGCCAGCGGGTTTGTGCATATCGAGATCTTTGAGAACTCTTGCTACTGTACGAGTGCGGAAAAATATCTGTGCCGTGGAAAAATGTACATTCTCAAGTACAGGCGGGCAACGTTGCTGTAAAGCAGCGTAGAGCTGGCAGCGAAATGGGCTGCGAGCAGAGTTAAACCAGGCCTTTTCTTTAGGCTTGATGCTTTTTACTCTGTTAGGAATAAAAGCACGCATCCCTAGAAAAATCACATTTGTGATCATTTCAGCACTGGCATCTATGTCACTATAGAGGAAGCATAGTGACCAGTTACAAGTCACGGAGTCAGTTTGAAATATAAAAAACGATCACTTAAGTTTGGGGTAAATCCCTATGGTTAAGCTAGTTCGTTATCGGATATATTAGTTGATGTTCTCTGAGCAACCAGAGGCGGATGAACTCAATTATTATTAAGGCATAACACTAACAGAAATTGTTTTTGTGAAGCTCAAATTGGGACTTAGTGGAGCCTTAATTATAGTTGATTGTCCGTCTTTGTTTTTCAAGTTTTTGTTCTTCTTTATGGGGGGTATTTTCAGGGTTGATTATTCCAATATTCGTGGGCTCAGGAAAAAGTTCTGTGCTGCATACGTTTATACTTCGTTAAACAAGCCAGCTGTTTTGGCATTAAGTGAAACTCAAATAGGAGAAAATTCTGATCGCTCGGAATTTAACCTTCATGGGTATAATTTAATGCCATTATTCCTTGCCTATCACGGCCTCGCAGTTTATATTAGAAATGATGTTGCATATCAACTTCCACCACAATACGGTCTGTGTTCAAATATAGATTTTAACTTCATGTGGTTAAAATTCACGGTAAATAAGCGCATCATACATATTTGTTTCATCTATAGAAGCCCTAATTTGGACAAAGTGTCAACTTCCAACGAATTTGATGCTTTGTCACACTCAATACAAAGTATTGCTGCCCATTATCCTTTTTTTTATATATATATATATTATTAACGCGCGCACAAGGGACTACTTGTTTCCCTTTTAATGTAACACACTGTGCGGGCATTCGGTAGATAGGGAGGGGAGAGATAGGAGGTGTCGATTAACATTGGTTTTGAATGTTTGCAGATCAAAATGGCAAGGGAAAATCCCGCCGGGTAAACTATTCCAAATTCGTGTCGTTCGGCTAAAAAATAATCCCTATATTTCACGGTACGTCCGAAATTGGGCTCAAGGGTAAACTGATGGGCATTCCTAGCAAGACGAGTATTACGGGCGAAACTTTTAAGGGGAGGAATGCAACTGGCTACTTCGAGTGAACATTTTTTGTAAAAGAAACGATAAAATAAGGAAAGACATGAAACATTGCGTCTGTGTTCGAGAGGGGCAATTGATTCAGTGGCAGTTCTATTTCCTATCAATCTTAACGCTCTATTTTGTATTCTATCAAGCAAGTGAAGCGATGTTTGTGAAGCACCTGCCCAGAGGTGGGAATTATACTCGATTTTAGGGCGTATAAACGCTTTATAAATTGTAGCCAAATCAGATGGGGAAAAATACTTCTTACACCGATACAGAAAACCTAAGCACTTAGCAGCATTCTTAGCGATTTCAAATATATGGTCGTTCCAACGGAGGTCGTCGTTGACACACATACCGAGTACTGAGAGTTTTTCGGTTTCTTCGATGTAAGTGCCATTCATGGACCATGACATTGGGGGTATGTTAAGCTTTAACGACAGAAGACAGCATTGAGTTTTCAAAGCATTAAACTCCACACGATTCCTATTACCCCATTTGACAATGCTGTATAAATCGGAGTTTAATGAGCTTGACATACGGCACCGTTGCAATTGTACGTCCGAAGGCGAAGGACGTGAATTATCGAACGAATATGAAAAGCTGAGTCGTCAGCAAAACAGTTAATTGGATTAGAAGTAACAGACAGAAGATCATTTATAAAAATGAGGAAAAGAGTCGGAGACAAAACAGAGCTGGGCACACCAGCATTTATTTTGAGGGAATCAGACTTGAATCCGTCCAATACAACTTGTATTGAACGGTCCAGAAGATAGCTTCTAATCCAACGAACAAGAGTATTATCGATCCCAAAAGCACGCATTTTCGATAAGAGAGCTTCATGCCAAACTCTACCAAATGCCTTGGAGATATCAAGAGCAATACTCTTACTTTCACCAAAGCGATGTAAAGATTTGTTCCACTGTTCGGTGAGATATGCCATCAGATCACCAGTGGAACGGTTGCTGCGGAAGCCATACTGACGGTCATGGAGAAGCTTTCGATCTTCGAGATATTCCTTAAGCTGACGGTTAATCAGTGTTTCCATGACCTTAGAAAGAAGGGATGTCAGTGCTATGGGTCGGTAGGAGGAGGGGGAGGATGGGTCACCTTTCTTAGGGACAGGCTGGACAAATGCTGTTTTCCATCTTCTAGGAAAGATTCCAGAAGCGTAGGAGCGATGGAAAGCTTACGCAGTGGCTTTGCCAGTGTGGAAGAACACCTCTTCAGAAGAATCGGGGGTATACCATCCGGGCCAGCGGATTTGTGTATATCGAGATCTTTGAGAACTCTTGCTACTGTACGAGTGCGGAAAAAAATCTGTCCCATGGAAAAATTTACATTCTCAAGTACAGGAGGGGCAATGTTGCTATGCGGCAGCGTGGAGCTGGTAGCGAAATGGGCGGCGAGCAAGTTTGCCTTCTCTGAAGAGTAAACAATTGGTTTGTTATTGTCGATGAGCGTTGGAACCGAAGATGTTGAGGAGTTTTTAATATTTTTTACAAATGAGCAAACATTTTTACTGTCTTTGGGACACTGCAGAATTTTTTGCCGTAATTTTTGGTCATGCAAAAATTTGGTTCTTTCAATAACGGAGTTGTATGAGTTCCTTGCTTGTTTGTGCTTTTTCCGATTTTCCTCTGTAGGGTTGGCGTTGTAGGATCGGAAACTTACTTCTTTGAGCCTGATAGCTTCTTTACACTCAGAGTTAAACCAGGACTTTTCTTTAGGTTTGATGCCTTTTACTCTGTTAGGAATAAAAGCACGCATCCCTAGAAGAATCACATTTGTGATCATTTCAGCATCAATGTCACTATCGAGGAAGCATAGTGACCAGTTAAAGTTTCGGAAAAAAATATTCAGGCCGTCCCAATTGGCTTTCTCGTATTGCCAAACGGTCCTGGTGGGAAGTTTTTCTTTAACTGGATGGGTGGAGGATGAGAAATTAGCTGAAATGATACAATGGTCTGAAGTGCCAAATGGAGAAGTTACACTAATGGTATATTTATCAGGGTGAGAAGTAAGAAACAAGTCAAGAGTATGGGCGGCTTGCCCAGCAACATCCGGTATATACGGTCGTTACAAGTCGAATTACTGTCAAGATTTGGACTCCTGTAAATAAAACAATAATGAATGACATGCTTGCGGACAGTGAATTTGAGCCATAAGAAGTTAAAGTCCGTGTTGGAACATTGCCCATATTGGGGAAGGCTCTGGCAAGCAATATCATTCCTAACATAGACCACGAGACCATGATGTGAAAAAAGAAGATGCACCAAGCTATACCCATGTAGAGCAAATTCTGATAAATCAGCATTTACTCCAACCTTACACTGAAATGATTTCAATTTACACAATTCAAGTTGGCTTCGCTATTCTGGCCAGACAACACCCGAAGGAAGGTATGTTGAAATCTTTGCTGAGTTAAACCAACTTACTCAGCTTGTTGATGAGCCAATACGAATTCCTGACATCACAGGCCAAGCCGACAACACACTAGACTTGTTTCTTACCTCCGATCCGATCTGATAAACACAAAATTCGTGTTTTTTCGCCTCTAGGCACATCAGACCATTGTGTCATTTCTGCAAATCTCTCGTGCCAACAAAACTCAGTTGAAGAGAAACCCCCTAGGAGAACCGTTTGGCAATACGAGAAAGACAACTGAGACTGTCTAAATAATTTCTTCAGGTTCTTTAACTGGTCCCTCTGCTTCTTCGGTAGCGACATATACTCCAGCGCAGTTATGATAACAAATGTTATGCTCTTAGGTACAGATTCGAGCTGTAAGAGGTAAGTTCCCATGTCATAAGCCAACAAAACCGAGGAAAACCGGAAAAAGTTTCAGCAGTTAGAAAGGTCTGTAATGTTCACATTCGCAAGACTACATTTTTACATAACAACAAATCCGGCAAAAAATACTGCAATGTCCCAAAGGCAGTAAAAATGTTTGGTCATTTGTTAAAAACGTAAAGAACCTTCGTCATCATCGGTTCCTACGCTTGTCTTTAATGATACTCCTGTTGTCAGTTTTAAGAAAAAGCAGATTTGCTTGTAGCTCAATTCGCTGCTAACTCAACACTCTCACCGAAAACTGGAACCAATCTCTCCATCGCTTTGGTGAAAGCAAAATTATTGCACTTTATATTTCTAAAGCATTTGATAGAGTTTGGCACCAAGCTCTTTTATCGAAAATTCGTGCTTTTGAACTCGACGATTTTTTTCTTCGTTGGATTAGTAATTACCTTTCGAAACGGTTAATACATGTAGTATTAAATGGATTCAAGTCTGATTCTCACAAAATAAACGCTGGCGTGCCCAGAGCTCTGTTTTGACTCCGACTCTCTTCCTTATATTTATCAACAACTTATTATCTGAAACAACTAATCTTATCAATTGTTTCGCTGACGACAGTACTCTCAGCTTCTCATATTCGTTTCCAGATTTACATCCTCGTTCTTCGGATGTGGAACTGCAAAAGCAGAGTATGATAAGTTCATTAGCCTTAGATACAGTGTCGCATGCGAATTGCGCAATTTTAAATCAAAAGACGCGTTGCTATATTCTAGTTGTCACTCGTATCAAGGCATCTGTGAATAAACCAGTTAGAAGTTAGAGAACTATGTTCTCTAAAACTTTGCCAAATACTAATGTTTCTTCTATAAATAATTTGGAGGATGAGTTGTTGAATAAGTGACCTCATCCAGCTCTAAACGGGCCACAATAGATTTTTCGAGGGCCAAGTACTATGTATCCCAAATGTTCTAATTAAAGTAGTATTTATTAAAATCGTGTTTTAAAGAGTTTATCATGCTTATTGCTTCTATATTCTAACTATTTTTTTTAAAAACATCATCTACCTTATTACAGAACTACCCGTTGCAAGTCCACTTTCTCATGAAGTATTACGAAACCTAAATCATTGGCAAGAAATCGTTACGGAAGAACTGTTGGCAAAAGGTCCTGCTCCTGCTGATTTCATTCCTGGTAAACAAAACAATTTCATATAAAATAAATTAGCCTAAACTAAAGTTTCGTCTCCCTTCTAAACATTAGGTTGCTTTGTTGAAAACGAAGCAAAAGGCCCTGCTATCCACAAGTACAGATCGTTACTTGAAAAGCATAATACACCATTCCTGGCCAGTTCTTCGGCAGGACCGGCTAGACGCCTTTGGAATTTCCTTGTACGGCAGGAACATGTACAAGATATATTTATAAGAGCAGTGTTTGGAAAAAAACGATCAAAAGACTGGGAAGCATCTTCAAATATAGGTTCAAGACCAGAGTCAAATGCTGGGCAGGATGTAGATTCAAGTATGAACAACTATTTCCTATATTTTTTTGTTTAAACCAATTTTCATGCATTTATACCGATTAAAGCTAGCGATAATTTGGGCCCACAACATGAACCCATAAGAATTATTCATAAAGATCAGGAATCTATCTCAGCATTTTGCATTAATAATGCTTCAGCTGGTCTTATGGCAATAGCAACACCTAGAGAAGTACAAGAAATGGATATTTCCTTACTTCTTGAATCACCAAACTGGTGTGAAGATGAATGTGAATACGATTTATTAAATCTGTCCAAAGATATTGACGCACTCCCAGCTACAGGATTTTTGGTTATACAAGCCACAACAGACAAGTAATATAAATATCATTAATACGCATTAAATTAAAAAAAATATTTGAATGATCATTTTTATCATAGGAATGCGGTAAATGCAACTCCCAATATACAAAACTATGGATCATCTTCAAGTTACCAACCAACAATCGGCAGCCAATCTGGTCGTGGAACATCGGTGGTAAGTAACAAGTGGTTCCTCAAGCATTTCTCCTAATGCAATTGAACAAAATTTAAATACTTTATACCAACAAACACCATGCAATTTTGTTTTTCACATTATGTGAACTTTGGTTTAACACATTTTTCTATCTGAACACGTTTTTAAACTTAATTGTGAAAAGAGATTTTCTATTGACACACATATTCAATTTTGTATATATACCTATGTATATACTTTTGTTGCAAATGTATATAGTATTTTTGTTGCAATTCATTTAGAAAGCCTTTCATAAAAAACATATTTTCACAAAACATCTAGTCTCTTAGGTATTTGCTGTCGAAATCTTTCCCCTGCAGTCTTCTGCTTGGGATCGCTAAGGGTTTGGAATATGCGCGAGATTTGGTACATACAAAGTTTTTTTTTACCAAAACGTGTAGTAAGTTAGTGTACAAACTTTCTCAAAGATTTTCCTGTGACAAATTTCAATTAAACATCCATTAGGACAAAACATTTTATTCATGGTTTGCATCATGTATATTGCCGGTGTTGTGTGTCCCTTTTTGTGGAGAGCAGGTACTTCGTTTTGGCCTCATTGACTGCTAGTCCCATCTTAGCCGCGTTAGCTTCTATGTTAGCAAACGCTCCAATGACAGCTCGACCGACGAGTTCTGTCAATGATGTCTATGTCGTCTGCGTATGCTTGCAATTGCACAGACTTGACAAAATTCTCCCACTACAATTGACTTGCGAGTTTCTTATAATTTTTTCAAGTATTAAATTGAAGAAATCGCACGATAGCGCATCACCTTGTTGGAATCTTTTTTTGACGTCAAAAGCTTCTGTGAGGTCATTACCAACCTTGACGTAGCAGCGAGAGTTCTCCATCGTCATCCTGGACAGTCAAGAAAAAAAAAGTCAGAAAAATTTTGTGGGATCGCAAAACCAGACATGGCTCTGTATAGCTCGTCTCTATAAATGCTATCGTACGCGGCCTTAGAGGACCTTGTAGGTGATATTCAGGAGAATTATTCCTCTTTTGTGGGATCGCAAAACCAGACATGGCTCTGTATAGCTCGTCTCTATAAATGCTATCGTACGCGGCCTTAGAGGACCTTGTAGGTGATATTCAGGAGAATTATTCCTCTATAGTTGGCGCAGTTTAGAGGGTCTCCTTTCTTGTGGATGGGGCAAACGATGCTGAGGTTCCATTCATCAGGCATACTTTCTTCTGACCAAACTTTGGAGATAAGTTGGTGTATGCACTCCACCAGGTCATCTCCGGCCGCTTTAAAAAGTTCGGCGGGTAGTCGTCGGGTCCAGCAGCTTTGTTGTTTTTTAGGTTAGATATTGCTATCCTTACTTCATTTTGGTCAGGTGGACGGAAGTTTTGTCTGTCATCATCCATGTTAAATGGTTCATTCTGCCTGACAGCGGGGTTTTGGTCTTCATCGCCGTTTAACAGTCTGACTGTGACTGTGATTTTACTACGAGGTTTCCATTCCTATCTCTACAGGCTTCTGTGCGGGTTTTTTTCCTTGGGACGTACTTTTTACCTGTTGGTAAAACTTCCTCACGTTATTCCTGGAGTAGCATCTCTCAATATTTTCAATTGCGCGCTTCTCATGCTCTCACTTTTTTTTTTTGAGAAGCCGGTATTCTTCCCGTCTTTTCTGCTCGTAGAGCTCGCGAGCAGCTTTTGTCCTTCTTTGCAGCACCGCTTTATATGCCTCTTGTTTGGCTGCATGGGCCTGCCTGCATTCGTCATCGAACCAGAGGTTTCGTGGTGGTGGGCTGGTGAAACTCAGCAGATCATTTGAGGCATCTCTGATGACTTGTTGGCAGTGTTGCCACTAGTCTTCGGTATTTGATACTGGCGGTAATGGATTTCTTGAGAGGTTACCGGATATTAAATCAGCATAGGTTCTGCCGGTCTCTTGCGATTGCAGCTTTCCGACGTCATACTTCCACACAGTATTACTCCGTAGTTGTGGTGTTCGGGTTATTCGCATTTTTACTTTTGCTGCAACAAGGTAGTGATCCGAATCGATGTTAGCTGCTCGGAAGGTGCGAACATCCAAGATACTGGAGGCGTGTCTTGCATCGATCGCAACATGATCAATCTGATTGACGGTTCTTTGATCTGGGTGTCGCCAATTCCCTTTGTGTGTATCGAGATGAGGAAACCGTGTGCTTGCAATGGTGACGTTATGTGCCGCTGCGAAGTCAATTAGCCTAAGTCCGTTTTCAGACGTTGTATCGTGTAGGCTATGTTTTCCGACAGTCCTACCAAAGATTTTTTCTTTACCTATTTTGGCGTTAAAATCGCCTAGTACGATCTTAACGTCGTATTTAGGGCATTGCTCATAGGTTTTGTCGAGGAGCTATGAAATAAATAAATTGGATTTAAAATTCATTTAGCCAGTTCACGTTTCTTGCAATTTCGGAGTGCTCAAGGCATTTCCTCAGTCGATTTTGATGCAGCTGAAATATTTATGTGAACACAATTTCTCAAAAAAAAAACGCTTTGTATCTGTTTCCTTCTAAAAGGTGGACTGTAGTATCAATTTTGATTAAACCAGTAAAACTGGTGGACCTGATTTATGACTTACTTCCGATCCAAGTCAGGCACTTCCCTACTGAACGGGAGGCGCTCTGCTTGATTCCCAGATCTCGACTATTTATATATATAAATACTTCTTTTCAACTGAGTGTGTTACGATAAATCTTCTCTTTATTTTATTTTAAATTAATTGACGATTGCGACTGGAGTCTGAAGGTGGAACATTAAGAAAGCGAAATACGTACAAAGAAAACTGATAACCAATAAGAACATTCAAAACGTATAAACATTTCTGATGAGCGATAAGCTTTATCTGTTCTATAAGCTTCAATAACATTTTTTTATCTTATATAAAATTCATGCTGAAATTCTGTTATAATAATGTTTGTTTAATTATAATTTAATTTTTAAAGCTTCATTTAATTTTAGCAAAACATATTTTAATGTTCCTTTTTCAGCAGCTCTCGGTGGGTTTTCGAAAAGTCTGTCATATGCTTTGAAATAGCAAGCAGAAAATATTAATGCAGTTTGAGTGTTGTACATACACAAAATATGTTACTCCTCACAATGTTTGTGTGTGTACAACAACTTGACAAACTTGGCAAAGCCCAATGTTTTACATCACTCGACCTTGCTAAAGGTTTTCACCAAATTTTAGTCGATGAAAAAATACATACAAAATAGGATTTAGCACACCACAAGGTCACTATGAGCTATTTTGACATCCATTTTTAATCGGAAACGGCTCAACGAATTTTTTGAAAAAAAAAATCAGTGTACTTTTATAGGTTTGGGTCATATTTGGGTGTTAAAACAATATAAACCGTTGTGCTAAAACTTTTTTTTATTTTTATTACATTGCTATTCCCTTAATATTTTTTAAATTTTATTCAACGATGTGACCGCACATATGAGCAAGTACGTGCGATCCAATTGCAATTTATTTTACTTGCGATTATAAGGACTATAAGGCAAGTTATGCATTCGTAAAAAAATCCTAACAAATATTTAATTTTGTAATTTTAATTATTTTAAGTAATTTTAAAGGTTTTTAAAAACAAGTTTATAACATTTATTAATTTATATAGCGACGCACGTTTGCGTCCATCATCAGGCTATATTTAAATACGTTGCTTGCCATTTAAATCTATCCCGATGATGGACGCAAAGTTCGAAACGCGCGTCGATATATAAATTAATAAATGTTGTACAATTGTTTTTAAATAACCTTTAAAATTTAATATGTTTTAATTTTATTTACATATATATTTATTCAAACATATTTTTTTTTGTATTCCAAGCTTTATTTACAAAGAGAAACGATGCAGCAAGATATTTCTAGAAATGCTTTCAAACTTCATCGATTTGAAACGCCGATAAATTAGTGTTCTTTTGTTTGCTCTCCTTTCTAAATTGTACCGGTGTGTTTATGTTATTACACTTTCAACTGTATATCGTTGTTTTTGTATTGTGTTGGCATTTTCTTGTTTGCACAAAAAGCTTATTACATCTTAGGTCCTTTATTTGTTTTCTTTGATTTGAGCTTATTAAGGGTACGTTCCATGCAAAGAATTGAAGTTGTTTTTTTTCTTTATTATTTTTGTATTGATATTATAAATACACTTGTTTCAAACTACCTTTAAAATGTGACCTGGTGTTCTTAAGAGTGAATTTTAAGCATTTTAAGAACTTTTCATATTTTTGTCAAAATTTGACAAACATTTATTTGTAGTTAAACAAATCATTTTGTACTAATTCTTTTAAACACCTGACAAACATGGTGATATTAACATTCTTAAAATGTATTAATTTATTTTTTTGAGATCAAAAAAACTACAAAATTTGCAATGCTTTATTTTACAATTTGTTATTTTCTTGACCTTAAACATCGAAACGCTGACTAACCGTCAGCTCAAGGAATGTCTCGAAGACCGAAAGCTTTTTCATGACCGTCAATATGGCTTTCGCAGTAATCGTTCCACTGGTGATCTGATGGCATATCTCACCGAACAGTGGAACAAATCTCTACATTGCTTTGGTAAAAGTAAAATTATTGCGTTTGCTATATCCAAGGCATTTGATATATTTTGACATGCAGCTCTCTTATGGAAAATGCGTGAGTTTGAAATCGATGATACTCTTGTTCGTTGGATTAGAAGCTTTCTTCTGGACCGTTCATTACAAGTCTGATGCTGATATGCCCCAGGGCTCCGTTCTATCTCCGACTCTTTTCCTCATTTTTACTTGCGATTATAGGGACTATAAGGCAAGTTTAAGATTCGTAAATATTAAAAAATTGAGATAACAATCAAACATGACATTACGACCATAATGAAGTCTAAAAAAGTGATCGAAAAAAATGTCTGTCTGTCTGTCTGTCTGTCAGTATGTATAACGAGTTGCAGCCTAAACGGCTCAAGCGATTATCTTCAAATTTGGTGTGTGTGATTCTTTTGGCATTCCCCAGAGGGGGAAATTGAAATTTTATTTTTAGCCGTAAGAATAACGGTACCTGCCATATGACCGTTTAGGAAAATCTTATTTTTCTCCAAAACGATTCCAACGATGAAAATGTTTGAGAATTTTTTTGTTGGTATTGGCTATCATTTGATTAGAACTACATATACGGGAAAAGTCTATTAAGGGGACCTTTCATTTTAACGGTTTTTAATTTTTGGCTTTCTCGGTTACGGCTCTTTGGATTTCTGTCAAATTTTATATTTAAGAAGATCTAGGTAGCCAAATTAATTCTGCATATCAAAATTTTGAATAACTTTTTTTCTAATTAAAATTAATTTTTGATTTTTTTTTTTTTGAAATATCAATATTTTGAAAACTAATCAAAAAAAATATTTTAAATTTTATAATTACATGTATTTTAATAAATTCTAAAAAACTTAATAGCAACATTTAAAAAATAATTTTTTTTTCAAAAACTAAAAATAAAAAACAGGATTTTATCAAAACCGGTCCTACAATTTTTTCGACAGCCCTAATATTTGACAACTGTCATGCATTTTCTTTTAAAGTGATGACAAAATGGAGAAAAAAGATTTTATCCTTTTTTTACCTTGCTTTACACAGTCAACAATCACCTTACACGATTCCACCCATTTTAGACGTATTATTTGAAAGGATCGTCATAATTAGGGCTAAAAAATAACGGTACCTGTCATATAACCCTTAAGGAAAAACTTGTTTTTTCTTGAAAACGGCTCCAACGATTTTGATGACATTTTTTTAAAGTATATTTGTAGGTATTGTTATCATTTCATCTGAATCTAATTTACCGGACAAGTCAATTAAGTATCTTTCATATAACGGTTTTTTTATTTTCCACTTTTTCGGTAACCGCTAATTGGATTTCTTTAAAATTTTATATTTGAAAAGATCAAGCTTAGCAAATTAATGTCGCCCACCAAAATTTCGATAACTTATTTTCAATTTATACTTAAGTAGCTGACTAGCCGGACGTTCCTTTGCTTACTCTACATTTTTTTGGATACAAACGAAAGCGGGCCAAAAATTATAATTAAAAACCACAAACGTAACCGTGATTCAAATTTATTGTTAGTTAAAAAATTGAGCTTAATCGGCCAGTTGTAAGTTCAGACTATGTTACTTTTCTACTTAAATGTTATTTGTTTCTTTCAAAGATCTAATCTTCTAATGTGATTAGGCACATAAAAGCAAGTATGTGCGACCCAGTCGTGCCCAATTTTTTAATTTTCTGGGTTAACTATACATCATTTGTCCGCCACACATTTTTAAATGATTTTTGTATCATTTAAATCTAAACCCATACAAAAATTATTCACATTCATTAAAAAAAACTTAATTTATAACGTTTCAAGAAAAAAATATAAAAAAAATTGTTTTTCTTAGAAAAAAAGGTTTTTTAAACCGGTTTTTAAGAGCGGTTCAAACTGCTCCGGTTTTTTCAAAAATCGCCAACTATAGTTAAGTCGTTGAGACGTGATTGCAGGACAAACATCCAAACATTCACATTATAATGTTGGTAGAACTAAGCATTTCAATAATACCATCTTATTGTATGATGTCCAACGTTGATTATAGCCAGACGAACGAATGAGCTATCTTTAAAACTAAGTTCCACTGGTGATCTGATGGCATATCTCACCGAACAGTGGAACAAATCTTTACATCGCTTTGCTCTTGATATCTCCAAGGCATTTAATAGACTTTAACATGAAGATCTCTTATCGAAAATATCGATCGATGATATTCTTGTTCGTTGGATTGGAAGCTATCTTCTGGACCGTTTAATACAGGTTGTATTGGACGGATTCAAGTCTGATGCCCACAAAATAAATGCTGGTGTGCCCCAGGACTCCGTTCTGTCTCCGACTCTTTTCCTCATTTTTGTAAATGATCTTCTGTCTGTTACTTCTAATCCATTTATTCGTTCGATAATTCCCGTGCTTTGCCTTCAGACGTACAGTTGCAACGGTACCGTATGTCAAGCTCATTAAACTCCGATTTATACAGCATTGTTAAATGGGGTAATAGGAATCGTATGAAGTTTAATGCTTCGAAAACTCAATGCTGTCTTCTGTCGGTAAAGCTAAACATACCGACAATGCCATTGTCCATGAATCGAAGAAACCGAAAAGCTCTCAGTACTCGGTATGTGTGTCAACGACGACCTCCGTTGGAACGACCATATGCTGCTAAGTGCTTAGGTTTTCTGTATCAGTAAGAAGTATTTCTCCCCATGTGATCTGGCTACAATTTATAAAGCGTTTATACGCCCTAAACTCGAGTTTAACTCCCACCTCTGGGTAGGTGCTTCACCTGCTTAATAGAATACAAAATCCCCTTGCCATTTTGATCTGCAAACATTCAAAACCAATGTTAATCGACCCCTCCTATCTCTCCCCTCCCTATCTTCCTACGCGGACAAGTGTGTTCTACATTAAAAGGGAAACAAAAAGTCCCTTGTGCGCAGGTTAATTATAAAAAAAAATTACGAGTTTTTTAAATACTATCCTAAAATATACTAGCGATACGAATACGAAAAACAATTTGGAACTTTTTTTTTTACATTTTATGAAATTTGCCATTTATTGTATTGTAGTTATTAATTCATTTTGGTAGGTACAATAATTTGAATTTTGTATAAAGTTTAGAATATCGAGAAAATTAACATGATGGAGTTATTTCAAAAGATACTAAGGTAAAATTTAAGAAAACCAGAGAAATTATTAATGAACAATATAAGTGATTTTAATACTTACTAGTTAAAAAGTAGTATTACAATATAATAATACATCTAATATGCAAACGATTAGTGTTCTTCCGAATAAAAAAATTTGCATGTAACCGAAACAAAACAAATTAAGAGACACTCTTTAGCTTAGCTTAAAGCTAGAGCTAGTGGCGAATGATCATCAAAATAAAAAGTAAAATAAATCAACATAGTTGTGTGCAAGGTGAGAAGAAGAATTGAAAAAAGTAGAAATGAAAAGGTACAGATTTTTTTTTATATATGTATATGTATAAATAATTAAAGACAACAAGTTTTTAATTTGAATGTGATCGTGTTCATAAAGCCATGATTTAACATTATGTAGGAAAGAAGACAATATTCTTAGACTCTAAATGGAGCATGTATAGAATCTTCTAAAATGCATTTTATTATAAGAAGGGATGTTAACTAAATTCATAGTATTATGTCGTGGATTACTTCTCTTTGAAAGATATCCACTTCTAATGGAAAATAATTTTAAAACTTTGAAATAGTACAAATGTCTTAGAGGAAGAACTTTCAATTCCTGAAATAAAATTAAACTATTATGAAAACGATTTTTTCTACAAATAATTCATATAACATGTTTTTGAAGAATAAGAAGAGAATTAATCTTGTTTTGACAAGAACCCCCAAACAAGTTATTCCATACTGAATTTTGGAATGAACAATATCATAGTAGATCATAAATAGTAATTTTTGTGAGCAATACAATCCAAAAGTATAAAATTGCCTAGAACAACATAACAAGAATTTTTTTAGTGTTAGTGGTGTAATCAGACCAGTTCAGTTTGCTATCAAGAAAGACACAAGGTATTTAAAGATCTTGAAAAAATCTATCTGAAAGCAATGGGGGGAACTCGTTAGAAATAAAACCGTAAGAATCTTCTACATTAAATTTGAATTTTTGGCAGTCTGAAGAGTGATAAAAAATATCGCAATCATCTAAAATATGAGACCCAGATAGACTAAAGTACATTATTTTTGTTTTATTGCTCAACACCATTTTATTGACTGCAAACCAGCGTCCTAAAATGCACAAGTCAGAGTTAAAGTCAGAAATTAAGTTTGGCAAAGATTTACAACCATATGCAAAAGCCATATCATCAGCAAATGCAGTAATTTTTCCTTTGAATTTCTGATGGAAAATAGAACTTATGAGAATCAGGAAAAGCAAGGGACCCAAAACTGAACCCTGAGGAACGCCAATACTAATATTAGATAAACTACTTAAGCTACCTTTTATTTTAGCTATTTGTTTTCTATCAGATAGATAAGAATCAAACCAATTGTAGATAAAACCACGCATTCTTGCATTGTACAATTTTTTCAAAAGAATATTATGGTCTACTAAGTCTAAAGCCTTGGTTAAGTCAAAGAAGTGTCCAGCTGAGAATAAATTATTATTAATATTTTCATAATAAAGCAGTTTACCAGGCTGTATAGAATCATAAAAAAGACTTTCTTTAAAATTATTATCATTAACTATACCCTGAGAAAAAAGGAGCATTTTTATACCTAAATACCTCCGTTGAAACATTTTCAGCTATAGAAATGAAAAAAATTATTGAAACGATTGGCTATATTAGTAGTATCAGTAATTATAATATTGTCATCTTCTATAACTAAAGGCTTTTCAGATTGGGAAGCACGATTTAAAATTTTGTTTACTATATTCCATTCACCTTTAATATTACTTTAAATTTTTTTTCCACTTCAGCTAAATAATAGTTTTCCTTACAAGTTTGAATTACTTTTGATAGTTAGATAGAAAGGGGCATTTTTATACCTAAATACCTCCGTTGAAACATTTTCAGCTATAGAAATGAAAAAATTATTGAAACGATTGGCTATATTAGTAGTATCAGTAATTATAATATTGTCATCTTCTATAACTAAAGGCTTTTCAGATTGGGAAGCACGATTTAAAATTTTGTTTACTACATTCCATTCACCTTTAATATTACTTTAATTTTTTTTTCAACTTCAGCTAAATAATAGTTTTCCTTACAAGTTTGAATTACTTTTGATAGTTTTTTGCATACTTTTTTGTATTCATTTCTTAACTGAGTATTATTTGGATTGTTTTTACATTTTTTACGAAACTTATTTTTTTTTTTGTTTACTTTATCTAAAACATACACTGTCATCCATTCCTTCAGATGTTTGGACTTGTTCTTTCTAACATTATTTTTCAATAACGCCAATAACTCCTGTTAATTTTATTTCATACACCTTACCGATATTTATTGTTATGAAAAAAATCAGTCTGAAAAACGGTTCGTGGTCAGCAATATGTATTCTTACGATACAAAGATTTACTGCTACTTTGAGAGTTCCCGCTGGACGTAGTAAGGAAATTTTGAAAAGTAACTTTGTCAGAAATTAATGCGATATCACAGAAGCAAACAGTTGATATATAAACAATTAAGTCGCATTGACAGACTGATCAGTCTAATGAGTTCAGGATCAACAAAAATAAGTTATTTGATTATGTCAGTTCCGAGATTAACTAAAATATTTGCATGTTCTTCTCATATTACATTATATAGAGGACTTGACAACTTTTCAAGATTTTCGGTTCTAACTTATACGATTTTGTAGCACTTTGTAGAATTTACTTTACATGTGATTTTTTAAGTTTATGTTATTAATTTTGGGCAATTGGTTGTTATTAGACGATTCATTTATCAGTTATCATACTAATGCTAATGCCATATCATATCAATTTTTTGTCTCGTATTTGAATCACTGGCGAATGAATAACTTGCATTTTTGTTCATATAGAGAAAGGAAACATTATAGTCGTTGCCATCTAACATTTCCTGGATTTTAAAACCAATTTGGAGAAAACAAAATTATTTAAAACAATTATCACTGCCATCATGCTCTATATTAAACTTTATTACTTATCTAACACACACATACAATGTTTTCAAAATGCTTTTGTTTTTCCTGTCTTTCGTTGTACGCTGCAGATAAAAGGAGCCAATTTTCCAGGTTGTCACGATCCATGGTATTGCAAAATGGTTTTAGAACATTCTAAACACTTGCTTAAACCGGTACAGTTTTCTTTCAGTAAATCAACAATGAAAGTTATAATTTTTAGTTCCTCTTACTATATTTGTGTGCTGTTTAATAAAAAAAAATTTTGTAGAAAAATTAAATTTGCTTTCGTTTTTCGTTGATTTTGTGAAGTTCAATATTATAAATAGGTTTATTTAATGATGCACATTTTTTGCATTATTGTGCTGGACTTGCATATGTTGTTGTCCATGCATGTCATGGTTGTTTTCTTGTACCAAAGCCGTTCTATAATCAGCATTTTATCTATCTACAGGTCATGAAACACAAAGTTGACAACGTTAAACGAATGAGTTCGCATCCTTTAATGCCATTATATCTTACTGGAGGACAAGACGGGTCGGTTCAGCTGTGGGAGTGGAGCCACCAGCAAGTTGTTTGCACACCAAGGCCTCCTGGTACATTTGCTAAAGTTACACGGTGTCGATTTTCGCAACAGGGAAATAAGTTTGGCATTGGTGATGGTGATGGAAACCTAAGTTTGTGGCAAGCTGGTATTGCTTCACAGAGTAATAGGTCATTTTTTGTAAGTAGCATGTCAACGAGTTTTTAATTTGAATTTATCGTTAAACCGATATATAATTGCAGACACAACAGTGCCATAATAAGCTTCTTGCGGATTTCGTTTTTCTTGGATCTTGTAGTTTAGTGGCTTCAGGTTAATTTCAGATTTTCAATCACTGCCTTGATCGAGTAACAAAACCTTTTTTTTATAGCGGGGCACAGTTCGGAAAACAAAAATGTCGGTATTTGGGATACCCTCCTTCCACAGAAAAAGTCATTAGTGTCGTGTAAGTATTACCGATTTATTCTACTAACAATTACTAATACAATTTGTTGTTAATTTCAAATAATCTTTTTTTGTAGCTTTCACTTGTCACGATCAAGGAGCATCCAGTTTAATTTATGCACCCCAGCATCAAGTACTTATTTCGTCTGGGAAAAAGGGAGACGTTTGCATTTTCGATGTTCGTCAAAGAACTTTAAGGCACAGATTCCAGGTAATTTAAAGTGTAAAATAATGTTTTATACACCTAATTCATATAAATTTTAGGCACATGAAAGTGCAATAAAATGTATGGCAATGGATCCTCACGAAGAAATCTTTGTGACGGGATCAGCTGAAGGTGACATTAAGGTATATTTATTGTTTAGTTTTTGTTTCGAAATTATGACTAATATTCTGGATAACTTCAAAGATTTGGAGCTTAACGCATCATGCACTTTTGCACGCTTTTACCGGAGAACATGCTAAAAGCAGTTTCTTTAAACACATTGGTCAAGGCGTCAGTCAACTCCAATTAGACTCACAAGGTCGTTTGTTTTCGTGTGGTTCAGACGGTTCGATGAAAGTGAGGCAGCTTTCCGATAGGGATAATATTGTTCAGTCACTATACTAACAAGGTAAGAATTTTGTTGTTTTTTTTTACAGGAACAAACGTTTTAAATAGTTTGTAACTATTTCCTTCGGCTGTTATTAGAAAATAAAATTTTCTAAGGCAAGGAAATACTGTGAGAAAGTTAGACGCGAATTCATGGTCAGTTGATTTTGGGACCGATTTATTAAGAGTTAAGGGCCTTCAGTCGACTTCGCCAGTATTAAGCACTCTCAAATGAAAAGAGAGAGCAACAATTTTTTCCCAAAACAATAAAAATAGATACAGGAACAAGACGAGAATAAAATAAAAACAAAATAAAATTTGAAATAAAGGGTTTTCCAACAAAGACTTGAAAACTTTTTTTTTAAAACGCAATAAAATGCCACCGCGGGCGCGTATTGCAAACTGGATATCAGCACAGATTTCGAGAGCGCTGAAACATACATTATTTTGCTCAATGAAATGAATACATTGCACCTTCTCCAAATCTTATAGTGAGCCCAAGCAGGGGGGTTGTAGGGGGCAGCATGCATGCTTCCCATAACTTCTTCATACTAACATTTATCAAAGTGGAACATATCTTCAAATTTGTAATTAAGCATAAAAAATGACGGCATAATAACGTTAAACGCAATGGAAAAGATATACCCTCATAGAAAAGACATACACATTTTTGTATATACATTATTCGCTAAGAAGTATTTAGGTACATCAATATGAGATTTTGACGTACCTAAACATGCCCCAGTTAAAAAAAAATGTTACCAACTAGCTACCTGCTTTTTAGTCCAAACAAAAGAAATATCTAACGCAAGCAACTCGAATCTGAGTGAACTATCTGTAGTCACAGGTACTTTGCTCTAAGCTTTGGTGAGCAAAATATATTACTGTACAGATCATTCTGTGGTAGCATACAGTTTGCTCTGAAATAATTCGGAATTTGTTAAGCAGTATGTAGTTCAGCACAGAATATGGGAATCTGTGCTGCTATACAGTTTGGCAATACGCACCGCGGGAACGTTTGCTGCTCTCGGTTCATTTGATCCAATTTTCGATGACTCGGCCACACATTTCGGCCGAGACGGCCGCTATTTCGCGTTCAATGTTGGCTCTGAGCTCTTCCAACGTCGTCGGCTTGTTGGAATAAACTAATAAATTAACGTAGCCCCAAAGACTGGCTCATTACTTGAGATAACACGCCGGCATGCAAACCGCACCAAACAGATATTTTTTGTGGGTTAAGTGAAACATATGTGGATTGTCACCCGACCAATAACGCATATTTTGCTTATTGACGAACCCATTGAGCCAAAAATGAGCTTCGTCACTGAAGATGATTTTGCAATAAAATTCAAAAACTCAACGCTCTTAAAGTTGCGGTCGCGGTAGGACTCCGAATTTCGGTAGAAATTTTTTACTTTGTACTTTACCATGATGCAAATGTTGAGTTTACTGAATAAATTGACAATGACAGTTCGATGATTAGTGAAAGGGTGTGTTCACAAATTAAATTCTAAGTTGTCACGTCTCTAAAGCGCGGAATTGATTGAACCAGCAACAGCACCAGCACCGTCAACAGCGAACAGCACGCTGACCAGTAAACAAAAATTCAAACACATTGCCCACAGCACCAGCATCGTCTTCGTAGAACAATAACACTGTCAATTTTTTTGCAGTGTGGTGCCCCTGAATATCACTTGGATAAAGTTGTTAGCAATGGAACAGCAACAGCAAATATAGGACTTGATCTATTCCGGCTTGAAAAGCTGCACGTCAGTGCGTCACTTTGTCTTAAGCTTTTGGTGGTTTTTGAAGGTCGAAGTAGTAACTCTGAAAATTTTGGTGGAACAGCGTGCATTCTCCATCGTCATCCTGATAAGACGTATCAGTTTAGAAGGTATTCTAAAACTGGATATGGCTCGGTACTGTTCCCCCCTGTTTACACTACACTGTCATAGCAAAGATAATATAACAAGTAAAGATGTCGCACGTAGAACAAATTTCTGTGCTTGAAAATTGCAACCCTCAGATTTTAGCCCTAGGTCCGAAACATGTATCCAAGAATTACATGTTTAGCAACATTTTCAAATTTTTCGATGAATGATTTTTATAGATGAATATATTAAATGGGAGAGAGCGAGAAAGTATTTAAATGTTGATACAAGGAAAAGAAAAAAATACATTTCTCTGCGAGAAGGTATGAATTAAGTTGTTTTCTTCTCAATTTATTTAACCCCTCTACAAGAAACCGTTATTAAAATTGGCGCCGGAGTTATCGTAGTCGTGCCATATATTTTTTTCAGATTTCGATCAGAGGGTTAAAATTTTCAAGCACAGAAATTTGTTCTACGTGCGACATCTTTACTTGTTATATTATCTTTGGTCATAGCCTGTTTTAAATCGATGTTAAATTCTTGGGTTTTCTACAGGACCTGGCGCAATGTGAACATTTGGTCGATCGTAGATTTCCCAGGTCTAAAGCCGGCTTGATAAGGACTTGTTATTTCATCAGCAAACGGCTTAAGACGCTCACATAAAACGCTGGAAAGAATCTTATAAACGATGTTTAAAAAGCTAATTCCTCTATAGCTGGTGCAGAGTAGTCGGAGTAATTGTGGATCGGACAGATGGTACTAAGATTCCAATCATCGGGCATACTTTCCTCCGACCATATTTTGGAGATGATTTGGTGTATGCACGCTTCCGATTTGAGTTGTTCAACATTGAATTTCCTCTGCGTGGTTGTTGATCGCCTAATAGCTTCCATTGATACCCGTACTCGAAGTTTTGCACCAACTAGATAATTATCCGAGTGTATGTTTGCTCCTCGACCATCTGGTGACCGTCATGTTGCTTTGATAATGTCAAAATAAAAGAATAGCGTGGTCGTTAACTTTATTGGTTTGTTTTGATTATTTATTGATTTTAATTGTGAGGCCTGTGCATAAACCAATAGATCGTGTTTGGGTTGGATCTTCAGAGTGTATCTTTTCTCCTCCTCCTAGTTCCTAGTTCGCGATAACTCAGAAAAATATCAGAAAGCAATTCCGTCAATAAAGCCATTAATACGTTGTTGAATAAATACCAAGTCATTGCTAACCCGTCTTTGAAATAAAGGTTAGATTTGCAAGAGTTGTATCTGATGTTCACAAGGTGGGACCTAGGACTTTAAAAGTAAAGAGTCGACACAAAATGTGTTCAGAATGTAGTAGAGGTGGCGATTCTTTCGCCCTACATATTGGAAAGCAGCCTGACGATGACTCCGACAACAACCAAAGTCCACCGCAAAGAATTCGTTCCTTGTGGTCCAAAAGTTGGTTGTTGCGACGTGATAATGAAGGTTTCTGTGCAAAACAAGCAGCCGCGTTTTGACGCCGCGTTGTAATATACCGCAATACATATCCCATGTCACAAAGAGCGCGTCAATACGCTGGGTCAAGACGCGGCATTGAAATAAATAACAAATAATTTTTTTTCACGCCACGTTAGAAAAGATTAGTTTTTTGAGCTTATATATATATATTATCTATATATATGTACATATATAGATTATCTATGTGTACAAATTGAGATATTTTCAATAAATATATTAATAACCCTCAATTAAAGGATTCGTCAAACAGAACGCATTTTTAACGCGGCGTTGAGATTATTTTACGGGGCGTTGAGATTATTTTGACGGCGTTATAAATGCGGTGTTAGAGAACGTCAAACAGAGAGCTATCCGCAGCGCGTTTCATATTAGAATCTTGATTTTCATTTTATCACCAAATGCCAATCAGGTTATTTTTTTCCATTTAAAACAATATTAAATGACACAAAATAAGTCAAAAAAATACTACAACAAATTTAGAATAACTTAATTCACCAAGCACAAAATAATAATTTGTAATTTATTTCAACGCCGCGCTTAGACGACGCTTATTGCCGCAAGATGTTTGGGCTTCCTCCGAAGATGTAAGAAATTCTTTTCCCCTTCTGATCTGGCTACTATCTACAAATCATACATTTGTCCAAGACTAGAATATAACTCCCATATCTAGGCGGGTGCTCCATCAACTCACTTGAGTCTTTTCAAAGAAAAGCTTTCAAGTTGATTGGGGATGATATCATCATTAGAAGATTCACATCACTTGAACATCGACGGATGTTTTATGTCTCTTTCTTTTTTACCGTTATTTCTACGGTCAATGTTCTAGAGAAATAGCCAATTGCATTGCTCCTCTTAAACAGTTTCACCGTAATACTCGCGCTTCCAGGAATGCCCACCAATTTACCAGAGATTCGTTCTTCAGCCGTACAACTCGAATGTGGAATCTTTTGCCTAACTCTGTCTTCCCCTCCTATTATGATGTTCAGAAGTTTAAAACCAATGTGCATCGGCAACTCCTATTAAACCCTCTCCTTCTTTCCTAAGCTCGCGCTGTGTCCACTGACATCAAAAGGGTAGCTAAAATCCCTCCTTTAGCGTGTGCAAATTATAAAAAAAAAAAAAAAAAAAAAAATATGTGTGCCGATGACGTTCAACTCACCTTGAGTTGTCCATTGGGTTTAATATAGCAGGGTTCTTTTTGTATGAATAAAGATCTTAAGCGAATAGCACGATGGTCAAATATTTGTAGTGTTATCTTGAATCTCAAGAAATCTAATTGCATGGTTATTTTTAAAAAGCCACTAGATCTGTCATATGTTACCTCCGTATTTCTTAATGGCCAATAAATTAAGTATGTGGAAACTGCTAAGAACCTCGAGGTGACCTTCAATAGGAGCTTAACCTGGGGCAATAATATTAATTCGTCAGTAGGAAAAAGGGATGGTGTACTTCGCACATTATGGGCCACACATTTCTTTACCCCCTTTAAAAGGCGATTAGGCACTCGCAAAATCAATTGCCGTGCCCTTATCTTTAGTTACACTCATTTATAAGATATGTATCTTACTGTGCAAGCAACTCATTGAAATAAATAAATAAACAAGAGGTAGGATACGATCCATGTAGGATGAAGCAATCTGTTTCATAAAGTCTATATAGATTTTAACTACCACTTCTGATGTCGTAAATAGTGGTTTAAATTTTATTTTACCGCTAAATATATGTTTTTAAAGTTTTATAATCCTGAATAGTTTTTATATTCAATGTTTAAATTATTAAAATCTTATCAAAAACAGCTTAATATGAATAATTTATATTTCAGATATTACTAATCTGCAACAGTAAGTCTCTTTAAATTGCGAAGTATCCCCGACTACCACATACTTGAGAAAGGATACTGAAAACGAATACCAAAGTTATTTACTAATAAATTAAAATAAAAGAAATTTGTTAATTTTGTCTGCAAAAGTATATATAAATGTATTTACATGTGAATTTTACTTGTATTTCGTATTTATGTTTCCTAAAAAAAAAAAAAAAACAGTGTGCCGTTTAAATTTTTAACTAAAAATAAATACAATTTTCATAAAAATAAATCTACACCCCTTTCGAAATCAGTCATTTTAAAGTTTCTAGGTTTTATTATTGTTCCACATATATATTCATGTTCCCAAATTAAACAAAAAAAAATAAATTATAAAAAATAATTTATAAATTAATTCTTATGAAGTATTGAAGCTTAGATAAAATATTAATTATTGCATTATGTAATACAACTTAATATGTACTATCGAATTGAATAATAATTTATCTAAATTAATGGCTAACAAATTTTACTGTTGAAGTGCAATCAAAAACAAAACGAAAGACAACTAAAGGCACATTAAAACCAAAAAAAGTTGTTGTATTTTCATATAAAAGAAAACATAAGAAAGAAGAAAACTTCAGTATACATTAACTATTTACATAAATGCCTGGAACTAAGTTATTGCTAATGAAAGAGAAAAATTTAAGAAATGATATGCAAAGCAGAAATATTTAGGATAGTTTAAAAACATGAAGGGAAATAGAAAAAATATATGGGGTGTCTTGACTGTATTAGCTGTGAATTAATGTAAACAATATTAATTATAAATAAATAATTCACTCCTACTCAATCGGTTTAAGCTTTGGTGTTTTCAATAGACAATTTTTACTAAAAATAAATGTAACCCCAAAATGATTTTGTGTTTATTATTTTGCGTAGATCAGATGGTTGCATTCTGTTAAATTGTATTGAATAAAAAATAGAATCATTCAAGGTTTGAATTGTTATACTTGAACTAAGGCCTAGAGATAGTCAAGACACACTATTCCCATATTTATATATATATATATATGTGTGTTTAACCAGTAAAGTCAAATGATAAAGTATTATACCTATTATATATATATACATTATATATTATACATATTTATGGATTTGTATTATATTATTATTTGTGTTACCGAATTTGAATTATAATTTGATTTAAGCTAATATTTGTGGACGTAATTTTTAAATATGTTGGTGTTTTTCTTATTTAATTGTGTATATGTTGAGTATCGAACTTATACACGCGTATAGACTCTTTACTCTTTTTTTGTAATGCGTATTGATTTACCTATGTGAACAGCAATTAAATGTAAAAGACTTCAAATGTTTTTGCTACTGACTGACTAGAGTCTGAACAAATGGTCTTTTAACAACAGAAATAAATGAAAAAAAAAAAACAATTTAACACAGCGGACTTAAGTTTTCCGTAAAAGCAATACTTTTTAGATCGATTTATTTTCAATGAAAAAAAAAAAACAAAAACGCATACAAATTGTTAACACAATGAAATGTCATTTTCGCATATAAGGACAAATAATAAACAAAATTAAACCTTTGAATTATTATATTTTTTTTCACAATAAAGTAAAATATTGTTTAGTGTATTATTCAATAATTTGTTTGTAATATTTAAAGGACAACATATTTCATTTATTATCTACATTAAGCTGTTATTATGATTGTTAATAAAAAAGTATTTAAACTACAGAAAAAAGGTTTTGATTTTAAAAATGTTATTTTATAAAATTAAATATAAAAAACACTATTATTAATTAATATTATATACAGGGTATGCCGAAACTAATCGTCAAGCGGGTACCAAGGGGAAGAGGAGGTTATATCCGTAATGGGAAAAACAAGGAAAAATCCATCTAGCTTGGTTTAGATATTTAAGGGCAATATTTAGGAAAATGATGAAAATCGTCATACATTTCTACACAGCTGGTCCAAAAAATAGGTGAGGTGTGATTACATTTTTTTTTGCACCACTGTTGTCTTTGATGCAAAATAATAGTTTTTTTTATCGCAAGCCTTATAAGAAGTTCTTGTTTTAAGAAAAAAAACGGTTATTCTCTTGACATAGACAGTGGATTTTGTTTGTGTTATGATGAGCTGTTCTATTTTATTTGTTGCATTAAGATTTTGGTGTCTTTTAAGCTGTTCTTCAAATAAATTCACAGTTTATATCTTTGTTACTTCGAATAAATTGCACGACTACATCGCACGTACTTGATGATATGTGCGGTCACATCGTCCAATAAAATTAAAAAAACAAGACTAGGTATAGGTATACCTAGATATAAGTTATAAGGTACATTTAACAATCATTTACTTTTTAAATAAAACTTATATTAAATAAAAATACAAAAAATTTAATTTATATAATTTATTAATAAATAATTTAAATTAATATAATTTTATAAAATAAAAAAAAAATCATAAATAAATCTGAGGCAGGTTAGACTTTAAATTAGCAAGCTTAATTATGTTTGGTGAATCGATAAACTCAGGTTGGATACCCATGGAATTTATTTAGGATATTATGCACCTACCTATAATAAGGTTGGAAGTAGGTACTAAAATTAAGATACCTATTCTAACCACTGTGAATCCAGTTGGTATAGACAATATCAAAACTTAACACAGTGGTTTGTTTGTATGCAGGTGTATAATTTTGTTTCCTTGATTGAATTTTTTGCATTCAGTAAATAATCGAGTATTTTTATTATTTGTTAGTTGTTTTTCCGTGTTTATCATAGTCGTCCTTAATATTTATTCTGTATGCTGTATGCTGTAATGATCATGAAATGCTTTAAAATAAACAACGATATAAATAATAAAAATAACGAAGTTTGCTTTCATTAGACTAGTGGATAGGGCTCAACCGAGATATATAATTAAAATTTTGGGGAAAATATTAAACAAATAAAATTTTCATCAAATCAAAAAAACACTATTCATAAAATTAAAAAAAAAAATGTAAGGCATCTTATTTCTTTTGTTGTTTTCTGTTTAATGAACTTTTTCAAAACTTTTTTTCAAAAAACGTGTTTTTTCGAAAACATATTTTAATTTTTTTGAGCACATATGTCAATTTAAAGAAATCTATAGTTTATACTAGGAGAAAAAAATTTAAAAAAAATCTATAGATTCGTTTTCAAAATATTCAAAAAACAAGTTTTTTAAAAAAATTATTAAAAATAAAAAAAAATTTTAATAAGCAATATTATTTAAATCATAAAACACTACATATTTTGAAAATTTTATCAAAATCCGTCAATTAGTTAACGAGAAAGTCTGATTTAAAAAACCGGTCATGTGGGAAGTACCGTTATAAAACTTTCTGAAAAATCCATTTAAACTAAAAGATAGATTTTGCATAAAAACACCATTCATAAAGTTTTATCAAAATCGTAAGAGCCGTTTTCGAGAAAAAGTAAGTTTTTCATTAAAAAGTTATATGACGTTAGTACGAAAAACAGTCGGATAGAGTACTCTAAAAATACTATACCTATACCAAATTTGAATCAAATCGGCCAAACCGTTCAGTCTTTAGGAATCGATACGGACAGACAGACAGACAGAATTTTCTGACTCACTTTTTTCGACTTCTCTTTTATCGTTATGTCATGTTTGATTCATAGAATTTTTTTTTACGAATGCATAACTTGCCATAGTCCCTATAAATCGTAAGTAAAAAGGAACTAATTTTTAGGGTAACCTGGGCTCTCATCATGTATCTTTTCGGACGATAATCGTCAAAGCGATGGCACTGAACGCCAATAGTTTACTTCACGAAACACTATCGCTCTGGTGTTGTCTCAGTGCGTGCTCGGGGTTGACATCGAACACAGTGCAAAAACACTGGGGCGAAAAAAGTGTCACATAAAACACCTCAGTGCGAATCCAGTGTACACCAGTGCGTCCCAGGGCAGACATCGAACAAAGCTTATTGCTCTCGTTGTTACAGTTTGAGAGCCACTGAACATTCCAAATTATCAGTAAAAATCGACTTTTGTAAGTACAATCTACTTAAACCTTAAATTGAAAAAGCAGTTTCCTTAGAAAGATGGAAGCGATTAATAAAGGTGTACTTATTCAACATATGTATTTATAATACAATGAAGAAAAATAGGTGTTTAATATATTGACTTGTATTTTTGTTGGCAGAGATAAAACATCCGATGCATCTCTTAGTTCTCTTCTTATTTGTATTATTCGAATTTCGATTTCCTCCTCATTCGGCATGATGAATAATGCATTACGGCCAAACATTTCTTATAATATTTAGGTAATTTTAATAAATACAAGACATAACTTAAAGAACACAAACGGGACGACTAACTACGGCTAAATAGCTCTCGTGCAATTGCTATCGTCGAGACGATAGTGTTTGACAACTTTTAGTGTTAGGCGCACAATCCCCAAAAGACTTCAAAACTTCAGCTACCAGGAAAGTTCCTTTACTAAGAGCAAATAATATAAGGTCCCGAAATGAATTTGCCTTAAGTCATAAAAGTTGGAGCGGACCTGAAGGAGCAAAAAAAAATGGCGCAATGTCCTCTGGAGTGACGAAACAAAAATTTATTTGTTCTCATCAGATTCTGGGCGTAATGTCAGGCGACCAAAAGGAAAGGAAGACGATTAAATACGGAGGAGGAAATATGGTTTCGGGTTTTTTTTCTGTAGGCTTATTCCAGAAAGCGAAGCGGATCGTATTGAAAGCGTTATCTCAATTTCGACCGTCTTTGCTTTTGGGTATTCTCAAATGTGAATGAGGCGAATGTTTTCCACTCTGTCTCAATTTTCCGTGCTCATTTCCAATTTTCCAATTATTTTTCCAAAATTCCATTAATATTTTCTAAGCATTTGACAAGTGTTTATCGTCCTTTACAATTTTCTTATCTTTTGTTAGAGTTAATTGTTGATATTTGAGATTTGTTCATTTTATAATAAAAAGTAATAAAATGGATTCAAGTAGGAAGGCAAGAAAATGTAAAAGTTTAAATACGCAGAGAAGTGGTTCTTCCCCGCCCGATATCACTGGCAAATAATGAGTGAATGTTTAAATTTAAACGTTTGTTTACTTAGGTTTTTTAAATTGTTTCGACTCACTGTTAAAGGAAGTCACAGTAGCTCCTTAAGTCCCATATTGAAACTGGCCGCTACCCTTAGATTGCTAGAAGAGGGTTCATATCAAGAGTGTTGGGCAGGATTACTTAATTGCCATGGCTCAAAGTAAAACATTACACATCATGAAGAAGAAAGAGAAAAGTCACCTAAAAAATTATAAATTCTATTAAAGAGACATTTTAAATACAAAATTGAAAGTTTTACCAATTTGAGTATTCTTAGTTTTATTAAAGATTTAGAATTTTTAAAATTCCACAAGTAATCCGCCAGCAATCCGTCACCTAAATACTTATCCCTTTCAATTTCAATAGAAATACTTTTGGTCGAATGAAAAATTAATCGTATTTGGGAATACGAAAATAATGCAAGGTGTGGGTCCTATGTTCTATATTAGTAATGTCATACTTCCATATGCCGAAGAAAACATGCCTCTCCGATGGAACTTTCAGCAGGATAACGATCCGAAACATACGTCAAATCTTGTAAAAGATTGGTTTCGAGAGAAAAAAAATTCAATTGTTTCATGGCCAAGTCAATCCCCAGATCTCAACCCGATTGGGAACTTGTGGAATGAGCTTAAGCGGAAACTAGGAGGCCAATATTTTCCAAATGGCAACCGACTGTGAAATGCTTTTCATAGGGAATGGTATTCTATACCCAAATAAACATACCAAAAGTTTGTAGTCAATGCCACGCCGACTGCTGCTGCCGTTGTATTTCTTCTACTCGAACGCATCGACCAATGGAGTGGAATAGAGATAGAGTATCAATATTATAAAGAGAGAAATTCTTCTTTTGATCATGCCTACAACTACAAGCTTAAACTGTACTCTCATTCAAGAATAACATAACTCCGCCTATTTGGTATTTGTTTTTCTTGTTCTTTTTGAATTTGAATGGAATTATTTTGGGAATTTGCGTGTTGGAATATTTCTCGTTCGCCTGGTGCTCCGATCGATTTTGGTTGAAAGAACCACAGTATCGCGGTTAGAATGAGTCATATTATTTCTTATGTGTAGCTTGTCATCGATTTATAAGACGTTTTCGCGTCCAAGAATGCAAACATAAGAATATAAACGACCTACAACATACATTTAAATAAAAAAATATTAAAATTATAAAAACCGTTGTTAAAAATAATTTTACGTGAAATAACTTTGGCTATCTATGTATGTATTTACATCTTTCTGGATATCATATTGATTGCAATCGGTTAACCAGTTCTCGAGAAAGTCGAAGAAAATAATAAACATTTACATTACTGAGGTTGCGAAACAAAAAAAAAAGTTTTCCGTCATTGTTTATAAGAAAGAATACACATTCAAAAATGTTTAATTAACTTTTATTATGTAGCTTAGATGCATGTAAATTTAAATGATATTTTGTGAAGAATTTCTTCTCACACACTTCGCATTTAAGCCTCTTTTCTTCAGTATGTCTGCGAATATGAGTAACGAGGTTTCGTCTTGAGTTCATTTGCTTCCCACAAATGTCGCACTAAAAATAAACAAATATTTATTTCACCATTTATCAAAACGTACAAATATTGTAACTAAAACTTACCGGAAATACATTGTTGGAATGTGAATCCATATGAGCGGCACGACCACTTGCTGTTTTATAAGCTTTCTTGCATATTGTACATTCGAATGGTCGTTCTCCAGTGTGCATTCTTGTATGAATTTTTAATTCGGTTATTTGAGCGAATGACTTGCCGCATAATTCGCACACAAATTTTTTCTCAATATGGCGAATTTCAACGTGTGTTTTCCAAGATTTATCAGTGAAAAATGTGCGACCTAAGAAGATTTTTTTTAAATAAAAACAAAACACATAAAGTAAAAATCAAAAAAAATATATAAAAAAGAAGATAAAGAATAACGGTGGTATTCATTGAGCTAAAATATAAAATTATTCCTTTCTAGGGAACCATTAAGAATATTTACTGCTAGGTTTGAAAAACCCTTTTCAGACACTTTTATTTGCATTATCTATCATAGTAATGTCGACAGTTGTTTTGAATCATCTAGTCGGTAACCGATATTCAAAGAATCTTGAGATATCTTCTTATCTCGAAGATCCATCCCCAGTAAAAAGTAAGAATTACTCTCTATGGAAGAAGGCTATTATAATAGATTTAACTTTTTGTAGGCTATAGGTCGAATTAGAAGATGTTATTTTTGTTTTGTTACAAAGTTTCGAGCATGATAATGCTCTTCATCAGGCCTTAATTGAAAACATAAAATAAATATAAATTAATGCATACATACATACTTTTGACTATGACGTCAAAGAAACTTACAACAATTTTCAAAGATTTAAATATTGAGTGTTTTAAAAACACATTGTCAATAAAATAAAAAAAAGATTAAGCAACAGGAAAGGAAAAGTCCATTTTACCCCAAAATCACCTATAGTTTACACTAGTCTTTGTTGTTGGTCTTTTTTATAAAGTTTGGCTATAGGTACTGCTTATAGCGAGTTTCATTCAAATTTCAAAGATTTGATCTGAAAATCAAGATTTGCTCTTTTCAATGAAACTTGTTTCACCATTTAATCCTAGTATTGGTCATTCACTGACGAGCATACACAGTATTTGATATCACACACAAAAATACCAGGCATGTACAGTATATATATTTAAAATGCCATATTTGTATTTTCTCACTTCAAAAACACCTTTATTTGTTATTTTGTATATTTAATGGTTATTTGTTAACTTTTTGACTAAGCACGGGCTAGCACAAGTTCACAACAAACAACAAAAATAACAAAATATTTTCCATTTGACGTTTGACCGAAAGACTATTTACATGTATGTGTGCATTCAATAATTTTGGCTATCGTATACGTACGGAGCATGAAACGTTCGCTCCTTGTATGGCGAAGGAAGGTACGAGCAGTTAGAGCGTGAAATGCTTCGCCTTAAGATCAGTATCCTGGACATATGTGAAACTAGGTGAAGAGGAAGAGCTGAGTACAGATTTAAAACTGGACAAACGAGAATGCTGTATTCCGGTGAAGATGAAAGAGAGGGTGGCCAAAGGCTGCATGGTGTTGGAATTATGTTGAACGAAGTAGCTAGGCGCAGTCTTTTTTCTTGGGCGCCCATATCTGAAAGAATATTGACGACAAGGTTCCGCTCAAGAATTCGCAACATCACAATTGTTCAGTGGAACGCCCCCACAAATGAAGCAACCGAGGAAGACAAAACCGCGTTCTACTCTCATTTTAACTCGGTTTACAGTAGTGTTCCGAGAGCCGATATCATAATCATAAGAGACATCAACGCACAAGTCGGGGCAGACAATAACGGTCTGGAACGAGTGATGGGAAAAAAATGGCTTGGGGTCACGAAATGAAAATGGCGACATGCTCGTCGACTTTTGTAACGCAAATCGTCTTGTACTGGGCCGGACTGTATTTAAACATAAGACATGCAATAAAGTCACCTGGGTGCATCCAGATGGTCAAACCGAAAACCAAATTGATCATAATCATGATTCAGCAGCGATGGAGAAAGTCAATGTGTGATGTCCGTAGTATAAGAAATGCCGATGTGGGAAGCGATCACCACTTGGTTGTCATGAGTCTTAAATTACGAACGAAGGAGTCCAAAATTCAATACGAATGCTTTAAGTGATCCCAACATATGTCGTAACTACACCAACACCCTTAACGACAAAGCTTCGTCATTAGACGAATTTCAACATTGAGAAGTTGACGAGATGTGGGGTAAAATAAAAAAGTGTTTTTATGGAGGCTGGATCCGAGACTGTGCATAAGCGGACGAGAGTTATCGTAAATCGTTGAAGACGCAAATAAACGCCGAGACAGACTCAACGAAAGGCTGCGGAGTGAATATCGGATAGCACACAAGATGGTCTATCGTTGTGTGAGACATGACAGGAGGGTGAGGTTAGACGGGCTCGTTGATAATGCGGAAAATGCTGCAAGAAGAGGAGATAGCCGAGAATTGTACCAGATATCCAAAGAAATTGTCGGGAAAAAAAACAACACTAATCATCCTGTAATGGATGTGAATGGGAACCTTTTGGTATCAATTGCAGATCAGCTACTCAGATGAAAGGATCACTTTTGTGCCTTGCTAAACGAATTTTCCGTAGAACAGAGTGCTGAAGTGCCCCAACTAAAGAAGATGCGTAGGTCCTGTAGGGGTATTGACATCGAACCCCCTTCAGTAGTGGAAATCCAAACATCGATAAATCTCCTCAAAAACAACAAAGCAGCCGGGCTTGACGGAGTACCAGCTGAGTTCCTGAAAGCTGATCCCGCTACAGCAGCTAGTATTTTGCATCCGCTGATACAAACTGTTTAGGAAAAGGAAACCTATCCTAGGGATTGGAAAGATGGAGTGATTGTTAAGTTGCCAAAGAAAGGTGATCTTAAGAGTTGCAACAATTGGCGTGGTATTACCGTTTTGTCCGTTTTTCCAAAGTTAATGGAAACTTTAATCCTCGAACGGATTAAAGCTAGAATCGAGACTACACTCAAGAGGCATCAAGCTGGCTTCCGCAGCGGTCGTTCGTGCGTTGACCATATTAACACTGCGCATCGTCCTTGAGCAGTCTGCGGAGTTTCAATCACCGCTTTACCTCATGTTCGTAGATTTTGAGAAGGCCTTTGACCGAGTTAACCGCGAATGTATTTGGAAATCACTTCTTGGTAGAGGAATGCTATAAAAATTGTTGCCATTATTAGGGAGTCCTACAACAATGCAAGGTGTTTCGTTTTGCATAATGGGCAGCTATCCGACTCTTTCGAAGTGCGTCAGGGTGTGAGACAAGGGGATGTTCTATCGCCAATTCTTTTTCTGCTGGCCATAGATGATGTTTTGACGGCTAGCGTTGGTACAACGGAGAGGCAGGGCATTCAATGGAGACCGTATGAAAGGCTTAGCCATTTAGACTATGCCGACGATATATGTCTCATGGCAAATAACATCAGTGGGCTGAACGAGATGTGTCAAACTCTACGGGTAAAAGGAGAGTCGTGCGGTCTTAGAACAAATAGCAAAAAGACAAAAATAATGCTAACAGGCCTCCCCACACAACAACGTATTATTCTGCATGACACGCCTGTTGGAGAGGTCGAACAGTTTAATTACCTTGGAAGTATCGTATCAGCAAACGGTGGTACAGATCTGGACGTAAATAGTAGAATAAATAAAGCCGGCGTTCTTTGGTTCTCTGTCTCAAATTTGGAAATCCAGTCAAGTCTCCTTACGCACTAAGTTAAGATTTTTCGAATCCAATGCTAAATCCGTGCTATTATATGCTTGCGAATCCTGGAAAGTCTCGGCTACCATCTCGAGAAAATCGCAGGCTTTTGTGAATCGCTGTCTACGTCACATCCTGAAGATCCGCTGTCCACAAACTATATCTAACCAGGAATTGTGGCGCAGGACAAGTCAAAAGCGGTTGGACGTCGACATAAAAAAGCGCAAATGGCAATGGGTTGGTCATACACTGATTAAACCAAACGATGATATTGCGAAGCAGTCTTTTGAATGGAATCCTCAGGGTTCACGGCGGGTTGGAAGACCAAGAACAACATGGAAATCAACAGTCGTAGCAGAAGCTAAAATTCCCAGAGAAAGACGTGGCCACAGTTAAGATATCTAGCTGCAGATCGTGAAGGATGGAGACGTTTTGTCGGCACCCTATGCCCCGAAGGGGGTTTCAGGAACTGATGAAAAGTATGCAACGAACACCGAAAAAAACAAGTAGGGGCTACTATAAATGCTACACCAAGACAATTGCCAAAACGAAAATTTGACGAACTATCACCAGAAACTATTTCCTCAAATTCATCAAATTTGGTTGCAAATCTAGGGATCGAAGATTTAATGACTAACTTTGCAACTTTGCTGGACGAGAAACTGAAAAACCTGCCAACAAAAGATGATTTATAGGATATAATCTCACAAATAAGTGCTCTATCTTCTCAAATAAACCAACTTGCGAACGAAAATCAGATCTTGAAGGAGCAGTTTAAAGATTTGGTTACAGAAAAAGAGACAGACAAACAATAAATTGGTTAGAAGATCTAATAAAAAACAAAAACATTATTTTTAAGGGTGTCGACTCACAAAGATGTGGCCGGGAGGAGGTTAAAATAATTTGCGAGCAGGTCATCAAAATGCCCTCAGATGTTAATGTGTGTTCGATCAAAAATATAGATGAAAGAGATGGAAAAGTGTCAGTCATTGCTGAATTTGAATCGGCAAATTTTGTTGTGTGTGAGAAGTGTTTAAGGTAACTAGAAACTTGTCTGGAACAACATTTTACCTAGAAAGAGACCTGAATTCAAAAAAAAAAAAACAAAATCAAAAATAGTCCATGTTGCAGCTAAGGAGAAATATTCTAAAGAGCAGAAAACATAGAATCAACGTGCTTAACGAAAAAAATTAGATTTGGTGCCAAATGGTTTAAATGGAACAACCAAAATGAACTTGTGTGGGACATTAAAAGGAGAAGACGTGCTTAAAGAAATGTATCAAGATGAAATCGGACATCTCATAGAAAAATCTCACCAAAAAAACTAAAACTTATTTAATCCTGTATGTCGATGTAAACAAAATAAATTTAATCCACTCTTAGATTTCAGTAAAAAAAATGAAAAAAAACTACATGAAGAAATAAAAATAAGAATAGTATCATATAATGTACATGGCCTGGAAAACAAAATACTGCATAGTCACTTTTTAATTATATATCATCCCATGAGGTTTTCATTCTTATAGAAACGCATCTTCTAGAAGAAAAAATAAACCAATTCCAAAAATACTTTAAGGATTTTAATACATACTGGAGACCTGCGATACGTAACAGCCGATTCGGTAGAGCAATCGTAGAGCATGAATACATAAACTTTGAAAATGCAGATGTCTTACTAATTAAAAGTGGCGGCAAAGTTATATCAGTTATTCCATTGTATTTGAGAAGCACGGATTGGCAAAAAGATTTGGAAAAAGTTAAAACCCTATTTGCTGAATACATCATACAGAATCCTATATTATTGGGTGATATGAATGTTCGATTGGGCAACCTACAACAAGATTTGGACTAGATCTATCAATCAACATTTACTGCAGGTCTCAAGATACAATGTTCAAAAGATGAAATTGTAAATGCAAAAGGGAAGGAAATTTTAGAATTTTTCCATGACCATGGGCTGATAATTTTAAACGGTAGGACAAGAGGAGACGAGAAAGGCAATTTCACTTACATAAGTAATAATGGAAAATCGGTTAATGATATATGTGCGTTATCACAGGAAATATTACTAAATGTTGAAAGGTTTAACGTCGAAGAAGCAATTTGGTCGGATCACTTGCCAATTAAGCTGAGCTTAAAACAAAATACTGTTGTTTCTGAAATCGGATTTAAAATTCTGTTGCCAAAACTTAAATGGAAGGAAACTGAAAAGACATTTTACCAACAAAAACTAACCACAAACCTACAAAATCTTAAAACACAAAGTGAGATGATTCAAATAAGTGATCTCATTAATATCATCAAGAAGTCAGCCGCACAGGAATGTAGTAATAAAACCATTTAACCCAAAAAACAAGTGGTATAATTCCCAATGCGAAGCTTACAAACAATTAAACACATACCGAAAAACAAGAAATGATCATGATAAGCAAAGATATTTGAGGACACAAAAAGATTATAAAGTTGTTTGCAAAAATAGTAACAAGTAGATTTCAGAATTAATACCGTTAGAGACAGTAAGGATTGGGGAACCTAGTAAAGGAAATAAGAAACAAAGGGGAACAGGTATACAACGATTTAAGTGCTATGGAGTTCAAAACTTATTACAAAAATCTTAATCCAAATCAAATAGCCACTAACATTTTATATGTGCCAAACTTTGTTGAGGACCCGAATTTGGACAGACCGTTTTCAAATGCAAGCGATTAATTTTTTGAGAATCTCGCAAAAATTTATAGCCGAATGTTGGATGAATGCAGGGTGGAAGAATCGAAGTCGATAATTTACCCGATTTTTAAAAAGGTGATAGTAGTGATCCCAGCAACCATCCAAGCCATGATGGGGGTACTAAATGAAAGGGTTGAAAGAAATAATATCCTTCCCGATTACTAGGCTGGATTCAAAAAACAATACTCTACAATGGACAATATTTATAACTTGGCTTCAATCGTTCGCAGAAAAAAGGAAAGTGTACGCATTCATTGTAGATTGAAAGGCAGCTTTTGAAAAAATCTCGAGGCAATTATAGATGTTTAAGCTACGTGAAATGGGAGTTTCCACAAAATTTTTAAATCTGCTGGAGTGTATATATTCTAACACACAATCTGCAGTGTGGACAGGAAAGGAGATGTCAGAATATTTTCAAACACATTTTGGGGTGAAGCAGGGATTCTTGTTATCGCCACTTCTTTTTGCACTTTATTTCAACGATTTACATGAGCACATGGGAGGAGGACTAAATGTTGAACAATTAACGATACGAATTTTGCTGTATGCTGACGACATGGTAATCTTAGCAGACGATATTAAAGTCAACAGATGATAGTTCGTCTTAAAAAGTACTGCGATAAATGGAGTCTGGAAGCTAACCTTTTAAAATCAGAAATTATGGTTTTCCGAAAGGGTGGTCGGTTATCAAATCGAGAAAAGTGGATCTTCAAGAGAGAGGAAATTCGTATTGTGACGCACTACACTTACCTAGGTGTTCTTCTGACTCCAAAAATGAGTTTTGCAAAACATGTACAGAAAAGAAACACAGCAGCAAAGAGTAGTATCAACGTCACATGGAATTGTTTTCTTAACAAAAGGAATATAACCCGTACTCTGGAATAAGACCATATGTGAAATAGACTGGAACAATAAGAACTTACAACTTCCCGATGGATTCAAATTAGAGGTTCGCCACGAAATAGAACGGAGAGCGAGAGAAAGTAGAATAAGAATTTACAAGTCCTTAGATTACTCGCAAGGTCAATATTATATTAATGGAGATTTAAACCTAAGTGAAACAACTTGGATTTTTAAGGCTTGATGCGATCTCATTCACCTCAATGGAAACAGATGCCCCGTCCTTAGGAATTCAGATTACGATACTTGAAAAGAAAGTGTTGAATGAAAACGAATTAATAACAATTCTTAATGGTGGAAACGTGACAAAGTGGAACAGATTAGCCAATTATATCATTGTGGAAATATCCTATAGAAAACAACTTATAACAGAATTCAATTCAATAAAAATAGAATCAAACTTGTTTTTTATGCTTCTTATGTAAATATGTTGAAATATTATATCTATCTACTTGTTGATATTCTACTTTTTTAAATTACACCTAAGAGTGCTGTGTAGTATACTAAAATAATGAAATATGTTTTTATATCATTCTTGATTTGAACTTAATACAAATAACTTCTTTCTTGTTATTACGTGTTTCTTTTAAACTCTGCATAATCCCAATAAAATAAAGTAAAAGATAAAGTAATTACTTCAATACGAAAAAAGTACAATACAATAATATCAATAAAAGTTATCAATTACCCGACAGATGACTTTTATGTCATTGTCGTAAGGTTTTTGTTTTTTGTTTTTTTTTTTTTTAATTTTTATTTACTTTGAATTTAATTATAAAAAAATTTAAAATATGTAAGACAAGAAAAAAATAAATTGGCTTAGTGGTTAGTGTGTCGCACTGCGAAGCGAATGAGCCTGGGTTCAAATCCAGCTCATAGCCACCTTTTTTCTGGGGTACTGCCTCTTGCGAGGAACTGACAAAACCTCCAAGAGTAAAATTTGTAGGTCCCTTCCATTCCATTCTTGCAGATTAACAACACACACCCAGGAATGGTTGAGAGTATAAGTCACGAGGCCTTGGCTCCTTAAGGAGCTGTCGCGCCAATAAATGTATTTAATTTAATTTATAGATGACTATTGTCTGTAAATGTGCCTATTGCTATTAACAGAATAATTATGTACACATTTTTAGCAGTAATGATGACGCTGTCGAACTCGCTGGCCTTGAATATGGCGATGTTGACGATCATCGCGTCGTCATAATCATATGCCAGCTCCGAGCGTAGTTGATCTACGTAAAGCAGAGCACCTGGCATTTGTCTGTGGAAATTTTGTTTTACACAAACTTATTTAACAGGTATTATCCATCATTGTAAGGGTCGACAGTGAATGTTTTACCAGCAATTTTCACCAGCCAGGAAACGGAAGCCAGTCGTTACTCATCCTCATTTGGAAAGATGGACGGTTTCGCCGAAAACGATTTTAAGGAAAAAATGTTGATAAAAACCTAAGAAAGGCTATTTCTTCTCTCTGGACTTGAAGGCATTTTCATATATCAATGAAGGCGGTGAGGTAAAGCATTACACTAACCGACAGACACTACTTGTTGCTGTTTATTGCATATTTCATCATACCATGAAGCGAAGCAATAACAATTGGCTTTATTCCAACATGTACCGAGTTCGGTTTATGCCACAACAAATGAAAAAAATGTTAACAGCATGACACAATGAAGCTTTTACCTTTGATTTGGATGTTATAAGGCATCACTCTTCAGCCACTTAATGAAGCACCACGATGAATGTTATTTTCGTCAAACTAAATCTTCTCATCTATTGATTGAAGCATGTACTGGCATAGAGTAAATACGCATTTCTTCTAGCTAGCCTAGACATTGTGAGTTCGATATAAAATTGATTATCAATTTTTAAAATTTACAAAGCAAGGTAGACCTCGTCCGTGGGTTTTATGTGAGTAAATTAAATAGCCGCCTAATTGTAGGTCTACTCCCTCCTATGCCTAATCCTTTTCTATCAAACTAGTTATTATGTGAAAATAGAATCAAACAAAAAAACAAATACTTACTACAAAATTCACATTTGTACATTTTCGCAGAGCATTCTATTCTGTAGTGATTTTGCAGACTCCGAAAGTCTGGTATATCCTCTTTACCACAGTATTTACAAGCAAGCAACTTAGTTGACAAATGATTTCTACGTATATGTTGATAGAAATAGTGAAAATTCGAGTATTCAAAGCCGCACTCGTTAACCGGACAACCCAATTTGGACATATGGGTAACCATGTGCATTTTTAAATCACTGATGTTAACAAAGTCTGTGTTACAAATGCCACAAACCCAAAATGCTTGTTTGGTATCTTCATTCAAGAGCTGCAACACATTCAATTCATCTCCCTCGTCTTCGTCGTTTTCGCAGTGAATTTGTTGCAGATGTGACTTTAGTTCATCCGGGCAAATAAACACCTGAGAGCATCTGTAACATTGTAGAAAGTTTTCTGAGGAAACCATTAGCGCATAATATTCATGCAATTGGTCATGATTGTCATCGTCGGTTTGAATACGCTTATTGCAGATCTTGCACATAAGGGTGAGAGCAGATTTTTGATCGCCGTCTTTGGTATTCTTGCGATATCGCCTTTTCTTTGGAATATTTTCTTCATAGCTGACAACAGGTTCTTCATGGACAATCAACAGTTGATCTTCGTTGACTTGTTCAGTTTCTTCCAAATAAGTTTCTGCTTCAAATTCACCATAGGCCGTTGTGGCTTCATCTATGTACTCCAAATTCGATTGTTCATATTCATCATCGTACTCGTCAGTGCATATTTTCTCTAATTCATACACTTCATCATTTTCCTCGATTTTATACTGCTGATCTTCGATGTTCTGATTGCTATAATCTTGTTCTTCGCTGACAGTGTCAAGCTGTATTTCGTCAACATATTGTTCTTCACATTCAACATCAGTATCAATTTCAATTAGTGTGTCCTTCGTATTGTCTGGAAGGTCGTCGTTAAGGTTCTCTTCAATATCAAAATCTTCTTCTTTTAAAACAATTTCGGAATCATTTTTGAAAATATCTGTAAGAAGCTTCTCTGTACGGACTACATTCTCTTTGAACTTGAAAAACTGGATAATGGAGCCTTTACACACTTCGCAAATATGTTTTGGTAGATTCGGATTCGATATAACCTGTTGACCAATTATTAAAACAATTTATAAAATTTAATTCTATTAGCACTAGTTGGTAAAGTAAGACATACATCGACTTGAAAGCATGATAAAATTATTTCTGGAAGCGTTCTGATGCTCCCTTCGACAATATGCTTCGTAAATATGGAAAGAGGATTTTCTTGTGGTTCTAGACAAATGCGGCAAACGTTTGCTGGGTCTAATTCCAGACTGCAATCCATTTCTTTTTTGTTTACAATTTTTTGAACACAAAAATAGTTCAAAACGATATTCGTTCAACGCTCTAATAAATAAAAACACGCGTCCAAGCCTTTTTAATACAAAGAACACAGCCTCGAATAAAAATCGAATCGAAAGGTGTTTAATTTGCTGAATGGGTGAATGTGTTCGCCATTTTAAAATGGGTATGTCCAACACGTTGGCTAGAACTAGAAGTCAGCGATAGGGCTCTGATTGGTCAATTTTAAACTAACAGTTGTTTGACATTTATGCCATGTTCCCACTGAACCGAAATGTCAGCTGAAATCAGAGATTTCAAACGAAAACCCGGCATTTCTCAATACATTTTTGGAATTCGAAATTCGAGATTTCAAGATTGTCAAATCAAACAAATCTTTAGCATTCAGCGATTATTTTTGACGTGATAAAGTCTTATAAATCGATGACAGGCTACACGTACGAAATAACATGACTCATGCTGATAAGACTCATGACTCATGCTGATAACTGACTGAACACAATGATGAAGCTGAAGCTGCAGTATGAAGCGCAAAAATGATACACATCAAAATTGAAGCTAAGTAATGAAGCACAATGGTGAAGTACGGAATTTTGCTGCCAAAAATATATAACGGGTGATTTTTTTGAGGTTAGGATTTTCATGCATTAGTATTTGACAGATCACGCGGGATTTCAGACATGGTGTCAAAGAGAAAGATGCTCAGTATGCTTTGACATTTCATCATGAATAGACTAACTAACGAGCAACGCATGCAAATCATTGAATTTTATTACCAAAATCGGAGAACAATTCATCTCAAGAAATGGACCGGTAAGTTGGCCACCAAGATCATGCGATTTGACGCCTTTAGATTATTTTTTGTGGGTCTACGTCAAGTCTAAAGTCTACAGAAATAAGCCAGCAACTATTCCAGCTTTGGAAGACAACATTTCCGAAGAAATTCGGGCTATTCCGGCCGAAATGCTCGAAAAAGTTGCCCAAAATTGGACTTTCCGAATGGACCACCTAAGACGCAGCCGCGGTCAACATTTAAATGAAATTATCTTCAAAAAGTAAATGTCATGAACCAATCTAACGTTTCAAATAAAGAACTGATGAGATTTTATGCGTTTTTTTTAAAAAAAAAGTTCTTAAGCTCTTAAAAAATCACCCGTTACATCTTAAATATTACTCAACACTTTCGCATTCTTTTTAATTTTTGTTTGTATAGTTGGAGTTGGTTAAATCCCATAATATATTTTCTTTTTTAACCATGTTTCCCTCACACATTTTGTTTTCGTTTGATTATACTACGTTTTCATTAGGCCAAATGAGCTAATTTCGTATCAAATTTCCAAATTTGATTCCAAATCATCTCATTTCCCATACAAAATTAATCTTATTTCTACCTAATTTCGACGAAATTAGGTTGAAATTTATGTATTATGAAGTTGAACACACCTTATTTGAAAAAAAAAATTGAATCACATTTGACGTTTGTTATAGAACCTTTTATAACAAACGTCAAAGATATTTGAAAGAAAATAATTAACATTTACGTAGAAATAATAGACTAACAGACAGTCATTTCTTGTCATAAACTCTTTTAGGCTTCTCTATGATCGTAATTTCATGTTTGCATTGTATCTCATTTTTTATATTCACGAATTCTAAATTTGCCTTAAAGATACCTATAATTGCAAGTAAGAAAGTGTCGTATTGTCGTACTTGCTTTATGTGCATAATCACAGTGGAAGGCTAGATATTTGAAAAAAAAAACTATTAAGATTTACGTAGAAATAATAGACTGGCAGACAGACATTTCTTATCACCAACTTTCTTAGGCTACTCTATGATCGTTATTTCATGTTTGACTTTTATCTCACTTTTTTATATTCACGAATCCTAAACTTGCCTTCAAGGTACCTATAATCATAAGTGAGAATGTGTCAAACGAAATTAGCAAACTTATACTACGTTCTCATTAGAGCCGAAATTACCTCATTTCGAAATTTGCTGAAAAAGTGTTTTCATCTAATTTTGCTAATTTCGTTTGACACCTTGTTACTTGAAATTGCGATCATAGAGATGCCTAAACAAATTTTGACAAGAAATAACTGTCTGTCAGTCTATTCTTTTTAAGTAAATGTTAATTATTTTCTTTCAAGTATCTAGTGATTAGCCACATAAAGCAAGTATGTGCGACCGAGTCATGCCCTCTTACCTTTTAATTTTTTTCTTTGACTTTTTATAATGTCAACTCTGACGTTTGTTATAGAACCTTGTTCAATTGTGATTCAATTGTTTTCAAATAAGGTGTGTTCGACTTCACATTGCTTAAATTTCTACCTTATTTCGACGAAATGAGATGATTTCGAAATGTGATTTTGTATGGGAAATGAGATGATTTGGAATCAAATTCGGAAATTGTACACGAAATTAGCTCATTTGGCCTAATGAAAACGTAGTATTAAGCTAGTTCAAGTTTCTTGAGATTTCGGAGTGATCAAGGAATTTTCTGTCATTTTCAATGAATCTGAGAAAAAAGAGATCTCGAATAGTTCAGAAACAATGACCTATCCTGTTTTGTTCCTTGGAAATGTCAAGATGAAGCTGAAGCGTGAAGCGCAAGTTAAACTTCAACTTGCGCTTCTGCTTCAGTTTCTCATTGTGTTCGGCCTATAGGGTTAAAGTATATTTAACTTTGACAGCATTTCATATTTCAGCTTCTGCTTCACACCATTGTCCCCTTTTATACACATAGGCATATGCATATGACGCAGCGTTACTTAGTATTTAGGCGAAGTTGAGAAGTGTAGTGGGGATTACAATCACACAGGAACCAAGAATTTGTTGCGATTCTCTCATTCTCCTTTGTTATTTTCATTGCTGCTTTATTATTATCTTCCTCAGTTTGTGGTCAGATGTATGTTTTGCTATAAGAGCAAGAGTGTTGAAATAAACAAATGTAAAGCCATTGTAACGTTTGTCACATACTGTCGAGTGACGCTGATTCAACGTGTGAAAACTACTAATTCCCAAAAGGGAATTGATGAAGAATCGGCGTCATATGATTATGCGTATAAAACATTTTGTTCAGCCAGTAAGACTCATGCTAACCGCGATACTGTGGTTCTTTCAACCAAAATCGGTAGCAAACAACAGGCGAACATGAAAAAGAACAGGCGCAAGTTCCCAAAATAATTCCACTCTATTTCAAAAAGAACAAGAACAAAAGAAATACAAAATAGGCGAAGTTTTGTTAGAGTAGATATTGGGGTGTGTATGTGTGGATTTAACGAGGGGGCTTGTGGGTGTACGTGGGTGTTGCTGCCATCAATGTTTTCTTTTGACGTTATCACGTAAAATCTTTGTATATACACTGCATATAGTACTATCATGAAGCATCATTTTTTAGTTCTGAATCAAGTCGCAATGAGGCGTGCTGAAATTGCCAATTGGTGTGAATATAGAATAAGTACACAATGACGACGGAACTGGAATACGCATACGGAACTGCAAAGATTGAATACACACGAACTCAATTTTGAACAATGGTACGTTACTGCATACTGCTTACGGAGAGGTTGGTTAACTTTTAACTTTTACGTCCATAAATTTGACATTTCATCAGTCCCTTCTAAAATCCTTTTTTTAAGCAGCGTTCACATGCAGACAAGGCAATCGGAAAATAATCAATTGTTTTGTCCGAGCTTCTTGAACGGGGTTGGACGATGTCGATATTGTTCTTAGAGATAGCTCGGTAGGCTAGCTCAAAAGACAATATAATGAAAATTGTCTTGTCCTGGAAACAATTGTTAACATGGAACAATGATTGTCTTGTCCCATTGTGTTGGCCTCTGCATTGTCCCATGTGAACCCCGCTTTAGTGAAACTGGAGTAACACCAGATAATTCCATTCTACTTGGTGATATTTCAATTCGTTGCACAAAAGTTTATTCTCTCTTTTTTTATTTCTTTTTGGTTTTCAATACATTTTAAAACTAAAATGTCAAAGTTACTGTACGTGCACTGTGTTATGATTGAATTTGGTACGTACAGCAAATTTGACAGCTGTTCCGTACTCCGTCTCCGTAATGCGGTTCCATTTTTGCATTGTGTTTATTGTAAATAAACTGCTATAGTACTATCATGACGGGACGTTCCAAGTGTGTTTTCTAACTCGGTAGGTTATGAGAGATAAATAAAGAACATGATTTTTGGTTTTATGCTTTGTGCTTAGTTTTTTGCGCATGAAAAAGAAGAAAAATTGCAGAAAAAAGAAGGCGAACATGAAATAATTGGAAAAAGGCTGTGTCTTAGCTGCGGCGAATAATTTTTTGTTGTGATTTATACACCATCCAACATTTTCATTGCTTACATTTTTTTTATATGGACGAGACTGCATTGGTTCTTACCCACGCGCGTCATTGACCAGACTTTTGATTCGAATTCTTTAGGAATTTTAAGTTTTGTACGAGCACTCGTACTACTTACCTATGTATATACATATTTGTCAAATTTGTACATATACATACATACATCATTGACTTTTGATTCGAATTCCTTAGGATTTTTAATTTTTGTTTATTATTAAGGTCTTCAAAAAATGTAGGTATACATACATATGTATGAACATTCTTAAAGTTTAAACGCAAACTTACTTTTTGCTGTATTTATATACACGTCCTTGCAGAAATGGATTTTTGTTTGAATTTTGCTTTCCATTCAGATAGGTACTTACATAAAATATCATATGTATGTGTAGGTACCTATCGAATGAACAATGCGTAGAAATTCATTCAAAAAATCTTTGTAAAGTGATTGTAGATTTATAGTAACAAAGATATTTTGTTTGTTTGATGTTTATACATGTAATAGGTACTTTTTGTCCTACCTAGCTTAGCTCGCGGGAAAGTATTTTATAGTTAAACCAAAATATTTCTTCTAAAGAATTGCTAAAAATACCTCGGTTTTTTTACATTTGTAATACCTAATTGTTTAATTTTTACTTGCGATTATACGTTGGTAGGTACTAAGTATTTACAAGTTATGCATTCGTGCAGAAAAAAAAGAGATAAAAATCAAATATAACATTACGATGATAGAGAAACATATTTGAAGTCACTAGCAAAATTTTGTCCGTCTACTAAACGTTTGGCAAATCGTCTTAAAAATTTGGAATACCTAGGTAGGAAAAGTTTATTTTGACATTCGACAGAGAATTTCTTTTATTTCCTTTTGAGCTCAAATATTAACGGTACCTGCCATATAACCGTTACGTAAAAGCTTATTTTTCTCAAAAACGACTCCGGGAATTTTCTATGTAAATAATTATTGTGCATTAAATTTTGGTGAAAAAAAAAATTATGACGGTGGGCTAAAACCGGTACCTCCCATAGGATTTTTATAAAATCAAAAAAACACTATTCATAACGTTTTTTTGGAAAAAATATTGTAAGCCATGTTATTTCTTTTGCTGTTTTCTATTTTATGAATTTTTCATTTCAATTCGACCAGTTTTATGAAAAACTTTTCGAAAACATATTTAAATTTTTGTTGAGTATGTCAATTTAAAGAAATCTATAGTTTATACTAGGAGAAAAAATTTTAAAAATCTGTAGATTCGTTTTAAAAATATTCAAAAAACAATAGTTTTTTAAAAAAATATTAAAAAATTAAAAAAATGTTTTTGAAAAATTTAATAAGCAATATTATTTAAATTATAAAACACTACATATTTTGAAAATTTTATCAAAATCCGTGAATTACTTAACGGGAAAGTCCGATTTTAAAAATCCGGTCATATGGGAGGTACCGTTATAAAGCTTTTTCTGAAAAATCCATTAAAACTTAAAGATAGACGCTGGTGACGTTGCTGGTGCTGGTCTAATCTAACTTGAGCCATTGAAATACATTGGTTCTAAATTAATGGCGGCCGCTGTTGCTGGTGCAATGTGTTTCACGCATAACACTAAAAACCATGCTCTTATTCTCTTTCTCACAAATAAAATATCCCTACACTAGCACCCCAAGCGGCATTTGTGTTTCGATTTTTTCACGTCTCATTATAGTACTATATGCAGTCTATATACAATGATTGTGTTCAGCCAGTTAAGCAGCAGTCTTCTATGCAAAATATCACGAATTTCAGTGATTTTCAGCATAGTGTGATCGTTTCATTAATACTTACAGGCTTGTTTGTTTTGTTTGTCTCTCGTTTTCAGAGCTTTCTACGCCTAGACGCCTTCGCCATTGAACGGAAAACAAACACACCTTTTAGGATTTTCGTTTTTAATTTTCATTTCGTATGATACTACGAAGCCAGTAATTCATGACAAAAAGCAGTTTTAAAGATTTAATTTGTTTTTAAAATTAACTATTTCGAAATATAATGGAGTTGTTATACAGTGTTAAAAAGAAAAAAGTATCCCTGAACAGTTGGGCTGCTCCAAACATTGCAACAACCTGCACGGTTTCCTGTAAAAACATTGTCGCTTTCTCCACCGCCAACCAAATCATAGAAAGTCCTACATCCTCTACCTCTACCGAATCATTTGGTTCTCATGTCTACGTTTGCGATATTATAGCCCCATGGCATGTTTTTAAAGTATGTTCTAACAAATATCCGATCACAGTTTTGCAATGGAACATCACTGGTGAATATTTGCTAACTGGCGACACCGGAGGCTACGTCAAACTTTGGGCTCAGAAGGCAGAACTCATAAATGATTGGATTCCAATGTATTCGGTTTATTTTGAAGGCGAAGAAGTGATAAATTGCATTTTTTTTCACAACGGACGTAAACTGGTATTTCCATCCGAAAAAAGGGATGTTGCTATGTACTTAGACAAATTCACACGAGTCAAATATCCCCCATCGGTAAGGCAATTTGGCGGCGTCGGAGCAAAAGGTTGCTTGGTAGTTACTTCTTCAGGATTATTGGGATCATTTCTAATTCCACAACTACGCCATCCAAATGCCCATAACAACGGAGAAGGACCGCCATCGGTGCCAACTACAATTGAACTCGCTTCTGTAACTCACAGCCTTGGTTTAACACGAAATTTCATTACCACTGTGTCAGTGGCGCATGGAAAAACCAGCAATATCTCAAGCGGTCACTTTAGAGTTGCCATTGCAAGTGGAGAGCAGAATAGAATGATGATTCAGTGCTTTCGCATTATAATTCAGCTGACGGATGGCAAGCCTTGTATAAGCAGTCAGTCCCTGCCAAGTTTCTTCCTTTACGAAGGTGCTGGTCGTGATATTAATGACTTGAAAATATCGCAACTTCGATGGGAGACTATTGACGAGGCCGAATCGGTTATTGTAGTGGCAAACAATTACGAAAGTAGCTTCGTTGAACAATGGACCCTTGTGCAGAAAATAACACCAATACACAAGTTCTTACAAATTAATAAAACAGAAGTCTTTCAAAATACTTCGTGGAAAAATGTAGCTAGCATGCAGTATCCCAACCTGGTTCTGGACATTTGTGTATCGAAAGTTGTCTTTGATAATCCCTTTGTATTTCTGATGATGAGTGACAACTCGATTCAAGTTCTTGGCAGAGGATTCAAAAAATTCAGTTCATCTTTGCCAGTAAATAAGTTGGTTGAAATTGATGTGTCTAGTAGACAGCCGAGAGTAGAGATTCAGTTAGCTGCAATCGATGTAACGTTCATGGGCCATTTACTAGTATGCTTTGATAACTACGGTCAAATGTACGTTTTTAAAGTACCGCAAGCTTATCATGAACAATGTACTAGTCAAATGTCTCTGGTAGCACATAAAGTTTCTCTTCTGGAATACAGTATAATGACAGGTATGTTTTTTTGATTTTTATAGATTAATAGGAGTAATCGTGGTAGAAAATGCTTTAAAATAACTCATAAATTCTCAAAGTTTGATGCCTAAAATCGATGTGTTTGAATTTTTGTTTAAAAATTCAGTTGGATAGTTTTCAACAGATATTGGGGATGCATTATTAATCTATTAACGAGTACATACTTTTTTGGTCAGATAGATATGGTCGTGGAGGTGTAGCTACTTATCTAAGAGATGGTTTTTCATGTAAAATAAATGCTCCACATCACCTGGTTCAGCGTTCGAATACGTGTTTCTTCAAATTATTTGTAGCGATAGTATGGAACTGTCTACACCCGGAGAATCTTTCTTTCTAAGCAACCTAAAGCGTCCTCGTCCACTACCTCAGTGTAGTGCGTCGATATCCATCCGCTCTTCAGGGCCGCGCCATGGTTGGGTGCTGTATGAATAAGGTAGACACTGATCGGCGTCAACCAGGCGATGCACAGCGTTATAACTTTCTCGTACGCATCAATTGTGCTTATTTAAGCTCCTCGCGGTAACCACTGGGTACTGGTCTGTTCATCCGGACATTCCTAGAGTGTTAAACCCAGAAAAAAGCAACACTATAATGCTCTGCTTTAATGACTATTCTGATCGATTCGCAGAAGTCTTGAACGAGCCCCTAAGAAAGAGGACGTACGGCGGACCAACCAATTGGACCAACGCAACAGTCAACGAACAGATGCCCTAATGAGCTACTTTAACGTATTTCGAGATAAGGTCATTGGGACAATTCAATGCAAGTCAGGGTATTGAAATAGAGATGGTGGCGGATGAACCCTTAATGGGCCAACGGCAGCGCTCATATCCCCGAAGTGGGTTCCTTTTGTCCAACAAAGGACCTGGCCCTCCAGGTTTGGGGTTGTGCATGCCATGGAAAAATAAAAAAAGTTGCGAAGCGACTAATAGCCTCGGAAAAGGACAGACTAACTGTTAAAGACCCGGAAAAACGAATTAAGGATAACTACCTTCGGATGTGCACGTGGAATGTTAGAACTCTTTATAAATCACGTGCAGTCAAACAACTAGCGGAGGCTCCAGAGGACGGGCAAAAGGAGGACGAAAAACTGTGACGTGTACAACGGTGAGTGTGAAAGAAGACCACAGCGTTTATTTGTGTGCGGATTCGTCATAAGCGGTAGGCTTAGGCAAGAAGTCTTGGGCTTTCGATACGTAAGTGAGCGACTTTTGATAATCCGAATCAAGGCTAAAATGGCCAACATTAGCCTAATATGCGCTCATGCCTCTACAGAGGACAAAATGACGCCACCAAGGATGCCTTCTACGAGCTCCTTTACAAAACCTATGAGCAATGCCCTAAATACGACGTTAAGATCGTTCTAGGCGATTTTAGCGCCAAAATAGGTAGAGGAAATCTTTGATAGGACTGTCGGAAAACATATCCTACACGACACAACGTCTGAAAACGGACTTAGGCTAATTGACTTCGCAGTGGCACATAACGTCACCATTGCAAGCACACGGTTTCCTCATCTCGATATACACAAAGGGACTTGGCGAAACTCAGATCAAAAAACGTTGCGATCGATGCAAGACACGCTTCCAGTATCTTGGATGTTCGCACCTTCCGAGCAGCTAACATCGATTTAGACCACTAACTTGTTGCAGCAGAGGTAAGAATGCGAATAACCCGAACACCACAACAACGCGTACGATGGCATTTATGTATGACGTCGGAAAGCTGCAATCGCAAGAAACCGTCAGAACCTATGCCATCAAATATCCCTTAACCTCTCAAGAAATCCATTACCGTCAGCATCAAGTGCCGAAGACCAGAAACAACGAGCGGAAATTTTACCAACAGGTAAAAAGAACGTCCAAGGCAAATAAATCCGCACAGGAGCCTTTGAGATAGGAATGGAAACCTCGTAGTAGAGTCACAGTCGGTGCTGAGTACATGGAAGGACCATTTCTGCAGACTCTTAAACGGCGTTGAAGACCAAAATCCCGCTGTCAGGCAGAATGAACCATTCAACATGGACGATAACAGACAAAACTGCCGTCCACCTCACCAAAATAAAGTGAGGATAGCAATATCTAAACTCAAAACTAAAACCTGGTGGAGTGCAAACACCAACTCATCTCTAAGGTTTTGTCAGAAGAAAGTATGCCTGATGGTGCGCTATCGTGCAATTTCTTCAATTTAATACTTGAAAATATTATAAGAAACTCGCAAGTTCATTGTAGTGGGACAATTTTTGTAAAGTCTGTGCAATTGCTAGCATACACTGACGACATAGACACCATTGGCAGAACTCGGCGAGCTGTCACTAGAGCGTTTACTAGCATTGAAGCTGAAGCGGCTAAGATAGGACTAGCAGTCAATAAGGCCAAAACGAAGTACCTGTTGTCTACAAAAAGGGACACACAACACCGGCGGATTGGACAAGACATCACAGTAGGCAGGTACAACTTTGAGGTAGTTAAGGACTTTGTTTACCTCGGATCCGCTATAACATATGACAACATCTCGTCAGAAATAAAGCGAAGAATTACGCTTGCCAATCGCTGTTTCTATGGGCTAGGAAGGCAAATGAGTAGCAAAGCCCTCTCTCAAAAGACAAAAGAGCCTCTGTATAAGACCTTAATCATCCCAGTAATGCTCTGTGGCGCCGAGGCATGGACTCTATCTCGTTTCGAGCGTAAGATTCTTCGGAAGGCTCAACCAAGAACTATACGAGCTGTACGACATTGACCTGCTCAAAAAAATACGCACATCACGTTTAAGTTGGCTAGGTCATGTAGAGCGAATGGACAACAATGTTCCGGCTCGCAGGATCTTCGATTTCGAGGGTAGACGCAGTCAAGGAAGACTGCCTTAGGTGGCGCGCTCAAGTGGAGGACGAACTCAATCAACTTGGAGTGCGAAACTGGAGGCAGCTAGCCAAAGACCGAGCTGGCTGGAGAGACATGTTGATTGAGGTCCAGGTTCGTCCCGAACTGTAATGCCCCCTAAGTAATTAAGTATATTTTTGGCCTTAGAAAATACGATCACGTTTCAGATATGTCTATGAACCTTCCAATATGTCGTTTGACGAGTTTCGAACTTTAAACATGCTTTTTAATATCTTAAAGAAAAGACAGCCAGCATATTTATACGAACTACTCCGATTTCCAGCATCAAACAGATTTAATACTGTCACGATTAACTTGTTTCGCAACATCTGATAGGCAATTTTTACTTGCTGCAATACGTCTTTGGAATTCCCTCCCACAAAACTCAGATTTTTCTTTCATATTCAAAGCAACAAACTTTTAACTTTCTTTAAATCTTATTTTTCTTTTCATCTTTATCAAATGCTCCCTTTTTATCACTTTCTAGTTTGAACTATTGCATTTATGATACATAATCTTGAACTTTATCAGTAGCTTATAAAGATTTATCTTATTGTGTTAGTATTTACCCGAAATAAACTAAACTAAACATTCATGTTTTCCACATTTGCAATTTCTTCTTATCATAGGTTTCGATGCAACTGACATGTTTATGTTGTTCCGTTCAAACATGCTTGATGCTGTTATTGAAAAACTATCTGAGAATTTCACACGCCAGCCCTCGTACGTTCAACAGTTCTATTATGTCAGCTTCCTCACACTAAAAATCAATCTATGCCGCATGCAAGCGTCCGGACAAGCACGAGCAAATGATCTCAACAGTCTCCTTATGTTACATTCTGTTCTAATTGCTTTCAAAAGTCTACTACGACCATCTGATCTCACCAGCCATGACAAGGGCCCAGCAGAAAATCTAGCAATGGTTCTCTCAGAATCTGTGCCCGATGTTGATAAGGTTTTGTTGCACTTAGATCCTAAAGATTTCACAGTAGAACCGGCAACACTTCAAAGTTTGCAACAATTGATTCAATGGGTAGCCGATTTGGCTCTTAACATTTTAGCCAAACTACCGCAAAATATTGTCCAGCACAATAAAACTAATGGCTATGACATCAGCAAAGATATTGTCGCACTGAACAGCATCCGAGAACTCCTTGTAATGATTCGAATATGGGGTCTTCTAAATGGACATTGCCTACCAATGTTTCTTAAATCTATCGAAAACCTCGACATACTTTCCACCTTATTTCGCCTACTTACACGGCTTGCATTGAATCCATCAGAACCGGATGAAGTACTCCTCGATGAGTGTTGCGTTTTACCCACACAAGTGTTGATTCCTCAGCTACAGTCAATCACTTCGAATGTTTCTTTGAATTCACCATTGATATTCTATAAACCACCGCCGCTCTTTTTCACCTATAACAAGGAGGTAGATTATTTGAAAGTTTTTAACGAACAGCTTCAGATTGAGGGTTTTCTTTGCAATGATGGGGTGTTAGACAGCGTTAGAAATATTCAACTAGGCAAAAAGCCTGTAGCAGTTCGTCAGTGTCTTCGGTGTGGGGCTTTTAATAGTTTTAATAGTGTGGCTAAAACGGCGGCGATGAAAGCATGGGAGCAACGATGGAACCGATGCCGCTGTGGAGGCTTTTGGAAGCTGACAATGCCTTATGCATTTAAACAACGTACAGAGACGCCAACATTTTAAATTGTTAATAGTATAATGATAAGTAATGAATATTTAAAATAAATAAGTTAAAACAGAACAGCGCTGGTCCTTTTTGATTTTGGTTGCAATAAGAGGAAATAAAAGCTTCTTTTTTTTACTTGGCTTGTGATTTTTATCTTTGTTTGCCTAATTCAATGTTTGTTCAGCACTTATTAGAACGAAATGTGGGTTTATGCTCTTTCATTTAGAATTTTCGTATTAAAGGACCGGCTTATGACTGAATATAGAACATTTAAATGTTTTGTGTAAGAGTTGACTTAAAGTTAAGGGCAAAAATTGAAAATTGAAGAAATGGACAACTTATCATACATTACCTTCAAAATCGCAATTGCAGAAAATGTTTGCTCCAAGCAAGGATCTCAATCCATCTATTTGACCTATTTTCTCTCCAAAAACTATGAAATCAAACAAACCACGAACAGCTCCAACCACCAAACCCTTCAAATATTTCCGTAAATTATTCTTATAATTCACCACCATCACAAGAGAATTCGTTTCTTTATATTCACATGTGAAATTGCAATTTGTTTTATCATTGCTACATCATGACGTCACTGCTTTTTTTTAAACTTGGCCGAGAATCATCGGATCACATTTTTGTTGCTAGCCATTGCGCAAGCATTAGAAGGTTGTTGAGGGAGGGATAGAAGGTGTTGATTAACATTGGTTTTAAATACTTTCAAATTGAAATGGAAAGTGAAAATACCCCCGGGTAAACTATTCCAAATTCGTGTTGTTCGCTTAAAAAAAGAATCTCTATATTTTCCGCTACGTCCAAAATTGGGCTCAAGCGTGTATATTAAGCTTTAACGACAGAGGACAGCATTGGGTTTTCGAAGCATTAAATTCCATACTATAAGTCTGTTTCCGTACTCTACCCAAATCTACCCACAAAGTGTTTTTTTACTTTTTTGTGGCACGAAAACACCAGAGCCTTTGACATTTTTTCATTTCCCCTTCTACCCGAACAATTTAGCTACTGCACTTTCTTGCTTGTCAAACACGAAATCAGCTGATCGATAAAATGTTGAGTTTGAATTTCAAAGTCTGTGAATTGTGAATTTATTTGTTAAATTTTGTATCTTTCATTATTTTGTTTAACGCTTTGATTGTTAATGCTTTAATTTTTTCTTTAATTCCTTGATTGATATTCATTTTCCAAACAAAAATTTCGTTTACTTACAATTAGCTTGTCATGTATGACATTTAACCAGAAACAACCCAAAATGCGTTTCTTTACTTTTAAGCTCGGGCAGAAAATTACAAAAAACAACATCAAAAAGCTCGTGCCCAAACTTTTTCCCAAACTTTCATCCAAAAAGTACGGAAACAGACCTTATGTGTAAATCGGAGTTTAGTAACCTAAACATACGGTACCGTTGGAATTGTACGCCCGAATGCGATGGACGTGAATCACCGAACGAATATGAAAACCTGAGTGTAGAGTCGTAATTGTCAGCAAAACTGTTAAGTGGATTAGATAAAAGAGCATTTATAAAAGTGGGACTACCTTCGACAATTTCGGCCAAGAAGGTAGCAATTGGAAGTATCCTTCAGATACTTGGGTGGGCTGGCCAGACCTCGTCAACAACATCAGACGAGCGTCTGGAATTCAGCATGGCTTTATCCAGGGGAGGAAAAAAAAGTAGGGTGCATTAGGTTTAGCGTTTAGATTAAGTCAGTTTTGTGTTTTGAATGTAAGTATTTTTTAAATTGTTAGTGATTTTTGTGTCGTCGCGGTTTAAGAAAGAATTTCTTTCAAGTGTACGTCTACACTGTTTAATACAGGCCAGCTGTTTTGGCATTAAGTGAAACTCAGGTTGGAGTAAATACTGATTTATCAGATTTTGATCTACATGGGTATAGCTTGGTGCAATTACTTCTTTCCCACCATGGTCTCGTGGTCTATGTTAGGAATGATATTGCTTCCCAGAGCCTACCCCAATACGGGCAATGTTCACGGACTTTAACTTTTTGTGGCTCAAGTTCACTGTCCGCAAGCATGTCATTCATTATTGTTTTATTTACAGGAGTCCAAATCTCGACAGTAGTTCGACTTGTAACGAGTTTGATGCATTGTCTGATTCCATCTCGAAAATTGTTTTCCTTTGTCCTCGCACTGAAATCGTTATTGCAGGCGGTTTCAATGTACACAATTCCCATTGGCTGCGCTATTCTGGTCAGACAACACCCGAAGGAAGGTATGTCGAGCTCTTTGCCGGGTTACATCACCTTACCCAACTGATCGAAGTGCCAACGCGTATACCGGATGTTGCTGTACAAGCCGCCCATACTCTTGACTTGTTTCTCACTTCTCACCCATTTCAGCTAATTTCTCATCCTCCACCCATCCAGTTAAAGAAAAACTTCCTACCCGGACCAGTGCCGAAATTATCACAAATGTGATTCTTCTAAGAATGCCTGCTTTTATTCCTGACAGAGTAAAAAGCCTAAATAAAAGTCCTGGTTTAATTCTGAATGTTAAGAAGCTGCTATCAGGCTCAAAGTAAGTTTCCGATTTTACAAAGCCAAAACGCTGCCAGGGCAATAGTATTAGTTAAATTGAAGTCCCAATCAACCGTATTGAATGTTTTAAAAAACGCCAAGAAACTCAAAAGCCCTAATATAAGCATCAGCAAAGACATTCCGCATAACGCACGACAAAGAAGAGCGAAGTTGGTAGCGATAATGAAGGTGCTCCGTGTGGCGAAACTAAAAATGAAAATTCTTGTGAGAGAGGACAGGCTGTATGTGGAAGACGCTGTTTTTACTTGGGATTCATCACTGGGGCTTAAACATAAAAGTGCAACTGATGGTTTAGTTATTCTAAAAAAAAGCATTGGTGAGATCCCGTCAACATTATTAACATTAATAAGCAAATTAAAAATGGAAAATAAAAACAATAATAACGAAATGTCATTGATTGCAAGTGACAGAACTGTCAGAGAACGAGATGGTGAAATGGCAGTTGAAAGGATAGCCGCTGTACAAGATGAAGGTGGAAGCACAAGTAGGCGTTCATCTGACTGAGAAAAAACCGTCTGCCGGGCGAACGTTAATTTTTCTACACTTAAAATTTTAAGTTATAATGTCGCTGGGCTTAAAAACAAATATTTATTTCCCGATTTTACTTGCGATTATAGGGACTATAAGGCAAGTTATGCATTCGTAAAAAAAAAAAAAAAAATTCTAACAATCAAACATGATATTGCGATGATAGAGAAGTCAAAAAGTGGGTCCGGAAATTCCGTCCGTCTGTCTGTCTGTCCGTATCGATATCTACAGCCTAAACGGTTGGGCCGATTTGATTCAAACTTGGTATATAGTATTTTTAGAGTGATCTACCCGACAGTTATTGGAATTGGCATTCTAGCTCCAAAACTAACGGTACCTGCCATATACCTTTTATTAAAAAACTTATTTTTCTCGAAAACGGCTCCTACGATTTTGATTAAACTTTCAGAATGATGTTTTCTGTGCAAAATCTATCTTTTAATTTTAATGGATTTTTCAGAAAAGGTTTTATAACGGTACCTCCCATATGACCGGTTTTTTAAAATCAGACTTTCTCGTTAACTAATTGACGGATTTTGATGAAATTTTCAAAATATGTAGTGTTTTATGATTTAAATAATATTGCTTATCAAAATTTTCAAAAACATTTTTTTTTAAATTTTAATAATTTTTTTAAAAAAATATTTTGTTTTTTGAATATTTTGAAAACGGATCTATAGATTTTTTTTTAAATTTTTCTTCTAGTATAAACTATAGATTTCTTAAATTTGACATACTAAAAAAAATTTTAAAATATGTTTTCGAAAAGTTTTTCAAAAAAACATTTTTTTGAAAAAAACTGGTCGAACGATTTTGAAAATAATATAAAATAGAAAACAGCAAAAGAAATAAGATAGCTTACAACATTTTTTCCAAAAAACGTTATGAGTAGTGTTTTTTTGAATTCATAAATTTTTTTCCCCAACATTTTATTTCATATTGCTCGGCTAAGCCCTAGCCAAGCCATTACATACATACTTACGTATGTTAAAGTATTTTTCATCATCATAAAAGCACAGAATAAATAAGGAAGCCTTTGATAAACACACAAAAACAACTAACAAATAAAAAAAACTATTCGATTACTACTGAATGCAAAAATTTCAATCGAGAAAACAAAAGTTTACACCTTCCTATAAATAAACAAAACCACTGTGTTAACTTTTAATATTGTCTCTATGCCTACTGGCTTAACAGTAGTTGGAACACGTATCTTAATTTTAGTACCTACCTTCCTTCCAACCTTATTATAGGTACCTAAATCCTTTATAAATTCCATTGGTCCCATATTGGGACGTATAAAGGTCCCTTTACCTAGCACTATTGCCATACTGCTGATTCCGACGAATCTTTATGCCTTGTTCAAATTTTTCCATACCAAAATGAAAATTTAACTGAAAAAAGTCCTTTGTATCTTTCTATTAGCAAATTATATTATAAACAGTAAGCAGCAAGTGGAAAGATAATACTACACTAAAAAACTGCAAAAGCTAACTATCCTATATATTTATGTGTTTATCCCTTTGTCGTGACGCATGTTCGTTCGAGCTTCACCCCAAAACGATTCTAAGGAAGTTGCACGTCATACAAAAAATATTAAAATAAAATCTTTGTCAAAAAGACGCCTGCACTTAAAAAGGATTAGCACATAAGAGCAAGTACGTGCGACCCAGTCGTGCCTTTTATTTTAAATTATATTAAGAATTTTGATATTTTTATACTTATTGAAACTGATATAAATTACGATGAAACTAGTTTTAAGAACATTTTTATGAACTACGAAATAGAATACATGCCAGTTGTAAAAACAAAAACATTTGGTAGAGGTAGTAGAGGTGAACTCTTCGGGTATAGAAAGTCTCTGAAGGATGTAGCAGTTAAATTTAAAAACTTAGAGGAATCACGATAATTGAAATAAGAATTAAAGACTCATTACATCGTTCCAATTTATTTGAACTGCAGCCATTGGCAGCGAGACTTCGATAAGCTACGAGAACTTATTTGTGAACTAGGACCAGGAATCTGATGCTAATCGGCGACTTTAATGGAAGAGTTGGTCTATCACAAAACAACTTTAATAGCGGATTGAACTCAACACATATTTATTATGATCGAAAATCAAAGGACGAGGTGTGTGACTCTAGAGGAATCAAAATTCTGGAACTGGCTGATGCCTTGGACTGTCACGTTCTAAATGGGAGTTGTGAAGGCGACCTTGGTGGCGAATTCACTTTTATTCGTGGAACAGCGTGTTCAGTGATAGACTATTGTTTTCTGCCTGGAGATTGGATCACCTGTTTTGACGAATTTCAAGTGGCAGTGAAAACGTTTTCGGACCACATGCCGTTAGAGGTCTCGTTTAAAATAAAAACAGAGCGTGAAGGAGCAGTTGAACATAAGCCGTCTTCCTCCAAAAATTCATTGGGATCACAATCGCAGAGAAATTTTCCAGCGGAATCTTAATGGACTGATTGGTATGCGGATAACCTCGGAAGCCCCAAGCAACCCGGATCTAGACACTCTAATAACCTCAATTAAAAATGCAGCACCGCGAAAGATATTGGGAAGAAAGGTAATTCAAAACAGGCAAAAGTGGTTTGACAGTGAATGTTTGGCAGCAAGAAATTTATCGTTTGCGTACTTAAAAATATTTAGAGCTTCTGACAACATAAACTTCAAAATTCTTTATGCATCAGCAAACAAAAACTACAAGGAGCTTTGCAAAAAAAAAAAAAACTAAATTTAGACCTTAAAAACATAGAATTGGCAAATAAAGCCAAAAACTCAATGGATTTCTGGAAAGCAGTTAAACTTGTGAGTGGAAAAACCATTTCAACTTCTTCAGTCCTGGACATAAATATTCTCAAAACTCATTTTTCGGACCTTAATGCAGTGGAACCACCACCTCCAATTCATTATGCTGCTCCTTTAATAGTTGATGAAGTTCTTGATGTTCCAATTTCTCAATCCGAAATAGTGATAGAAAACGCTAAAAGTAACAAAGCTCCTGGAGAGGACAGAATACCTGCCGAATTTTTTCAAAAATTTAACACCCGAATTTTTAAGACTCCTTACTGTAGAATTCAATAGAATCTTCGAGACATCTGATGCTCCCAATAGTTTCCGGAGAGCAATTATGTTTCCATTACATAAAAAAGGAAATCTTGAAGATCCAACAAACTACAGGGGCATTTCATTTTTAAACACAGCTACTAAGCTTTTTAGTTCAGTACTTTATACTAGGCTCTGCGATTGGATTGGACTCAAGGGAATTTTGAACGAATTCCAAGCTGGGTTCAGGAAGAATTACTCAACTGTCGACCAAATATTCTCTTTAATAAATATCGCGGAAATTTATAAGAAGAATGGAAAAAAGCTCTACGCCTATTTTGTTGACTTTCGGACAGCGTTTGACTCCATCCCACGGGAAGCACTTTTTTATAAACTCTTTAATTATGGAATTTCAACAAAAATCATTTCAGTCATTAAAGCAATGTACAAAGATAATATAGCGAGAGTGTGGGACGGGAGTCTGCTTTCGGATGAGTTTTGTACTTCGATGGGAGTTAAGCAAGGATGTGTCCTGAGTACCCTTCTGTAAAAGTTGGCATAGTGCTGGGTGGAAAAACTATCCCAGGTCTCATGTATGCAGACGATATAGTTTTCCTAGCTCGGTATGGAGAAACTGCAATTTAAAGAACAACGTTTCCTACATAGCCAAATACAAAGTTTTTAGAGCAACTGCTATCGCAATACTGTTTTGCGCGGCCCAAGTTTGGGGTTATCTCCCGTTTGAAGCGGTGGAAAAGTTTTTGCGTTTTTTCATCAAAACCACTTTTAGACTCCCAAGTACATCGCCCAACTATATGCTGCACCTTGAAACAAGATTAGGTCCTCTTTTCCTGGATACACTCAATTTACATTTTAATTATGTGACAAGAGTTATGGCGATGGGAGAAAATAGGATTCCGAGACTGGTACTATCTCAAATCATGAATTCTGGAGGAGGGTGTGTAAGAGAATGGTATAAACTGGCAACCTATTGCTCAATAAATTTCACACTACCAACTGAAGAAAGCCCTGCATCTATCAAAATTGAAATTCGATGATTTGTTAATGAAAATCGGGAATAGAATGTACGACAAGTTTATTGAGGAAGCAGAACCGTCAATATACAGAACTTACTCAGTAGAGTAAACCACTTTTTAGACCAAAAGACCTATTTCTTGGCTGACAACACCGCAGACAAAATCAGTTTGATTTTTAAAGTAAGAGGCGAACTCATCGGTCTGAACTTTATTCCTCATCGTCCAGATCTTTCTATTTTGTGTGATTTATGTAATCGCAGAGAACGAGAAGTCGTTTTCCACTTTTTGGGAGTTTGTCCAATTCTCAAAGAATTCCCTAAGCGATACTTTGGAGCGGAAACCCTTAATTTAGAAGAATCGATAAATTTGTTAAAGGAGAAAGAGGTTGGGACCTTTTATACATGTATTGTTTGAACGCGTTTCGGTACAGAAGATGTATAGTTCATGAAAGTTTTTGAAGATTCGAAAATTGTTAAATTAAGTAATGAAATATTTTATATTAGTTTTTCTTTAGTGTTTATACACACAATTTATAATGCAAATGTCAGTCTGGTAGACGGCCTCAGGCCAAGCCATTTAAAGACTTATGATATATAATTTATTCGAGGAAAATTGTGAATTGTATTAAAAATATTTTTTGAAGTCAATAAACTAACTAACTAACTAACAAAGCCAACCCATTGACACACAAGTTTTCAGTACTTATATGGAACGACCATATATTTGAGATCGCTAAGAATGCTGCTAAGTGCTTAGGTTTACTGTATCGGTGTAAGAAGTATTTATCCCCATCTGATCTGGC